>CP131456.1:33591542-34191542 GCA_030664755.1 Microcos paniculata | reverse complement strand
TATGCAAATTAAGTCAACAAATAAGTTTTGTTAGATGAAACAAACTTGCTCATGCCCTAACTCCATTTATTTAAACTCAAATTAATAAATAGAAAAATATGCATTTTTGCATGCTTACCTAATAATTCTTTTTCCATTGTCATGTGTGGACACATTGTTCAAAAATAGCCTATAGGTGGTGAATCCTTCTCTAAGCACAAGGGTTGTGTGAATAAGGGGAATGTAAATCCTCCTCAGACTTGTGAGTGAGACTTTACGGACCTAAATAAATGTTTTGCTACTCAAGTTGTTTTTGAATACAATGGTTTGATTTTTAATTTAAATTGAGTTATGATGATTGCTATTTAATTATAAATCTTGAATATTTATGATTTTAATATGAAATAATCCCATCTACGATTTTTAAAAGTTTAATCTACGATCTTTGCAATTAAATGTTTAGACGTGTGATGAAATTAGTGCAAATTTGTACCATTGGACTGTATTTCGATGATAGGCCAGTTGGCCAAATAATGTATGATTAAATTGTGGTACTTTACGACATGATTATGGTGGATGAGTTATTAGTCACTGCAGTGGCACTTCTCACAGTCCAACCTTGTGGAGGCTACGTGAGTAAGCAGATGACTCTCACATGGGACGGAGTGATGCAAGGGTTATTGTGCACATTATTGTTATGATTATATAATCCATGTGGGAGTACAGTACACATAGCCACGCACCACCCGTGGTGAAGGTCCATGCCAATGTTGAGGTCAGGGCATTTTGATAACTGAAATGAAACTTACAACTCCTCGATGGACTCAGATTCGATCTTGGCCTAATTTGATTTGAGTGCAGCTTTGGCGAGCCCAAAAAATATGTTTTCCACATCTTGATTGCTTATTTTGGTCACTATCACACCATGGAAATTTTGACTATTTTTCTTAAATTTTACAAATTGTTACGACCTTCAATTTAAATTCCACCACGCATGTATGTACATTTTCCCTAATTAGAATTTTAACGTTGGTCTAATTTCATTCACTAAGTATAATCTATATACTCATCCCTTTTCTTCTTTTTAAATTTGATTTCAGACGAATAGGACGTCCGTAATGGGTAAAGCGCTAGGGGGACATGACTCCACACTAGGTAGTGGGAAGTAAGTCAGTCCGACTTATTTACTACTAAAACACGGATCCTCCGGCCACATTTTGAGTCTTTTGGAACTATTATACAGGAAAAACAAGTTGTCCCTCTGAAGAATGATTCTGTTTTAAGTGTTGAGCACGGGGAGTCTACCTCAGCAGCTTCCTTTAGTAATAACGAACATCAAATGGTCCGTAAAGAGAGGCTCTTTACTCTTCTCGCCAAAATTGATCGAATATTAGAGTCTGTTCCAAGTCCCGAAGCAGGCCACTAGACCTACCCATTTGTCCCCTACTATAGCTTTAGGAAATCAGTTCTCTTCGTTTCTTTAATCATTTTATGACTACTATTTAGTCATTTGGATTATCTGTGGATCTGGTTTATGATCAAGATCAAGCTAGCACCCCTTATATAGGGGCTGAACCTGAGCGTTGTTCTAGCTATTTACTACTTGGTAACTAGGAAGGAATTATGATCGATCTCAGTATGGATTCAGAATCAAGATGACAATTTAAACTCTTAAATATTGCTTGAATCTTTCGTTCAATGGCAAAAATTTACCCATAAATTTGTACTTACCATGCCTACAAGGCATTTGTAACTTACGTTAATTGCACAGTGCATTTTCTATCAGTCGGTTCTTTTTGCCCAGTTCTATATATGTTGCTAATCAAAGAAGCACCACAACAGTAAAACTGTAGCCATGGTAGCTATCAGGTTAATCAGTCTGTTTAACAAAGGCAAATAGAGTAATAATTAGAAAACGGAAGAACAATCTTGGAGTTAGTGTAAATTACTGAAAGCTGGCTGCAACAGCTTAATATATACCTGCACTTGAGCCGACTTTCAATATCAGTACGCCCTTCCAACTTGCACATGCAAACAAGACCAGATTTTGAATTAAGAATATCACTTAAAAATGTAACAAGTTGAATAAAAAAATATGGTTTTGGTATCTAATTAAGTTACTTTCTATCTTTTGCTTTAATTAATCAGCAGCATGACCAAAGCCAAACATAATAGTTACATAATTTTATTAATAATCATCAATTCATCACGCAGGCTACCTGTATGCTTAGTGTTCTGCCCTCTATTTTTTCTATTAAAGATTCGAAAATAAAGGAGTAACCAATGTATCTATCACTCTTGAATAGCCTACTATACTGGTATGATCAGAATCTGTTGGCGGCATATAGCTTTAGAAATTCACTCGGGGATCTTGTTTGTGAAACCAGAAAAGCACAAGTTATTTTTCTTGCAAGGCAAGAATATATCAAGTTAATTGGATAAATTGGAAGATTTTCCACAAACTAATGAACTCTCTAACTAATGCAACAGATACGCAACTTAATTTGAGTACAGTGTTGGCAAAACTTAGGCTATATTTTGTATATGAAAATATTTTCTATTTTCATTCTTCAAAAAATATAAAGAAATCATCATTTAAGATATGTATATTTTAGAAAATGCAAATGAAAAATTGGAAGATTTTCCACAAACTAATGAACTCTCTAACTAATGCAGCAGATACGCAACTTAATTTGAGTACAGTGTTGGCAAAACTTAGGCTATATTTTGTATATGAAAATATTTTCTATTTTCATTCTTCAAAAAATATAAAGAAATCATCATTTAAGATATGTATAATAAGGAGAAATATATGCATATTTTAGAAAATACAAATGCAAATAGACATAGAATTGAGAACAATAAAAAATAATTTTTCTCAATTTTAAGTTTATTTTTATTTTTATTTTCTAAAACATGCATATTTTTCTATAAACTACACATATCATACATGATGATTTTTTTTGTAATTTTAATAAATGAAAACAGAAAATATTTTCTCCTAATAAACATAGCCTTAGTTTTCCATTCCTTGTTGACCATTGAATTATAAAGAGCCCTACTCTAGCAAGGAAGGCAAATTTCAAAAACAAAACTATTTAGGATAAAGAATGGAAAAGAAATGTCTGTGACCTGACCTTCATAAACTGTTCAAAATGACTTCAATTTGGAAAGTAAACAGTAAAATAAAATATTCTTACGCCAGTTTATTTGTAGTCAAAGCCTCAAATTAATAAGGTCCCAAGACAATGCATGAAATTATAAAAAAATCCAAAGCTAATGTGCGGTTGATATGTACCTAACCCCAAATTGAATGAATATCTTACAAGAATCTTTTTGCAAACAATACCCAGATACTCTTTGATTAATTCCGAAATCCGAACATATTGGATGGCCACTAGAGCTGTCAAAAGCTGACTCGAACCCGATAACTCGACTCGGCCGACCTGAGCCTGAAACTAATCAGATCTGGTTTGACTAAAAAAAGTAAACCACCCGAACCCGACTGACCCGGAACCCAATTGACCCGAAACCCGTTTGACCTGGAACCCGATTGACCCAAAACCCGATTGACCCAAAACCCGATTGACCCAAGAATCTAACCCGAAAAACCCGAGAATCTAACCCGAAAGAACCCGACAAATTAATGAAATACTCCCTCTGTCCCTATTTATCTGCCTCCTGCTAGAAGCTTTATTTGTTTCTAGAAGCTTTATTTATCCCTTTTTATCTGTCTATATCCCAGCATTAATTATTAATTTTTTAAAATTACCATTTTAAACTACTTTTTTTCTCTCTTAAATAAATATTTTTCCTAAATAGGAGAAAGAATTAAAGAAGAAGAGAGATAAGGATAAAATAAGAAAGTCAATGTAAATATGTATGAAATTTTATACCATAACTACTTTTTTTGCCCTGTATGAAATGATTAATTGTAACAGACAAATAGAGACAGATGGAGTATTTTTATATACCTCATAAACTTCAAATTTAATAAATAAATTTGATAAAGAAAATAAAAATAAATATTTGATAAAATTTTGATCAAAGTGAACTTAAAAAAATATTTTTTCATAATTATATTTTTTAAATTTTATTATTATGAATTTATGATTGAATTATATGAATTTATAGAATATTATTACTTAAATTTAATAATATTAATTATGAACTTTATTAAGGAAAATTTGAGAATTTACAAAAGGCCATGTTGATTTCATCATTACTGATCAAATCAATAAATAATTTTTTTCATGTGAATGACAATTTTCCATTCTAACTAAAAAATTTATAAATTATAGTAGTATTAATAAATTACTAATATTCATATCAAATTAGTGAATTTTCTATCCAACAAAAAGCATCTAAACATTAAAAATTTGAAATTAAAATTTCAATATGTTGTCATATATTTTCTCCTTATAATTTAGTTCTCGCCAAAATAAATAATTTAATAGGAATGCCGAATGTAGTGTGTGTGCAAGTTGTTCTATTATGCAGAAGTAGATGATGTTAATCACTAATCATTATAAAGTATAGTCTATATCAAGTCTTAGAAAAGAAAGAACAAAACAAAGTCATTAGCACTAAGATAATAAGATATTAAGATTAGTGGTTCATGGTGGCCATAGTTGTATGACAGTTTGAATAGCCTATTAGCTATTGGCTATTCCTTTTCGGCTATCCTATTCATCGACCAAATAAAAAGCTTTTAAATTTTCAATTCAATAAGAGGAAACTAGTAAATTTTGTAGTTGTATGTCAAAATTTTGACTCCTTAGTTTGTAATTATATATCAAAATTCTGGTTCCTTAATTTGAAATTGTACTACGGACAATTCATGATTATATATTCATGATATTATGAATCATGAATTTATTATATATCAATTAGAATTTAGAAATGAATTAGTAAATAATAAAAATTTAAATATTTATTTTATTTAAAACTATATATAATGTATAGGAAAATTTTTTAAAAAGTTATAAATATTACTAATATAATTAATACATTTATAACATTACAAATTTAACTAATTTAATTACAATTTATAACAAATCTAATAAATAATATTTTTGATAAAATCTCTCTTAAGTATTAATTTGTAAAATCAAAACTTTAATTCAATTTAAAATAATCGAAAACCCGAATGACTCGAGAGTTAAATCCAAAAAAATCGAATCTAAATGATATAAAACCCAAAAAACATGTAACCTGAATGACCCGATGGTCAAACCCGAAAGACCCGAACCTGAGACCTGAATGCCCGAAACCCGACAAACCCGAGGACAAAACCCGAAAAACCCGAGACCCAAATGACCCTAGACCCGAATGACCCGAAACCCGAAAGACCCGAAACCTAAAAGACCCGAACCCGAATGACCCGAAAATCTCTTTTGACCCAAACCGACCCGACCTGATTGACTCGAACCCGAAACCTACCCGATCAACCCGATTTGACACCTCTAATGGCCACTATGATTCCCCACTTCACCAACACCTAAATTATACCAAAAAGAAAATAAAGAAATTGGTCCTTAAATTTTTATTTGAGACAGATTAGTCCCATGAACTTTTATTTTAAGACAGATAGATCCTGAATAAAAAAATAAAGAAAACGCATGGGCCAATCTATCACAAAATAAAAGTTTATGGACTAATCTATCTCAATCTATTAAATTTTTGACCATTCAAGGACCATTCTATCTCAAAATAAAAAACTCAGGGACCAAATTGGATATTAAGCTATATATATATATAAAGAGGAGTGATCTACGTACACTGAGCGTAAAACAAAAGTTTGACACACTTTCTGAACCTTTAGCTTAAATCAACGGTTAAGATTAAAATATTTTTATTAATTGATTCTCCAATACTTTTTTGTGTATCATTCTCTCTCTTCACTTCTCCACTCTGTTTTCTTTCTCCATCTTTCCTCACTACTGCTCTAAATTAATTTCTGGTATCCTACATCTTAAAAAAAAAAAACTATGCAAATTTTCAAAGCCATCACCCTTTGATCAAATTGCCCATGACTTGCATATTGCATCAACAGAAGCAAACTCTTAAGACGTCTATTGCAATAATATTTAGACATCAATTCTATTCAAAGCTATCACTACTACACAAAAAATGAAGGTTTCTACTTCTAATTTTCTAGTTTCCAATAATTATCGAAGGAAAAATGTTGAATTTGATGTACGATGTAAGTTTTGTTTGGGCTTGCTATTTGATGATGATATGCAAGTCAATTACTTTTGTAATACCCCAATTCCACATCGTCAAGATGTGGGATTTTAATGTGATATATATAGTGAAACTCACCTTCTACCTGTGAGTAGGGGTGTAAACGGTTTGGTTCGGTTCGGATATTAAGGTTTTAATACCCTAACGCTTTGGTTCGGTTCGGTTCGGGTTTTTTTGCGGGTTTTCGGGTAGTTGAAATCCATTAAATTTTGAACTTTTTTCTTTTATAAAAGCTCAAATAAGATAATAAAAATTTTGGGTCTTTTAATTTTAGGCTAATAAAATCAAGTATTTTTTAAAATTTTAGCTTATTCGGTTCATTCGGGTTCCATTCGGTTCATTCGGTTTTTATATGAACATTCCAAAACCCTAATCTAGTTATCGGTTTGGTTCAGTTATCGGTTTTTTCGGGTTGCTTGAACAGCCCTACCTGTGAGGTGCCTTTTAAGTGGGACAAAACCGTGAGGCTTTTCATGCCAAAGTAGACAATACCTTGCAGGTTGGGCCGGGTCTCCATAATTGGCATCAGAGCCGGCACCAGGCAGGCTGGGAACTAAGTGCTACATAGCGTGAGTGCGGTGGGAGCCACCTCCTGGATCTGTGTGTGTTGGGCTTGCCGGGGACGTCAAGCCTTTAAAGGGCGGGGACGTCAAGCCTTTAAGGGGGTGTGATTGTAATACCCCAATCCCACATCATCAAGATGTGGGATTTCAATGTGATATATATAGTGAAACCCACCTTCTACCTGTGAGGCACCTTTTGAGTGGGACAAAACCGTGAGGCCTTTCATGCCAAAGCGGACAATACCTCGCAGGTTGGGCCGAGTCTCCACAACTTTGGTTGAATAGTTTTCTAAGATTTGGGTTATCATTTTTCAATTGAAAATTTGCTAATGTTATCATGGATTATGCATCACTGGAGATTGCCCAACTTTTTGGTGATATTCAAAACATGGGCAAGCAGAATTGATAGGTAAACGATTAGTTTACAAGTAATTAATTTAGAAAATGGCATTCTGCCCCATTTCATGCCCAGTTTCAGTTTGTATATAGATGTTGAGAATCAAAGGCATCAGTTTTGATTAGTCCGCTTGCAAACCAAATACAGCATCTTGTGATGGGAATTTTCAAAATGGGAGGGTTGAAGGAGCGCCGTAAAGAATTGAAAGCTGGAGGAGAATGAATGAAACATAAAAAGAGCTAGTGAGAGAATAAATCACAGAGAATTAACGTAAAAACAAAAAAGTAATGGTGGGAATTAATTAATAGGAATGCTTTAATCTTGATCGTTAATTTCATATTGGTGTAAGGGTTCAGAAAGAATGTAAAACTTTTATGCTTAAATTCAATGTAAATGGATCTCTTCTCATATTAATACGATATTGTTATGGAATAATGGACTTTCACATCTCAGGCCCATTTACCTTGTCTAGAAGACAAGCCCATATTGAAGAGAATTAATGGAGAGAGAAAATCAAGGAGAATATATCTAGGGTTTTAGGAATTACCACTTTACTTGGCCTGGAAGTAAACTTGGCTTGCAAGTTACGTTAAACCTATGTTATTTGTAAAGGAGTTCTCCAACATAAATAGGGAGCCCCTCCACCCTTTGTATTCATCTCATCTCATACAAGAATCTCTCTCAATAATATTCTTTCTATTCTCTCCATCGTTTATTTCTTGTTCTTCAGTATTCTTCAATATTTTAATATTTCAATATTTCATAACAGATATGTATTATTTGTATTTTTTTTATGGGCTTTAGGTAAACTAACTTCGGCCTTTCATACCATGTGTACTATAAATATTAACGTATGTGAATAATACAAGATATAGCGGCCTATTTCAAACCATCAATATTCTTATCATGGTATGACACACCCGGACCTAATGTGACTTTTCAATATGAACGGAATAGTGTAAGACAGTGTATTAAGTCGACAATAGGTCGGTCCGGATATGTCTAATTAAGAAGAGAATTTAGGCTTAAGATAAGACGTAGTTGGAAGATGATACAGGTGACCATGCATGGAAACATAATTTGGACTTCTTTAAGTCCATAGCCAATGGATTAGAGGTCCATTGGTGATTTGGTCTGTGGATTAGGCTAAGGATCAAGATTATGAGAGGTTACAAAGAGGGGAAAAAGTCTAGCCGGGGGTTCGAGTAGACCCGGTGTCGAGCTTTTCTATAAATAAGGGGAGATTACCTTTCTCCCTTTCATTTTTCTTTTTCTTCTCTTCCTCTCCTCTCATTTGCTCTCTGGGAGCAATTTTGGACTTTTGGCCGATCCGGACAATCCGACAGAAGGATCAAGGCGAGATCTTGATATGTTATTCTACTCACCTTAATCTACATTTTATTAAGTTTTCACGCATTTCCATTCATCGGCCTAGGAGAGATCCAAACTCAAAGTTAGTTTAGCTTTCTAGTTAGATTTTAAGTTTAGATTTGAGATCTAGGAACTTTGAGCTTGTGATTCTCGTTTCTATTTCGGTAAACGCATCGTGAAAGGTAAGAGGAATGCTCATCTCGATTTTTGGACCAAATATGGACCGAGGAGCTCAAAAATTGAGGAAAAGCCTCAGTTCCCGAGGATGGCAGGCGGCTCTCGGGGGGGAGCCGAGTCACTCCTGTGCAGGAGTGACCCTTGGCCAAGTCCCACACGAGACTTGGCCAATCCTGCGCGGGAATGGGCAGCAGCCAAATTTCCCCACGTGGGACTTGGGCCATGCGTGGCCTAGTCTGCGTGGGAAGGCCTACTTGGCCCAAGCTGTGGTCGGGCAGGGCCCAGCCCGTAAGGGCGGCCCCTGGGCCCTAGGGGCATTTTAGTAATTTTTCTTCAAGTGTCCGAATTTTGCCCTGAAACCTCCCAATCACTTTTCTAAGCCCCGAAACACTTTCAAATATCCTCTTAGGTCATGCTAGAGCCTCGTAGGTGCATTCATAAATTTAATTATGAATGCTAATGTGTATTTTCGTGTATTACGGTTCCGGATGATCGAATGCGGTGATGCTCCGGAGGTTAAGCTACATGGATCATTTGAGAGTATACGAACCTCCCAATACTGTGAGTGGCTTAGATTTCAATGCCTAGCTACTAGGGAAAAACGTTTTCAAAAGATAAATTCTTTTAAAGGTTTTACAAATGCTTTGGGATAAAGATAGTCCACCACATACGTTTTTATTTTGTGATACACTCACTTAGAGGGTGGGATGATTTTAAAAATATAAAAGCTTATGTGTGTGTTTAAATGCTTTAAATATATATGTTTTGTACACATATATATATGATAAATAATGGATGGGATACGAGAGAGAGACTTCGTGGTTTCCTCAGGGCTCTGGTTTGAAGGAGTGTGGACCGAGTTGAGAGATGTGCACGCAACTAAGTTGCCGTGGACTGCCTATTGAGGGGTAAGATAAGTGGAGACCCTGGGAGAGGCACGTAGGGAAGCTCGCTAGGGAGTAAGGTGGCTTTGTTCCACCACAACGATGGGCACCACCAAGGGAATGGGCTAGAGAAAGAGAAGAACTGAAAATGGTTTTAAAGAGAAAAGAGATAGCCCTCGGTGCAGTAAGGCATACGACCTACCAGTCGTGCCTTCAGTATATTTGATGCCAGCCCATTTTAGTTATATATTATTTTAAAGGTTTTAAAAATCAAATTCTCACTTGGATAATTTAAAAAGAAGCGTTGAAAACAAAGTTTTTATTTTACTTTATTTTTATTATATTTTGGATTACCCCTGTTTTCCCTAACCTCGATGGAGATTTAATTGAACCTCTATCACTCACCTGTATCCAATGTGGATGGATGTAGATTCGCGTATGGGGTTAGCAGTTAGATCAAAGGCTCACTAGGAGACGTCGGTGACTTAGCCTTAGCAGTTTCTGCTGCGTAGGTATTCCTTTAAATTAATCCACTGGTATTGCTTTTAAAATTAAACATTTTATTAAATGATTTCTAATTAAAATTTTAGTTTTGTTTTGCAGCAATGATATCTATTTCATGCCTTGCGGTGCCTCGGATGCATGGCTATAGACATGTACTTCGAGGTAGAGCAACGGTTGCCACGTGGTCAGCCCGGGTAAGTCGGGGCGTGACAACTTTAATTGTATTAGAGCATTTTAAAGATTCTGATTGTTTTTGAAAGCTATAAAGTATTTTCAAAGTGTTTTCAAACGTTTTCGAAGCCAATTGATTAAATAGGTTTAAAACTTCAGTGTTCGAGTATGTAGTTACTTGAAAGCGTCACAAATGATCAAACCTACTCATAGAATACCTTCTTTAGCAGCGAGCCACCATATAGAGTTCTCGAGTGTGCTCTTTAGGTAAGATGATGCCATGACCACCTTCTTTCTCGAGATTCATGAAAGCAAAGCACGCTTTCCAAGAAAATCCCAAAAATCAATTCTTTAGCTTTTAATGTTCTTCCTACTCGACAGCTAAACTGTGCAAAGGATGGTATTTCCCTTGAGATGACGAGATAGATGTGACGATATCTCATCCACCCTCCAAGATTGCCTAATCTGAGGCTTACCAGTAAGTGAAACTGGTTCGATGCCAACTTTTAAAGTTGTAGGCATCGAGACTCACTAGTAAAGTAGTGAGTTTGACTTTTAACCTTAAATTAGATGAGTTCCCCCATTCTTTACACTAGTAACGTGTAAGAGTTGGGAGGAAGTAAAGCTCCTAGAACGAGGCAAGAAGCCAAAATGGACCTAACGTGCATGAACGCTAACCCCACTTCTCTCGCTTTCTACACCATTAGTGTGTAGCCTAGGAGAGAGAGTTGGGTTAGGATGAGAGAAATCGAAACGATTGATCATGGAGGATGAGCCTGACCAAGACCTCGGGACGTAAGATAAGACGTCTGAGCAAACGGATTAAGGATCGAGCAGGAGCCCACGTGGAGCAACAAAACCCTTAACGGCTAGGGTTCAAGGAGTGCTGTAGTGCACTGGCAGTCAAACGCCTAGGCTTTGGGGTAGCATGTGAGGTGGTTGGGCTCGACCCAACACCGTGGTAAACCTAGTGGGATGAGCCCACTAGTTGGCAAGTCTAGTGGGATAAGCCCAGAGATTGCCTGGCCTAGGCTTTGGGGTAGCATGTGAGGTGGTTGGGCTCGACCCAACACCGTGGTAAACCTGGTGGGATGAGCCCACTAGTTGGCAAGTCTAGTGGGATAAGCCCAGAGATTGCCTGGATGATGCTCTTGGGAGTGGGTAAGAGATGAAAGAAGTTGTAGTAAAGGCTAGCTGACTTCTCTTATTTTTACATTGTGGTGTGTAAATGGTGAAAGAAAGGGGGGCATAGGTGGACGAAAGAAAGTCCATCTGAAGTCAATTGAGGAGAGGCATCCAAGGAAGTTGGAAGAGATTAAATGAGCCCAAGATCACGAGAGGTGAGATATGGGAGAATCATTTAAGGATCTGAAAAGGATCAATAAGAGAAAACCCTAAAGGATTTGAGGATGGCAAAAAGGAAGAGTGAGGAAAGAGAAGCAAGAGAGAAGCCATTCCTGGAAACTATGAGGAGGAATAAGGCAACGATGACAAGACGGAGAATAAGGGAAGAATGAAAAAAGATCACATCCATATGGTCAATGAGTAGTATGTCCGTTACTGCTTATCTGACCATTGGATACCAATGTTAAAAAAGAATATCGGAGAAAGAAGAGAAAGGAAATGAAGATGGAGGAAATGGAATGAAGAAAGAGATAAGCTAGAAACCTCCATTTCTACGGGGATTAAAAGTGATGTACCCCTTATTATTTGGTTGATGATGAGAGTAAAGAGGAGGAGACCTCCAAAGGATAATAAGAAATTATTTTGACAAAGTTAATGGGAAATATGCAAGCTGAGAGAGTAGAATGCACGGCAATGATGGAAACGCCTGCATGCATGCAAATAATGAGCACGAAGAAAATGTTCTTCAGAATTGAGAGGACATCACCAGAAGGAACTGGTGAGAAAGAATAAGGAGAAATGGAAAAGAGAAGAAAGGCAAACCTTTAAACAAAGGATAAAGTGATGTCGTATGTAGTGTGGAATCTTTATTAATAAAGAAAGAAAGCATAAAACTTTAGGCAAAAGGAAAATTCTAGGCTAATCAAAGATGAATAAGGGCCTAAAAGAAAGAGAAACTTAGTTCAATTAATGAACTAAGTATAGGCTGATTAGGAATAGAGCCTTAAAAGAAGAAAAGTATAACACATCACTAGAAATTTTAACCTTAATTAGTGATAATTTCATAACGAACCATATGTTAATAACTCCAAATGGCTGACTAGAATTACTAAAAGATTAAGATTAGGAAATTAGGATTCAAGACAAAACCTAGGTAAATAATCTAGGGATAGGTTAAAGAAAGCGAATAAAATGGGATTAAAAAGGCCTAGAAAGTGGACTAAGAAAGATTTAGTGAAAGAAAGTGTATAAAAGACTTAGGAACGGATAATAGCTAAAGAAAGTTGCGCATAATGAACCCCAAATTCGAGTCAAGCCAAGGCACTACATCATTATACGAATAGGTCAAAGAAAAGAAAGAATAAACAAGGATTATCGGAGGCTAGAACTACAAAGAACAGAAGGGTTAAGAATATGAATTAGTGAAAAGAGAGGAAAGGAAAGCCTTGATGATTAAGGTTATGAAGAAGAGAGTATGAGGTTAGATAGAAAGAAAAATTGGAGAAAACATAAGCGAATGAGCACTCATAGGAAACGAGTAAAAGGAGATGATTGTATCTTAATGGATTACGGGTAATAGTGCATGATATCAGTAAAGAATGAATGGAAGAGAAGAAAAAAGAAATACAGAAGTGAGGATACCAAAGCATGATGGAGTAAACAAGGTGAAAGGATGATAATAATGAGAATAATGATGACGATGGAGACTATAAGGAAATCATAAACCCAAATGATGAAGAAAGTGGATCAACCTAAGTAAGAGTCGAAGATAGAGTGAGGATAAAACAAGGATGAATAAGGTATTGATTGAAACTGGAGAAGACAAACAAATGAAGGCATGGCAAAAGAGTGGAATAGAAGAAATTAAGAGTAAAAAGTTGAGGAATATGGAAGATAAGTTGAATTCTTTTAGAAGGAGGGGAGTAAGCTAACTTTGAGGATAACCTCCCCGAAGAAAGACAAATGATGAAAGAATGTGGAAGATGGAGTTAAACTGAGCTAAAATGGAGTTAGCTTGGCACGGGCAAGATTGTGAGACAATGGAGGTTATAGAAAGGTGTTGTCCACGATAAATAAACCATGATATTGAAAGACAAAGAAGAGATATCAAGGAATTAAGAGCCGAAGCTGGCTGAGATAAAGGAAACCCATATGTGAAAAGCAAGAGATGCGGGAACTGAGACAGAAAAGATGACAAGAGAGAACCCCGAGTACTTAATGGAATGAGTACAGCGATAAGGAAAGGAATCGATCAAGCCCATTAACTTCTATGAGCACAGCCAGTCTAAGGAGCAGAAAGGAAATTCTAACATCCAAGAGAAGCAAAGGTGTTAGAATAAAAGAGAAATAAGGATCAAGATGATGAGGAAAGACAAAGAAGGAAGCAAGAAGGGAAAGAATGAACCCAGGTTAAAGGAAACCTTCGATAAGACGTGAAAGATCACGTAAATCAAGGGAAAAGAGTATGGATAAGAGGAAGGATACGAAGATGACCCTAAAGAAAAAGGGTATGGAGATTACAAGAGTTGCACGTGATGCCTAAGGAAGGCAATGGACCAAAAAGAAGGTCAAGTTAAGTGAAAGGAAGGGAAACCTCAAAAGAGAAATACGAAGATGAAGAAGCTATAAATGATGCCACACGAGTGCGACGTGTATGAAGTACGCTGTTCTGCGTTGACGGGAAGGCAAGAGAAAGGTGGACCCCGCAATAGACCGTGGGTGAATGGAAATGACACACCCGGACCTAGTCCACACGTGTCAAATCTTATATTTGTATATAGTTGTGTGGCCAAAAGATGAAATTGGACTTTCCATGGCTGTTTTGAACTTCCTTTAGCTCAATTCCGAGCTTAAAAACCCTGATATTGAAGTTCGGAGTTGTGGGGCCCAATTGGGTACGATTTCCAAGAAGTTTAGACTAAGTTGACCGGAGTCAACTTGATTTTTGGTGACTCTAGCACCGGACCTGGTCGGGTCCGGCGTCGGACCCTACTGGATTTTCCTCCCTTCTCTTGTTCTTCATTTTCTCCGAGCTCTCTCTTCAATTTCCTTCAAATTCAACCCTTCAATCTCTCTTCAAACACTTGATTAATCATCATCACCAGCTCCTTTTTCTCTCTAGAAGATCAAAACACCAATTTTCCAAGGAAATCATCAAATCTCCAAAAATTGTCATTTCAGCGACAGTTTGTTCATCAGCTTATATCTTCCAATTCAAACATAGGAATTCTCTTAAATTTTGGAATGTTGGTCTAGACTCATTAAGCTTTAATTTGATAGTTTATATGCATGATTTTGTTACCAGATCTGAGAGAAATCATGGATTGAAGTTAGAAATTCTACTTTGCTCAAGAACACATTAAACCTTAGTGTTTTGATTCGAAATTCGAGCATGCTTAGTGGTTTAATTCCGTTTTTGAAGCTGTGATTCCTTAGTTTAGGTGTTAAACTAGTTGTATTTCAAATCTTGTTTAACTTAATGGAGAATCAAGCTCAAATCGAGCTTGATTTGCTGCAAGGCCGTGTGGAGGCCACTCCCGCGCAGAACCCATTGAGTCCCACACGGGAGCCAAGAAAATTTGGGATTTTCTCCCAAATTACCTCACTCATGCCCAGGAGTGAGCCACCAGCAAGGTTGGGGCACTATAGCTTAGGGGTATTTTGGTAATTTTATAGCCCTCGACCCCAATTAACTCTAATAACTTCCGAACCTATCCAATTTAGTTCCTAGACCTTGGAAACCTTAAATAGATTTTGTTATGTGATTTAATTGTTGGTCGAATGCCTTTATTAATCAAATTAGATTTTAATTTGATTAGTTAGGTACGTGATTGTACAAGATTTGGACCGATAGCAATTTGAGCTAAGGCATTTAAGGGGTAATCGGGGAGTATAGAACTCTCCTCACTTGTGAGTGGCTTGGATTATATTGGTTGACCATTGAGGGCCAACCATTTTCTAATTGCTTTATTAAATGTTTACAACGATTTGGGGTATGAGTTGTCCACCATTACACATAAGTTTTATAAATGATTTAAAGGGTGGAAATTTCAAAAGACTTTATGAATTGTTATTATTATGATTATTAGGGGTATGATGTGATGCCCCTAAGAAATGAGTGGGTAAGTGGCCTCATCGGGGCTCCAATATTTGTGGGAGCATGGACCGAGTTGGAGAAGCATGCACGATTCTTAATCATGGACCGCCTATCGAGGGGCACGGTGAGACGAGACCCTGGGAGAGGTGCTTAAGGAAGCTCGCCAGGGCTCTAGTTGCTGTGTTCCACCACAGCAAGGCTAGTGTCAAGGGAACGGGCTAAAGAGTAAAGATAAAGGACTTGAATATTGAGATAGCCCTTGACGATCCAATGGGGCACCTAAGTGCACTGGTGTACCTTGGGGACAATTTCAAATGCCAACCCAATTATTAATATTTGATAATTGTTTTAGTGTGGGATTTCACATGGATTTACTAAATAAGTTATTAAATGAATTTTGGATTACTTCATATCCCCAGCTTGAGGTGATCGGTCATTATAACCGAGTCCCTTAATGGGTACATATATATTTGTACTCATACCATTTATTTTTCTTGTCAGGTCATCATGCTATGGATGATAGGCATCCAGGTGGTCAATGATCCCAATATCTCACTAAGGACACGATTTTGTAGGTGCCACCCTTTTTCCTTGTGAATCTTGGCTCGGAATAGTAGTGCACGTTACTATATATATCATCTTTTTTTGCTGCATGTTTGCATCGTAAAACATGCCACTTACACTTTAAAAATATTTTAAATCATATTTTGTATATTATTTCTTATATGTTTTCATATATTGCTTGTATACCCTTTATTTTATGCCTTATGCCATCTTGGATTGCCCACCTGATGAGGCACGCATCTCGAGGTGGTACGACGGTTGTCACGTGGCCGGGCCCATGGGTCAAGGCGTGATAGGAAAGAAAGGAAGAGGATAGAGAAGGGGGGATAAGGAAACCCCCAGACAGTACTGTTGATGAAATGAGGAAAAGAAATCAACCATTAGCAATGGAGCTAATGTGAAGAAAGGAGGTCGTAAGGAAAAGAAGCATGTGATACCTTCTGGAGTGAACCCTCCAAGGGAGCAAAAAATGAAAGACAGCCTAAGAGGCTAGGGGAATGGCCTAAATGGGTATGAAGTCGAGGCTCAAGTATGGATGATTTGGGAGCCATGTGAGGCTTCCCCATGAGAGGAAGGGTCAGAGATCGAGATCTTGACGATCTCTATGATGACCACTGGAGAGGATCGACCCAGATTGTGTCTGAGGAGTGCATGAGGCCACCTAGAGTTCTCCATCCTAGAGAGGTTGAGAGATGAGATGAGATGGTCCAGGAGCCCTATTTGAGATTGAGATGGGCGGTCAGAGAGTCTGTCAGATTGTGAGAGCCGAGAGGGCATTATCTCTAACTCCTCTGGTATGTTGTGGCCAAGTGTGGGCAAGTGTATATAGGAGCTCGACTCATATGCCATGCAATTTGAATGGAAGAAGATTAGGAAGAGAGAGAACGGAAGTAAGGAACTAAACAGAGAAGCAAAACCAAGGTGGGGGGGGGGGGGAAGACAATTAACTCACTGCATCCTCGCCGAGAAGGCCAGAGAGTTAACCTAGGGTCTTTCCCGACATCTTGGTTACAAAAAAGAGTACAAAACCACAAAACGACGAGAGATGTGTCGGAGAATGGCCCCGAAGTGAGAGGCAATGGTAAAGAGAAAGGAGAAGAGATTCTTAAGAAGAGTAAAAGGTGTGGTGCCTCAAGAATAACAAAAGGATAGTCTAGTCAAGAGAGACATGGAGGATGAGACAAGGTCAAAGTGAGAAGATCAAGTAAGCATAGTTGAAATGGATGAAGAACCTCCAAGTGACAGAATTGGAGTAAGGAAAGCCTAACCTATAATTGGATAAGGGTAGGCTATGTTAAGGAAAAGATGAGGTTCAAACTCAAACGTAGAAGAGCGATGAAGCCACTTTGGAGAAAGAATAATCAGAGTGCGCAGTGAAAGCGTGGTGGACTTCGGCAATGAATAGTGATGCGAACAGTATTCGAAAACAAGAAGAGGCTTGGAATAGAAGCCAAATTTCACCAAGCTACCTTATTAATTTTGAGGATGAAATTTTTAGAAGGAGGGGAAAGTTGACACACCGGGACCTAATGTGACTTTTTTGTGCAAATGAAATAGTGTAAGATGGTGTATAAAGTCGACAATACGTCGGTCCAGATGTGTCTAATGAAGAAGGGAAGTTAGGCTTAAGATAAGATGTAGTTGGAAGATCAGATAGGTGACCATGCATGGAAACATAGTTTGGACTTCATTAAGTCCATAGCAAATGGATTAGAGGTCCATTGGTGATTTGGTCGGTGGATTAGGCCAACGATCAAGATTATGAGAGGTTACAAAGAGGGGAAAATGTCACGTCCTGACCCACGGGCCCGGCCACATGACAACTGCCGTACCACCTAGAGATGCATGGCTCGTCAGGCGGGCAAACCAAGATGGCACAAGGCACAAAATAAGGGGTATACGAGCAATATATGAAAACATATAAGGAATAATATACAAAATATTATTTAAAATATTTTTAAAGTGTAAGTGGCATGTTTTACGGTGCAAACATGCAGCGAAAAAAGTTATAATATATAATAAACATGCACTACTATTTCGAGCCAAGATTCACAAGGAAAAAGGGTGGCACCTACAAAATCGTGTCCTCAGTGAGATATTGGGATCACTGACCACCTGGACGCTTGTTGTCTGAAGCCTGATCACCTGATAACAAAAATGAATTGTATGAGTACAAATATATATGTACCCAATAAGGGACTCGGTTATAATGACTGATCACCTCAGGCTAGGGATATGAAATGATCCAAAATTCATTTATTAAATCATTTAGTAAAATCATATGAAATCCCATACTAAAACAATTGTCTCATATAATATCCATAATGGGCTGGCTTCTGAAATCATCCCAAAGGTACACCCGTGCACTTAGGTGCCCCGCTGGACCGTCAAGGGCTATCTCATAATTCAAATCCTTTGTCTTTCCTCTATGGCCCATTCCCTTGACGTTAGCCTTGCCGTGGTAGAACACAGCAACTAGAGCCTTGGCGAGCTTCCATACGAGCCTCTCCCAGGGTTTCGTCTCACCGTTCCACTCATTAGGTGGTCCACGACTGAGAATCGTGCATGCTTCTCCAACTCGATCCATGCACCCACATATATTGGAGCCCCAAGGAGCCCACTCAATCTCTTACCTCTCAGGGGTATCGTACACCTAATAATCATAATAATAACAATTCATAAAGTCTTTTGAAATTTCCACCCTTTAAATCCTTTATAAAACTTATGTGTGAGGGTGGACAACTCATACCCCAAATCATTGTAAACATTTAATAAAGCAATTAGAAAATGGTTGGCCCTCAATGGTCAACCAATATAATCCAAGCCACTCACAAGTGAGGAGAGTTCTATACTCCCCGATTACCCCTTAAATGCCTTAGCTCAAATTGCTGCCGGTCCAAATCTCGTACAATCACGTACCTAAATAATCAAATTAAAATCTAATTGTATTAATAGAGGCATTCGACTAACAATTAAACCATGTAATAAAACCTAATTAATGTTTCCAAGGTCTAGAAACTAAATTGGATAGGTCTGGAAGGTAATTAGGGTTAATTGGGGTCTAGGGTTGTAAAATTACCAAAATGGCCCTATGCTACAGTACCCCAACCTTGTTGGCGGCTCACTCCCGAGCATGGGTGAGCCAATTTGGGAGAAAATCCCAAACTTGCTTCACTCCCACGCGGGACTCAATGGATCTTGCGCGGGAGTGGCCTCCAGTGCAAGGCCATGCTCGGCCTTGCACCAAATCAAGCTCGGTTTGAACTCAATTCTAAACCAATTCACACTAAAATTGAAACACAACTAGTTTAACACCTAAACTAAGGAATCACAGCAAGAACAGAATTAAACCACTAAGCATGCTCAAATTTTGAATCAAAACACTAAGGGTTAAGGTGTTCTTGAGCAAAGCATAATTTCTAACTTCAATCCATGATTTCTCTCAGCTCAGACAACGAAATCATGTGTATAAAGTATCAAATTAAAGCTTGATGAGTCTAGAACAATATACCAAATTCTCAGCCAATTCTTACGGTTGAATTGAAAGATATGAGCTAATGAACAAACTGTCACCGAATTGACAGTTGTGAAGATTTGAGAATTTCTTGGTGAATTTAGGGTTTTTGATCTACTTGAGGGCTAAGGAGGTTGATGATGATGATTAGAAGGGAGTTTGAAAGGGATTGAAGTGTTGAATTTGAAAGAAATTGAAGAGAGAGCTCGGAGAAAATGAAGAACAAGAGAATGGAGGAAAATGGGGTTCTCAGGTGAGCCGAGATCCCTTTATACCAATTGGGTCCGGCGCCGGACACGACCAGGTCCAGCGCTAGAGTCAACAAAAATTAAGTTGAGTCCGGTCAACTTAGTCCATACTTCTTGGGAATCGTGCCCAAGTGGGCCCTACAACTCTTAACTCCAATATTAGGGTTTTTAAGCTCAGAATTGAGCTAAAGGAAGTTCAAAACATCTATGGAATGTCCAATTTGGTTTCTTGGCCACACAACTATACACAAATGCAAGACATGACACTTGTGGACTAGGTCCGGGAGTGTCAACTCTCCCCTTTTACAAAAATTTCGTCCCTAAAATTCAATTAAATTAATCGTCAAACAAATGGGGGAAGTCACGCCTCATATCGCTCTCTGGCTTCCAAGTATGCTCCTCATTTTCCAAACTTTTCCATAAAACTCTCACTAAAAGAACCGATTTGTTCATCAGGGATCGAACCTTTCGATCTAATTTGGCTATAGGTCGCACCCTGAAGCTCAAACTTTTCTTCAACTTCACAAGTGGAGTTTGGAGTACATGCAACGGCTCCGGCACATATTTCCAAAGCTTAGATACATGAAAAACATAATATATCCGGGCCATGTCAAGTGGCAACTCCAAGCGATACACCACTGGTCCAATCCTTTCAATGATTAGGAATGGACCAATGTACCTCGGGTTCAGCTTTCCCGATTTGCGGAATCTAATAACACCCTTCCAAGGAGAGACCTTTAAGAAAACTTGATCTCCCACTTGGAATTCCAAAGGCGTCCTACTCTATTGTGCATACTTTCGATCTCGATCCTGGGCTACCTGAAGTTGTTCTCGGATGAACTTCACCTTCTTAGTGGTGAGTTCAATTTCCGCCATGTCTAAGATTCGATTCTCGCCCACTTTATCCCAATACAATGGGGTTCTGCACTTCTTTCCATACAGGTCTTCATATGGAGCCATACCAAAACTAGATTGGTAGCTGTTGTTGTAGGCAAACTCCGCTGACATAAGGTATGCATCCCATCCACCGGTAAACTCAAGCGCACATGCTCGCAGCATGTCTTCCAATATTTGAATGGTACGTTCCGACTGACCGTCAGTCTGTGGATGGAAAGCGATACTGAAACGAAGTTGAGTTCCTATCACTTGCTGAAAACTGCTTCAGAACTACGAGGTAAACCTTGAATCTCGATCCGAAACTATGGAAGCTGGGACTCCATGGAGTCTAACTACTTCGTTCATGTAAAGCTGTGCTAACTGGTTCACGCTCCATCTCATGTTTACTGGGAGAAAGTGTGCTGACTTGGTGAGTCGGTCGACAATCACCCATATAGCATTAATCCCACGATTAACGCGCGAAAAGCCAGTCACGAAATCCATGGTGATGTGTTCCCACTTCCATTCCAGAATTTGAAGAGGCTGAAGTGTCCCGAAAGGTTTTCGACGTTTCGCTTTCACTTGCTAGCACGTCAAGCATCTCGCCACGAATTCAGCAACTTTTCTCTTCATTCTAGGCCATCAATAGTGATCCTTGATGGTCTGATACATTTTGGTACTGCCTGGGTGCATCGCAAATGGAGAAGAATGGGCTTGTTGAAGAATGGTGCCTTTAAGGTCAAGGTCGTGCGGCACACAAATTCGACTTCAGAATAGTAGAACTCCATCACTGCGAATTGAAAACTTTGATGGTTCACCCAACTGCAACTTCTGAAGCTCTTGCAACAACCTCGAATCAGAAGTCTGGACATCGCGAATCCGATCGTCTAGCACTGGCCTAGCTAGAATCTCGGCAATCAGTGCACCATCATGGTAATCGTAAGCCAATCTGGTTCCGGTTGACCTTAGCTCTACCAACTCTGGCAAATGAACATCTCTGATCGTTGCCAAGGATGTAACTGCATTTCGGCTCAAGGCATCTGCAATCACGTTTGCCTTGCCAGGATGATAGTCGATTACGAGATCATAATCCTTGATGAGATCTAGCCATCGCCTTTGCCGTATATTCAAATCATGCTGGCTCATAAAGTGCTTGAGGCTCTTGTGATCGGTGCAGATACGACAGGTTTAACCATATAAATGGTGGCGCCAAATCTTCAAGGTAAAGACTATGGCTGCAAGCTCCAAGTCATGTACTGGATAATTGATCTCGTTCGGTTTTAACTAACGAGAAGCGTATGTAATTACCCATTCATCTTGCATCAACACGCATCCAAGTCCATCGTACGATGCGTCCGTATACACAGTGAACTCCTTGCCACTTAGCGGTAGGGCAAGTACAGGTGCTCTCGTCAACTTATCCTTCAGCTTCTAGAAACTATCTTCGTATTTCTTTGACCAAAGAAATTTGGTATTCTTGCGGGTCAGTTTAGTTAATGGTGCAGTAATTGCAGAGAATCCATCTATGGATCTCCAATAATATCCAACTAGTCCCAAGAAGCTTCAAATCTTAGTGGGATTTGTGGGACGTTTCCAATTGGTGATTGCCTCGATCTTATTGGAATCAATGAATATACAATCCTTAGACACGACGTGTCTAAGGAATCACACTTACTGCAACCAAGACTGACACTTGGAGAGCTTGGCGTACAACTGGTGCTCTCGGAGAGTTTGCAGCACAATGCGAAGATGGGTGGTGCACTTTCGCTGGTTTCTTGAAGAAACCAATATGTCATCAATTAAAACGATGACAAATCAGTCTAGGTATGGATGGAATATACGATTCATTAGGTCCATGAATGCCGCTAGAGTGTTGGTAAGTCTAAACAACATCACACAGAACCCGTAATGTCCATATCTGGTACGAAAGGCAAACTTGTGAATATCTTCCTCACGTATCTTCAACTGATGGTACCCTGATCATAAATCAATCTTGGAGAATACTCCGACTCCTTGAAGCTAATCAAACAGATCGTCAATGTGAGGCAATGGGTATCTATTCTTCATGGTTACCACATTCAGCTTGCAGTAGTCGATGCAGAGTCACATGGAATCGTCTTTCTTTCTCACAAACAAAACTGGGGCTCCCAAAGGTGAAGTAATCGGCCGAATGAACCATTTATCCAACAATTCAGCGAGTAGTTTCTTCAATTCAACAAGTTCAGTGGGTGCCATTCGGTATGAACCCAAAAAATTATGTTCGTACCAGGATAAACTTTGATCAGGAAGTCGGAGTCTCTCTCCAGTGGCAAACCAGGTAATTCATCGGGAAAGACATCCGGAAACTCATTAACTACCGTAATATCGTCAATATTAGGCTCTTCCACTGAATTATCTATTACATGGGCTAACACAGCTTTGCACCCTTTAAGTAGTA
Organism: Microcos paniculata; assembly: GCA_030664755.1. Classification (NCBI taxonomy): domain Eukaryota; kingdom Viridiplantae; phylum Streptophyta; class Magnoliopsida; order Malvales; family Malvaceae; genus Microcos; species Microcos paniculata. Next base: position 34,168,390 of record CP131456.1, on the reverse strand, counting down.
GCTTACTTGCTTTGATGGTGGAGTTAACATTCGGTGTGCCTCTTCCCTTGCTATAGAAGTCAATCATGTTGCCATCAAGTCGTGGAACCCTCACCAAATGGTGCTCGCAGTAGATCTACGTACGATGTCTCCCAAGCCAATCCATCCCTAAGATGGTATCGAAGTCAGACATTTGAAGTGGAATTAAGTCCGCATCGAAAATAAGGTTTTCCAACTTCACTGCACATCCTCTGTACATCGTATGCCGAACCATCCTCTCACCTAGGGGTGTATTCACCAATAACTCATAAACCAAAGGTGATAACGGTCAATCCACATGCACGACGAACTTGGTATTAACATAGGATAAGGCAACTCCAGTGTCCATAATCACATATGCCGGTTGATAAAAAATAACTACCACGCCTAACGTCCAAAAATTTTCTAAAGTGGTTACTTCACTTGACAATCAATTACGAGCGCGATGATATCTTTATTCACAAAAAATAACTGTCCGTGAATATTTAAATATATACTTACCGGTGACTACATCAGGACGAGCGTCGACGTCCTCTTGTGATATGGCGTAAACCTGAGTATGCTGCTGCTGCTGAGGGGGTCGTCTCGAAGGGGCGGAACTGTTACCAACATCTGAGTGCTGTTGAGAGGAAGAAGAGGTAGCATAAGAGTGTCGCGCTGGCTGGAAAGAATGGAAACCTCCATAACTGCTAGGTCTGGTCGAAGGCTAACCAAAACTCTGTCTAAAAGGTGCAGGGGCGGTAGATGGACACGCATACGACAGGTGACCCATACCCCTGCACTAAAAACATCGGGGTTGGGCCCTGCACAGACCAGAATGAAAGCATCTACAAGTTCAACGCCATGGCCCAGACTCTCCTCTCTTCTTTCCGAACCATCCTCTAACCGTGGACCCAAATCCCAACTTCCCTTTTCCTCGACCACCAGATGGAAGCGGTGGTAGAGAAAGTGTCATCTGTGGTGCTAGGACTCGGCTAAACTGCCCCGAGATATCCCACAATAGGAATATGTGCTCTGAGTCTATCTCGGCACCAAGTCCATCGGTACGTCAGAAGATCGTTGACCGCTCGAACTCGATCCTTCTGGCCGACGCTGAGCAATCATAGCCTTAGCCCACAACGAATTCTGTCGACACTGCTCGAAGGTGGCTCCAGGAGTAGGCGCCATGAACTGTACAATCTCCCACCAAGGGCCGTTGACAAACTGAAGACAAAGGGCCTCCTCGGTGATGGATGGAAGATGATGTGAAAGTCTACGCAACTCCGTCTCATACTGCTCAACAGATCTAATGCCTTGCTGCAGTCGGAGGAACTCGCTATATCGCCTCATCACCAACTCCTCTAATATAAATCTCCATCGGAACTTAGTAACAAACATCTCCCATGTCACTGGTTCAGTGGTTCGACTCTCAAGGTTGGTCCACCAACTCACTGGCTGCCCTTGAAGATATCAAGTAACCACGCTTACTCGCTCCTCAAAGGTCATACATAGACCCTCCGTGTTCATGGTGACAAAATGTAGCCAATCCCACGCTGCATCGGCACACGTGTCGGAGAGCTTTGGGGTGCCTAGTAGTGGTGGCAAATGGGCAGGTTCGGGTGGGTTCGAATCAGGTTGTTTTCGATTTCAGGTCATTTTAGATTCGGATTCATTTCGGGTTCAGATCATCTCGAGTTCGGATAATTCCGGCTTCAAACAATTTCGGATTCGGATATTTTCAAGTTCGAACTGTTTTGAGTTCGGACATTTTTCGGATTCGGACCATTTCGGATTCGAACAATTTCGGTTTCGGACGGTTTCGAGTGAGGTTTGGGTCAATTTGGGATTCAAAAATTTATTAATTTTTTAATTTCAAATTAAGAAAATTTTTTCTTATTAATATTTTTTCGTAATAGATAAAGATAATTAAACACTAATTTTTTTAGTGATTTAATAAAGTTTTAAGAAATTGATAATATTTATATTTTTTATAATTTTAAGAGTATTTTTTAAAAATTCAAACTTTCAATATTGATTATATATTCAATATTTTTGTATTTTATTATTAATGGAAAAAAATTCTTGATTTAGAGAATATAGAAATAAGGATGATATAACATAATAATAAATAAATATATCAAATAATTTCACAAGAATAATTTAAGTTTGTAAAAATAAAATCAACTAATAATGATATATGTAAGATTAAATTGATATATTGTCACCTCTAATTCTAATAATATTTTTTTCATACTCAAACAGTTAATGATTAAGTAATGGTATTAATTTTAAATTATCCTAATAATTAAGTCTTAATGTTTAAGAAATCTATAAGACTATAACTTATAAATAAAAAATTGATTGAATTCGGGTCTTTTCGGGTCATCAATTCGAGTTTTTTCGAGTTTCGGATTGAATAGATTTTAGATTTCGGATCATTACGGGTTCGGGTTAATTCAGATTTTGGTTGCATCGGGTTCGGGTTATTTCGATTTCGGATTGCCTTCGGATCAGATAAATGTCGAGTTCGGATCTCCTTGGATTTGGATATTTTCGGATTCGGATCTTTGACTCTTTTTAGTCAATTCGGATCGGACCGGGTTTGGTTGCAGGCGGATTTGAGCGAGTTTTTGGGGTCGGTCAAATTTTGCCACCTCTAGTGTCTAGTCCCTTCATGATGCAAAGGAACTTCACCAGGCGAGTCTCTGAAGAAATGGCACCAGCAGAAGTGTTCGCTGCACCGCTCGGCTAAAAGTGCAGCGATGTCAGTGTCGACATCGGCGGAGACAGATGTACGGGTGGCGTAGTGCCGGTAAGTGGATATGCACTAGTGGCCATCTGTGATGAAAAGAATCTGTTGGCCCAGTTGTCAAACATCCGCTCAAAATCAGATGGTGTGTAATGCACCGGCGTGGCAGTAGTAGGAGGTGGGCGAGTGGAACCTCGGTATGGAAGCCTTGATGATGCGTCTCATCAATAGGTGGAATGGGTGGAGTAGGCTCGTCTGGGATCACTGTGGCCTCCGGATCAACGCTAGGCTGTGCCTCAGGCTGCCTACGTAACTGATTTCTCCTCCTAGTAACCAGGGGATCAATAGTAGGTACGAAAGAACAGGGATACTCTTTCTTCTAGGTGGCATGGTGTAAAACTACATAAAATCTAAGTTAGAAGACGAAAATATCTCTATACTAACCGTACCCCTTAATTCTAACCCCAAAGTTAGAAATCTCAAAACTATGTGAACTCCTCGGCTCGGTATAATTTAGTTATAACATATATTTTAAAAACTTGCTTTGATACCAATCAAATTGTCACATCTCGACCTGCGGGCCCAGCCACCTGACAACCCCCGTACCACCTTCAGATGCGTGCCTCGTCAGGCGGGCAATCCAAGATGGTACAAGGCATAAAATAAGGGGTATACAAGCAATATATGAAAACATATAAGGAATAATGTACAAAATATTATTTAAAATATTTATTAAGTGTAAGTGGCACATTTTACGATGCAAACATGCAGCGAAAGAAGTTATAATATATAATAAACGTGCACTACTATTCCGAGCCAAGATTCACAAGGAAAAAGAGTGGCACCTACAAAATCGTGTCCTTCGTGAGATACTGGGATCACTGACCACCTGGACACCTGTCGTCCGAAGCTTGATGACCTGACAACAAAAATGAATGGTATGCGTACAAATATATATGTGCCCAGTGAGGGACTCGGTTATAATGACCGATCACCTCAGGCTGGGATATGAAATGATCTAAAATTCATTTATTAAATCATTTAGTAAAATCACATGAAATTCCATACTAAAACAATTGTCTCATATAATATCCATAATGGGCTGGCTTCTGAAATTGTCCCAAAGGTACACCCGTGCACTTAGGTGCTCCGCTAGACCATCAAGGGCTATCTCATAATTCAAATCCTTTGTCTTTACTCTCTGGCCCGTTCCCTTGCGTTAGCCTTACCGTGGTAGAACACAGCAGTTGGAGCCCTGACGAGCTTCCCTACGCACCTCTCCCAGGGTTTCGTCTCACCGTGCCCCTCAATAGGTGGTCCATGGCTGATAATCGTGCATGCTTCTCCAACTCGGTCCACGCTCCCACATATATTGAAGCCCTGAAGAGCCCACTCAGTCTCTTACCTCTCAGGGGATCGTACCCCTAATAATCATAATAATAACAATTCATAAATTTTTTGAAATTCCCACCCTTTAAATCCTTTATAAAACTTGTGTGTGAGGGTGAACAACTCATACTCCAAATCGTTGTAAACATTTAATAAAGCAATTAGAAAACGGTTAACCTTCAATGGTCAACCAATATAACCACTCATAAGTGAGGAGAGTTTCATACTCCTCGATTACCCCTCGAGTGCCTTAGCTCAAATTGCTCGGCCTTGTACTGGAGGCCACTCCCGCGTAGAACCCATTGAGTCCCGCGGGAGAGTGAGGCAAGTTTGGGATTTTCTCCTCGATTCTTCACCAATTCACACCAAAATTGAAACACAGCTAGTTTAACACCTAAACTAAGGAATCACAGCTTCAAGAACAAAATTAAACCACTAAGCATGCTCGAATTTTGAATCAAAACACTAAGTGTTAACATGTTCTTGATCAAAGCATGATTTCTAACTTCAATCCATGATTTCTCTCAGTTCAGACAATGACATCATGCTTATAAACTATCAAATTAAAGCTTGATGAGTCTAGAACAACATACCAAAATCTCAGCCAATTCCTACAGTTGAATTGAAAGATATGAGCTGATGATCAAACTGTCACCGAATTGACAATTGTGAAGATTTGAGAATTTCTTGGTGAATTTGGTGTTTTTGATCTACTTGAGGGCTAAGGAGGTTGATGATGATGATTAGAAGGGAGTTTGAAGAGGGATTGAAGTGTTGAATTTAAAAGAAATTGAAGAGAGAGCTCAGAGAAAATGAAGAACAAGAGAAGCGAGGAAAATGGGGGTCTCGGGTGAGCCGAGATCCCTTTATACCATTTAGGTCTGGCGTCGAACCCGACCAGGTCTAGCGTCAGAGTCAACAGAAATTAAGTTGACTCTGGTCAACTTAGTCCAAACATTTTGGGAATCGTGCCAAAGTGGGCCCCACAACTCCGGACTTCAATATTAGGGTTTTTAAGCTCGAAATTGAGCTGAAGGAAGTTCAAAACATCTATGGAAAGTCCAATTTGGTTTCTTGGCCAGAAAACTATGCACAAATGCAAGACTTGACACATGCGGACTAGATCCGGGCGTGTCAAAAAAAGTCTGGCCGGGGGCCGGAGTAGACCCGGTGTCGAGCTTATCTATAAATAGGGGGAGATTACCTCTCTCCCTCTCATTGTTCTTTTTCCTCTCTTCCTCTCCTTTCATTTGCTCTCTGGGAGCAGTTTTGGACTTTGGCCGATTCGGACAATCCGACCAAAAGATCAAGGCGATATCTTGGTATGTTAATCTACTCGCTTTAATCTACATTTTATTAAGTTTTCATGCATTTCCATGCATCGGTCTTGGAGAAATTCAAGCTCAAAGTTAGTTTAGCTTTTTAGTTAGATTTTAAGTTTAGATTTGAGATCTAGGAACTTTGAGCTTGTGATTCTCGTTTCTGTTTCGGTAAACGCGTCGTGGGAGGTGAGAGGAATGTTTGTCTCGATTTTTGAGCCAAACTATGGACCAAAGGGCATGAAAATCGCGGAAAAGCCTCAATTCCCAAGGATGGCAGGCCGCTCCCGCACGGGAGCCGTGTCACTCCTACGCGGGAGTGACCCTTGGCCAAGTCCTGCACGGGACTTGGCCAATCCGGAGCGGGAGTGGGCGGCAACCCATTTTCCCCACACGCGACTTAGGCCATGCCTGGCCCAGTCCACATAGGAGGGCCTGTCTGGCCCAGATCGGTACCGGGCCGGGTCTAGCCGTAAGGGCGGCCAATGGGCCTCTAGGGGCATTTTAGTAATTTTTTTCAAGTGTCTGAATTTTGCCCCGAAACCTCCCGGACACTTTTCTAAGCTTTGAAACACTTTCAAATATCTTCTTAGGTTATGCTAGAGCCTCGTAGGTGCATTCATAAATTTAATTATGAATGCTAATGCGTATTTCCGTGTATTACAGCTCCGGATGATCGAATGCGGCAATGTTCCGAAGGTTTAGCTACATGGATCGCTTGGGAGTATACATACCTCCCAATACTGTGAGTGGCTTAGATTTCAGTGCCTAGCCACTAGGGCAAAACTTTTTCAAAAGATAAATTGTTTTAAAGGTTTTACAAATGCTTTGGGATAAGGCTAGTCTACCACACACACTTTTATTTTGTGATACACCCACTTAGAGGGTGGGATGATTTTAGAAATATAAAAGCTTCTGTGTGTGTGTTTAAATGCTTTAAATGTATATGTTTTGTATACATATATATATGATAAATATATGGATGGGATGCGAGAGAGAGACTGAGAGGTTTCCTCAGGGCTCCGGTTTGAGGGAGCGTAGACCGAGTTGAGAGACGTACACACAACTAAGTAGCCGTGGCCGCCTATCAAGGGGTACGGTGAGTGGAGACCCTGGAGAGGCACATAGGGAAGCTCACCAGGGCTCAAGGTAGCTGTGTTCCACCACAGCGATGGGCACTATCCAGGGAACGGGCTAGAGAAAGAGCAAAACAAAAAATGGTTTTAAAGAGAAAAAAGATAGTCCTCGGTGCAGTAAAGCATACGACCGGCCAGTCGTGCCTTTAGTATATTTGATGCCAGCCCGTTTTAGTTATGAATTATTTTAAAGGTTTTAAAAATCAAATTCTCACTTGGAGAATTTAAAAGGAAGTGTTGAAAATAAAGTTTTTATCTTACTTTATTTTATTATATTTTCGATTACCCCCGTTTTCCCTAACCCCAATAGAGATTCATTGAACCTCTATCACTCACCTGTGTCCAATGTGGATGGATGCAGATCCGCGTATAGGGTCAACAGTTAGATCAGAGGCTCACTAGGAGATGTCGATGGCTTAGACTTAGCAGTTTCCGCTGCGTAGATATTCCTTTAAATTAATCCACTGGTATTGCTTTTAAAATTAAATATTTTATTAAATGATTTCTAATTAAAATTTTAGTTTTGTTTTGCAGCGATGATATCTATTTCATGTCTTGTAGTGCATCGGATGTGTGGCTGTAGACACATACTTCGAGGCAGCACAGCGATTACCATGTGGCCGGCCCGGGCAGGTCGGGGCATGACATAGTATCAAGAGTAGGTTGAATAAACTTCACCCAACATGTCTAAAAGTTCTTCTGATTCTTCATTGAATGAGGGAGCAAAAAACCTCATAGATACAAATTCTCCATACAACCTTCATCCCTCTGATAATCCAGGGATTGTGTTTGTCTCATGTCCTTTGAATGGAGACAATTATCCTATATGGAAGAGAACTATGCAGAATGCTCTTAAAGCTAAGAACAAGATATGCTTTGTGGATAGATCGCTTAATAAGCCTACTGCTATCGATTCATCCAACTTATATGCGTGGATTAAGTGTAACTCCATGGTGATTTTGTGGCTTTTCAATGCACTGTCTCGAGATCTACATGATAGTGTAGCCTATGCAGAAACAGCCCGTGAGATTTAGGTAGATCTTGAAGAACAATTCTCTCAAGGGAAGACTCCTAGAGTTCATGGCTTGAAGCAGAATCTTGCTTTTACGGTTCAAAGAAACTTGTCTGTTACGGCATACTTCACCAAATTGAAGCCATTATGGGATGAACTACAATTTTATGAAACCATTCCTATATGTTCTTGTGGATCCGCTAAGGAATTCATTAGCATAAGGGAAACTGAAAGGCTACATCAATTTTTGATGGGCCTGAATGATAATTTCAAAACAATTAGATCCCAAATGTTGAATCTTGATCCACTTCCCAGCATTAGCAAAGCCTATTCCATGGTCACTCAGGAAGAAAAACAACAAGCTATGGCACTTTCTCAGTCACTTAATATTAAACAACAACGACTTGGACATCATTCTTTAAACCTCTTGTCTAAGATATCTAGTTTATCATCTTTTGTTCATTCGAAAGTTCAACATGTTTGTGATGTTTGCCATCGTGCTAAACAAACAAGATTGTCTTTTCCAATTAGCAATAATGGAAGTCCACGTCCTTTTCATTTAGGCCATGTTGATATTTGGGGTAAATATTCCACTGCCTCCAATACTGGTGCTCATTATTTCTTAACTATTGTTGATGATTTCTCTCATTGCACATGGGTCTACTTAATGAGATATAAGTCACAAAGTTATCATTATTTAACCTTTTTTTGTAATATGGTTAAGACTAAATTCCATGCGAAAGTTTATGTCATTCGTAGTGATAATGGTTGTGAGTTTGATTCATACATCATGACAGATTTCGTCCACTCAAATGGCATCCTACGGCAAACATCTTGTGTCAACGCACCCCAACAAAATGGATTCGTAGAGCGAAAACATCGACATCTCCTTGAAGTAGCTGGAGCCATACGCTTCCAAGCTCACCTTCCTTTAAAATTTTAGAGAGAATGTGTTTTAACTGCAGCCTACCTCATCAACATCATTCCCACTCCAATTCTTAAAAATCGTTGTGCATATGAAGTGTTTTTTGGTAAAATGCCATTTTATACTCATCTTTAAGTTTTTGGTTGTCTCTATTATGCTCATAATCACTTCCAGTCTCGTCATAAGTTTGATAATAGAGCTATCCGTTATGTCTTTTTTAGGTATCCTTATGGGTAAAAAGGATACAATGTCTATGATTTGGAGTCCAAAAATATTTTTATTTGTAGAGATGTGGTTTTCCATGAACATATTTATCCCTTTCTTGAACTTAACTTGAAAGAAAATCCTAGTCCTACTTTGTATTCACCAGTTACAAATGATCATGAGACTTTGGAGACACATGCAAACCATGATGAAACAAATGAATCACTTGAAACCACTGAACCTGATGTGAATGAAGAAGTGGTATCACCTGAAAGTGAAACTAAAACTGAACCACAACTTGGCACCACCATAAACCCATCCTCATTACCAACAAGGCCAAAACAGACAAGACTTTTGCCATCCAAACTCCATGATTTTGTTTATACTTTACCTCCTTCCATCAGTCTTTCTCTAGCTACCAATCCATATGCTAACTCAGGTGCCGTCCATCCTATCTCAAACTTTATTTCTCATAGTAAATTTTCTGCCTCACACTCTTCATATTTAGTGGCCATTACTTCCAATGATGAGCCAACGAATTTTTCAGAAGTAGTGCAACATGCAAAATGGCGTGAGGCCATGGCAAATGAAATATTAGCTTTGGAACAAAACAACACTTGGACCCTTGAGAATTTGCCTTTCAGAAAGAAAGCAATTGATTCAAAGTGGGTTTATCGAATCAAGTATAAACCGGATGGATCCATAGAGTGCTACAAAGCGCGCTTGGTAGCGTAAGGTTTTACTCAAGTTGAAGGCCTTGACTATCATGAGACATTTGCTTCCATGGCCAAATTGGTCACAGTTCATTGTCTGCTTGCAGTTGCTTCAATTAAAAATTGGAACATCCACCAACTTAATGTTAATAATGCCTTCCTGCATGGGGATTTGCATGAGGAGGTTTACATGAAAATTCCCTAAGGCTTTACACAAGAGGGGGAGACTCGAGTTTGTCGCCTTCGCAAATCTCTCTATGGTCTCAAATAGGCATCAGGGAACTGGTTTAAGACATTCACATCTTCTCTTAAGCATATGGGGTTCATTCACTCAATTACAGACTATTCTCTCTTCACATTAAAACAAGGTGACAGTCTTATCGCTATTTTAATTTATGTTGATGATGTGATTATTACAGGCAATGATATGGATTGGATTAACTCTATCAAGTTATATTTGTATTCTAAGTTCCATATTAAAGATATTGGGCCATTGAAATATTTTCTTGGGATTGATACTGCTAGATCACCTACTGGAATTGTTCTTAACCAAAGAAAGTATGCCTTAAACATCTTGAGTGAAGTGGGAATGCTTGCCTCCCATCCATGCCGATTTCCAATGGAGCAAAATCATCATCTCGAAAGAGCATCTAGGCCTATTCTTGCTGATCTTCTTTTTATCGCAGATTGGTTGGTTGTTTGTTATATTTAACTGTTACAAGGCCTAATTTATGTTACTCAGTTCAAGTTCTTAGTTAGTTTATTCATAGTCCTCGACAAGACCATCTTGATGCAGCCATGAGAGTACTTTAATACATCAAATCCTCTCCAAGACAAGGAATTTTGCTTCCATCTAACAGTTCCTTGGAGCTTAAAGCCTATTGTGACTCTTACTGGGCAGATTGTTTAGAAACTAGACGATCCACTACAGGTTATTTTGTTTCCTCGGTAGTTTCCTATTTCTTGGAAGTCTAAGAAACAATCTACAGTTTCACATTTTTCAGCAGAGGTAGAATATCGTGCCATCTCAATGGCCACAAGTAAGTTACTTTGGTTGCGCAATCTTCTTCGGGATCTTCATGTTGAGTAATCTTCTCCAATGCAATTATATTGTGATAATCAAGCTGCAACTCAGATAGCTACCAACCCAATTTTCCATGAGTGAACCAAACACATTGAAGTCTATTACCACTTTGTTCGTGAACACATTCAATCCAAGGAACTTGCTACCACTTATGTTGCTTATGTCGCTCAATTGGTAGACATTTTCACCAAAACTCTAGGTTGTGATTGGTTCACCAGTTTACTATCCAAGTTGGGAATTATCAATCTTCATGCTCCAACCTGAGGGGGAGTAAAACGATATTTATTATTTGTATTTGTATTTTTTTATGGGCTTTAGGTAAACTAACTTAGGCCTTTCATACCTTATGTACTATAAATATTAACATATGTGAACAATACAAGATAGGAGCTGCCTATTTCAAACCATTAGTATTCTTATCACATATACATACCACACACACATCTCAAAACTAAACCAAAATGCAGTACAATACCTAAATACTTATCTTACTTATCTTCAAGGGAACAAAAAACAAAGGATATCTAGATTCTTTCCCATGGCAGTCTAAAATGAATCACTTAAGCCTTGTTTTCCTTGTTCTTCTTTTTGGTTTTGTTATCCGAGCTCCATCTTCAAAAACTAGAAAGCATTTGAGCCTGGAGAAGAAAGAAGTTCCTTCTACTAAGGAAATTGTTATTCCAAGTCCCTTTCCTTCTGAGGCAACAACGACACATTCTGCTATTGATGGCAAAGCGCATGGAATGCTTAACAATGAAAAGTAAACGCTCTTTACTTTTCATCTGGCCAAAATTGATAGAATATTACAGTCTTGTCCATCATCTTGTCGAAGCCCTGGAGGTGGCCATCATTAAACACAGTTGTACACTAAAAATGATCTACTTGTCTCTTTACATATTTTATGCTCTTTCATTTGATTTTGATTGGTTTAGTTAGTCCATATATGCTTTCATGTCCAAGTTATCAACATAAAAATGAAGTCCATGCTGGTCTCAGCTATTATAAATCATCCCAAATTTTGCAACATAAACCTTAATGCCATCTAGCATCTCTTTGCAAAATAAATATTTTGTTTCTTACATAGAAACAAAAAGAAAATGCAGCCTGTATGACAATATCATTTTCGAAACATATGTTTTCGAAGTTAATGTTAGTTCCGTAGATAGTTCTCCTGGCACAATCTATGGAAAGCTTGCTTAAGCATTTCTAATCTTTATTACTGTTTTAATTTTCTTGATCTTTTCTTTAAAAAGGACTTAATACCCTTACTACCCCCCTAAACTTTTCACTTTATGTCATTTTGCCTCCTAAATTTATATTTTGGATGTTTAGTCCCCTGAACTTTTATTTTTAATACATGTTGCCCCTTTCATCAACAAAAAAATGGACGGCTTTGTTATAATGCTAATGTAGAAGTCAACATCAAATGCCCATACCATGTTAGATGCTCTATGAAACAATTTAAAACACTCTTTGCCTCTCAAACTTTTAAAATTTTGTTATTTTGCCCCATGTACTTTTATTTTGGACATTTTACCCTTTAAATTTTTATTTTCTCTAGATCTTCTTGCATTTTCTCGACAATCAAATATAACAGTCTATATTTTCTTACATTTTCTAGATAATTCAACCAAGAAAATAACATATTTTCCTTCAAGCTCCATAAAACCCAAAATTATTTGGTAGCTCATTAAGCTTCAAACAGCCACCAAACCATAAAACTAACACACCATGTTGAAGAGCTCGAAAAATACTTCGGTTTAGTGTATTTGCTTCTCTACATCAGTTAAGATTTGAGAGAGTTAGCCTAGAGAGAAATTTTTTTTGTAGGAAGAAACTCAAAACAGGTGAACAATGGGGGAAGAAACGAAACGGGGAAGAAGAAGGAAGATAGCTGACTTAGCCAAAATTGGACTATTTATAGTCCAAGTGAAATCCCCAATTTGTCTTTCAAAAATCATATTCATTTCAATTTGGTGCTACTTCACATCTCCATAAAATTATCTTCAATTTCAATTATTTCTATTTAGCACCAAAATTTCATTTAATAAAATTTCAATTGCACCTAAATTACTTCTATTAAACATTACTTGGGAGCTAGATAAGGTTTAAATTGGGTTGGGGTTTATAGAGACTCTTTGGTCGATAAATTTAAGGTTATTTTTAAAGGTGTCAAAAGCTAATCTAACCAAGAAATCTGTCTGAATCCAAAATTAACCCAACCTAATTTGACCAAAAAAAATGAGCCCGACAGATCCAAAATTTGATGAACTTGCTGATGAAATGACCCAAAGGCCAAGAAACCCAAGAGGCAAACCGTAAGACTCGATAGAGTAATCAGAAATAATTCAAGAGTCTAAGTTAAATAACAGGATACCTAAAAGCCAAAACCCAAATGATCTGAAAGACCCGAGGGCCAATTCCAAAAGACCCAAGCTCAAATGACTCGAATACTCAAATGACCTAAAATTTTATTTGGTTAATTTGACTCATACTTGATGACTAGAACCCGAACCTACCCAATCCACCCATTTGACACCTCTAGCTACTTTCATGAGTTTTGTTGAAACGTTTACCAAGGTTTGCACCGACAAGATTTGCCTTGGGACTTAAATTGGTTATTAGGAGTAGCCACTGTTAGAGAACCTAGGAAAAGAAAGAGGAATGAATTGTTGTGTGTCTATTGCTCTACAAGTTCTAGGTATTTATACTAGTACCTAGGAGCTATACATGGAAATTAACTAATCAAGATCCTAAATTACAACCTAACTTATATGCTAAAATACAGAGTCAACCCAATCAATCACATTTACATTAACAACCACTAACCTTTTATTTTCTTAGTTATGATTAGCCACATATTTTGACTTCATTTAGCTTAGTGTAAATCTAAATAGATTACCCTAAGTCAAATAGGTTATGGCTTACAAAAATATAGATTTTGAGTTCAAGAGTCAATTACATATAAGGAAGGATTTGACACACCCGGACCTAATACGACTTTTCCATACAAATGGAATGGTGTAAGACGGCGTAAGTCAACAATACGTTGGTCCGGATGTGTCTAATTAAGAAGAGAAGTTAAACTTAAGATAAGACGGAGTTGGAAGATAAAGTAATTAACCACGCATGGAAATTAGTAAATGCCAAAAAGACCTCCAATTAAGTCCCTAACAATTAATTATGGGCCCCGTTGACCCAAAAAATCAAAGGATTTAGCCAACGGGTGAAAATGGAAGAAAGTTAAAAAAGGGGGAAAAAGTTTGATCCGGAGCCCGAGTAGACCCAGTGTCGGGGTCCTCTATAAATAGAGGAAAGTCAAAGCTTTTTCTTCATTTCTCTTTTTCTTTTTTCTTTTTTCTTTCTTTTTCTCTTTTTCTCTTTGGAACCAAACAGGGGCATTTTGTACTTTTGGCAGATTCGGACAAACCGACATGCGAAACAAGGTGAGTTTCTAGTACGTTATTCTACTCACCTCGATCTACGTTATATTAAGTTTGCACGCATTTCCATGCATCGGTTTAGCGTAGATCTGAGTTTAAAGTTTTTAGTAAATTTAAATTTAAAACTCAGATCTACGGTTATTGGGCCAGCGAAATAAGGTGAGTTTTTAATATGTTATCATACTCCGTTTTCACGTATTTCCGTACACCAGTTTAGAGTAGACATGAGTTTGGTCAATTTAAGTTTAGATCTCAGGTCTACGGAGATTGGACCGATGTTTCTCGTTTCTGCTTCGGTGAATCTATCATGGATGCCATGCAGATCGCTTGTCTAAGTTTGTACGTTGAAAGGAGGAGCAACGGGTGCGAAAACAAGGAAGGGATCGACCGCGTCCCGGTCTAGATATTTATATATTTATATTAAATTAATATTATATTAATATAATAAATATATTACGGGAATGGCCTTTTAAGCCCAATTTCATGTGGGATTTGTCCCAAACCCTCGCTAGTGGCCTTTTAGGCCCAAGCCCACGCGGGGCCCTACCCAGTCCGGGCATGGGGCCCACAGACCCTAGGGGCATTTTGGTAATTTTTTGTCAAGTGTCCAATTTTAACCCTAGAACTTCTCGGACACTTTTCTAAGCCCTGAAACACTTCCAAACACCCTCGTAGGTAATGCTAGAGCCTCGTAGGTGCATTCATAAATTTAATTATGAATGCTAACACGTATTTCCGTGTATTAGGGCTCTGGTTTAATCGAGTGCGGCGATGCTCCGGAGGTTTAGCTACATGGAGCACTTAGGAGTATACGAATCTCCCAATACTGTGAGTGGCTTAGATTTCAATGCCTAGCCACTAGGGTAAAATGTTTTCAAAAGATACATTGTTTTCCAAAGATTTTACAAATGTCTTGGGATAAAGGTAATCCACCACACACACTTTTTATTTTATGATACACCCACTTCGAGGGTGGGATGGTTTTAAACAAATGTAAAAGCTTGTGTGTGTGTGTTTAATGCTTTAAATATATATGTTTTGTGTGTGTGTATATATATATATATATATGATAAATATATGGATGGGATGCGAAATGAGCGAATGAGTGGGATCCCTCGGTTCTCCAATATGTAGGAGTGTGGACCAAGTTGAGAGCATGCATGATACTCAGCCATGGACCTCCTATCGAGGGGCACAGTGAGTTGAGACCCTGAGAGAGGCGCGTAGGGAAGCTCGCTAGGGCTCCAAGTCGCTGTGTTCCACCACAGTGAAGGGCACCACCGAGGGAACGGGCTAGAGAAAGAGAAGAATAGAAAATGGATTTAAAAAGAAAAGAGATAGCCTTCGGTGCAGTAAGGCATACGACCGGTCAGTCAAGCCTTCAGTGTATTAGATGCGAGCCCGTTTAGTATATTTTATTTTTAAAGACTTTAAATCTAATTCTCACTTGGAGAATTATAAAAGAGATTTTGAAAATAAGTTTATTTAATTTATTATTATTATATTTAGATTACCCCTGTTCTCTCTAATCCCGATGGACATTCATTGAACCTCTGTCACTCACCTGTATCCAATGTGGATGGATGCATATCCGTGTATGGGTCAGCAGATAGATCAGAGGCTCATAGGAGGCGTCGACGGCTTAGGCTTAGTGTTTCTGCTGCGTAGGTATTCCTTTAAATTAATCCACTTATAATGCTTTTTATCAAATGATTTTAATTAAAGTTTTAGTTGTTTTACAGCGATAGTATCCATTTCAATGCATTGCGGTGCTTCTGGTGCATGACCGGTTGACACGTACTTCGAGGCAGCATGGCGGTTGCCATGTGGCCGACCCAGGCGGGCCGGGGCGTAACAGGATTAACATCCCCGTAATGTCCAAAAATTCTTTAAAATTATTTTAAAGCTGATTTTGAAAGTCTTTAAATGTTTTATTTTAGGGTTAATAGTAAAAGGTGATTTTGAATTAAAAGTGAGATGAATTTTGAAATTGAAAGTTGAACCTCAGAGTAAGACTTCTTTTACTATGAGTTAATTTACCCTCTTAAAAATAGATTTTGATTTAAGATGAGATCCGAAATGAAATTTAATTGGGAAGACTCCTATGTTAAATGATCAAATTGAAAACTTCTAGACAATTTTGAGAATCAAAATGTTGGAATGGATAATTCTTTTCATCAATGGGATAAACTTTGATTAAGGAAATAGTAAGGTATGAAATGAAATTTGATTGGATTTGGAAAGACTTCAACTACTAAGGATTAAATTGAAATCTTTCAAGAATAATTTTTAGGTTTTTGAAATTAATGTCGGAATAGTTAAATTCTTTTCATTGATGAATAGGATTTAATTAAAAATAAGATTTAAAATGAAACTTGATTTGATTGAAAAGACCTCAATGTTAAGGATCAAATTGAGATCTTTTGAAAACCCCTTTTTTTAAAATTTTTGAAATTAATGTTTGAATGATTAAATTCTTTTTATTATTGGATCTCATTCTAAAACTTCGATTAAAGAAATAAATTGAAGTTTGATTTGCGAGAAAGACCTCAATCATTAATGATTAAGTTGAAATCTTTCTAAAAAAGACATTTTCGAGATTTTCAAAATTATGTCGGAACTAAAAATTTCTTTTATGAATGATGGGGCTTTTGAAAAAGATGTTTTTAGGTTTTTTTTTAAAAAAATCAGAATTTATTGAAAATTTTAAAAATTTAAGAAAATTGTAAACTCGATATGCATATACTTTCTAAGGAAATCAAAAGAGGAAAATTATTTTTTGGATTTCATAGGGGTGAAAATTCCCTTAGGCTCTATCAGAATCCCGATTAGGTTGCTAATGAAATCCCCACCTTGGAAAACCATTGAGAACCTCGAACCTCCAAGGTGCCCTCTGGTTTCCGTGCATTTGATATTTTTTATAAAACCATACTCTGATTACTAAATGCATGATAAAATAAGATAAGGATTATCAAAATAGAAGCATGGATAAACATAGGCAATAATAAGATGTGAACATAGATTAGGCATGATCATAAATAGTAAAGAATGCATGAGTGTACAATTAACTATCTAATGTGACATATAAAGTAAAATTGAATGCATGGACATAATTTAAGTAACATTGAAATAAAATACATGGGATTAATTTAAATTGCGTGGAAGTAAAATGTATAAACCTAATCTAGATGAAATGGGATAAAATGCATGGGCCTAAATTAAGTGGCATGAAATTATAATGCATGGGCCTAAATTAAATGGCATGAAATTGTGATACATGGGTAAACCTAATGACATAAAATAAAATGTATAACTATTTATTTAACTAATTAACATGAAAACTAAAATTAAGATTATACATATACCCTAATCTAAAAATGTGAAATATACATGAGCAAAATAAAATAATATATATGTGTATAAGTAATTATGCATGATAATTCTAAAATATGCCAATGAGAGTACCATTTTATTTTGCAATTTTTCATTATGGATTTAGTGGATTTTATTAAGTCTTGTGTTAAGTCTAAACATAAATTAGGTCTAAATTTAAAGTCAAAATCCAATAACAAGGCCTGAAATAAACAACCGAACATAGCCCAATAGCAAAAGCATGAAATAGTCCAAAACAGAAATAAAATAACCCAACCAAAGTGTAGGCCCAAAACAAGTAAACCATGAAGCCCAAGGTTCAAACAAATTGCCATGGCCTAAGATGTAAACACAGATATTGACCCAAATAACATAAAATGAAAAGCAAACCAAATGTTAGAACATATACCCTAAACGATGCCAATTCTTGCATTTTGATCGTTGCTGTATTTCTTTCTTCTTCACTTTTTCTTTCTGCAGCTGCCTCTCTCTTTCTCAACAAAATTCAAAGCTGGCGTCACCACTTTGCCTCGTCGAAATCGAGAAAATAACCATCTATCTAACTTAGCTTCCTTTCATCCTCCACTTCACCAATCCGAAAACCATTTGCCTAAAAACAACTCCAAAACTCCAAGATCTATTCAAGAAAACCAAACTCCCAAAAGTTCCAATCTCATAATCCTACTGTCCGATCGACTCCAAACTTCGATATATGGTTCTCTTGGAAAAACTCCACCCAGCCACTATTCGGATTCTCTATTGGAAACCCAAACCGAGAACCCCCAAAAATAAAAAACCTTAATCCCTTTTGGAACCGATTTCCTGATGAGATGGTAGTAGAAATCGATTCTTTGGTTCCTTGTCTTCCTTTTCTCTTTGAAGTCTAAAACTAACTTTTCACCAACTCCAAAATCCTAATTGCTTTGATAAAAACCCTAACTTGCATAATTTTCAATCCTCCTTTGTTTTAGGGAAAATGTGGTATAAAAGGCTTTTAGAGTTGATTTAAGGGTTGAGGATTAGTTCCCAACTTTTAATCTAACGGCTAACATTGCTCATTCAAGGTAATTTCTTGCTTTTTTGTTTGTTTGTAAGTGAAGATGGGATTGAAGAAGGCCTTGGGTAACTTAGGGAGAAGTTTTCCTAAATCAAGGGTGGAGAATAGATTTTTCCTTGATCCTACGGTTTGTCTTCTACTAGGTAAATTCCTTCAACTCTCTCTCTCCATTTACTATTTATTTCCCTCTTGAGTGATTTAGAGTCCCAGCTTTTAACTTGAAATGCCTACTGGATGCTCATGTTATCTCCATTGCATGTGTTGGCACTATTTCATTGAATTATTATGAATTTGTGAGTATTTAATGTCAGCATGCTTCTTGTGATGTGGAATTTTAGGATTGCATCATTGGCTAGACTCTTTTTTTAGACTTATGTATGCATGTGTTCATCCTTCTAAGGGTGTGTGTGTGTAGGTGTGTTTGTTCTAGTACTTTGAAGTTGCATGGTACTCTTTATTTGATGAATTTTGATGAAGTTATTGAGTGAGTTATTATTCTTGAATGTTTGCTATGTAACATGGCCAATATAGTTGCATGCACTGGAACCTTGCTTTGCTGTCCTTGCTATACAAATTCCTTTTTTTGGAGAGACACTGTTATACTGCCAAGAACATTGAGAGAGAATCTTGAGACAACCAAGAAAGTAAGGACAGAGGGGACCGAGCTTGATTAAGATGATTGCTTCTATCCTTAAACTCGTGATTTTATTAATCTAGCCTATATTTCTTAAGTTGTCTTTAATTTTTGTTTTTCCTCTGTTTTACAGGATGTTGTAGTTTAATTTGTACATGTATATGCATTCTAATTTGGAATAATTAGACACCTAAGGACTTTAATTAATGGTAAATTGAGGTGTTTTCTAATTGTAGGTGGAATAATGGAGAAAATGCAAATACATGCCAAAAGAGTCCATTTTGGGAACAAAATAAATAAGAAAGTTTCGAGCCTTTTAGAGTCTTTGTCGAATCCTCTCAGCTGCTGCTAATGATTTCAAAATAAAGGAAGCAAAGAATCCAAGTCGTTTAAAGGCTAGATTTGAAGCCTCTTAGTGGCTCAGAGCTGACGTGGTTAAGTAAAGTAGCAGATAATTAGGAAATGGTTGCAATAGAATTTCAAAATTGAATTTGACTCAGTCAAGCTACGAGATTTCTCCCATGTGCGAATTGACTTGGTCAAGGAGCTGGAAAAGACGCGTTTGCCCTCACTTAACCTTGTTTTCATGATTAAAGAGAGGATGGGTTAGTACAATTACAATTCTTAGTTAGACTATAAATAGGATTAGTTCTTCTTAGAAGAGAGCTTTTTACTTCTCAATTCTAAGCTTCATTGTAATTACATAAAAGAGTTTACTTAGTTCTTTGGAGATTGAAGAGAATTCAAGATTTCCATGGAGGTTTCTTCTTCCTCCATGAGAGGCTAAGTAAATCTTGTCCAATTTAGCTTGTAATTATGATTTCAATTCAATCAATTGTAAGATCTCGAACTTAAAGCTTTCAAATTGATAGCCATAAATTAATACATCTACTTTGTGCTTAATTAATCTTGTTTTATGGCTATCATAATCCTAATTATCTCATTTAAGTTTGTTTCTATCTTTGTAGGTCAATTAAGGAGCTTAATGATGATAATGCACATTTAAGGGTTGATTAAAGCAAGTATGGAAGGAGCTACCCGAGAAGCTGAACAACAAGGCATAGTGACGCCATTACAAGGAAGAATGGCGCCATTACATGTAAACTTTGCTTTGCCGGATATTTGAACACAAAAAAGGGACATAATGGCGCCATTATAGATCCTATGGCGCCATTCCTTTCCAAAGCTTGCAAGGCCGGATGTGTCAACACACAATTGCTACCTAACGGTGCCATTACATTCCCACACATACAAATCTGCACACATCAATACACAAAGACAACCGAATGGCGCCATTCCATTAGTTAGTGGTGCCATTACACTACAAGGTGTGCAAATTGGAGAAAGTCAGCATTTGTGCCCGAGAATGAAGAAACCAGAACGGCACCGTTCTAGTACCTAATGGCGTCGTTCCATGGAAACTCCTTAATACCCTTTATGCCTTTGCGTTATAGTTAAGTTAGAGGGGCATTCATGTAATTGGGATATATAAATACCGTTGTTTTGGCCAAAGTACGGTGAGGGAAGAAGAATTAAAAAAACAGAGAATCGTGTTCTGACGATTCAATTTTCCAGAGAGCTCTTTTCTTTAATTCCTAATTAATCTTGTTTCTTTTCTTGAGTTCCTCTTAATTTGATTGTGAACTCTTTGGTTTCTCACTCAATCCATGAGTGAGTAAACCCCTAATCCATTCTATTGTTTGTTGATTAGAAGGATTTGCAAAGAGTTAGTGAGGCTCTTGTTCTTAATTCCAGTTGATTCGATCAAGTGTTTTGAAATCTCTGAGTGCCTTGAGATATGATTCTCTTGTTCCTGATTTATGAATGCATGCGTAGATTGGGTATGGGTAGATCATTGGTTAGATTCTGAGTTTGTGAATCTTTAGTAGCCAACCTTAATCTTAGAACAAAGGGAAGACGTAAGACTCTTTCTTGGGATTTTAGATATTCAATGACTGGGTAGATGCGGAGTATATCTGGGTTGATTGCATGTTGTACTGACCTTCATTGCTCAATGCTTTATTCAATCCGTAAATCATCATCATGAAGATTGTTGGTTTGGTGTGGGTAAAAGGGGCCAATCTAGGAATCGATAGTACTAGGTTGGACTATTCAGTCACTTATATGGATTTTAGGAATCTTTAGTACTAACTTCCATAAGCATGCCATTTGATTGATTAATTGCGTTATCTATGAGCCTGGGATCTAACTGTTCTCTTATCCCTTTTAATTAGCAAATGATAGAATGGATGCATTTTATTATTGTTAATTTAGTAAATTCCATTGTTCAATATTTTAATTGCTTTATTGTTTATTTACATTACCTCTTTACATCTTTACTTTCATTCAATTCTGCTAATCTTGTGAAACCCCCCTTTTATTATCATTGTCAAAGATTTAGTTCATAAGCAAGGTAAATTCTTTTCTAGCCTTTCTGTGGGTTCGACTTGCTCTTGCCATAGCTACTTAGTTTGGGTTTTAGTAGAAAATTTTATTCTCTTGACTATCTTGAAGACGGCCGGTCACAATTCTATTGTATTTATTGATTTACTGAGCTAATTGAACTTGAATGTGTTAGAGATTAAGTAAATTTGGGGATTTCTAAGTAATGATGGCTACATTGCTTAGGCTTCTTCAAGTAACTAGCC
This sequence comes from Microcos paniculata, assembly GCA_030664755.1. Classification (NCBI taxonomy): domain Eukaryota; kingdom Viridiplantae; phylum Streptophyta; class Magnoliopsida; order Malvales; family Malvaceae; genus Microcos; species Microcos paniculata. The sequence continues at coordinate 34,146,708 of CP131456.1, read as the reverse complement.
AATTAGCTAGATAGGCACTTATTTCTACTATGTTTAATTGCACATCTTTGATGATTTAAGTGTTTATTATCCTAAGTGATTTTGTGTGAAAGGAAGCTAAAAGGAAGCTTTGGAAGAAAAGGTTTTTAAATTTGAAAATTTTGAGATTTTTCTATATATATAGTTTGAAAATATGACCAGATTTGACATTCTTAGAGTCCTTGTTTGAGTTTTAGTTCTTCATGAAAGTTGTAGAGGACATCTCAAGCTTTCCAGAATGCTAAAGATTGCACAAATTGGACTTCGTTTTTGCTATAAAAAGGACAAAATACAAAGAAGTCCAGAGATCCTGTGAAAATCAGAGAAAGCTTCCTAATGTGTCGTAAATCACCAAAATATAATTAACCTTACTAAAACTATAATATAGTGGTAGCAAGGGTCAAAACCACAGGGATTGGATAAGAAAAACTAGCAAATTCTAATCTATCTAAGCAAGCAAACAAAATAAAATAATAGGGTAGGAAAATCAAATTAAAAACTAAATTAAACTAAATAATGAAAGAAAAGATAAATAATATGTAAAACTTCAGTTTAAAACAATCTTCACCCTTAGATTAGAGAGATCGATCATAGGCATCTAATGATTACCTTACCTTTGCATGCAATTGTGGTAGGTTAAAGTACTCGAGTTTCATAATAACCACTATGTTTCCTTATTCCTAGTCTAATTAGTACTTGAGTTTCCTAAGAAGATCATTTTCATCAACTCAATCCAATATACCAGCAATATGAATTTAAATATGACAAAAGCATAAAAACAGCAGAAAATATCTTAGCTAATATGAACAACAAAATTACACCAGCATACTTTGTTCAATCCATGTCTAAATTCCCCATAGATAAGTAACTAAGATGTATGAGACCTTAATTTTATCTAATTTTCCACTTGTGATTAGAGTTAATTCCAGATAAATAACCCTAGATCTAACAATCAATTAACATGCTTAATTAACTAGTTGGCCATCCTAGAGAAGAAAACATGCAATCATAAATCATTAAGCATAGAAGAATTTAGAATACATGAAAGATAAAGACATTAAGCACATAATAGCCTCACAATCTTCTTCTCCAAGAATTCAGAATTGCTTAAAATAGAAAAAGAAAATTAGAATAGCATAAAGAAAAAATAAAATTACAAAGATAAGGGTCTCTAAAGAAAGGATGAGACTAGTCTCTAAAAGAAAAGATGAGACACCTTACAAGTGGTAACTAAAGCTCTTTATATAGAAGAGTCAAAAGTCCTAAACTTAACTTGCAAGAAAAGAAACCTAATTCTAGAAAAATACTAACTAGGTTAAAGTGTTTACAAAGGAATTAACTAAGTACAAGAAAAAATTTAATGGACTAGGATAATTGGGCTTCAATCTTATGAAAAATAAGGCTTAAATAAAGCCTTTTCCAACAGCTAGAAATCCTTCTTCAAGTAGGAGAAAATATAGCACAAGCCACATGCCATGCACATGCTTCATTAAAAGGTTTTCCTACTCCAATTAGGACTTCTCTTCAAGGGCTAATCCACATCCTTCTAGGACATAGGCTAAGTTAAATATCTTCAATAACATATCTAGAGTTATGGCCAAGCAAGGCAAGACGTGGTCAAGTCCATCTCCAACCCAAAATTGCTCCAAAGCCCAAAATATGAAACTTTCTCCAATTTTCGCGGGAATTCTGGACATCTCTATATTTTGACCTTTTGACTGCCCAAATGAACTCCGATTTGCATGATCTTTAGCATTACGGAAAGCTTAAGATGTCCTCTACAACATTGATGAGAATTCAAACTCAGATAAGGACTCTAAGGATGTCAAATCTACCAATCTTTACAAACTGTTTGCACAGGAAAAATCTCAAATTTCTAGATTTAAATACCTTTTATTCCAAAGCTTCCTATCACATAAAATCACTCAAAACAATTTATTTAGAGATAATAAACACTTAAATCATCAAAGATGAGCAATAAAACATAGTAGAAATAAGTGCCTATTGGTGAAGCTTGTCGTGGCACTTCCAAAATAAACCTTACTAAACTAACATATAGCTAGGGAAGCAAGGATCGATCCCACAGGGAGCTCGTTTTACTTCTCTTTACTCTTGTTCACTACAATCGAACAACAAACAAAGCAATAATGGCTCTTAAAACAGAAACTAGAAATCAACTAAACAAATTGAGATGCAAACTAGAATTAAAAGGTAGAGTGGCTTGGAATTCAATCTCAAAACTAAGAAATCAAACTAATAACAAAATCTATAACAAGTAATAAAAAGGAAACTAGAGTAATTGAGCTCCAATCTAGCAAGTGATTGTAATCAACTTCAACTAATGGATCCTTGATCCTTGATCTTCAATCTAATCATCCAATCCTATTATAGTTAGCGTAGCCTAAGGTACTCCAGTTTCGCCTAAGCCCGATCACTCCTTAATCGTTGAAGTTAGCAAGCTCGGTCACTCTATCTAACTCTCTTCCCTTGTAATCAACCTATTCCTTAGCAGCTATAAGTTTAAATCACAAGAGAGCATTACGATCTAGAGCAATATTAGCTAACTAGAGCCATGTGAGCTCAGCGCATCTCCATGTAACTCTCCCCTTCAATTTCCCCAAATCTAATCTAAGATTTGGTTGCTACTCGGTTCTAAGCAAAATCTACAATTACGGATAGCAAATTGCCTAGAATAGCTAGTGAATTGAAGAAGCCCAAGCAATGCGGCCGTCATTACTCAAGAATTCCCCAAAATCACTTGATCTCTAACACTTCCAAGATCAATTAGCTCAGGAAATTAAAGAATACAATAGAATTGAAAGCTTTAAGTTCAAGATCTTACCATTGATTGAAGAAGAATTACAATTACAAGCTAAATCGGATTAGAAGTACTTAGCTTCTCATGGAAGATGAAGAAACCTCCATGAAAGTTGAGAAAATTCTTCAAAATCTTCAGAGAACCAAGCTTTTCACGTTTTTAACAAACTCAAAAACTGCTCTTCTAAGAAGAGCTAAGGCTATTTATAGTCTAACTAATAACTATCAATTTCCTAATCTATCCTTTCTTAAAACATGATTACAAAGTTAAGTGAGGGTAAAAATGTATTTTCCAGCTCCTTAGCCCAGGTAATTGGCAACTGGAACGATTTTCGCGGATTTGAATGAGTCAATTTCGAGTTTGAATTTTCTGTTACAACAAATCCCGCAAAAATCGCATCTGACAGCTTCAGGTCGAACTCGGCCACTGAGAGGCTCTCGCGTAGCCTCTAAGTGGCTAGGTTTCTCTGCTTCCTGACTCTTGAACTCGCGAACAGCCATTGAGAGGCTCTCTCGCAGCCTCTAAGTGGCTTGAACTTCTTTCTTTGTTTTAAGCCAAAAATGGACCATTTTAACATGTATTTGCATTTTCTCCATTATTTCACCTACAATTGGAAAACACCTCAATTAGTGATTAATTAAAGTACTTAGGTGTCTAATTCATCCAAATTATAATGCAAATACATGAACATTTTTAGCTCTAACACCTATCACTTTCTAATTTGGGCTTTGGAGCAATTTCGGCTTGGAGATGGGGAAGAGCACGTTTTTGCTTACTAGGCCTTGATTCTAGACATGTTATTGAAGATATTTAAGGTCGGCCCAAAAGTCCTAGGAGTATGTGGATCAACCCGTGGAGAGAAGTCCTAATTGGGGCAGGAAAACCATTTAATGAAGCACGTGCACGATATGTGGACTGTGCTATTGTTAGTTGCATTTTTGGTAATATTTTAATTGGTAATTATTATAATTATAAGTAACTAATTATCTTAATCTTGGCTAAATTACTTCTTTTCCATGTCTTAGGTATCAAATGAGTCAATTGTGTGAAAATGAAGTGAACAGAAACAAAAACAAGTCAAGTAGAAAGGAAGACAAGTGCAAGAAGTTCAAAGTGGAGGATCCTGGAAGTTTGGATAGATCTGAAAGATGGCTAAATTACACCATCTTAAAGACTCTAGTTGTCTTTGTATTCTTCATCAAAGTTGTAGAGTACATCTTATGCTTTTTAGAATGTTAAAGAAGTTAAATTCCGAGTTCGTTTGACCCTCCAAATGTTGATTTTACTGAGGACTATCTTTCCTGGCCGAGGCTAGCCAGCATCGGCTCACCTTCCAGCCGGCCACTGGCTATGGGTGCACCAAATGAAGGAAACTTTCTGTTCACAGCTAGCCACCGGGTCCTTGAGCACCCGATGCCGGCTCCCATCGAGATTCACAATAGAACAAGCTCTTTTCAGCCTTTGGACACCCCTTGGTTGGCCTTTGATCATTCTTAATCATCAAGACTCATCAATTGAAGCCCAAAAGTAAGGAAGATTCAAGAGGAAGTTAGAATTAGTTAAAACTTGGTCATCAAGAATCAATTAATGAAGGAATAGGATTAAAGCACAAGAAAGAGATCTCCTAGATTCTATAGGAGATTAAACCTAACCCCTATAAATACTCTTTGTTTGGGAAAAATCTAGTTTTTAGCTCCCAGATAATTTTAAGGATTCTTGTTTTATTGTTTATGAAAGTTTAAACATCTTTTCTCCAATCTAGTGTTCTAAAGGATGCCCTTCAACTATTTTTTAGGTTTCTTACTCTTAATTAGTTTACGTTGCTATTGTTCTTTAATTTCTCTATTTTAAAGTAAATATGCTTATTTATTTACTTGTCTATTGCTTATGCTTTTGGTTAAGGGCCCATAATCATTTGTTTATGCAATTGACTCACCATTCTCTTTAAAATCCATGTTCTTTAGGGTTTAATTGAGATATTAGTGGAACTTGAGTAAGACGCCTTACTAAAGAGGAATTCAAAGGAATTATTTAAGAGACTCATGTTGGGTGAATCTCTGATAATGATTAACCTATATAATCTTGTTCTTAATGCTTCCAAGCACTTAAATTTGGGCTGCTGGGGTTTCGGGTTAAGATTAGGTTGAAAGATTTGATATGAAACTTGAGTAATTTGATCTTTAAGGCTTAGGATTATTATAATCAGTGAGAATGTTGGGTTCTCACTTGATTGATTAATACAATTGTGATTTAGACTCATCTTTTGGTGAGCCGATGATCAATTAGTTTGTGAGCATCCCTAAACACTAGGTTGGAGATCTTTAATTATATAGTTTGTTTAGTTTAATTGTAATTTTCCTTTTGCTTGTTATTTCATAACCCTCTACTTATTCTTTTTGTTTGTTTCCTTTGTGAAAGTAATGGTAAATCAATGTGGCTCTCTATGGGATCGACTCTTGCTTCCCTAACTACATGTTAGAGTAATAAGTTTTATTTTTGATACCGCTGCAACATGTTCATCAGCCATCTTTTCTCCTACTTGAAAAAGGATTTCTAGCTGCTAGAAAAGGTTTTATTTAAGCCTTAAGCCCACATGTCTAAACCCATTGAATCGGCCCATGTATTTAATTATTTCCTTTGTAAACAATTTAACCTAGTTAGTATTCTTCTAGAATTAGGATTTATTTACTTGCAAGTTAAGTTTAGGGCTACCTAACTCCCTTATATAAGAAGAATCAGCCACCCATTGTAAAAATTTACATAATTCCTAGTAATTTCATTTTCTTCTTATGTTCTCTTTTCTACTATGTGTTGCTAAATTCTTATTTTCAAATAGAAGCAATTCTAAACTCTCGGAGAAGAACACCGTGAGGTTTTGTTTGTGCTTAATTAATCTTGTTTTGCTTGCATTCTGATTTCCTCTAAGCATAATGTTTATAATTTCATATTTTCTTACCTAGGATGCATATTAGTTAAGATTATATGTTAATTGATTGCTAGATATAAGGTTATTTATTCGGAATTGTAAGTAACTCTAATCACAAGTAGTAAATTAGATAGAATTAAGGTCTCATACATCTTAGTTGCTTATCTATGGGGAGACTGGATATGAATTAAACAAATTACGCTGGTGTAGATTTGTTGTCCATATAGGCTAATGTCTTTCTTGTTTCTCATGCTTTTATCATATATTCATATTAATGGGATATTGAATTGATTTGATGAAAAGGGCCTTCTTAAGAAACTTAAGTATTAATTAAGCTTAAGGAAAGATGGGGAGTTAATAGGAAACTAAAGTACTTTAACTTACGCCTTTGATCGATCTATCTAATTCAAGAGGGATGATTGTTTTAAATTGAAGTTTTCTATTATTGATTACATCTTTTTCTTTTATTTACTTTGTTTACTTTTATGTTCATCTTATTTCCAAACTCAAGATTTTTACCTTTGCTTTATTTACTAGTTAAGAATTGAAGAAGTTCAATAATCAGTCATTAGTGGGAACGACCTTTGCTTACCAGTAGACTATTGTAGTAGCTTAGTTTTAATTTGGCTTTTAACGGCACGCCATAGCTGAATTCCTAATAGGATATTAGGATTTAGTTAAGATTAGTGGCAAACAAGCTCTAGATTGAGCTTGTGGAAGTCAAAAAGGAGAGTTACATGGAGATGCACTGAGCTCACATGGCTCTAGATGGCTAATATCTCTCTAAGAACTTAATGCTCTGTCATGATTCAATTGTAACCGCTGAGATACAAGAGGAATTGAGGGAGAAGGGGAGTTAGAACAAGCCAGAGCTAGCTAATTCCTAAGTAAGAATAGATCGGGCTAGGTGAAAATGTAGTAGGTTAGCTACGCCATCAATAATAGGATTGACTAGTTGATCAATGAACCATTGATTGGATGAAATTGTGATTCCTTGCTGAATTAGAGTTTGATCACTTGTTTTCCTTTATTAATTGCTGTTGATTTCATCGATTGATTTAGTTAGTTGCTAGTTCTTTAGTTTTACCTCACTCCAAATCATTTTGCACTCAAAACTCTAGTTCAATCTTCATTAATATACTTGAATTCAGTTACATCTTAAGAATCTTTACTATTTTGAATTCAGTTACATCTCAAGAGTCTTTACTATTTTGATCGTCAATTAATTGTAAAATTGTGTATAAGAATAGATTCAAAGCTCCCTGTGGATCGACCTGGACTACCTTAACTAAAAATTTTTAAATTGTTCGGGTTATATTTTGGAGTGCTTTGACAACGCATCACCAAAATTTGGCGCCATTGCCAGGGAGTACGGTTGATCATATTCTTTTCGCTTACTGTTTTTATATGTTGTTTAGTGTTCTTTTGTGATTCTATTTGGCTCTATTTTCACCCTTCAAGTTCTTGTTGTGTTTGATTGTGTAAATAAGCTGGTAAAAGTTGTAAGTGTGTTTAATTGAAGTACTGTGAATATTTTCTGTTTGGCTAAGTTTTCAGTTGATTTGGCTGCTATTCTATTACTGTTTGGTTCATTTTCTGTCCATTTAGTTGTTAGAATTAGATCGCACTTAGCTTCTTTATGAACACTTGTATGCTCGATTATGACACTATAGTCAAGCTTAGGAACATAAGAAATTTTGTTGAACAAGTCAAAAGCTCGTCTATACTTTCTAAGGAGTCTTTTCAACCTGATTTGCAGGACTTATCTCTTCAACCTATTCTAATTGCAAGCAGATTTAGTGAACAAGAACCATTAAACATGGCTTAGCAAGTTGTTCCAACAAGAGAACTAAACATGCAGAAGTATGGTGCTCCAACTATCAACCATTAGCCACTATGCATTCAATTGTAAGAATTGAAGGCACCATTCGAATTGAAGTCAGGGGTCATACATTTACTCCCTTAGTTCCATGGATTGGCAAGGGAATGTCCTCATGCTCATTTAAGGAAGCTTAGAGTGGTGTGCTCAACCACAAAACCAATTGGTATTACAGAGGAGCAAGTACTTTTGCAAGCATTCCTATTCTCATCGAAAGGTGTAGCAAGCAATTGGCTCTACTCTATAACGCCCGATTCCATTGTTTCCTGGGACGAACTGCAAAAAGTGTTCTTAGAACATTATTTTCCAACTGCAAAAACTAGCAATATAAGGAAAGATATTTCTAGCATTCAACAATCGGAGGGGGGGGATCTCTTTATGAGTATTGGGAGTGATTTAAGAAGTTAGTGGATAGCTGCTCCCATCACCAGATTGATGAACAACAGTTAATGCAGCATTTCTATGAAGGTCTTGTAGATTTCAATAGAAGATGGTTGGATGCTGCTAGTGGAGGAGCTCTTCTTGCTAAGACTCCTACTGAAGCAAGGAGGCTTATTCATACCATGGCTACAAATTCCCAACAGTTTGACAACCAAAAAATAAGGTCCACAACCAGAAGTGACAATGAAGTGGAGCACACTTCAGTTCAACAATACTTGGCTCTTATTCACCAACACCTTGCCCAACTCTCTACATACATAATGGAATAGCAAGCTACAAGTTCTGGAGTATTTTGAGTGTGTGAAATCTATTCTATGCCAAATCATACAACTAATGCATGCCTTTTATTGTTCGAAGACTTAATCGAGGAATGTAAGGCTGTTGGATTCAATGGACAGCAAAGGAAATATGACCCCTATTCAAATACTTATAATATGGGGCGGAGGGATAAGCCAGCATTCAAGTATGGTAATAAGACTTCTTCATTCCAACATCCGAGAGCTCCCTTTCAGCCAACACAGCCAGCACAACCTAAACTCCAACATAATTGGACCAATCAAGTTCATAAAGACCAATCTTCATCATCCAATAAGTATGATGACCTTATCTCTCAATTGATTAAGAGCTCTGTGGAATAAAAAAAAAACAGAACAAAGTTGATGTAGATATGAAACAGTTGATGGTGCAAACGTTAGATTTGAATACTACAATGAGTCAAATAGCTGTTACTTTGAATGAGCTACAAGCAAGAGGATCTGACCGACTCCCTTCTTAACCATTGAAAAATCCTAGGGAAATTGCTCATGCAATTTACTTGAGAATGATAAAAAGCTAGAAGGTCGAACTTGATAGGAATTGATAGAAGAAGACTTAGATGGTGAAACGAAAGTCTAGCCTACAAACTCAGATATCAATAAAGAGTAGAACTCTGAGCCGTTTAGAGGCTCTAAGCAAGACTCCGAGAAGCAATCATCGTGCACTAAGGAATCTGGAAAAAGTTCAGAGCCATTAAAAGGCCCTAAGAAAGCCTTTCAGAGGCCAGGATCGACTTATGCCCCCTTTTCACCTCTTATTCCCAACCATCCAGAGGTTGAATGGCCCTCAAGTCAGAATATGTACAAAAATGACCATGAAGTCTCTACTTCAGTCACACCACTAGAGTCGAAATCAAAGGCATCTCGACCCTTATCACATTAAGAGTTGAATACTCAAGTTCATGCCCCATTCCCTTCTAGACTTGCCAAGAAACCCAATCAAGACTTGAAAAGGGACATTTGAGACATCTTTAAAAAGATCCCAGTGAATATTCCTCTAGTGGATGCTATCAGACTTGCCAAGAAACCCAATCAAGACTTGAAAACGGACAGTTGGGACATCTTTAAGAAGATCCCAGTGAATATTCCTCTAGTGGATGCTATCAAACAAATTTCATGGTATGCAAAATTTCTCAAGGATCTCTATACTAAGAAGAGGAAGTTGAAAGGAAATGAGAAATGCATATGAATGAATGAAAATGTATTAGTTGTTTTTCGAAGGAAATTACCGATAGTGTAAAGATAGATGGTCCTTTTCAATACCAATAAAATTTGATGATACACGAATAGACAGGGCAATGTGTGATCTTGGAGCCTCGATCAACCTTATGCCGTACTCAGTCTATATCACATTAGACCTTGAACTTTTGATGGAAACTGGCATCACTATCAAGGTTGTAAATATTGTACTGACGGCCGGTACGCACCGTGTCGGACAATATCGGGTACACTTAAGGTTAATGTTTCGTTCCGGCTTTGGTACTAGACTTTTTAGGTCTATTTCGGCTATTTCGGTGGATTTCGGTATGTTTCGGTGAAATTGGACGAAATGAACGGTACAGGCACAAAGCTTACTCAATCCGTTTCTTTCAATTTCTTTTTTCTTTTTCTATTTAAAAAATAATAAATTAAGTAATAAATGAGATATCATATAAGTACAACAGTAAAAACCCTATTTTATTGCCTCTTGTCTACTTTTTACTGTTGTTTTCCCAACCGTCAGAGTTCGTATTCAAGCATTCAATTGAGCTCTTTCAAAGTTTCAATATTTTATATAGCACTTCTCTGACTTTGTCGCTATCAAAGGTAACTTTATTTTCTTTTGTATTTATATTATATAAGTTTATTTTTAAATGAGATTGGGTTGGCCTAGGAGATGATAAAAATGGTGATTTTCTATCTTTATTTAGAGGACCATATATTGTTAAAGTTTTAAGTTATATTAATGTATTTAAAACTATTACAATTTTAAATATATTATAATGTTAATTTTCATATAATAAGTCCTAATATTTTTAGATATCTATGTATATTATATTTTTTTTACCAATCCAAAAAACCCGAAACGATATATCAAAATCAATGCATACTGGTTTTGCCTGCGTGACTGATCCTGCCATAATGTACTATCCCGAAGTTGTTATAAAGGACGTAGTAATTCGAGTGGAGGAGCTAGTGTTTCCAGTTGACTTCTACATACTCAAAATGGAGAATAATAGCTTGATAGTTCAACCCCTTCACGCTTCTTGGCAAAGCCCACAGTATTGGGGACAACTTTTAAAAGAATCCGAATTAAATTATGGGGCACAACTGTTAACCACAATGCATGTAGAAGTAGCATATTCTCCACATGAAGGAATCTTATAAGGATCAGCAAATAACATTCTCCATTTTTTTATTTCAAAATTATATATAACAATAAAAATTCAAAATTCTGTTTTAAAAAGAAGGATTTGAAACTTCTTCAAACAATTTAGTAAATCCAATTACTAAATTCAATCACCAGAATAGATTTCTTCTGTTTGGTGGCTAAACCCAAGCAAAATATATTGCATCCGAAAAATGAGGAAAAAAAAGTGCATGAAAGAGCTTCTGAATCTCAACCAGTTCACCCTCTAAGTTCGGAAAATTTTGCCACATTGGTAAACGGAGGCAAACTGTGAAAATTGCGAGCTTCAACATTAGAAGCACTCCTCACTATCCTAAGAACAAAGAGTAAATATGTAGCACTTGAAAATCTGTGATCCACTATCCTAAGAAAAGCATTTACAACTTATGAAGGGGCAAGTATTTACAGCCATTAAGGGGGATACCAAACCAGAAATAAGTAACCAAAGAATGCATTGCCAAAAATTATCGTCTCTTTTTGCTGTAACTCTGATGCAGTTTCCATGACCAAATGAGAACGAATAAAACAAGAGCCACTCCACCAGACAACCAGAAAACTACCAACCATTTTGGCATTGACTTAGGATATAAACCTGATCGGTGGAAAACAAAAATAGAAGAGGTTAATGCAATTACATACTGAAAAAAAAAATCAACCAGAATACCATCATCATCAGCCTATAAACAATTACTAGCATAATTGAAACCAACTCCCTTAAAAGATTATATGGTCTACGGAACATACCATGTCCAAACTTGATGCATATAAGAAGCTCAACAATGCAAATTGCAAGAGAAAGCCAACAAAATGCTCCAACCTTTTTCACTGGTTTTCTGAAAAAAAATTAAATAAATAAGTAGTGTTTAAGTGAAACTATAAATTTTTTATTGGGATATAAAGATTTGCTTTTGGTGTTACATATATTTGCACCCAAACAAATTGAGACAGAGAGAGTACCGGTCTTGGAGGTATGAGTTGTACTCCCGAATTGTTGGTATTGCTATTAGCCACCACAAGATCAGCCTGTACACTATTACAGGGTTTCGAGGAGGAATCCATAGACAAAACTTTAGAAAGAATGTATTAAGTTCTACTGTCAAGAAGACAATGCAAAGGCTGAGAACTTGAATGAAACGCCATGGACCAAGCAGGGGGTGCCATTCATCTTTGTCCCACTGTGCTGGTGTAAATTGTCCTAATGTTCGTTTCACCTGAACACGGGTCAACAGCAAAGATCAATCAGTGCTGATTGCTTGACCCAATTCTTATCTACATTTGTTTATGAGAACTTGGAAGACAACTTAAAAATATGAGAAACAGGAAGTCAAATGTTAGGGACTAGATTTCTACTTTTAAGCAGACTAAGGTTAAAATATTGCAGTAGTTTCCTGCTTATAAAACTTGAAAGGATTTATAAGAGGAACAGGCAATTCGTTCATCACATTAGATAAGGCAAGATGACAATCATAAGATGCAGGGAAGAACGGATATTTGGGGGTGCCGGGAGGGGATGATGATGGACTTGCATTACTTCTTTCGGATAGGAAAAAGATGTACTGACCATAGTATAAAATGCAGAAAAATTGATTATAGGACAAGAAACATACTTTGCCAATGATGTTCGGCTGGCGACTTATACCAACCCACTCATAAGTTCTCCCATCAAAGTACCTAACAGTATGCATTCCAACCCAAATACCTACAAGCAAACCAAATATATTGACAAAATTCACCAAAGAGAAGGACATTAAATCTTTGCTTCAAGAGCCCAGAAACTATAACAAAACAATGAGAAGGTATTCCAACTTTGCCTTATACTTCAACAAGCAGAAGTAAACTAGGGGTTAACAAACTAAGGACTATAATATATAGGGCTAAAAAAGGGAACACCCACATCTGAACTATTATATACAGGAAGTATATGAAGCTGATGTCAGGAGTTAAAGTTACACCAACTTGGTAATTAAAATTACATAAAAATCTGACAAGAGAATAACATATCCTTCTAGATAATTGACAAAAGCAAAAGTCACATATTATATAGGGTTCTATTAGTCTATTCCTTCTTATATACCAACATTTTTGTTTCACATATACTTGATACTACTATTTTTGCCACATAGTGGGTGTGCATAAATCTACTGTTCCAGTAACGAAAAATACCATTGGTACAACATCACCTTATGACCCAGTTTACACTTTTCTCCTAGAAGCATAAACAAATACATGAACAAATAGCCTATACACCAAAACTAGTCTGAATTGGAAGAAATTCTTTTCAAGAAAATCGCTTCATTAACGCAGAACATTTTATCACTACCAGCAAAAATCTTTATTTTATCACACCACATGCACACTTTATATTTGAATAGATAGAAAACTAAACTTAAATTTTGTTACATGATTCACAATCAGTAAATGTTTCATTTGCCCTTGCACACTTCTATGGTGTTACTACTTTTAACAATTCAACAGTAGACAATCTTATATGCTACACCCTCCTGCACAACAATGTCAAAGGGAAGAGAAAAATGAAAAACGAAGGGAAATGAAAATGGCAATGCAGGATCTTACCAAACCAATTACAGGTTAAAATATCGAGAATAATGCTGTCCCACCAGCACTCGTTAAAGTTGGGTAGCATGTGTCGGAAGGTAAACTGTAAATGCCATCATAGTAGTTAATTTTGATGATAAACAGACAAGAAGGACATGCCTATATGGAAAATACAAACCTGAAAAAGAGTAATGCAGAGTCAAAAAAACTAACCTCCATCAACTCAAATCCAATTGATAGAACCCAGAGAAGCGGCTGATTGCGGATTAAAATGGCCTTGCCCCACCAACCAAAGATGTGGGCTAGAACAAATTCATCAAATAGAGTTTCCTAGAATTTTTTTTTTTTCATACATAACAAATTAGAAGTCTGCACAACAAAACTGTAGAACTGTGCAGCAAGGACAACAGACTCAAGCATGCAATTAAAAGTAAATACATAAAGAAAAAGAGGTAAAAAAAATAGAACAAAATAAAGTAGCGAGGCTGTGCAAGATCGTACATAAACATTCTTAAACCTGCTAGAGGGATTTTCTGGGATATAAATGCGACAATCAGCACCGTAGGATCTTTCCGGAAGCTCTGCATGAAGATGCAAATAATATGCAAGAAACTTGAATAGAAAATTAATGGAGCAAATATCAAACTAAAAGTCTTTTAGAGCCAAAAAAGCCTTACCCACACCAAGGTCGGGATGGAGAAACTTCATGAATTGCCTAGCATCATCACGTTTCTGGAAAAAAGGAATTGAGGGAATCATATTACTAATCATTTATTCAACTTTAGATGACAGTATGGGTGTGAATGTGTGTCTGGACAGAACTGTTACAGAAATATCTAAGTTACAACCCTTTATGCGAAATACATGCATACTTCACAGTTTTGGCATTAGTGTGTGTGTGTATCTAAGTTACAACCCTTTATGCGAAATACATGTATACTTCACATTTTTTGCATTAGTGTGTGTGTGTGTCAGAAATATCTAAGTTACAACCCTTTATGCGAAATACATGTATACTTCACATTTTTGGCATTAGTGTGTGTGTGTATCTAAGTTACAACCCTTTATGCGAAATACATGTATACTTCACATTTTTTGAATTAGTGTGTGTGTGTGTGTGTGTGTGTCAGAAATACATGTATACTTCACATTTTTTGCATTAGTGTGTGTGTGTGGCGAAATAGGATTAGTGTGTGTGTGTGGCGAAATACATGTATACTTGACATTTTTTGCATTAGTGTGTGTGTGTGGATTTGGGTTTTTTTAACTGGGTATTGGATTGAAGGAGATAAAGCTCAAAGTAAGAAACTAGATTGAAGGAGATAGAGCTTAAAGTAAGAAACTAACCTGAAAAAGCAAAAAAGTCAGTGCAACAAGGTAAACAACAGCCATTCCATGAACTAAACGCCAAATTGCAGGATGTGGGCGAATAAGAACCCTGCCAGGAAGTTTAAATTGCAATCTCATAGAGCAATAAGCCAGGAAGTTTAAATAGCAATCTCTTAAGAGCAATAAACCAAGTAATCCACTAACCATACAAATACGAAATGTTGATACAGATTCAACTCTACAATTATGCATAAAGAGATTCATAGACTTACATCACCATCAACTCAAGCGAGCATAGTCATAATAGAAATGCTATAATATGATCAGTCATTTTCACAAAATGACAGATCAGAGGATCTTATAGCACATGCAAATACATAATCTAGCTTGAAATATCACACAGCCTTATTATAATGTTCAACCTTGTTTGGAATGTAAAAGTTGATGCACATAAAGCCACTCAAGCAATAAACAGTGAATATACAATAAAAATACTAAGATGATGATAGAAATGAGTTAGTTCTTCACTGCCAATATACAGACCAAATAATGCATTTGCTTTAATAGCCCAAAGAAACCAACTGAAAGTCATTGACTATTCTACAGGGAAAATATTTCAGCCTTGCTTTCTAATGAAAATCTTTTATTCAATCTACCGTCTAAGAAAGGAAAATTCAAAATCTTATGTTTCTAAAATGTTATGGAAAAATCGATTAGGTAGCTTTCTTGGTAAGTTCCAAAAGAATTTTAATACAAGCCAATACCACATTTTTTTTCTTTTCCACTGGAGTAGGAGGCATTTAAACCTGCTACCAAGTACCAATGCAACCAACCAAGAAAAAAATGCACCAAGGCTAGTAATCTTTGGAATTTGGAGACTACATTTTTCTGCTCCCATTTAGTTGCACAACTACAAGGCTTCTAAGGGAGAGATGAATAAGGAAACTATGACTTCAACCGCAAAACAAGACGATAAACATGACAATATTAGGACTTAGATCTATGTTTCTTCAATTAGATACAGCGACAAATCCTAGACCACTTCCAGAGGCATTTAACTCCAAACATTGACAGTGGATTCTCCAGCAACCAAAGGAACTTAATAGAGAAAAGAAATCTAGTTATACCATTAGATACACAAGCTGAGCACAACTTTAGAGACCCAAAACAAGCAAGTACAGAACTCAAAGGTAAACAACTTATCAGACCAAATTCTACACAAGAAATCAAACTAATAACTTACGTAGAAGGAGCCTGCAGCAAGCAATAAGCAAGGAAAACTGCAATCATTGCCCATATACCCCTACAAAACCAGTGAAAGGGAGCCACTTCAAATATATAAGCAAGAAAAAAGGTAAAGATAAAAAAGTGCCAACAAAAATACAAACCTTTTGACAGATGTTATAAGATCGCCGGATTCACTGCTCTCAGGATCAAGGGCTCCACTTGCCCAACTGGTAAACACATAGAGATAATAAATAAATGAATGAATAATATAAGAATAGAAATAAAATTTTAAATTGAAATGGAGAAAGAGATTCATTCCCATGAAAGAAAAATATAGGAAAAAAGGAAAAGAGAGAAAAAAAAACCAGGTCCTTATGGTTTCCTGCTATGTATTCTAGGACAATTTTTCTGAAAGGTGGGATATGTGACTAGTACATGATACTAGATCCACCGAAGTCAAAAACATTTACTGATTACTGTTACAAGAAATAACCTTCATAACATAAGGAAGAAAACTGTATAATTACCAGGGTTGCTGCAGTTTGTCAAACAGCTAATAGAACAATTACAGTTACTTTTTCACGGGCTAAACTAATTAAAAAAAAAAAAAAAGAAACACCAAGAAGAAACATAACATTTTTTCCAAACACATATACAGGATGCCATGATAGTTTCCTAAAAGTTTTAAAATAATTCCCAACAGCATAGTGTGTTTTAACCGTAATAACCTTCTTAAAACACAGACCCCATCTTTCTCACAGGCATCGATTTGCTGAACAAGCTGGTAATATTACAGAAGCATCAGGAATTTCTACAGGGGATGTAAACTAATTCAAAATGACAATTAAGCTTTACGCTTTTTCCATTTTTGGAATCCCAATTAAGCATTACATATGCAACCTGAAAAAGCAAATCCTTTCCAGAACATAGTATGTACGAAGAAAACAAGTTCCAAAATCAGGACGATTGACAACCATTAGCAACAAAAATCTGATCATAGCAAACCATAAGATAACAATTCTAGCTACAAATTATATGTGTAAGGAAAGAAATAAGTGAACAAGAATACATATTATGTACACAAGGGGTAAAATGCAGAATTTACTGTTGCATTTCGGCTAAAATAAAGAATATGTTAAGGAGAGCACTCACATAAGAAAGCAAGCACCAATAAATAATAATGAAATAGTACGAGGCTTGTATGCCCATGAAGTCCATGGATCTAGTTCATCAATAGAACATGATAAACCAGTATCTCCATTTTCTTGAAGAAGATGATCCCTCCTCCTCCCTCTCCTATGACCATTAGGTTCCATAGGCACTTTGTATTTCAGAAATAAACTAGCTAACTGCAGAACAACATCATAAGTAATGTTAGAAGATTTAGGGAATAATCCTTGGGAACTTCTAAACATGACAATATTACAAATAGCAGTAGGAGAAAATCTATCGTAAATAAGTTATTGTATCATGTCCAAGGAAGAGAAATAATCAATTAAATGCATTCACTTGATATAACATTAAAAGAACTTATCTTTTTAAACAACTTTATAAGGTGAAACCTTAGCCTAAGCATTAAAAACATCTTCAATGCAACAAGGAAGAACGAAGATGGTAAACTTTTAAAATCAATACCATGATATAATTCAACATTTAGTAAAACAAAAACAAAAATAAAAGGATATACAGCTTTCTCTATCTTAAGAATTGCGTAGGGAGTGTTTCCCAAAAGCTAGTTACTATGCTATTTTTTGTGAGCAATTCGTTAAAGGTATATTAAGACAGTAGCTATCTCCCCATTAATCTATGCAGGTTCAAGAGGAGAGAGTACGTTAACAATGATACCCAAAACTTCTACATAATTTTTATAGGTAACTACCCATATACCTCTCTCAGAAATGAAAATGACAATAAACAAACCATAAGCAATTGGTTCTTGTATGGTGGAATAACCAGTTTTTATGTCATGTTTAAGTCCAAGTTACTAATTGGTTACTTGAACAGCTATAAACATTGTATACAGATTTACTTTGCAGGACAACGGATGGCAACCCACATGTTTGGGCTGAAATGTGCAAAATGCAAGACAAATTAAGACAGACACTGTACATCCGCCTAATGAAAAATGTAAGAAAACAATCCTGAAAAGGATGAAAGCAAAATGAAAAATGTAAGCAAACAATCCTGAAAAGGATGAAAGCAAACTAGTAAACCCTACCTAAAGCTATGGTCCCTACATCTTACTCAAGAATTGAAACTCATATTCAGTACCAGTTCATATGATGTGACAATCCACTTTCCCACGAGCTCCCACACAGAAAAGTGATATTCTACATTGTAATCTATCTACCACATAATAATTATCGAAACAGTTGCTTTATTATCCGTAATATTCAAAGATACTGGTCATTTCAATCATGAAAAAGCAAAATTTTACCAAAACTACAAGATAAAAAGATCCAAACTCTCGGGTGCCTCTCAAAAACTTCTTTTAACAACAAAATTTTCCAAGGACTATTACAATAGTTTTAGCTTTTTTTTTTTTGGAAACAATATTAGATTTTCCCCACATGGAACAAAAGTAGAAATATTTTAGATCATTAAATCAAAACCCACAACAATAATCTTAAGTCTGCACTGCACGAGTCCAAATCTCTTTAAAACAGAAAAATAGTTCGAAATAGGCATTAATCTATTATTATATTAATGATAGTTAGCATCCTTATGCCATGTCAAATCTTCAACTACTGTTGTATGATTCAAGGCTTGCATTTATGTCTTACAACAACAACAACCAAATAAAAAATGAAAAAAAAAAAAAACACTTTAACCTACAAGAAAGTTATAAGAGGCTTCAATGTTTCGCTTCATAACAAACAATTCTATTACTTTAAAGCAAAAGTTACAGCCCAATAAACATCAACTGTAAAACGTAGGTATTAGAATCTAAGCAGACCATAGAAGAACCCACATACAAAAATCACTAAATAGAAATGGAATAACACCAAGGATTCCCTACACACTATGTCAAACAATATATGCAAATCCCTCTTGATAATATAAAAATTAATAAGGAAAAAAAAGCTTCTGAATAAAACTAAAACTTTATCTACATGCAGATCACTAATCAATAATCAATAATCAATAATCAAAATTAAAACCCTTTGTTTGAGAGAAAATAGAAGCACTGTGGGGTTTAAGACAAATAATAAAAGTTAAAAATTCGTGTTTAAAGTTATCAAAAGGATAAAGAAAAATTAGAATATATATAGTTTAAGAATAAAAGGGTTGCATTAAGATTAAGCAAACAAGAAAGATAAAGTCTAGGTAAAAAGATTAACCGATTAACTGAAAATCCGAAAACAAATCTCAGAATCCTTTATTGCATGTAATAAGACCAGCATAAGCACTCGAATAATAATAATCATAATAATAATAATAATAATAAAGCTTTTAAATGAAAACAAATATCAAGAGAGTAGGGAAAACGGAAACTCACTGCAGATTACTGAAAGACGAAGTAGAGAGAGAGAGAGAGATTTTATTATAAGTAAATGATTGAATATAATTTTACATAAGCTGAGAAAAAAAAAAGGAAAGAAAGAAAAACGGAAAAGTGAGAGAGAGAGAGAGAGAGAGAGAGAGAGAGAGAGAGAGATAAGAAAAGTTGGCCTAAAAAGGCAGGCGCATTTTTCTTGCATTTAACATTTAATAAAAATGAAAAAAATTAAAAAATGAAATGTTCAGGCTCTCTTCAGGTGGTGGGAAACTGAAGAAGGTGGGGAGAGAGATACATAGATATATAGATTTGGTAGACTTACATGGGGAGAAGAGCTGACGACTGACTGACAAAAGAGATAAAGAGCCCTAACCGTACGATGGGAACTGACGAGACGAACTCAGCCGTCTGATCCTTCTACTGAAAAGTTGTAATTTATCAATGAAATGAAATGAAATGATATAAAAGGAAATCAAGAGAAGAAGTCTTCTTATCGATCAAATCTGAACAAATTTGCAAAGATTTTAAAGACCCAGTGCCCAGTTTGCTTCCTTTAACACAGATTAATCAACTTTTTGGGACATGGGTTCTGTAAAATGCATTGAAGAAAGAATACCCATTGAATCAAAATGCAGAAATTGAGGAAAAATCAAAATAGACATTCATGCAAATGCTATCCAAGTTGATCATTCTATTCGAAACACTCAGAATCACCTCACAAAGAAAAAGAAAAAGAAAAGAAGAAGGCAACGAGAAAGGAAGGTGGACTGCTGTTAATGAGAAATATGAACAAAATCTTCAACTCACAAACAGCAAGAGGAGAGGAGACGCCGGACATTTATTATGATTCACCTCTTAAGTCATTCAAAACGCAGAGGGAGGAAGAGAGAGAACATTCGGTTTCAAAAGCCAGCCACTTCGCCTCTGACTAATAACTAGTTTAATTTACCGTTTAGTCCTCCTGCTTTTAATTATTGTTAATGTAAATCATTTAATGAGGTATGAACGAGTTAACTTACTACTGGATTACTCGAAAATAACTCGGTGAATATTCGAGTGAATGTTTTTAGTTGTGACCTGGAGTTACTCGAGTTATGAGTATTGAGTCAATCCGAGTTCAAGTTTTGTGATATTTGACTTAAGTGGGAGCCAAGCCCTTCAAATTTTTTAAATATGTTTTCATATTATATATATTGTTATGAGATCTGGATAAATCTGCAGTCTGAATAGTACATATCACTATCGATGAATAGTATATATTACTATTCATGTATAAAATATTCAAAACCGTAGAGTCCACATGTAAAATTTTCAAACTTTACACAGTAACTTTTTGTTTATAAAAAGAAGATCAGTTTTTTCTCTTCTTATCTTTTCTTCTCTCTCTCCTTTTTCGTTTTCTTTTTCTCTCTCCTTTATTCGTTTCTTTCTCTTTCTCTCATTTATTTCACAAGTTTGTTGATATGCACTATTTCACAACACGTTATTTCACAACACAGCACGATTTATCTTTAATATTGAAAGACTTTTTCTTTTTCTTTAATTGTTTTTTTTTTTTTGCTACTACTTCTAAGAGCTCTTTCTGGGATTTGTCTTCTTGGTTAAAAGACTTTGGCATCCCGATGCCCATCGCGCAGCCTTGCTTTGAATTTTTAAAGCCACAAAAACAAAGCCACATCTTTTTATTAGTGTCCATATAGATATACACACATTCATGTTTCTATCAGCAGCTTTCTCGTTAGTTTCCACTAATAATACAAATCCAACTAACAGTAATCGGTTTCCTCCATTTCTCTTCTCTGAAACTCAAGTTTGCAACAACTCAGCTGGCTAGCTAGCCGCTCATTCTAGATCATCATCATGTATATAAAAGCACGAGGAAGCTCTCTTAAGGTTTGATTCTATGGTGAAAAGTTAGATCTCTCCATACTTATTTTTATTCAAATTATTTTGTTTCGATTCCTTATTTCCATTATACTAATATTGGGAATATTTTCCTTTATATCACAACCGGAAGTTGTGCAAAATTTCATATCACAACCTGAAGTTGTCAAATTGAATCTGGTTATTTTATTTTGGCACCAGAAGTTGTCAACTTAATTGAGACCATTTTTTTTCAGAATTATGGCAAATATTGAAAAGTCCAAATTCCAAATTTTGGATATAAGTGGCTATAAGTATTTGTCATGGTGTCACGGCTTGAACTTTGTGGTGTTAAGCTTACTGAGGTTGAGCTTTTAGAGAAAACATTATCCACCTTTCATGCTTCGAATATTGTATTGCAACAGCAATACCGGCAGCGCCAGTTTAAAACATACTCTGAATTGATCTCAGTCATGTTGACTGCAGAACAAACAAATGAGTTGCTGCTTAAAAATCATGATTTAAGACCTGCTGGCTCTAAGGCATTTCCTGAAGCAAATGCCGGCTCAAGTAAGAATATTGGCCGTCCTAGAGGCCGTGAGCGCAGGCATGGGAATTTTTTCCATAAGGATAGTGGGAGATTTAACCGTAATATAAATAACTCCCCACACAACCCTAAAGGTAAAAAGCCCATGAAGAAGCATGATGATAGTACCTGTCATCGTTGTGGAATGACTGGTCATTGGTCATGTACCTGTCGTACGGCCAGACATTTGGTTGATCTATACCAAGCATCCCAAAAGGAGAAAAACAAGCATGTTGAGACCCATGCCATTGACCTAACCGAGACTAATACTGA
Source organism: Microcos paniculata (assembly GCA_030664755.1). NCBI lineage: Eukaryota > Viridiplantae > Streptophyta > Magnoliopsida > Malvales > Malvaceae > Microcos > Microcos paniculata. Next base: position 34,124,590 of record CP131456.1, on the reverse strand, counting down.
AGTCAATAAGGTTTTGGTCAATGAAAAACCTTTTGAGGTTTCTGATTTCTTTTTATAATGTTGATGAAAATAATAAGTCCCCAGAAATAGATCCTGAGGGTTTTCATCTATGTTTTGCCATACCCTTGGATAATTATGTTACCAAGGAAGATATTAAATAAATATGGTCGTCAAAATCCGTGAGGTCTTGAAGTACCAAAGTGGACAATATCCACAAGCTGTTTATATTTTGCATTATATTATATTTTGCATCTAACAGTTGGTTTATATTTTGTTGGTTTATTCCATATTTGTTAAATTTGTTGGTTTATATTTTGCATCATATTATTAATTTGTTAAATTTTATGCATTTTACTGCTACTTGTTGGTTTATATTTTGCATCATATTATTAATTTGTTAAATTTATGAAACTTGACACCTGAAGTTGTCAAGATAAATGCAAATGGGACACATTGAGAAAAAGGAAGATATATGTTTGCTTGATAGTGCTACAACGCATACTATACTTTGTGGCAAACACTTTTTCTCAAATGTGACATTGTGCAAGGCAAATGTTCAGACAATATCTGGTCCTGTTAATATTATAGATGGCTATGGGACTGCCACAGTTATTTTGCCAAATGGCACAACATTGTATCTTGAAGATGCATTGTTGAGCGGTAGATCAAAAAGAAATCTACTTAGCTACAAAGATGTACACCGTAATGGGTACCATCTAGAAACAATTAATGAGCAAAATAAGGAATTATTTTGCATCACTTCCTACAAGATGGGCCAGAAGACCATCTATGAGAAGTTGGAAGCTTCTAGTATGGGATTATATTATGTCCCAATACGAGCTATAGAATCATATGCTACGATGCCCTGGAAACTAATGAACCCTGATGTGTTCGGACTTTGGCATGATCGCCTTAGTCATCCAGGAGCTACAATGATGCGAAGAATCCTTAAAAATACTCGTGGACACCCTTTAAAAGATACAAAGGTGTTGTTGTCCAGAGATTACATTTGTGAATCTTGTTCACAAGGAAAGCTCATTACTAAACCTTTCATGACAAAGGTTGATTATGAATCCCCTTCATTCTTGCATAGAATCCAGGGTGATATTTGTGGGCCGATTCAGCCTGCAAGTGGACCATTTAGATATTTCATGGTACTAGTGGACGCATCCTGCAGATGGTCCTATGTTTGCCTATTATCAACGCGCAATGTGAACTTTGCTGATGAGGACAAAGCTCCCATCCTCAGTGTGGGGTCATGCTATTTTACATGCTGCATCTTTAATTAAATTGCACCCTACTACTTCTCATTTGTATTCCCTCCCTTCAGTTAGTCTTGAGCCAGAAGCCAGACATTTCATATCTTCGCACCGTTGGTTACGCGGTACAAGTGCCTGTAGCACCACCGCAAAGGACCAAAATGGGTCCCCAATGCCGTTTGGGTATTTATGTTGGATTTGATTCACCGTCTATTATTCGGTTCCTTGAACCATTGACGGGTGATTTATTTACCGCTAGATTTGCGGATTGTCATTTTGATGAGACAGTATTCCCATCACTTGGGATACCTAATGCTTCCATATATGGAAAGCAGAAAAATGTTGAGATTTTCTCATGGAATGAGAAAAGTTTGTCTCATTTAGACCCAAGAACACCTGAATGTGAAAATGAGGTGCAACGATTGATCCATTTACAAGCTATTGCAAATCAAATGCCTGATGCATTTAATGAGACTGCTAAAGTTACAAAGTCTCATATCCCAGCTGCGAATGTTCCAGCTAGGATAGATGTTCCTGTAGAACCACCCGAAATGGATCTAAATGTCCCGTGCCTGAAGCGTGGTAGACCGATGGGATCAAAAGACATTGTTCCTCGAAAAAGAAGGGGGAGGAATTTAGAATCTGCTCCAGATGAGTATAATTCTGCTCCAGATGAGCACATTAATCTTTCTCGAGGAAAGCAAATTGCACCTGAAGTGCCACAACATAATATTCAAAGAGAGCATATTACCCCTGAAGTGGCATAAGTTCATGAGCATATTGCCCCTGAAGTGGTACAAACCCATGAAAAGATCACCAACCTTGAGAATACTGAAATTTCCATCAGTTATCATAATGAGATATGGGATCGAAATGAGATAATCATCAATGATGCATTTGCTCTCTCAGTTGCTCATGAGATTATGAATGATGATTATGAACCTCGGTCTATAACTGAATGCCGTCATAGGCAAGATTGGCCTAAATGGGAGGAAGCAATCCAAGCTGAATTGACTTCCCTTGCCAAACGTAATGTTTTTGGGCCTATTACTAAAACCCCCGACAATGTAAAACCTGTTGGATATAAATGGGTCTTTGTCCAGAAACGAAATGAGAAAAACGAGATCGTGAGGTATAAAGCCCGACTCGTAGCCCAAGGTTTCCTGCAGAGGCCTGGGATAGATTATGATGAAACATATTCACCAGTAGTGGATATAGTTACCTTTCGTTTCCTTATAAGTTGGGTTGCCCAAGAAAATTTTGAAATGCGTCTTATGGACGTTGTGACGGCATATTTATATGGTTCATTAGATTCCAATATCTATATGAAAATTCCCGAAGGTTTAAAAATGCTTGAATCATACACTCCCCGCAACTTGTTCTCAATAAAGTTACAAAGATCTTTATATGGGTTAAAGCAATCCGGCCGCATGTGGTATCAACGTTTGAGTGAATACCTAACAAAGGAAAGGTATATAAATGATCCCATCTGCCCATGCGTGTTTATTAAAAGATCTAAAACCGGATTTGCTATTATAGCAGTTTATGTCGACGACATGAATTTAATTGGGACTCTTGAAGAGTTATCTGAAACTGCTGAATATTTGAAAAAGGAGTTTGAGGTTAAAGATTTGGGTAAAACCAAACTATGCCTTGGTCTAGAGCTTGAGCACAAAAAGAATGGAATACTTGTCCATCAGTCAGCATACACTAAGAGATTGCTTAGACGTTTTAACATGGACAAGGCTCACCCATTGAGCACCCCTATGGTTGTAAGGTCTCTTGACCCCCAAAAGGACCCGTTTCGTCCTAAACAATCTGGTGAGGATATACTTGGTCCTGAAGTACCATACCTCAATGCAATCGGGGCTTTGATGTACTTGGCACAGTGCACGAGACCAGATATCGCTTTTGCGATAAATTTGTTGGCATGTTTCAGTTCTGAGCCAACCCGGAGACATTGGAATGGGATTAAACATCTCTTCCGTTATCTCCAAGGAACCATTGATTTGGGGTTATTCTATTCTAAGAATACTACTAACTCTGGTTTAGTAGGTTATGCTGATGCAGGATATAAATCTGATCCGCACAGAGCTCGCTCCCAAACCGGTTATCTATTTTGCTATAATGATACGGCCATTTCTTGGCGTTCCACTAAGCAAACACTTGTTGCAACATCTTCCAACCACTCTAAAATTATTTCCCTCTATGAGGCCGGAAGAGAGTGTGTTTGGTTAAGATCTATGATATATTGTCCTGAAGACAGTATAATGCTAGTGGATTCAAACCGGTGATAGATTCTCCCACTATAATTTATGAGGATAATGCTGCTTGTGTTGCACAAGTCAGGGGAGGATATATTAAAGGTGATAAGACCAAGCACATTTCGCCGAAATTTTTCTATACTCATGAACTCCAAGAAAGTCGACAAGTTGATGTTAAACAGATTCGCTCCATCGATAATCTTGCAGATTTATTTACCAAATCTTTGCCAACATCAATATTTGAGAAATTAGTTTATGGCATTGGTATGCGGCGAGTCAGTAAAATGCAAGATTGAATTCCCCAGAAGTGGAAATGTTTAGATGCTCCAAAAGTAGCAATTTGTTTTATTTCAGGGGGAGCGATTATGGACATAAGTGCACTGTACTCTTTTTTCCTTCTGTCCGGTTTTTGTCCCACTGGGTTTTTCTGGCTTAAGGTTTTTAATGAGGCAGTAATAGCATGTCCAATTAGGCCACTAAAGTAGGCCTACCTATATTGTCCTGAAGACAAATAGATTGTCCTGAAGACAAGCATAAATTGTCCTGAAGACATATTAGATGGACTTAATTGTATTGTACTCTTTTTCCCTTATGTTCGGTTTTTTCCCACTAGGTTTTTCCGACTTAAGGTTTTTAACGAGGCAGTACACGTCCAATTTTTAATAGTGGTATTTGTCCAAGGGGGAGTGTTATGAGATCTGGACAAATCTGCAGTCTGAATAGTACATATCACTATCGATGAATAGTGCATATTACTATTCATGTATAAAATATTCAAAACCGTGGGGTCCACATGCAAAATTTTCAAACTTTGCACAGTAACTTTTTGTTTATAAAAGCGCTTCGGCAGCGCTAATGAAATCATTAAGAAGATCAGTTTTTTCTATTTTTATCTTTTCTTCTCTCTCTCTCCTTTTTCGTTTTCTTTTTCTCTCTCCTTTATTCGTTTCTTTCTCTTTCTCTCATTTATTTCACAAGTTTGTTGATATGCACTATTTCACAACATATATTTATATATATATATATATATCTATTTATATCTAGATATATAAAAGTATGACTTGTGTAAAAGATTTATACTTATTAAATATCTTTTTTCTTTAATCTATCTATCTATAATCTATAATCTATAATCTATAATCTATATCTATATCTATAATGTATAAAGGTGCAACATTTAGTCAGCCCCCTAAGGTCAGCTCCCCAATCTGCCCCCCTCATTTGAGCCGTCAGATATGATGGTTATTTACCAGCCGTTGGATTTAGTGTTTATCTTTCACAGTGTTGTTGTAAAGAATTTGTTATAACAGTTACCGGTTAATATTTAAACTAATTTGGCTGCAATTAAAACTCTACTTAATTCAATCCTTAATTTTGGAAAGTAAATCTCCTAAAATTTTGGAGATAAATATGTGCAAACAGATTCTAAAATTTTTAAATTATTTACCCGTTAATTCTAAATCAGATTCTAAAATTATAAAAAGTAAGAGTTAGGGTTTACAGAAATAATTTGTAACAGAGTTAGGGTTTACAGAAATAATTTGCAACCGAGATGGATCGCCAAGAAAAAACTTACGAATCTCCATTGAATTCTGTGAAGCGTGAAGATTATAAGGTTTGTAATATTCTAAGCCATAACATATTATTAATGGAGTACGATTATAAGGTTTTTGATTTTTGGATTAATAATTGGTGTTTCATTTTGAATGGCCCTAGGGTATTTGTAGTCTATTTGAGCGGATTGATGCTTTGGAGGCCAAATTTGATAACAAATTGGACCTCATATTAGGGCATCTTAATCAGCTCATTAGGGATAGGGATGAAGGAAAAAAAGAACGGCAACAAAAGGTTGATAAGAATAATATACTTGGAACACCTTCGAAATCAAACACGACTGGGTTGGAGGAGTTCAAGACGCCACTGGTTAATGTTCCTGGTTCAGCCAATAGTACAAAGGATGCAGCGTATGGGATGGGGGTTTCTAGTAAGGTTAAAAGAAATCTTTATGCGAAGAGGTTTAGGATCGATCCAGAATCGCCTAGTAAAGATAATGTTTCGACAATGGACAATTCTAATTTTCAGACCCGTATATATATGAACGATTTTAATGGTTATAACAAGCATGATGTTTCTGGTGGGGACAGGGATGGATGTAAAAAAGAACAGCAAGAAAAGCTTGATAAGAATTATATTTTCGAAACCTCTTCGAGAGGGAACACGGCTGGGTTGGATGTGTTGGAGACGATTCTGGTTGATGTTCCTGGTTCGGCATACAGTGGAAAGCGTGCAGCCTATTGGATGGGCGTTCCGAGTAATGTCAAAAGGAATCTGTATGCGAAGAGGTTTAGGATTTATTCAGAATCGCATAGTGATTCTGATTCTAATTCTGAGAATGTCATAAATATTGATGATTATGATTCTGAGACATCTGGATCTGTGAAAGGATGTGATCATGGTTATAACAAACATGATGTTTGTGGTGGTAAACCTAAAAATGCGAATGGAGTGGGAGATAATCGTGGTGCGGAATACAATAAAGGACTTAGTAAAATATATCACGGAAAAGAGACAGTAGTCCCGAAATACAAAATACTCGAGAGAGAGCGTAAAAGGCTAAGTGACATTGGTCGGTATATATTGCATAATGATTTGGGTTGCAGGTTAGCATTGTAATTATATAGGTAGCATGCTTTATGGCTTGTATTGTAGAATTGGACCTGGTTATATAGCGTCGTTTCTAAAGTATAAGGTTGAGTTATGTGTTATAATTGACTAGTCAGAATCCATTTTATCTCAATTGAAATCGATTTCTATGCATCATATCGTGTTTATTTGTCCGTGCGGAAGAAGATAATGAAATAGATTATGAACTTTTTATATCTATTGTATGTAGGGTATTAATACGGAATCAATTTAATTGTTCAAAACTCGATTCTGAAATGTTATTTTTTGAGATTATTCATCATTTAGTTTTGGAAGGGATAAAGTGTTACGGGCATTTTATTGATTTATTGTTCTCTGTCAAACTATTTGGTATCTAAGATAGATTCGCACCTATCGTATTAGGTCGTGTGTAGTACTACTTCAAAATCAGATATGTTATATAGGATCGATGCTAGAATAATAAGAATCGATTCTATAATATGAATTTATGGTTTTTTAAATTTTTGGTTGACAAAACGTAAGTAGGTTAATATTCTATGAATTTTTCAATCATATTTTATAGTTAAGTTAACTATATTATAAAAATCAAAGTTTTTCAATCATAGAATCGATTCTATATTATGAAAAATTATGATTCAATCATAGTTAAGTCAACCGTGTTTCTGTTTTTCTTTTTCTTTTTTTTTTATTTTGATGTTATTTCTCAGAAGGTCTTCAAAACTTGTGGACTTCACTGATGACGTATATGGAAGTCAGGAAAGTATATGTCAGTTGAAACCTGGTGAATGGATTGACAGTGCTGTAAGTTTACGTCTGTGTATCTGGTTTTAGTATATATGTATAATATGACTATATGGTTGTGACCACGTAAAACGTTAACAGGTTATAGATTTGAATTCTTATTTGATGACAGTATCCAGCAAAAATGGGACCCCGTCAATGAGACGATGGTATTTTCCATGTCATTTCAGTGTGAGTCTAATTTTTTTTTATTGTGTATAATTTTGTAATCATCGAATTATGTCATATTTAGTAAACTAAGTTGTCTTATATGTTGAATCAAACAGAGGAGCATTGAGTTGATATTAACTAATGGACGTATGGAACGATATGATACAGTCGTGGATGGTGTATTAAAGGAGTTAAAAGATAGGGATTTGCCACTAGTGGGCGACATCTCATGCTGTGAGCAGGTAAGATGTTGATTTAGTGATGTGTTATAGTCGTCTATAGAGATTAATTTTTATTATTTGTGCTAGATGCTTGGTGTGACAGATTTTCATTCCCATGAACAATAAGAACATGCACTGGTACTTGATGGCGTTGGACTTGGTTAAAAAGGAGGTTCAAGTGTTTGACAGTTCCTCTGGTGTTGTTGATAATGGATATGAAGATGTTAAAAATGTGGTGAGTGATTATTTTGTATTTATATCATTTTGTATAATTTGTAGCATATCTGATTGTTGAATTTAAGTAATGATCGGTAAACTCTCAGGTAAGATTCTGTTCCAAACTACTTCGGAAGTCGGAGATGGGTAGAAACGACAGATTAGATCATTTGCATGACTGGAAAATTGTTGTTCCTCCAAATGTCCTAAGACAATCAAATGGGTACTTTTATAGAATATATCTGTACATGTTTAATTCAATATGATTGCAGTCTGTGTCATTCAATACATATAGATTGATATTAATTGATATTGGGTGAAATGTGTTTATGCTTTTTGTTTTGTTAGGAATGATTGCGGGTTGTTTGTTATTTTTTTGGATGCGGATGATGCACAAGAAGGAACATTATAAGCTGGTATGTCCAATTGAGTTTGAATAAACTTTAATGTGTATGTGTGTATGGGATGATGCTGATGGACATGTGTGATATTCAATTGTGTTGCAGATAGTTTCAGATTCAGATAGGTATCACCTTGCTGGTATACTGTGTGATAGCAGATTAAATCGTTCACGCGATTATGTTATGAAGGAGTTATGCGATGGCAAATTTCAGTAAAATAGGCAAAACAATGGTCTCAAAATGGGGGTTACAGTGCTCCAAATCGATGTACGTTAACATTATGATCGATATTAAAAATGGAGGACAAAGTTTTTGATTTAATAACTAATCGGTTGTTAAGAAAATGATAAAAGCACTTATGGTCTTCAAGCATTCATTCTCAAGTTCCAACATACGGACCATATAATCTCTTTGCATGTCGAGCAGTTCTGCTTCATGTGTATTGAATTCGTTGAATTCTGCTACCTTGAAATTCAGTATGGATTGAAGTAGGTTGTATTCATGAGAAGATGATGATTTGTCACCATGATCTCCGTTTGATTTATTTTCTTGTCTGCTATTGATCATCGTTATCTCAGATTCAAGGATTTGAAGATGTGTTAGTTGGGCGGTTACGTACATGTGCTGGGCCATCAGCATTTTAATCCGTGGTGGCAGTGTGATAATATCTTGCCTAACTGCGTTGATTTTGTTGATCAAAAACTCCAATGGCTTGGTCCCAACACCAACGTATGTGAGTTCATTTAACAGATGCAAAACTCTGGTGACTCTTCCTGAGTCGATAGACTTCAAGTTTGATGAAATCTCAAACAACTCATGCACAACCTCCGTGACACATGGGGTTGTTGACCCATCATTTGTATGCTGCTTTGGAGGGTGCCCGATACCATTCTCCGGAAGACTTCCCTGACAAAGCAGTGTGGAGGCCTAATTGTTTAACGTACGATTTATTAAAAAAAAAAGTTACAGATTGTGTTTCGTCAAACCATTCCTTGGTGTGATTCATAATCTCATAAAATTAACAAGAAAGATAAAATAAAGGGAATAAACAACGATCCATAATGAGATATTTAGATTTGCTTACCCTCATCCGAGCAACGGGATGGTCGAACCGTGTTCCAGATTCAGTCAATATGTTCGTAGATAACGATAATAGAACCCTTGATATTTTCGGATGGTGATTCCCTTAACAAAGAGGAACCACGAAATCCCTGGTGAAATTGTTTCGTTGTTTTTGTTAAAGAACCCTAGTTTTCGTCGTGGCTTTATATAGATATAAAGTATGAATAATGAAGGCGGCAAAAGGGAGTATGGTGGTTTTTATGGTTTTCATTCAAAATTGAATGAAATTAAAATTGATGAAATTTTCCCTCCAAACAATTTAATTTTGGGAAATACCGGTATAACGGAATTTGCGATGAATGTTCTAACCGAATAAGTATTTTACTCGATTTTCTGAGATTCCAATCGAGTATGTAATGGTGGCTTGCATTTTTTATTATCGAAATCCCTTGTGGACTTGCAATTTATCGAGTTTCCCCCACTTTCTTTATTTTTTGTATCAAGTTTGAAATTGCATGAAATCGATTTATATAGCTCTTATTCGAGTTTGAACTTATGTGTATTCGATTAATCGATTTTGGAATCAAGTTTGGAACTGTTTTGGTGGTAATCTGACTTCGATTGACCTTTCAATCGTTTTGATAAGAACAATTGTTCGAGTACATATTTTGTTTAACCTAACCACCCTATACATACTTTGATTGAGGCATAAAGTTTGAATATTGTTTTAAAGGTTTTGAAAATGATGAATTTTCTCAAGTGAGACACCATGTTCGTTAATAATTGCATACATTCGTTGAGATACCACACATATAATTTAAACCATATAGTTATTATATTAGATAATGACCGTTTGAATACACCTTTTCGCCGGACCCCAGTTTCACATACAGAGGGAGCACAACCCTCCAGCATCAGGCGTGTGATATTCTATATAAGTGGCATTTTCCTTTAAAGGATTCATTTCGAAGTTTCTTAACAGAACTCTAGTGTTGTCATTAAGAAAAGAGAAATGGTTGTCATCAGATGTCCCAGTTTTTTTACAAAGACGTTACATTCTGTTTGTCGAATGTATGGTTTCCAGCGAGCGGACATGATGTGGCGTGCAGTTGATGGTGGTGCTGGTTACTCTACAAGTATACGCATCGTGGACAATATGGGGGGAATTCAATATTCTATTTATGGTGTTATATGTGATTCAATTGACCAATCTATAGAAGCTGCTGCGAGAGAAGCCCTGCGTGCGATGCAGTATGATTTGAGATTTGAAGTGGAAGGCTTCAACCTGGACATGATGAATTGGTGGCAAGATAGGTATTTAAATCTGAAGAGTAAATTGACTGCAGTGAAAGAGTCCATTAGAGAGTTGCAGTGGCTTATTGGAATTTAGTTTATTGTAATTCACATTATTTTCATAATAGTTTATGGTTTGTCTTATTAATATATTTATTGTGTTAAATAGCCGTTGTGGGGGTATGAAGTGTACACAGAACTGTGATGTTTTATGTTGGGTAGTATCGTTGCAGTGACTTATTGGAAATCAGCTTATTGTAAATAATTTTGAAATTTTAAAATTGAAAATCGATTTGGATGGGATGAAACTCGGGCTAATGCTTGCACAAGCGATGACATTCGAGTCTATATGTGGTAAAATCGAGTCTATTTAATTGAAAATGGCTTACAGGTTTTCTTGTTGCCGTGCCATTGCACTCGACTAGTTATGAAATATTGGAAATTGTGATACAGAACAATGGTTTTCGTTACTAAATCACAGTAATATTGAGATTGAAGTACATGGCCCTAGTTAAACATTTTTACAAAGTGTATGGACTTGTCATATAGTTTTGAAATTTTAAAATTAAAAGTCGATTTTGATGGGATGAAACTCGGGCTAATGCTTGCACAATCGGTGACACTCGAGTTTGGACGTAGTAAACTCGAGTCTGTTTAATTGAAAATTGCTTACGGGTTTTCTTGTTGCCGTGCCATTGCACTCAACTAGTTATGAAATATTGGAAATTGTAATACACAACAATGGTTTTCGTGACTAGACCACAGTAGTATTGAGATTGAAGTACATGGCCCTAGTTAAACATTTTTACAGAGTGTATGGACTTGTCATATAGTTTTGAAATTTTAAAATTGAAAGTCGATTTTAATGGGATGAAACTCGGGCTAATGCTTGCACAAGCGGTGAAACTCGAGTTTAGACATGGTAAAATCGAGTTTGTTTAATTGAAAATTGCTTACGGGTTTTTTTGTTGCCGTGCCATTACACTCGACTAGTTATGAAATATTGGAAACTGTAATACACAACAATGGTTTTCGTGACTAGACCACAGTAGTATTGAAATTGAAGTACATGGCCCTAGTTAAACATTTTTACAGAGTGTATGGACTTGTCATATAGTTTTGAAATTTTAAAATTGAAAGTCGATTTTGATGAGATGAAACTCGGGCTAATGCTTGCACAAGCGGTGAAACTCGAGTTTAGACATGGTAAAATCGAGTTTGTTTAATTGAAAATTGCTTACGGGTTTTTTTGTTGCCGTGCCATTGCACTCGACTAGTTATGAAATATTGAAAATTGTAATACACAACAATGGCTTTCGTGACTAGACCACAGTAGTATTGAGATTGAAGTACATGGCCCTAGTTAAACATTTTTACAGAGTGTATGGACTTGTCATATAGTTTTGAAATTTTAAAATTGAAAGTCGATTTTGATGGGATGAAACTCGGGCTAATGCTTGCACAAGCGGTGAAACTCGAGTCTATTTAATTGAAAATTGCTTACGAGTTTTTTTGTTGCCGTGCCATTGCACTCGACTAGTTATGAAATATTGGAAATTGTAATACAGAACAATGGTTTTCGTGACTAGACCACAGTAGTATTGAGATTGAAATACCATCCCTAGTTAAACATTTTTACAGAGTGTATGGACTTGTCATATAGTTTTGAAATTTTAAAATTGAAAGTCGATTTTGATGGGATGAAACTCGGGCTAATGTTTGCACAAGCGGTGAAACTCGAGTTTAGACATGGTCAAATAGAGTCTGTTTAATTGAAAATTGCTTACAGGTTTTTTTGTTGCCGTGCCATTGCACTGACTAGTTATGAAATATTGGAAATTGTAAGGCTAAATATCCAATTTAGGACCAAACGTTTGGGGTAATGTTCAAATAAGGACTAAACCTTCAAAATCGAACAATTTAGACCTAAACGTTTTCGACTTGGTCAATTTCAAGCCTAAGGCCGACTGACCGTCATGCATGCACAGCACGCGCGGTTAAGTCTATAACGGATCCACGTGGAATTCTATTTGGTTTAAATGTATAACAAAGAAAACGTATAAAAACGAAAACCAAAAAAGAAATAATTTAAAAAAGTTTTTAGGGTCGCGGAAGCATAGAAGAAGCGAAGAAAAAATTTTTGCTTGATCTAAGTTTTTTTGTGTGGCTACAATGGGTTCTTCTAGTGGATCTTCAAGGTTTGGCTGTAAACTTTCATTTCTCGTTCTTTCAAAATCTCTCATTTAAATTCGGATCATCAAGTTTTTTTCATTGTTACAGTTCATTAGGGGAAGGTGCTTTCGATTTCGACTCATACCAACTTATTTCTTCAAGCTATCGGGTGGAATCTGATTATGATGGAGAAGATGTTTATTGTTTTAGTAAAAGTAAAGCTGCGAGGTGGACATCGTGGACAGCTCAAAATCCTGGTCGGAGGTTCTTTGGATATGGGCACTATCCGGTAACTTTCAGTATTTAGCATAAATTTCAATGATGAAATCATTTTAATTCTTTTGTTTATGAATTGACTTTTCTATGTTAGGGAAATCATTGTGATTTTCATGCCTGGCATGACCCAAGGTTTTGTGCTAAAGCTAAAGAGATCATTCTGGAATTCAAAAGAAGGGAGAAGATGTTGTATAACCAATTGAAGATAGCCAGACGTCAAGTCCAAAAATTGAAATCAAATGCCGTTGAGATTGTTGAAGCTGAAATTATTGAGGAAAATTTCCATTTGAAAAGTGAGGTAAATGCTTTGAAGATAAAGTTAGCTGAGAAAAATGGAAGTGATGGTAAAAGCAGAGTATGGAGGTTGCCTGGTGATCTATCATTTATAATTTTATTCTTGGCCTTTTATTAGATTGTGAACACCACCTGAACAAGGGGAGTGGATTAACTTAAACTTGTATTTGGGTAGGTTAGGAATCTTAATTATGAGTTAGGATTGTGAATCCTTTTGTGCACAAATGTATCTTGCTTCTATTATAATATAACTCTATCAATTTTTAACTATATCAATGTTGAAATCCCATGAACTGTTTAAATGCAAAATCAAGGTAATACCTGTTCATAATAAGCATTTTAAGGAAACCTGAATAAAATGAAAGTCAATTTTGATGGGATGAAACTCGGGCTAATGCTTGCACAATCGGTGACACTCGAGTTTCGACGTGGTAAACTCGAGTCCGTTTAATTGAAAATGGCTTACGGGTTTTCTTGTTGCCGTGCCATTGCACTCGACTAGTTATGAAATATTGGAAATTGTAATACATAACAATGGTTTTCGTGACTAGACCACAGTAGTATTGAGATTGAAGTACATGGCCCTAGTTAAACATTTTTACAGAGTGTATGGACTTGTCATATAGTTTTGAAATTTTAAAATTGAAAGTCGATTTTGATGAGATGAAACTCGGGCTAATGCTTGCACAAGCGGTGACACTCGAGTTTCGACGTGGTAAACTCGAGTCTGTTTAATTGAAAATGGCTTACGGGTTTTCTTGTTGTCGTGCCATTGCACTCGACTAGTTATGAAATATTGGAAATTGTAATACACAACAATGGTTTTCGTGACTAGACCACAATAGTATTGAGATTGAAGTACATGGCCCTAGTTAAACATTTTTACAGAGTGTATGGACTTGTCATATAGTTTTGAAATTTTAAAATTGAAAGTCGATTTTGATGGGATGAAACTCGGGCTAATGCTTGCACAAGCGGTGACACTCGAGTTTCGACTTGTTAAAATCGAGTGTGTTTAATTGAAAATGGCTTACGGGTTTGGTAGAATCGATTATAGTTAAATAAAAATGTGATTTTACAAAAGATAAATCAGCAAGCAGACACACAATAGCAAATAGCAACTTACAAACAATAGCAAATGGCGGAAATCATATGTTTCAAAATTAAAACAAAAATATTGTTTTGCATCACCAGTTATTTAAAAAAAACAATAAAATTAGTCTTTTTTCCCTCCTTTGATTGCCTTCACCAGGATGTCTTTGTACCTTTTGAGTCTAGCATGTATAGTGGTCTTCTGATCATGCAGGGCAGTCATTTGAGCATCAAGCGCCTTCTTCCTCTCAATGGATGTGAGAAATTCTTGATGTGTTAATATCAGGCGTTCTTCACGCATCCAAGGTACAAGCATTTCAAAGTTCAAGGGGCCTTGAACAAATGCTCGTTGGAAAGATTCTGAATCCCGGTATTGCATCCTGAGGTCCATCTCCAACATTTTTAGAGTTCACAACTCTGACTTAACCCTTGCTATGTTGGCATTTAGAGCATTCAACTCGCGACATGTTGGGATAAGATCAAAATGCAGACCCCAAATGACCCTGAGAAGCTCGTGACATGGTTCAAGGCGTTCATAAAGCTGATACGTCGCCTCGAGGACACGCCTGATTTTGTCTGGAGAAAGGTCAGTGGGATCTTCTAGGCATTCAGAAATGACGTTCACTGTCGCATCGGCATCGGGTGCTTCCCATGCTAGGATCTCCGATAGGGCGGAGCATGTACCCCCAAAAAGAACTTCATATTTAATCAATTTTGGTGTTAAAATATTATAACAGAAAGAAAAAACATATTTAAAAATAGTGTAGTCACTAAAAAAAATTAACAGGATAATATGATAACACAAAGAAAATATATGATAACAGAAATAAGAAACTGATTACAAAAACAGTGTAGTAACTAGATAAATCTAAACATGGGAAATTTAACATTAAAATATGATGACATAAAGAAAATATTTATGCAGAAAGGAGAAACATTAAAAAACAGTGTAGTAACAAAAAAAATGTAAACATGGGAAATTTAACATTAAATTATGATGACATAAAGAAAATATTTATGCAGAAAGGAGAAACATATTAAAAAACAGAGTGCAGTAAGAACAAAGGTTAAATAGGGGAAAATGAAAATTTACAAGGGGTTCTGCGGGTTCTGCATGGTCGGACGCCGATGAAGAGTCGGAAGAAGAGTCAGGCGAAGCATCAGAATTTCCTGGGTATGAAATTTTAATCCTTTTGGATGGTCCAGCAGCTTCGGCGTTGGACATTGTGGCGACCGATATGCTTGAATATAAGGGGAAATGTGAAGAGTTAATCAGGAAGGGTTGGGAAGAAGAAAGTTGGATGAAACAAGTAAAAGGGCTAAGCCCAAGTGTTGTAAAAGTAATGATATAGGAATGTGCATATATGTTTCCGAATACGAAAAGACAGGATGCAAAGAGTCATGATATGTCGTTTATTTTATATAACTTCCATCACCGCCGGAACGATTAAAATGCACATTGTAAATAAAGTTTGGTTGCAGCACACTTAAATCTTTTTTTTTGGTCAAACTAGCACACTTAAACTGCAATGTCCTATTATGATGGTTTGTGTATGATTATTTGAATTAGAACCGGTTCTGTTGACAAAGGGCCGATTCTAAATTTTTATTTTTATTGTTTTCTTTGGCCATATATAGAATGTACATTTTGTTCAATGTAGTCAATGTAGTTAAATCGAATTTATGTATGGACCAATGATCTTATCCATGTTTAGGTTTATAGTCATGGTCATTTCCTCTATCTTTACAAGTGGTAACATGAACTGCATGGTTTAAATCGAGTTTATGTATGTATAATCGATTTAATTTTGTATCGTACGGATTCTTGACCCTTTTTGTTTAAATATTTGAATTAGAACCGGTTCTGTTGACAAAGGACCGATTTCAAAAAAAAAAAGTGTTAAATATTAAATCTCATATGAAGTTACAGACCTTTTATCTTTAAAATCGACGTTGATCCCTAACCTCAAAATTGTTCCATTTGAGTTCACAAAAATTGCAAAACACAACAACGTTTGATACTTAGTTTCATTTTTTTATTAATAACCAAAATCATATGATTTTGATTGGCGGTCACGTGGCATCCAAGTATTTTACAATAACTCGAGTTTTCCATTTGTGTTTATTTCGATAATCGATTTTTATGGATTGGTCCCAACCCACGCGTCAGTATTATAATAAATGACCATATGTTTGAACAGCTATCAGTGCTATACTAGTCACTAGACTAGATGAGGGCAGATGCAATATAAAAATAAGATGAAAGAAGGAGTACAAGGGAAATGTTTAAGTATAAGAGTGGATAAACATCAGAATAAAGAAGTTGTTTGTATAGTGATGTGATGGGATGTTTATGACAGTCCATTAAATGGTGTTGAAAATTAACCTGAAAAGATATGAGGCGCAACGTAATGATGATTGACATAGGAAAATGTAGAAATGCAAATGGCGGCAAAAAACACGGATTACAGCCTGTCTCCAGTTGCAGTGGTAAATCAACTTTGGGTATATAGCATCGATTTGAGTGAATATGGTTATGTATTGTAAGGTAAATTAGAACTAGTTCTGTTGATATAGAATCGATTTCGCACAAATAAGAAAAGTTAAATTGCTAGTTCCATCCTAACCCCAACCTCCGACTACTGACTTGTTCAATTTTGGTCTGCAACTAGTCTCCTTTTAAGCGATATTTTGTTTTTAATATTTACTAAATATGAAAAAAACGTAGGGAATTTGTTTCAGGAGACATGGCACATACAATTAACTTTTTCAGTCTATCATTTCATTGTTTTCTATCATATGTTTTTGATGGAGTTGTAATAAAGCATTTAGAAGAAATTGAAAAAACAAAAATTAAATAGAAGGTTTGAAAAAAAATCGTAGTAATTTATGACATGTAAGGTTTGATTGTCCCATTTTCAATTGGAAACGAGACTAAAGTAGAGCTATATTGGAGTACATGGTCCTAATTTAAGATATTTGCATTGTTCATGTATTTGGTATATATTTGTACCAATTGGAAACAATATTGATATTCGAATTGTGACATTTGATTTCGTTAATCGACTTTGACAGGGTCAAATCGATTTGGTGAATGGAAAGTGATGATAATCCAGTGTGTAATTTGCTAAAACTCGAGTTATTTAAACTTAAACTAGAGTGGAAATACTGAGCCTTTTTTTTAACGACACGCGGCACATATGGAAAATTTAAAAATTTAAAAATTAGAGTTTAAGGAGTCGGTGAAAATTCCCTCCACATACACCCTACTATGGCCAAACCCTAAACATCCGGTTAGTTAATTCACCATTCCGATAACTCAAAATACTACAACCCTACTGCAACTCATCATGGGTCCTAAACCTAAAGATGCACGATCAAAACTCGAATGCAAGGGTGGAAAATCAGAAACAAAAGCTTCTCACTCCGGGGGAAAGAGAAAGAAAATAGAAGATTTCACTCATGATGTGAATCCTAAAAGGATCAGAGTCTCGAGAAAAAACGCATGGCAACATCTAGGGGCACATAAGAACGAAGGGCAAAAGGGGTTGTCAACGAGCCAAGTGGTGGGACGTTCCTCAATCAAACAAGGTACCCAATCCATTTGGAGGAAACCCCCAGGTACCTTCAAAAATCTTAGTCATGAGAAAGCCTACATAAATCTTGGTAACACTGAAATCATTTTGACTAAAGGGGTGAATTGGAAGGTTTTCAATTCCAATGATAGAGTCATGGACAGAGTTAGGCGAACTTTTAGTAGAATGGAGTGGCTAAAGTTGAGTGAGTTAGATTTGTCCCATGTCAGTAGGGCATGTTTGGTGGAATTTTACCAAAACATATACACCGACAAAGAACAAATGGAGGATAAATTAGTTTGGGATTCGAACGGTTTATGTGTTCGGATGAACGGTCAGGACATGTGCATAACTCCCAAGGATTGGGGTGAATGCTTTGGGTTGAATTTTCAGTCTGAATTGAAAGGACAGCCAGAGAAGTACAACTGTGATGAATATTGGATGGAACTAACAGGTGAGGAATATAAAAGTTGTTTCAGAAGCAAGTATGCTTCCAATTTGAATGATCTACATGACAGGATATGTGCACTCTTCACTGCTAGGTCCATTGTTTGCAGGAGTCAACCAATAAGCTCCGTAATGCCATCAGACATATGGATTTTGGAACAAATGAAGAAAGGGAACACAATAAACACAGTGCAGTACATGTTTGACAGGATCAGGGGTTGGAACAGAGGTGAGAATTCAAAAATACTTTATGGGAATCTTATCACTCACTTCTGCCGGCAGAATAGCATTAAGGGATTTTGGAATGAATCATTCGAGGCAGACTTGCAGAAGAATAAAGGACATCTTTTTGGGAAGAAAAATTTACGTCTTATAGATGTCGAATTTGATAAAGCAAAGGGAGAATGGGTACCAAAACCTCCTAAAGATGGAAATCCAGCATCAGCAATGGGTGGAGCAAATTCAAATCAGGATGGAAATCAAGTTGGGAATGCCAATGAGGACTCGGTGCATCGACGTAAAGGCTCAAATGAAGCCCCTGCAAGCAATGGAGATGTTCCCGCTAACCCCTTGAAAAAAAGATACTATCTGTGGATGATAAACTCGATTTCATCATTGAGACCCAATCAAAGCTCAATGATAGACTGGGGAAGATTGAAGAGTATGTCATTGACGACTATAAGCGGAAGTCAATCATACTTGAGACCGTAAATAATTTGCGGATGCAGTTGGGGTTTTTACCAATTCCTGATCCGAGTGTGCAACCTATTCATGATAATTTAGGTGTAAAATCGGGCGGTGCTGAAAAGGACTCGCAAAATGTTAATGGTAATGATAAAGATGTGGTAGTTGTTGATGGTGAAGATGCAATGGAACAAAATAAAGAAGATATGGAGCTTGATGGAGAAGGGGGAAGCGAACAGGGAACAGAGGATTCAATTCTTCAAGGAAGTGAGATCAAGACTGCCAAATGGGAAAATAATGGAGAATCAAATAAAGAAATCGAACCAGGCGTAACATCCGGTTTGGGATCATTTGCAGAATCACATAAAAGGTCAGCAACACAATCAGAATCAGATGATGAAATAGATGCAGAAGCAATAATAGAATGTGTAATTAATGATGCACAGAAAATTGATGTCACAGAAGATGAGTTAACCAAAAAAATGCCAAACGCAGAAAAAGACATTGATGAAACAGGGGAAGATGATGATGGGGAAGGTGATGGTGTTAAAGAAGAAACAGTGGGGTCGATAATGATGGGGAAGATGATGATATGGATAATGAGGGTGAAGAAGAAAAAGAAGCAAGTGAGGGTGATTACGAGGAAGAAGATATCGAAGAACAGGCTAGGTTAGAGAGGAGGAGTAAAAATGACAATGACACAAAACTGCATATTCAGGATAAAAAACAAGATGCGGTAGTGGTTGGTGCGGTTAACACTGAATAGCAGCCACATCCAACATATTCTGAATATGGCACGAATGTCCATAGGGAGCTGAATTTCGATGATGAAGTTGATTAAGTACTGGTGTATATAAAGCAATGTGAACATTGTAAAATTTGGAATGCGATTCCATAATTTTCATTTTGATTGGTTGTATAATCATGTTCAAGAATTGTCGAATGTAATGATGGGATATTAATTCGAATTTAGGGTGTCAAAATTGTGTTTATGTTAGAGACTATCCATGGATCCATGTTTATGTTTATGTTTATGTTTATGTTTAGTATCATGATAATAATTGAGTAGTTTGACCACGGGATAAATGAATCGAGTTTCCCCTATGATGTATCGAGTTTACTGATTCAGTGTATTGTCCATGCATAAATTGTTTATGGATTACCGAATCGAGTTTACCATAAACCATAAGCGAGTTTACATTTAGAATTAGGTTCGAAGTTGTATAAGTCGATTATGGGAGAATTGATGCGTGTCGCAAAGCACCAAAAATAACCTCACTACTCTACTATGCAATAGGATAAGCAAGGGTCGATCCCACGAGGAAAAGGCTATTCTATTTCACTCTACTTTCTAAACATACATCAAACTAAACAAGTTAAAGAGGGGTTTTATGTTGGTGATGGAAATAATATGCGAGATATTATTAAGATTGACAATAGTAATGCGATATATGAAAAGACAAAGCCTCCAATCTATTATATGATCAATCCTTTAACCTAACATTTGATCATAGATTCACTAATCAAATATTCTTATCATCAATTGGTTAACCTCATGGAATTGAAACCAGCTTCAAGTCCATAGACCTTTCTCAATATTGATTAACCTTGAATCTAGGTTCACTTTTAATCCTTCTTCTTATGACTAACTTGAATCCTAGCAATCCAAATTCAAGTCTAGAAGAACAATAAGCAATGAAAAGGCAAAAGCTAACAACAATCAATAACAAACCCAGCATTTATTATTCAAATTGCATCTTCAAATCTCTTTGGATGTAAAAACATCCTCTTGCTACTCAAGTTCTAAGAAATCCCCAACTCTAGCATTGGAGTTCAAAGATTAGCATGCTAATGAACTACCTAATTAATTATTTGCAACTAATTAACTCAGCAATTCAAAAGACAAGATAATAAACATGATAATCATCTTCAAAGCTCAAGAGATAAAAGAACAATCAATGAACAAGAAAGCATTAAGAACAAGAATCTCACAAATGCAGAAAAAGTGATTGAATTCTATAATAGATTGGAGTTTTAGAGTATTTTGCTTAAACGAAAATTACAAGATGATAAGTTCTCAGCCAAGCTACCAATTTAAAGACTCAACCCACTCCACTTTTCAGCTGCTTCTTCATTTTCGGATCTCTATCTCCAGCTGCCTGCCCACTCCTCCATTATTCTGCCTCAATAATGCCTTTAAGATAAGATAAGGAATCCTAAGGATAAAATAAGCTAAAGTAGAGGCCATTGAGGAAAAGAGGGAGACAAGTCTGAGGTTTAGTTATGGCTCCTCTCCACTGAATATCCGGAATGTATTTTTAATGGGTTTGATAGTGGAATGACAGCATTTAAGTGGGTCTGTCGCGTTTTGACTTTGTTAGCCGTCGACGTCCAAGTGCCTGCCCGTCGACGTCTCTGTTTGTTTTCTTCATATTTTTCTCAGCTCGATCGATCCGTCGACGTCTAAGTGTCTGCACGTCGACGTCTAAGTGTTCAACCCTTGAGTATTCGAAGTCAGAAACTTCTACCCGTCGACGTCTAATTTCTAGCCGTCGACGTCTAGCATGATGAACTCTCTGGAATTGTTGGCCGTGGACGTCTAGCTTCAGATCCGTGGACGGTTGCTTTGGATTCTGGAATTGTGGTCCTCAAGTAGCTTGTCCGTCGACGTCTATTGAATTACCCGTCGACGTCTATGCAGGTGCAAGTGATCCCGTTGTTCATCTCTCGAGCAGCCGTCGACGTCTAATGAGTTACCCGTCGACGGCTCTGCATGTTGGTTCAATTAATCATGGAAATTGTCCCCTTTTGGTTCAAATTTCATTTTCCCTTTTAAGTACACCTACAAAGCAGAATTGAGCTTACTTAAGCCTCCTAGTATAAAAGTAGGAGAAAGAGGAGTGATCTTAAATCCTAATTTAAGTGATAAAAAGGCATTTAACAAATCCCCCCACACTTGAATCTTACTCGTCCTCGAGTAAGCCTAAAGCAAAAAAAAAAAAAAAAAAAAAAAAGCAATAACACATTAGACCTTAAAAGATAACACCACACAAAAACTTCAAACTAGTTAACTCTTCAATTTAGATTTCAGAGGAAATTCATGCGGTATATAGAAGCATATTATAAAGTAGAAGAGAGCATAGCAATTCAAGAATCAAGATATTTAAGCAAAATGGAAGCAATTTCCCTTCAACCAATCATGTTTGAATGGAATAATTCATCACTGGAAATCCCTCATTCACTCAAGTGTGTTTCATGGTGCGCTCAATCTTTGCATGAAAATAGACCTACCATAAGCTTGCTAGTCTATCTCATCTCCACTACTCCAGTATGCACATCATGGATAAAAAGATGAAAAAGATGAAATAGGGTTATAATGAGGTCTTGGTTGAGTAAGTTATGAAGAACCGGGTAAAGGAGTTCAATAGAAAGTTTCTTCAAAACTTAGTGAAATATCAAGCTATCGGGGAGAAAATGAAGATGGTCTCAGATATTTTTAATAGCCCGACTCTTTTGATCTACCCATTCCAACTTTTTCCTTTCATTCTTCTTTACAATGAAGCAAAAAGCTGTTGATTTCTTCTGTCGTGCCATTCTTTACACATTAGGATTCTTTTGGGCACATTTTTGAAAATTAATGTCTTTTGAACTTCTCATTTCTAAAACTTTTTCTTAATTGACCAGTTCTTGAAGCGAAAATTTCCCCCACACTTAGACTCGTTACTCTTCTGCCCAGAACATACAAATCATACAAGTCAGTAATCTCACTAAGCTGAAGAAACAGGGTGAGATAACTTGTTTTTCTGTTGAGGCTTGAGATTCTTTTTAGGAATTTTAGGTTCATCAACAAAAATAAAGCTAAAATCTTTTAGGCTCAAGGGGTTCTCTCAATGGTTTTTCGCAAGGGTTGGTTAATTTGGCTCAAGTTCAGCCCTAATCTTCACCATCTTCTCAAACATGCGTGCATTATATGTAATTTCAACAAGGTATAAAGCAAGTTCTAGAGGAATATAATCATGCAAGATCAAATTTACTCTCAAGAATAAAAGAGATTGTAGTGCAATCTTAAGGCTCAAATCTCTCACAAGGTTGAAGAATCCTTATTCCATCAAAACATGTTCAGCTCAAGAGAATTACTACAAGTTGCTTAAAAATTGAGATTCAAGAAATTTCAAGGCTCTTTTCTAATTTAAACTATGCTTGTATTTTCTTCATGAACAACGTCACATCTTCTAATTTGCAAATTAAGATTCTATCAACAAGCTATAACTCCTAATTTAAAAACGTTTTAGTTACTAAAGTCCCCCCCCCCCCACACTTAAAATGAGCATTGTCCGCAATGCGGTCTCGACAATAAATCATAAAGAGAGAGGTATCACAGAACAGTACCTTGATGTTGTTGAGGAAGTGAATGAAAACAATTCCAGCAAATGCGATCAACAATAATGGGGGAAAAGTAACAAAAAGAAGATTAAATTGGCATAAATCGAAATCAGGAGTTATAAGGTTGAGAATAAACTAAAATCCAAAAGTTAAAGAGTTAAAATGTACGACAACTAGAAGTTAGAGTATGTCACAATTAAACAAGATAATAAAGGTAAAATGCATGCATGAAAATGCTAGAAAGAGCTGAAGTTCACTGAGGCGGTGGTGGAGGCTGATTATGGAAGGCTAAAATCTGATCAAGCTTGGCGTGGAGTGAGTGAACATCATCAGTCAGGCGTGCCATATTCCCTTGTAGTGCATTGAAATTCTGATCCATGTTCTGGCACCAACCGAGTATCTGAGACTGAAATTGGTACTGAGGGAGCGGCCTATTGCCGACCGGTAGCTCGAATGGTGGGGGAGCTTGCTGATCCTGTGGCTGTTCTTGTTCTTCTCCTTCTTCCTCACCTTCAGCCGGTTGATCTTGCATGTTTGGTGGCTTAGTCCACAGTCCTCCCGCCTGGACATAACCAAAGATCTTCATCTTGGTGGCATCGACACAGTCTGTTTTGGTGGTGAGCTTCTTCCGCTCATTTTCGAATGAAATGCCACAATGCCGGAGGATTTTGGTAATGAGCACCGGAAAAGGAATGCAGCGGTGCTGAGTAGTGGGAGAGACAACCTCGCGCATGGCACTGATGATTGTGGACGCTAGCGGAATACCCGGGGCTTCTTGCAAGCCGTGGACAATTTTGTCCATCGCATAGACATCCTTGCCGCGGACAATGTGGGTATCACTGATCTTTGGATCCACATTATGATGAATAAGATAGGCTACCAAGCGGCTTTGAATGCTGAAGTCGCGACAGAAAAGGGCAGCCTTTTTGCCAGGCACTGGTCGATATCCTACCTCAAACCGAGCCAAGGCGGCTTGTCTGGACCAAGGACGATCGGGATCGTCTTCTTCTTCATCTGAGCCTTCATACATGGAGCCTTGATTTGGAATACGGAAATGTTCCCAGAGGAATTCCGCGTTGATGGTGATCTTTTTCTTTAGCACCATGGTCTGGATTTCAGGTAAATCAGCCCCCTTGTTCTTGATGTTGGCATAAAAGAGGACTGCCAAGTCAGGATAGTACTCGCCCTTTATGTCGAGGACAAAATCCCAATCCACCTCGTGAAAGAGATTCACTAGATTGAACTGGCGAGCAATAAGAGGATGGATTGTCTTCTCCACGATTTGTCGAGAGGATTGATGATCTCTAAACCATTGTTCACACTCGGGAGAGAAAAAATCATTAGCCACAGTAGGCTCTGAGGCTGAAGCCGGGGCCTTGCCCTTGGCAGCCCTGGATGCTCGGGGTCTGGGAGTTGGTGAAGGTTCAGCAGAAGCTTGGGACTTGGATTGGCGAGGTCTCTTAGACATTTTGTCGAACAGTTGGTATGATGAACAAAGATCCTGAAGCAATCTCAAGAAAATCCCACAATGAACACTTGTATGATGAACAATATGCACTTAGCAATGAATTCCACTTGGTTATTTCAGTAATAGCATCGCAGAAACTCAAGTATTCAAACAATTATAGCCCAACTCGGATGCCAGCAGTTATCTCAAGCAAAAGTGCCAAATTTTGAAGATTTTAAGCATGTAATCCATCCAATAGAGCAATATTTCGATGCTAAATCAATCAAGATAAGTAGAAGAGTATATAACTGACCGACTGGAGTGTTAAACGCAACCAAATTTGCTTCAAGAACCCTAATTCGAAATTTCGCCCAAATCGGCTCCAAGAACACCAATCTTCTGAATTTGTTGAAATTGCAGGAAAGGATGGAAGGAATAGCGGATGAGATTGATGTTTTTAGTGAAGAGGAAGTGGGTGTGGTTGAATTGAGTTGGAAGATTGGTGGATATGGAAGAGAGGAGAAGTTGGTTTGTTTTGGAGGGAGGGTTTCGGTTTTGAATGATGAAATAGTTGTGGTGAAAGTGACGGCTGATGGTAGTTAAAAAAACTGTGGAATTCGACCGATCCGTCGACGTCTAGATCCTAGACGTCGACGTCTAGACATTTCTGACTTTGAATAATTCGGTTCCCCGTGGCATCCGTCGACGTCTAACCCCTGGACGTCGACGTCTAGATATTTCTGACTTCAACAATTTTCTGTGCCGAAACATATCCGTCGACGTCTATCTTTATGCCCGTCGACGTCTAAATATTTCTGACTTCCCAAATATTCTCGTGATTGAGCCATCCGTCGACGTCTACTTACATGTCCGTCGACGTCTAAATATTTCTGACTTGTCTTGTGAAAAAAAAAAAACATCCGTCGACGTCTAGATACCTGCCCGTCGACGTCTATTTGTTTCTGCACCCAATAAACCCTTGATTTTTGCCCCTTTTTGCTTACTCTCGAGATTTTCAAACTTTGGAGTGTAGAGAGTCAGAGAAGTGCCACTTATGTAGATCATAATTCGAACAGCCTCACTCAAATTGAACCTCATGAACTTGTAGCTAGATGTGGATGGAATGAATGCATGCAAAAGCAAAGGAAATAACAGAGGGAAAGAAATACATTACAGCGGGTGAAGGAAGAACTTGGGTTGCCTCCCAAGCAGCGCCTTTGTTTAACGTCGTTGGCTCGACTGGAGGACCAGATCAAGGAATATATGTAGGATCAGTGAAGAGAATGTCCTCTATGGAAGAAACCGAAACTCCTTCATAATATGGTTTCAAGCGATGTCCGTTGACTTTGAAGATCTTGGAAGTAGTTAGACTTTGTATCTCCACCGCTCCATGGTCAAATACCTTAGTTACTATGAATGGGCCTATCCACCTACTCCGGAGTTTTCCTGGAAAAAGATGCAGTTTAGAGTTGTAGAGTAGCACCTTTTGGCCTTCACAAAATGTTTTCTTCTTCAGAAGTTTGTCGTGGTAAGCTTTGGTGCGTTCTTTGTAGGTGAAAGAGCTCTCATAAGCATCGTGGCGTAGTTCCTCGAGCTCTTGAAGTTGAAGCTTTCTATGAATCCCAGCCTCATCAATATTCAAGTTGCACTTTTTGATGGCCCAAAGAGCGCGATGCTCTAACTCTACTGGCAAATGGCAGGCTTTCCCATATACCAAGCGGTAAGGAGACATGTCAAGTGGTGTCTTATAGGCAGTTCGATATGCCCACAAAGCGTCTTCAAGTCTTTGACTCCAATCTGCTCGATTAGGATTAACTGTCTTTTGGAGGATGGCCTTAATTTCTCGATTTGAAATCTCGGCTTGACCACTCGTTTGGGGGTGGTACGCAGTGGACACCTTGTGAGTAACTCCATACTTCTTCAAGAGAGAAGCCATAAGCTTGCTACAGAAATGAACACCCCTATCGCTGATAAGGATACGTGGCACTCCGAAGCGAGAAAAAATGTTAGACCTGAGAAACTCACAAACCACTTTAGAATCATCAGTTCGGGTGGCTTTAGCTTCCACCCAACGAGAAACGTAGTCACAAGCCAGTAGAATGTAAACAAAGCCATTGGACTTAGGGAAAGGTCCCATAAAATCAATTGCCCAAACATCAAAAATTTCACAAATTACAATTAAATTCAGGGGCATTTGATCTTTGTATGTGATTTTTCCTACCCTTTGACAATTATCACAGGATTTGCAAAAGATGTGAGCATCTTTAAACAAGGAAGGCCAATAAAAACCACATTCTAGGATTTTCCTAGCAGTTCGTTGAGGGCCAAAATGACCTCCACATGCATGTGAATGGCAAAAAGATAGAATACTCGAAATTTCATGATCAGGAATACATCTCCTAATGATTAAATCACTACAATGTTTCCATAAGTAAGGATCATCCCATACATAAAATTTGGCATCATGTTTAAGCTTATCCTTCTTTGCCTTAGGAAAACCACTAGGAAATTCCCTAGTGACCAAGAAATTGACAATGTCAGCATACCAAGGAATTTGTATATCAAGAGCACAGAGCATTTCATCAGGAAATGAATCATTAATGGAAGAAGTTACCTCAGAACTTACCAACCGGCTAAGGTGGTCAGCTACTAAGTTTTCCGCACCCTTTTTGTCCCTAATTTCAAGGTTGAACTCTTGGAGAAGAAGGATCCAACGAATCAATCTAGGTTTAGCTTCCTTCTTAGCAAGGAGATACTTAAGGGCTGCATGATCAGAAAACACAATCACCTTGGTGCCAAGCAAATAAGAGCGGAATTTGTCTAGAGCAAAGACAATTGCAAGAAGCTCCTTCTCTGTGGTGGTGTAATTTTTCTGAGCATCATTCAAAGTGCGTGAAGCATAATAAACGACATGAGGAACTTTGCCCTCTCGCTGGCCAAGCACTGCTCCCACAGCTATATCACTTGCATCGCACATAAGCTCAAAAGGTAAATCCCAGTTGGGAGGTTGCAAAATGGGGGCTGATGTAAGAGCATTCTTCAACTTGTCAAAAGCCTCTTTGCATGACTCATCAAAATGAAAGGTGATATCTTGTTGCAACAGACGGCACATGGGGACTGCGATCTTAGAGAAATCTTTGATGAAACGCCGGTAAAATCCCGCATGGCCAAGAAAGGATCGAATTGATTTGACTGAGGAAGGATAGGGCAAATTTTGAATGACATCAATTTTAGCTTTATCCACTTCAATGCCCTTAGCTGATACTATGTGGCCCAAGACAATTCCTTGAGTAACCATAAAGTGGCATTTTTCTGAATTGAGAACCAAATTCGTCTCAATGCACCGGTCAAGAATAGTAGCGAGGTTATCCAGGCAACTATCAAAAGAATCTCCATAAACAGAGAAATCGTCCATAAAGACTTCTATAATCTTGTCTACATACTCTGAGAAAATGCTCAGCATGCATCGTTGGAAGGTAGCTGGAGCGTTGCAAAGACCAAAGGGCATGCGCCTATATGAGAACGTACCAAAGGGGCAAGTGAATGTGGTCTTTTCTTGATCCTCTGGAGCTATCATGATCTGAAAATAACCAGAATATCCATCTAGGAAGCAGTAGTAAGCTCTTCTAGCTAACTTCTCCAACATTTGATCAATGAAAGGCAATGGAAAGTGATCTTTCTTTGTAGCATCATTAAGTTTCCTATAATCTATACACACCCTCCAACCATTTTGCACTCTTTGAGGTACAAGATCACCACTTGTGTTTTGCACTACTGTAATACCGGTTTTCTTGGGTACCACTTGCACTGGACTAACCCATTCACTATCTGAGATAGGATAGATGATACCAACTTGCAAAAGCTTCAAAATCTCCTTTTTGACCACCTCCATCATGGGAGGATTCAAGCGGCGTTGAGGTTGCCTAAGTGGTTTAGAATCATCTTCCAATAAGATTCTATGCATGCAAATGGATGGGCTAATACCCTTAATGTCAGCCACCGTCCATCCAATAGCTTCCTTTCGAGCCTTAAGAACTTGTAAAAGTTGAAACTCTTGGGTAGAAGTAAGAGTATTGGAAATGATTACAGGGAGTGTTTCATTCTCACCAAGGAAGGCATATTTGAGATGAGCGGGAAGAGTTTTAAGCTCAATAGATGGTGCTTTAATGATAGAGGCGAGAAGTTTGGTGGAAGGGATAGGAAGATCCATGTAGGAAACATTGGCAAGGTGTGATTTAGATGGGAGGGCGGCCAAAGAAGCTAAGATGGACTGAGTTTCCTCATCATAGTTTTCTTCTTTAAAATCTAAATTGTCATAGTCCATGCTCTGAGTTAATACAGAAAATAGAGGATCTTCTCGAGCAAAATCCAATAAGGACATAGAACAAACATCCACAAAATCTTCAGCCATAATAGATTGATCATCTAAAGGGTACCTCATGGCATCAAAAAGATTGAATGTAATTACCTTCCCATCAAACTCCATGGAAAGATGACCTTCATGACAGTCAATCTTGGTTCTAGCGGTGCGGAGAAACGGCCGGCCAAGAAGAATAGAAGAGGATGAAGAACATTCCTCACTTCCCATTTTTAGAACATAGATATCCGCCGGAAAGATTAATTCATTGACTTGAACTAGAACATCCTCCAGAACACCCTCCGGATATACATAAGATCGGTCAGCCAATTGGATCACAACTCCGGTTCTTGTCAATGGCCCCATGTCCAAAGAGAGATAAAGAGAATATGGCATGAGACTGATGGCAGCTCCTAGATCACACATAGCCTTTGGAATTTGGGTCTTTCCGATAGTGATAGGAATAGAAAATGAACCTTTATCCTTACACTTGGGTGGAAGTTTGTGTTGAAGAACTGCTGATACATTCTCACTCAAGGTAATCACTTCATTCCCCTTAAGCTTGCGCTTATGAGTGCACAAGTCCTTGAGAAACTTGGCATATCTAGGAACTTGCTTGATGGCATCGAGAAGAGGAATATTCACTTGTACTCGGCGAAAGACTTCCAAGATATCCGGTTCAATATTTTCCTTGGGTTTCTTTGTTAATCTTGAGGGAAAGGGAGCTACTCCTTTAGGTTTTGGATTAGAATGGGAAGTATTTGTGTTTGGTGTTGGGTTTTGGGTGGATGTAGAGGCTTCAAAATCATTTGGTCTAATTGGAAAAGGTGGAACAGGGTCAGTGGATTGTGACCGTCGACGTCCAATGTCTTCACCCGTCGACGGATCAAAGTTTCTGGGTAATTCGTTTTCAGATATGTGGCTTGCCCGTCGACGGGCAAGTGAATCATCCGTCGACGGATCTGAAGGGTCAACAACTAATTCATCCTGCTCCAAGCTCGCCCGTCGACGTCTAGTGTCTTTACCCGTCGACGTCTCTTCCAGAACAGGGGAGAAAGATTCCATCTTCCCTTCCAGGTTTTCTTCCTCGTTTACTTTGTGTTTTCTTTTCTCCTGCCGATCCGGAAGAACTTGTCCACTTCTCAAGTGTATTGCATTGACATTGGCCCTTGGGTTGATGATGGATTGAGAAGGTAACTTTCCCGAAGATTGGGATGTAAGATCATTAACAGATGTGGCAAGTTGCCCAACTTGTCTCTGAAGATCTTCTAAGGAGGTGTTCACTTGTAGAAATTGTGACTTGGTAGCTTCTTGGAAGGATAATTGCGATGATGCAAGTTGAGTCACCAGATCCTCGAGTTTAGATGTAGAGGATGGTGTGGATGAGGGTCCTTGATTCGGTGGAGCATTATGAGAGGGAGCTTGAAATTGATTGGATTGTGAGGGTGCTGTTGGTCTGTTTTGAAAAGCACTAGGCCCTTGTTGAAATTGGGGTCTGGATTGAAAATGAGGGGCCACATTGTTTCCATACCTAAGGTTAGGATGAGCTTTCCAACCGGGATTATAGGTAGGTGCAAATGGATCAAAATTCCTCCTTGGAGGTCCAGGAAATCCAACAGAATTAACATCTTCAACTCCAGGTTCTTGTAATGTAGGACATGCGTCTGTCTCATGAGTATGCAATGAACAAATACCACAAGGACGAGAAGTTGAAGACGCACCCATTTGAGACATCATAAGAGAAGTCAGCTTAGAAAGTTGATGGTTTGTTGAAGCAAGTTGCTGCTCCAATTGAGAACGGCCAACTTCATTCACTTGATGACAGGAAGTATCATCATAAGATTGAAAGTTTTGAGAGCTTGATGCCATAGTGGTGATGATTTTTCGAGCTTGCTCTGTAGGTTGATCAAGAAGTGCTCCACTAGCAGCAGCGTCCATGAGTCCTTTGTTTAAAGGTAAGAGGCCATTATAAAAATGATTCAGCAAGCACTGTTCAGGAATTTGGTGCTGAGGGCAGCTAGCTACCAAATGTTTAAACCTCTCCCAATAATCATAGATAGACTCTGCATTTTTCTGACGGATGGTGCTAATCTGATTCCTGAGATTAAGAATCTTGGCGGCTGGAAAGTACTTGGTGAGAAATTGCTTCTTGAGTTGCTCCCAAGTAGTGATGGAACTAGGCTCCAGTCGATACAACCAAGCCTTGGCAGTATCCGCCAATGTGAATGGAAAAGCACGTAATCTCACTTGCTCCTCTGTCAAGCTGCTAGGTTTCATAGTTGAACAAACCATCAAAAATTCCCTCAAGTGTTGGTGAGGATCTTCACTAGGGAGACCATGGAATGTTGGGAGGTAGTGTACAAAGTTGGATTTCAACTCAAAAGCTCCTTCGACCTCCGGAAAAACTATACACAAAGGTTGAAGATTCGGCTCACGCTCCAACAATTGTCGAATAGTGGGCTGAATTTCGTTTTGAACTGGTGGAATGACTGGATGTGGTGGATTAATTGGTGGTTCATTCCGTAGTGGCTCCATGATTGGTGATGGTAAAGAACTCTCAGCTTGCAAAGATGACTTTTTAGTTTGCTCAATAAATCTTCTGATTTCCTTCAAGCTAGTTGTGGAAGAATCAAAACTCATACAATAACTACAACAAAGAGTCAAAACCAGAAATGAGAGCAAAGAAAATATGCAAGAAAGTAAACCAAAAAAAATTCAGGGGAAGCAATGGCTAAATAAGTAACCACATTAATACAATAGATATTAAAGAAACAAACTTCATTGACACTTTGCAATAATAACGAAATAGATACACAAAGAAATATATAAGACAGAATGCTCTGAAAGTGAAGTGAAATGATAAAGCACAGGTTCCCCGGCAACGGCGCCAAAAATTTGATGCGTGTCGCAAAGCACCAAAAATAACCTCACTACTCTACTATGCAATAGGATAAGCAAGGGTCGATCCCACGAGGAAAAGGCTATTCTATTTCACTCTACTTTCTAAACATACATCAAACTAAACAAGTTAAAGAGGGGTTTTATGTTGGTGATGGAAATAATATGCGAGATATTATTAAGATTGACAATAGTAATGCGATATATGAAAAGACAAAGCCTCCAATCTATTATATGATCAATCCTTTAACCTAACATTTGATCATAGATTCACTAATCAAATATTCTTATCATCAATTGGTTAACCTCATGGAATTGAAACCAGCTTCAAGTCCATAGACCTTTCTCAATATTGATTAACCTTGAATCTAGGTTCACTTTTAATCCTTCTTCTTATGACTAACTTGAATCCTAGCAATCCAAATTCAAGTCTAGAAGAACAATAAGCAATGAAAAGGCAAAAGCTAACAACAATCAATAACAAACCCAGCATTTATTATTCAAATTGCATCTTCAAATCTCTTTGGATGTAAAAACATCCTCTTGCTACTCAAGTTCTAAGAAATCCCCAACTCTAGCATTGGAGTTCAAAGATTAGCATGCTAATGAACTACCTAATTAATTATTTGCAACTAATTAACTCAGCAATTCAAAAGACAAGATAATAAACATGATAATCATCTTCAAAGCTCAAGAGATAAAAGAACAATCAATGAACAAGAAAGCATTAAGAACAAGAATCTCACAAATGCAGAAAAAGTGATTGAATTCTATAATAGATTGGAGTTTTAGAGTATTTTGCTTAAACGAAAATTACAAGATGATAAGTTCTCAGCCAAGCTACCAATTTAAAGACTCAACCCACTCCACTTTTCAGCTGCTTCTTCATTTCGGATCTCTATCTCCAGCTGCCTGCCCACTCCTCCATTATTCTGCCTCAATAATGCCTTTAAGATAAGATAAGGAATCCTAAGGATAAAATAAGCTAAAGTAGAGGCCATTGAGGAAAAGAGGGAGACAAGTCTGAGGTTTAGTTATGGCTCCTCTCCACTGAATATCCGGAATGTATTTTTAATGGGTTTGATAGTGGAATGACAGCATTTAAGTGGGTCTGTCGCGTTTTGACTTTGTTAGCCGTCGACGTCCAAGTGCCTGCCCGTCGACGTCTCTGTTTGTTTTCTTCATATTTTTCTCAGCTCGATCGATCCGTCGACGTCTAAGTGTCTGCACGTCGACGTCTAAGTGTTCAACCCTTGAGTATTCGAAGTCAGAAACTTCTACCCGTCGACGTCTAATTTCTAGCCGTCGACGTCTAGCATGATGAACTCTCTGGAATTGTTGGCCGTGGACGTCTAGCTTCAGATCCGTGGACGGTTGCTTTGGATTCTGGAATTGTGGTCCTCAAGTAGCTTGTCCGTCGACGTCTATTGAATTACCCGTCGACGTCTATGCAGGTGCAAGTGATCCCGTTGTTCATCTCTCGAGCAGCCGTCGACGTCTAATGAGTTACCCGTCGACGGCTCTGCATGTTGGTTCAATTAATCATGGAAATTGTCCCCTTTTGGTTCAAATTTCATTTTCCCTTTTAAGTACACCTACAAAGCAGAATTGAGCTTACTTAAGCCTCCTAGTATAAAAGTAGGAGAAAGAGGAGTGATCTTAAATCCTAATTTAAGTGATAAAAAGGCATTTAACAAGAATGAATGTTGTTTTCTATGTGAAAATCGATTCTACATTGAAAAATCATGATCATTGTGATTTAATCGATTATGGTTTATTGAGTCGAGTTCACCTTGCGGGAATCAAGTTCTGAATCGAGTTTACTATATGAGAATCGAGTTCCCGTTGATAACCGTTACTAAGATTAGTTTGATACTAAGATTCTAAATCAAGTTTAACATGTGAGGAATCGATTACTCGAGATAGTGTTGAAATTGTCATTTATAAGCATAAGCATACACATATTTAGGGATGAGGAATCAGTTGTATAATACACATAAAAAAGAGAAAAACTGTCACACTATGCAAACAACTGACCAAGCATGTCAAGGGAATGGATGTCCCTTTATATATTCTTCAATGCCGGTTGACCTAGCCATATCTGCCAAGTATCTTCGTATTGCTCCCTGTTGCCCTGTTTCAACAAGCAAATAAAGAAAATTGTCAGATTTGAGGGGATTAAACTTACCCATGTTTGGTAGTTTTCAGCTTATAAATAGTGTGTTGGATTTTACCTAATGCGTGATCATGCTCGTCTACACCATCATAGGTTGGTGAGCAAATATAGTTGTGTTCCTGTAATATCCAGAGTAATCAAATGATTATGCATAAAGCTACATTATATATTATGAAATGGACCGTCTAAATATAAATTGTAACACTTACTGGATTAAGACTCATTTTTTCCCTGGAGTCACCAACCAGCACAATGTTTGATCGGTCAAATTGTTTGTAGTGTTCCCACACCACAGACAAGTCCTTAACATGGGAAACCAATATTACAACTGTGAATTTCTTGAAACAAAAGTCGAGGACTTCCTCTAGGTGAGGTCTTTTTTTGACACCTGAACATGGGAAACCAATAAATATATTAGAATTACTCATTCACACATGGTGAAAGAGAAAAACTGAATAAAGTATAGATAAGAGTCAATTTACTATGCTGAGTTCGAATGTGCACCAGAACCCCATTGATGTCCAGAATTAAGAGCTTTTCTCCTTTTAAAAGGGAAGTGGCCTGAGGGGTTTCATATGGGGTTTGTTTGTGTAATATGCAACCCACTTCCAACAATGCCGCAACAGCATCGTGCTCAACTGCATATCCTTCCTCCCCAGTAGGATGCAATTTCTTTTATGTTGGGGATCCCTCTCTATCCCCTGCAACATTTGGAGTCAGAGTTGTAAAGCGTTTTCTTTTTTTGTATGGAGGCAAGTTTGGTTTTGTTACCCAGTGTTGACCCTGGACAAATAGTATTGATTTTGAGGATTTATTATCGAGTTTATTTACGATCAAGAATGGATGCTAATATGCGATCCGTATTCCATCGATCAAGTAAGTTCTGTTTCATAGGGTCGAGTCAAACGCTTTACAACCTTGTTCAAGTCAAACCAAGGTCCACCAACTAGATCAGGCGAATTGTTCGAGTCATGCTTGTTCAATGCAGGCTGAACCCCACCATCATGTCCGTGCGCATCATTGGTATCATTCTGTCCAAAATAAACAAACAATCGCAAAGTTAAAACACCATGAATGCGAATATGATGATCATCATTGTAGATCGCATACCTCAGGTGACGGATCTACGTCAAACAAATCATCTTCTGAATAATAAGCATGCGTTGAGGGTACCCCATCTGTTTCTCCCAATGGGTGTTGACCATTGTCGGATGATCTGCTTTTTTGAAACGACATCTGTGGGGAGAACAATAAAGAACCAAAATATTACGTTACGTAATTACAAAGGACAAATACAAATGTAATGAATTCTACCTCGAAGTCGGAATAGTCGCCAACATCTCCAAACAATTCTCCATCAGATGAATCGTACTCAGTTTCGCTTACGGGAGCTGCTTCACCATAAGTTTTGTTAATACCATTGTCCACTGCATCATCTCTGTTGTGCTCGACCTATAAAAAGACAAAGTATGCCAAAATGAGTACACGTTATACTTGGATGCAATCACATTTATCAAACAATTCATCAATGTGGGTAACTAATTGGAGGTCGCCTACCACAAACTTAGCCAAATTAAAACCGGTTCCCATCAATTCGTCATCGGTATGGTCGGACACGTTATCACCATCTCGATGCGATCTTCTCCTCTTTTTCCCAGTTGTATTTTTACCAGGACAGTTTCGCTTGTCGTGACCATTCCCCCTACAACCTCGACAGCAACGACCCTTTTTATTGCCTTTAACATTCTCTTCTGCTCTAGAATTGTTTTTAGACCTGCCTTTCGATTTTACCCTTTGTGGGTCAGCAACACGATCTTCCAGAACAACATTATTGTCTGTTGCCCCATCCCCTCTTGCCACGACATGTATTCTTGTTGCAAGATCCGACATCTATTTGTTTGCCAAATCATACCCTTTCTTGCTTTTGGAAGCCAACCCCAAAACACCGTTCCACCTAGTACGAAGTGATGCGTGCCTAAATAATTCAGCTTTGTTCGCACTAAACTGAGGTTCTAAGCATGACATGAATTCTTCTCTGACTCCAATAGTCCATCTTCGATTAATCAAAGAATCGGGGATGTTGGTAATGTGACGCACGATCATAACATGAAACACATGCCTGCACAGTATACCTTCCGACTCGAACTTCTTACACGAACATGAAAACCTCTGTTCGTCCTGGTTATATATGACAGTAGTTACCTTATCAGCGTTCATGTACCTTTGAACGGTGTATGTCATGGTGGTACCATCCTCGGAACACTTGTATCCATCGGGGGCAACACTATATAAATGTTGACGGCGGAGCTCCTTACGTACTCGCTTAAAAGCACTCCGTGTGAACACCCTAGCTGCATGTCCTTCAATCAACTCCAGACTAGCAATCGTCAACACAGGTCTTGTGTAACAAGCTCTGAAATCTGCTTCTACTTCAAGGCTGTGAATATTGTTAACGGCCAAACTAAGCTGTTCCACGAATTCCAGCAACGTTCCATTGTGCTTTGTATACCTTTTAAGATACGAGTTCAGCCCCTCGCACCTCGATGTGCTCTTAATTGATGCAAAAAAATGGCCAGTCAAGTACGCTTGTGCCCACCTGTGCCTGGTGTTCCACTTTTCAATTACCCATTCGTTATCATGCAGTCCATATTTACTAACCATTTCTCTCCAAGCCTCATCAAACTCATCCCTGGTACACCAACGTAACATGCACCGACTGAAATCTTTCACAAAATTAGAATTAGGGACGTTTGACCTGGCATTATGAGCCAGATGCCAAACACACAATCGATGTCTAGCATCTGGGAGGACGATTTCAATGGCATTTTGCATTGCTTTATCACCATATGTGACTACAGACAGTGG
The DNA here is from genome assembly GCA_030664755.1 of Microcos paniculata. Lineage (NCBI taxonomy): Eukaryota > Viridiplantae > Streptophyta > Magnoliopsida > Malvales > Malvaceae > Microcos > Microcos paniculata. Next base: position 34,087,593 of record CP131456.1, on the reverse strand, counting down.
CCTCTTATTCCCCATGGCGGAGACAAACTCCTCCAGGACCCATATAAATGATTCTACTCTCTCATTTGAAAGCATAGCGAAACAAAAAACAAGGGTTTGGCTGTGATTGTTCACTCCTACGATACTAAGCAAGGGTATGTTGTATGCATTATTCTTGTACGTGGTGTCGAATGCTATAACATCGCCGAAAACTCGAAAATCCATTTTTGCCTTAGCATCGGTCCAAAATAGCTTCTCCAATCAATTTTCTTCATCACTGGAAACCCGATACACTAAGCTTGGATCTGAAATCTTCTGTCTTTCCAAGTATAGCAACATGGCATTTGCATCACCTTCCATGATTCTGACCTTGACACCATTCTCATACTATTGTACAGGTCCTTCCTTATGAAACCGAGCTTGTGCGCACCACCAACCTTGTTTGCCAAATGTTTCATCGCCTCACAACCTCGTATACCACTTACCTTCATTGCCATAGCTTCTTTTAGTGATCCATCATCAACGTGCCTATGGATCAAATACAAATTCAGTGTCAAACATAACAATACAAACAACCAGGTAAACAAAAAAACCCTTAATTCTTAAAAAACTTGATTTAAAACATCCATAGTCGATTTGACTAAAATTAGGGAAAACGATGCACACACCTACATACAATATAGAATCGATTTCCATTTCCATGTGACACAAACCGATTCTACATAACAGCTGATAAAAAGAACACAACCCGATAATTTAGAATCGATGCTATATGGCCAGAGTCGACCCTATGAAACAGAAGTTACTTGATCGATGGAATACGGATCGCATATTAGCATCCATTCTTGATCGTAAATAAACTCGATAATAAATCCTCAAAATCGATACTATTTGTCCAGGGTCAACACTGGGTAACAAAACCAAACTTGCCTCCATACAAAAAAAGAAAACGCTTTACAACTTCGACTCTAAATATGCATAATTGATTAGACAATAATGAGAAAAATTACAGTAACAATACTGAAATTCTGTTTGAAAGAATAAAACAGATAAATATGCATGCCTATGAGAGCGAAGAAAAGGCTTGTGAGTTGGAGGAGCAAGTTCGTGATTGTGCTCAACACGAAATGTGGAGATTCTCCATAACATCGTATTAAGATTCAAACGAACTAGCATTGCCGCCTGGCAACGTTCTCTGCTCAAATCCTTAGGGGGTCGCTTCCGATCCTCATACTTAAACCACTGTTCTCTTCTAACACCTTCTTTGCTACATACCCATGATTTTCCATTAATTATTGGCCTGACCTTACTGTTGTGCGAACTGTTTTTTCTTATACTGAAACCCATACCTTTTGCATATGTCAAGTAAAATCTCCCTGCTTCAGCTAATGTCTTAAATTCTATCTTTTTAATTTTGTCTATATCCAAACTCCTAAAATCCTTCTCTTCGAAATACTCGTGGGGAACAAAATTCATCTCCTTCTCATCATTGCATTGCTCGAACTTACTCTCCCCATTGATACCGTTGTCATCAAATTCACCTATTATCTCATCATCGTCTAACAAGTCTAAGTCGTCATCTGAAACATCCATACTTTAAATCCCACCTTCTATCTAAATTGTCAAATCGATCAAACGGATATATTGGCTTTCCACAATGACAATTGCTCGTCCAGATTGATGATGATGAGCAGGATTGGGACAAAAATTGATAGAGAAAAAGAGATGGAAGGAGAAAGATTGTGAATTAAAAAATCAGTGAATGAATGATTACAGAAACTCTCATTCGTTTTCATAATTTTTACAATTGCCTGCTACTGACATCAAAAACAATAAAAACGATTCTGTTTGATCAAAATTTCGAGCGAGAGTTATGGGTATGAGTGATTGCTGAAATTAAGGAAACTGATAAGTCAAAAAACGAAACAACCTAAAGTTTCCCTTTGGAATACCCAGCAACCTGTTTGACCGGTTGCAAGTTTCGCCCAAAACCCTAAATATAACAACAACTAAATCCAATGGCTGGTAAACAGCCATTGTATCTGACGGCTCACATCAAGGGGGCGGATTGGGGGGCTGACTGTAGCCTTTACTATATATAAAAGTGTGACTTGGGTAAAAGATTTATACCTATTAAATATTCATTTTCCTTTAACATATTTTAAAAATGCCACTGGATTTGGGCTCTACCTATTATAATGGGTTTTAGATAAGAGATTTATATATATTAAATATCCATTTTCCTTTAACATATTTCAAATGCTATTGGATTTGAGCTTTACCTATTATATTAAGCTTTTAAAAAATAAATAATTAAACATTAAGACTTTAAGGCTTTCAATTGGTTTAAATTGAGTTTTACACAATTAAAAAATACAAAATGTCATAAACCATTGTAGTTTAATTTAATTATCATTATTATACTCATTATTTTACAATGCTAGGAATAAAAAAATTAATTTAAATATTACTCTTATACAAAATACTGTATTATCTTTAATTAAATTATTTGAAAAATAAATATAATAATAAATCAATTAGATGAGATTGTTAAAAAATATATATTATCAATAGTGTGTTCTATTATGTGTGATACACGTAATACATACATAATATAATATATATAAAAGTACAAGTCGAATAAGATGTTTGCTTCATCTTAAATATCAATTTTCTTTTAACATATATCAATAATGCCATTGGATTTTGGTTTTACTTTTTACATTAAGCTTTTTTCAAGAATGCCATCGGCTTAAATTGGATTTTATATAATTATAAAGTACAAAATTAAGAACTAGATGTGTGAAATAGACGGGTTGGGTAAGTTATAGATTCAGGTCAGATTGGCCCAATGAAATTTTTGGACCATTCAAATTTCGAGTAATTCAAGTTCGAGTTTTCGAGTCATTCAAGTTCAAGTTTTCAGGTCAATCGGTTTTGAATTTTTCTGGTTTGTCCCTTGGGTTTTTGGGTCATTTAAGTTTGAGTTGTTGGGTTTTCCATTATTTAAATTTGCATGTCAAGTTATTTCAGATTAGTTTATTGGGGTTTACAGGTTAAACTCTTGGGTCAATTAGGTTTTGGGTTATTCGGTTCTCAGATTAATCGGATTTTGGATCAATCAGTTTCAAGTTATTTATTTCTTTCAAAATTCAAATCGGGTTAGATTAATTTCCGGTTCGGGTCGGTTAAACGGATTTCTTGGGTTAACATAACGCGTTGTATCACGTGCGATGCATGTAACACTGAGACTAGTATATTTCAAAAATGCCATTAGATTTGGGCTTTACCTTTTATATTGGGCTTATAAAAAATATAGAGTTGGGTTTTACTTTTTATATTTGGCTTTTAGAAAACAAATAATTAAACATTAACTGGTAAATGACTTTTAGTCATTAGTGTCTAACAATGTTATTTGTTTAAATTGAGTTTAAATATTAGGATTTTAAAGGACTTTTACTAATTAGTGTTCAAGAATGTCATTGATTTAAATTTAGTTTTACACAATTAAAAAATACAAAATTAGTGTTCAAGAATGTCATCGATTTAAATTTGGTTTTACACAATTAAAAAGTACAAAATTAAGAACTGAATGTGTGGAATGAGCACGTTAGATATGTTACAAGTTCGGGTCAGATTGGCCCAAATAAATTTTGGCTCATTCAAATTTCGAATAATTCAGGTTTGAGTTTTGGGTCTTCAGGTTTAGATTTTCTGGTCAATCGATTTTGAATTTTTCTGTTTGACTCTCAAGTCTTTCGGGTTTGGTCATCAGGTTTTTCAAGTCATTCATTGTAATACACCAATCCCACATCGTTAGGATATGGGATTTCAATGTGATATATATGGTGAGACCCAAGCCCAATACTGTGAGGCGCCTTTTGAGTGGGACAAAACCGTGAAGCTTTGGGCCAAAGCGGACAATACCTCTCAGGTTAGGCCAGGTCTCCACAATTGACATCAGAGCAGGCACCAAGCGGGTTGGGAGTTAAGTGTTACATCGCGTGAGCGCGGTGGAAGCCACCTCTATAATCCCAACGTTTGGTGTGGTCCTGGATCTGTGCGTGTTGGGCTTGCTGGGGATATCAAGCCTTTAAGGGGGTGTGATTGTAATATCCCAATCCCACATCGTTAGGATATGGGATTTCAATGTGATATATATGGTGAGACCCAAGCCCAATACTGTGAGGCGTCTTTTGAGTGGGACAAAACCGTGAAGCTTCGGGCCAAAGCGGACAATACCTCGCATGTTAGGCCAGGTCTCCACAATTCGAATTTGAGTTTTTGGGTTTCCAGTTATTTAAATTAGCATGTCGAGTTATTTTAGATTAATTTATCGAGTTTTATGGGCTAAACTCTTGGGTCAATTGGTTTCAAGTCATTTGGTTGTCGGATTAATCAGGTTTTGGATCAGTCAGGTTTAGGTTATTTATTTCTTTCAAAAATTAAACCGAATTAGATTAGTTTCGGATTCGGGTCGATTGAACAGATTTCTCGGATTAGCATAACACATTGTATCACATACGATGCATGTAACACTGAAACTAGTATATATATATATATATTCATGTCTTCCATACTATTAGCTCTCAAAGCATCTACAAAGTATTTTAGGATAATTTTTTTTAAATATATTAATATGTTTTCTAAAAATTTATTTATAATAAATACTTTTAAAATATTTACAATAATTTATACAATTATACTCATTATTTTTCTAATAATTAATTCATAATAAAGATATTTATATTTTTTTTGTTTTTTCCAAAATATTAATTGCTCTGTAAGCTAAATATTAATTATATATATATATATATATCATACTAATAATAATTATTTTCTCTCTTCATATAATTTTCCTTAAAGTAGCAAAAGTACCTGTTTAGTACTTTACCTACAAGTTTTTCTAGATAAAGTAATTTCATAAAGAGTTTTTGTAAGGAATAACTTTTCTAAAAAAATAAATTGACACATTTAGTATTATCATGGATAGTTACAATTAAATTCCATAGGAACTCATTTGAACCATTTCGTTAGTTTATACTTTTCATGAAAAGTTCTAGTTAAAAGAGTGTTTACGGCCATTTTTGAAATTTTCTCCGTTTTATCACTTTCGCTTATATTAGATGTTGGTTTCATAGGCTGCACCCAAGATGGGTTTGAACCCAAAGTAAAACAAAATGTAAATGGTGGAACAATTGTCAAGTAATCGTTCCACAAATGAAGGTTTTTTTAAAGTTTAAATGTCACGCCCCGACCAGCAGGCCCGGCCACGTGGCAACCGCCATTCCACCTCGAGATGCGTGCCTCGTCAGGCGGGCAATCCAAGATGGCACAAGGCATAAAATAAAGGGTATATGAGCAATATATGAAAACATTTGAGAAATAATTTACAAAATATTATTGAAAATATTTTTAAGTGTAAGTGGCATGTTTTACGGTGCAACATGCAGCGGAAAAAAGATAATATATATAATAATGTGCAATACTATTCTGAGCCAAGATTCACAAGGAAGGAGGGTGGCACCTACAAAATCGTGTCCGCAGTGGTGTACTGGGATCACTGACCACCTGGACGCCTGTCGTCCGTAGCCTAATGACCTGACAACAAAAGTGAATGGTGTGAGTACAAATATATATGTACCCAGTGAGGGACTCGGTTATAATGACCGATCACCTCAGGTTGGGGATATGAAGTAATCCAAAATTCATTTAATAAATCATTTAGTAAAATCACATGAAATCCCATGTTAAAACAAATATAAAATATATAAAATATATATTATTCACAATTGGGTTGGCTTCTGAAAATCGTCCCAAAGGTACACCCATGCACTTGGGTACCCCACTGGACTGTCAAGGGCTATCTCATAATTCAAATCCTTTATATTTACTCTTTGGCCTATTCCCTTGACGTTAGCCTTGCTGTGGTGGCACACAGCAACTGGAGCCCTAGCGAGCTTCCCTACACGCCTCTCCCAGGGTCTCGTCTCACCGTGCCCCTCAATAGGCGGTCCACGGAAGAGAATCATGCATACTTCTCCAACTCGGTCCACGCTCCCACGTATATTGGAGCTTGAGGAGCCCACACATCCACTCATCTATCAGGGGCATCGTACCCCTAATATTCATATTAATAACAATTTATAAAGTCTTTTGAAATTCCCACCCTTTAAATCCTTTATAAACTTTGTGTGTGAGGGTGGACATTTCATACCCCAAAACGTTATAAACAATTTAATAAAGCATTTTATAAAGCAATTAGAAAACGGGTGACCCTCAATGGTCAACCACTATAACCCAAGCCACTCATAAGTAAGGGAGGTTTGTATACTCCCAAATAAATTCCCACGAACGCCTAAGCTCGCACGCTAGTGCCCGAGCTCGCACAATCACATACCTAAATAGTCATATTGAAATCTAATTTGATTAATAAAGGCAATTGGCTAACAAGTAAACATCTAAACAAGGTCTAATTAGAGTTTCTAAGGTTTTGGAATAAAATTGGACAAGTCCGGAGGTCAATTGAAGTAAAATGGAGTCAATTGGGGTCAATTGGGGTCTAGGGCTACAAAATGACCATTTTGCCCCTAAACCCTAATTGGGGCTTTTCCAAAAACAGGGAGGATCCGACCCAGGGACACTGCTGTCCCTGGCCCGGATCTTCACTGCACCAAAGCAGTAGCTAGGCCGAGCTTCGGCCTCCTTCCTTCTTCAGCTCGGTTTGAGCTCAAATTAACTCCAATCAACGTGAAATTCGAAATAGATACTCTTCAACACTTAAACTAAGATCCTATAGCTTCAAGAATTGATTTAAACAACCAATCATACAAGAAATTTGAATCAAAACATCAAAGGTTGTAGAATTTCCAAGCAGCAACGAAAATGCAAATTCAATTGAGCATAACTTTCAGCTCAAACCAAGAAATGAGGCGAATAAGCTATCAAATTAAAGCTTGATGAGTCTAGAACAACATACCAAAAACTAAATCAATTCCAAAGGTTAAATTGAAAGTTATGAGCTGATGAACAAACTGTCGCCGAAATGGCAGATTTTTAGATTCCGAAAATTTTTGACAAATTTGGTGTTTTTAATCTTCAAGGAAGCTAAAGGAGTTGTTTATGAGGATCAATGAAGTGTTTGATGAGGAATTAAAGGCTGAAAATTGAGGGAAATTAAACGGACTTGAAACTAAGAAGAATGAAGAAGGGAGAAGAAGAAATGAAGAAGAAATGAGCAAATGTGGTGGTCAGCTAACCGACCACCACTTTTATAATAGTTGGGTTGACTTTTGGTCAACCGCTCTGGTTTGACCATTGGTCAACCGACCATGGGTTGACTTTTAGTCAACCCGGCCTTCATGCCTCTGTCTTCATGCCCAAGAACCCCACCAACTCCGGATAAAATTTTAGACTCCTAGGCTCAAAATTGAGCTAAAGGAAGTTCAAAACGTCTATGAAAAATCTAATTTGATTTCTTGGCCAAATAATTATACACAAATATAAGACTTGACACGTGCAGACTAGGTCCGGGCGTGTCATTAAAAATAGTAGTATGTTGTGACGTACCGATGAAAACTAACTTTGTGGATAGTTTTTGTATAGGATAAAAAAAAAGGAGAATTGGAAGTTGATGAATAAAAGGTTACAAACTAGAAAGAAATAGAACATAATTTCTTTCTCTTTTTTTCTTGCCATTTTTTCTCTCTTAGTCGTAACTCCATTTTAGTTTGGTTCTTAAATCGTAAACAATAAGGCTACAATTCTAGTGAAAGTACTCAAGCCACTAGTCTCGGAATCATCAACAAATAGGTAACGATTTTGCTTCTGTTATGAATTATTGAAAAAAATAAGTATCTCGAACTAGAAACTTAAGTTTCTACATTTGGTATCGGAGCATTTTGGCTAATTGGTTTATTTGTTAAATGTTCTGAGATTCTAAAATCGTGTTTTATGATTATAAATTTTTAAACGCAAATCTTAGTAATTAATTGTTTGTTTATTAATTAAGAGAGAAGTCTGTGGCATGTTTTTAGTTAGAATCATAAAAACCGAATCTTAATTGTTTTTGTGTGAAATAAATTAGAAAAAAATTGCAATAGATTTTATTATTATTGTGTGCGACTATTATAAGTTAATGGTATATTTCAATTAGAGCATTTGTTGCTCCTGAAATTGTTGTTTTAAAAATTGGTTTTCAAACTTGATTTTAAAATATTGTGAATTAATTTGGAACCCTCATTTACAAATATGGCACTCATTAGAAAGGAACCAGAAGTTAGTACGTTCTGACACATTGAGTTTGTGTACTTAATGGGTGAGACTGGGATGTTAGAGGGAGAGGTGAAGTAGCTCTTAATCACTTATTTACCAAATGATTGGAATGAATATAAAGTCGGCCTATATGAGAATGCCCTAACTTAATCATATAGGGTTGTTGCTGTGGATGTCTTTGTTGGGGACAAACGAAGATGAGGCATCATTGCCACACAAGGAAACATTAGAGAGGATCATGATCTCGATCCTGATATGATTCGAGACACTATCGCCTCTAGTATAAGGAGATATATGGCTACATATCTTATCTCCTGGATTTAGAGTGTTGAAGGAGAGGTGATTCATTGGGTTTGACATCGAGGAGGAGGATCCGGAGGAGGACCCAGAAATGGTGGTGGAAGTTTTTCATGGCATTCCTTCCCTACCTTAGCCTACTCCTTAGCCTTTACTTCCATATCCGGATGTTTATGACCAAGTGGCATGAACCTTACATTAGACAGACGACTAGGAAATCCACGATCTGTGGAGTTTCCTTTAGGTTTGAAGTCTCAAATGCGTTCAATTTGATGAATGATAGTGACTCCTCCGACGATGACTTTGATTCAGGTCATAGCATTACTCCCAATGTCCTTCCCGGTTTCTTTCGTAGGATTTAGATAGGATATTTTGTTTCTAATGTTGGATATATTTCATCTGTTGATTTCTGCTATGTTGATTAGTTTGTTTTTTTGTAAATATGCACATCTTTTCATTTTTAAATGAATTAGTTATCTATTTCTGAGTATCATGGATCATTATGCATTTGTTTTGTTTTTGTATGCTTGAATCAAGTGGGAGTTCTAAAGTTGGTAGAATTCAAGGAATTCTCACTTAGAACTATGAAATTTTGCACTTAGTTATTAGATAATGATTGTGAGATACTTGATAATGAATGATGATTGGATGCGTTGCATGTCTTTCAATTTTACATCATGTGTCAAACTATCATTATGTTAATATATGTTACGGCAAATTTCTTTTATAAGTATGTGCTAAAGTGCTATGTACTAATTTTAATGTCTCTTGATTTAGTCAACTCAAAATGGCAGTTAAAAACATAATTGCTAACCTTAATAAGGGTGAGAAACTGAACGGTGACAAATATGATATTTGGCACCGAAAGGTTCAGTAAACACTGAATTTTATTATGGCTAAACCAGAACAAAGGTCCACTGCTCAACATATGTGAGACCTAGAAGAAGAAAAAACAGCATAATGCATCACGCTGCTTAGTTGTATGCCTGACGAATTCATTTGTGAATTCAAAGAGTATGCTATTGGTCAAGCCATTTAGAATGCACTGAAAGAGAAGTTTGGCAATGTGTCTGACCTTAAGCTCAAGTGTCTTGTCATCAAGTTTGACAACTATAAAAAGTGCCTTAAGAATAACATGAGGCAGCATTTGAAAGAGATGTCAAACATGATGCGTGAACTCAAGATTACTGAACACATGCTGAATGATTGGCAACAAGTGCAAGCTATGGTTTGCTCACTTCTAAAAGGGTGGGAGTACATGAATACGATGTTGACACACAACAATAGCATCAACATTTTTGTTAATGTTCAACGTCACCTAGAGTTGGAGGATGAGTGCTTCTTAGCAATAAGTGTTGCTAAACCCGAAGCAAATATGGCTCAATCCAGTAAACACAGTGATTCTAGCCATAAGCACAGTGCTGAACCATATGGCAAGAAGGATAAGATGAACAAAAGCAAGAAAGGCCATCGTACCGGAAAGAATAGGGACAAGAGTAAGGTTACTTGCTACAATTGTGGCAAGATGGGACACTTCACTCGTGAATGCATTGAGCCGAAAAAGACTCAATGGCAACATACCATGTAGCTAAGACTCGTGATGCATACGTGGAGTATCATCGCATTCCAACTGGAACACGCTGGATACATGGGGAATGACATCTAAGTTAAGGTGAAAGGTCTTGGCACTTACAAGTTGGATATGCAAGGAGGCCAAGCCTTATTTCTTCATGATGTCCTACATGCATCAGAAGTGTGACGAAATTGAGTTTCAATACATGTTCTGATGTCTTTCGATTTTTCGTTAATGTTTAGTGGTAACTCCGTGAAATTGTATTTCGGAACAACTTATTATGGTTTAGGATATTGGTCAAATGGTTTCATCGTGTTAGATGTTTCTTATGGTATGTCTTCTGACAATGACTATTGTGGTTTTTCTTTCATTACATTCTCATCCTGTAATTGTGAAATTGATGTGAATATATGACATGCAAGACTTGGTCACAATAGCCAAGATAAAATGAATCGTTTGGCAAGAAAGGGTATTTTAGGTTCTCTAACCAAAGTGGATTTGCCAATATGTGAAAACCATTTGGTAAAGCAAAAAAGATCTAAAAAAATCATTGCAAATTATCCATTCAGACATCTGTGATCTAATGAGAAAGAGGACGAGGCACAGTGTCATATTTCATCACTTTCATAGATGACTATACGCATTACAGTCATGTTTACTTGATCTCCCACAAGTTGAAAGCTTAAGATTGCTTAAGACGATACATACAATGAATGGAGAATCAATTAGACACTAAAATAAAAGTTCTTTAAACTGATCAAGGATGCAGGTATCTGTCAGATCAACTTCAGGAACTGCGTAATGAAAAAGAAATAGTTAGATAGCCAATAATTCCTAGAATGCCTCACTAAAATGGAGTTGCTGAACAGAGAAACAGAACTCTGTTAGAAATGGTTAGGTCAATGATGGCACAAGTTAATCCCCCTATATTGTATTAGGGTGATGTTTTAACTGCAGACAACATACTCAACCAATTGCCTTCTAAATTGGTCAAGTCTACTCCTTATGAACCATGGACAGGTTCAAAATTGAACTTGTTACATTTGTGCCCATGGGGTTCTGCTACATATATTCATGATACATCCCATATAGATGGAAAATTACGACCAAGTGGTAAGAAATGTGAATCTTCAGAAGATACAGTGAGCACCTTAAAGGTTGTGTTTTCATAGGAGAACATCTTAAAAGGAGTGTAACGGAGTTGGAATCAAAGGATGCGACATTTTTGGAAAATGAAAATGCTAATGAAGGAAAGGCGAACAAGTATTATCATCTTAATGAGAGGGAAGATCCTGACCTTACTGCACCTAGCAAATCAATTGAAGCAAGTGAAGAATTACTTCCTCCATTTAATTTGAGTGGGAGTATTAATAGGCTTAGTGAGGAACTTAGTGACAGTGTTCAACCTAGCAATGAAAAATGAAAAAGCATAAAAAAGAATTCCAAAACATTATTATGACAGAAGGATAAGCTTTTTTGATTGCTCAACTTAATGATGAGCCTATCGTGCAGCAAGCTTTTACTACTCCTAATCGAGATAAATGGATGAAAGCAATGGAAGATGAAATGGAGTCTATGAAAACTAATCAGGTTTGGGATTTAGTTGATCTACCACATAGTCAAAAGGCCATTGGGAAAAAATGGGTTCTTAAAATCAAACAAAAGGCATATGGATATGTAGATAAGTATACGGCATGTTAGTGGCGAAAGGCTATACATAATAAGAAGGTATAGACCATGATGAAACCTTTTCACCAATTGTGAGATTTGGTTCCATTCGCTGTATACTCGCTATCATCTCACATTTAGACCTTAAATTACATTGAATAGATGTAAAGACATCTTTTCTCAATGGAATCTAGATGAGGAAATCTATATGGAACAACCCTTAGGTTTTATAACACAAGATGAAATGTGCAAAGTTTGCAAGTTCAAACGTTCTATATACGGTTTGAAACAAGCATCCAGGCAATGGTATTTAAAATTTCATTAAGAACTAGTGTCTCTAGCATTTGCTATTGTGAATGAATACCATTGCATGTATGTCAAAAGGTTAAAAAGTAATTTTGTGATTTTAACGCCATATGTGGATGATATCTTGTTAGCCTGCAACGATAAGGAGTTCTTACTTACCATAAAGAAGCGGTTATCCTCGTCATTTAAGATGAAGGATATGAGTGAAGCAACATTTGTGCTTGGTATAAAAATTATTAGAGATCGCTCAAAGAAATTGCTTACGTTGTCTCAAGCACCTTACATTTTGAAAATACTTGAGAAGTATTACATGTAAAATTGTAATACTGTCAACACTCCTACGGTTGACGGCTTACAATTTAGTAGTGAGTTGGGACCTAAAACTCCAAAAGAGATAAAAAGAATGGAAAAAGTTCCCTATTCGAGTGCAATTGGTAGTTTTTTCTATGCAGTGCTGTATATAAGGCTAGATATATGTTTTGCTGTGGGACTGTTGAGTAAATTCTAGTCCAACCTAAGTGAGAAGCACTGGGAAGCTGTTAAAAGAGTTTTCAGGTACTTGTGAGGAATTGTGGATTACTGTTTATTTCATCAAGGAGGTGGAGATTTGCGATTAGTTGGTTATACGGATGCAAGTCATGGGGATGACTTGGATGAATGCAAATCCACTCAAGGATACACTTTCTTACTTAGTGGTGGAGTCATTTCATGGAGCAGTAAGAAACAAACATGTGCATCAATTTTCATGATGGAAGCTGAGTTCATAGCTAGCATAGCTACTATACAAGAGGCAATATGGCTTAGGAGTTTTATCTAGCATTTAGGAATAGTACCAAATGTTGTGGATCCCGAAACCATCTTTTGTGATAGTGAGGTAGCATTAGCCTATACTAGAAATCCTAAGTATCATGGTAGGACTAAGCATATTGATGTCAAGTACAAATTTGTGAGAGACATCATAGCACAGAAACAAGTTAATATGCATTACATAGTTGACCCACTCACCAAGCCAGTGTCACATGAAAAGTTTTTCACATTTCTTAAAAGAATTGGAATGCATAAGATGTAATGTTCTGTTTTTGTTAGCATTGTATTGCACATTAGATAGTTTTAATCTAAATTATATTTTGAATTGAATTTATAATCATTCCAAGTTATTTTGATTAAAGGTGAAGTGCGTATTAATTTCATGTAGCATATAGATTATTTGAAAAAGTATGTCGAGGCAAATAAAGATTGACTATCTCACATGAGCAATCACTCCAAGATGCAAGAGGCGAGCACTATGGGTCTCAAGTTAGATACCAAGAAGCCTCAATGATTGTGCTAAGTAAGAGGGTGTCTGAACTAACAACTGTATGGTGTTCTATTAAAGAGCAAGACATACACTTCTATACTTGTGCTTCCTTAAGGAGAAGCTTCACCATAGCATGTGCTTTATACCACGTGTGCATGAATCGATCAACTAGGGAAAGTGAGAGATTTAACCCAAACTACTCACTGCGTGAGTTCAAAAAATCAGTGCACTATGTGATTTTTGATTATGTCAGGAAGTGATAGGTTGGTGTATACTACTTTAACTTGAAAACAATAGTCATATGTAACTTGACTTGCATGTACATGTCTAGGAAAGCAACCAATCTATTATCAAATGGTATAGTTGGGAGAAGGAAGACTCATTGTATGTGTACATCTTTGTGAGTATTTCGCAAGTTGGCTAGCCAAGTTGCCAATTGTTTTGGCATAGGCTTGAAACAAAATACATTGCGATACCTAGGGGTCAAATATTGCTTTGATGGGATAAGAGTACTTAGACTGATGCAACATAAATAAGTTTGGGGCATAAGCGAGTTCAATTATTATTATATTTGTTTACAAGGGTTGTAGCAACTACAATGACCCTAACAGGCTCGTAGACTAGTGCTCCCAAAATTGCAAGTATTATTCGCCAGTTGTATGATCTAATAGCCAGTATGAACGAAACCTTTGAGTTGTAACTATTTGGTGTGCCATCAGTCCCATCTTGTGTGAGTGGGAGTATGTTGGTTTCATGGGTTACGCCCAAGATTAGCTTAAAGCCCAAATAAAACAAAATGTAAATGGTTGAATGGTTGTCAAGTAACTATTCTACAAATGAAAGTTTTTTAAAGTTCAAAAATAATAGCAAGTTATGACGTGCTGGTGAAAACCAACTTTGTGGGTAGTTTTTGTATAAGACAAAAACAAAAAGGAGAATTGGAAGTTGAAGAAAAAAAAGTTACAAACTAGAAAGAAATAGAAAAGAATTTTTTTTTATTTTCTTTGCTTGCCATTTTTTCTCTCTTAGTCACCATTATATTTTAGTTTGGTTCTTGAATCGTACACAACAAGGCTACAATCCTAGTGAAAGTTGTCAGGCTGCGAAACTCGGAATCATCAACAAATAGGCAACGACTTCACTTTAGCTACAAATTACCGAATAAGGTAAGTATCTCGAACTAGAAACTTAAATTTCTACATTAGGAAATCCAAATTCTTAGTGCCTTACCCCCTAAAATCACTTTCGCTATTAGGAAAAGTGATTCCATAGGGACCATAATTGCCCTTATTTCTAAAATTTACCAAATCATAGAAAGTGATTTCGAGTACTTACTTTCTTGAAAATAAACTAAAATTTCCATACCAAACGGGTTCTAACTATTTATCAACTACACTTTTGCACAAAACAAAACTATAATGCTATGAAGTTTGCCTATTTGACAAACCCTAAAAAACGGCATCATACCTAAGAAATTCTCATTGGACCTTTTAAGTACGGTGAAATTTCCACGGCTCGATCACATGTATTTTTCTCCATTAACTCTTTTCTTCTTCTCTTTCTTTTTCCGTTTTTTTTTGTTTTGATAATTAAAGAATTTTGGTTATTTTGATAGAGTGTAAATTATATCAAAATAGTCCTAAAAGTGACTGTTTAGGTAATTAGATGACAACTTATAAATTTTATTTTATTTTTTTGGTTACAATACCTCATAGATTTTAAAAAACATACCATGATTATCATATTTCCTTTTAGACCAAATTAATTTTTATTAATTCACAAATTATTTTTTTCTTTATTTAAACTAAAACCTACAACAATAAATATCATATATGTTGAAACTTATCCTAAAAAAGTAAAAAAAATTTTAAATTTGGGGCTACACTTTTATTGTAAAAGGTCTTTTTCTCTTTCTGAAAAACTTATTTCGTGAGGAAGAATGTATATTTAAAATTTTGATGTCTTTTAAAATATATAATGTCATGCCCCGACCAGCCCGGGTCGGCCACGTGGCAACCGCCGAGCTGCCTCGAAGTACGTGCCGGCCGGTCACGCACCCGAAGCACCGCAAGGCATTGAAATGAATATCATCGCTGCAAAACAAAACTAAAATTTTAATTAGAAATCATTTAATAAAATAAATAAACTTAATACGTGCACCGGTGGATTAATTTGAAAGAAGTACCTTGGCAGCAGAATACTACTAAACCTAAGCCACCGACATCTCCTAGTGAGTCTCCTTTCTATGGCCGATTCCGTACTCGAATCTGCATCCATCCACATTGGATACAGGTGAGTGACAGAGGTTCTATGAATCTCCATCGGGGTTAGAAAAACAGGAAAATCCAAAATAAAATAATATTAACATATATATATATTTTTTTTCTTTTGAAAACTCTTTTAAAACTTTTTAATAAATAAATATATAAATTTCAAATGGGCTGGCATCTCTATCATACTGGAGGCACGGCCCGTCGGTCGCCTTACGCCTCACTGCACCGAGGGCTATCTCTTTTTTCATTTATAATTATTTTCTCTTTCCTATCTCTTTAGCCCTTTCCCTCGGTGGTGCCTCGCTATGGTGGAACACAGCGAACTGGAGCTCTGGCGAGTTTCCCTACGCACCTCTCCAAACTAGGCTCGACTCACCGTGCCCCTCGATAGGCGATCCACGGCTGAGTATCATGCATGCTCTCAAACTTGATCCACGCTTCCGCAAATTGGAGCCCCGAGGAACCCTTTCAATCACTCATCTCCCAAGGGCATCGTACCCTCAATAATCATAATAATAATCTTTCAAAAATATATATATATACACGCATAAAACATTTATATTTAAAACATATAGTCACACACACATAAGTTTTATATTCCTTGTTAAAACATCCCACTCACTGTGTGGGTATATCACAAACAATTGTGTGTGTGTGGATTTCCCATATCCCAAAACCTTTTTGAAAACATTTATGTTTTTAAAATCATTTTTAAAATCATTTTCCCCAGTGGCTAAACAAAGAAATCTAAGCCACTCATAGTGATGGGAGAATCGTATACTCCCAAGCGCTCCATGTAGCTCAATCTCCGGAGCATCGCCGCACTTGATTCAACCGGAGCCCTAATACACGGAAATATAAGTTAGCATTCATAATTAAATTTATGAATGCACCTATGAGACTCTAATATGACCTATGACGATGTTTGGAAGTGATTCGGGGCTTAGAAAAGTGTCCGGAAGGTTCCGGGGTGAAAATTGGACACTTTGTGAAAAATTACGAAAATACCCCTGGGGACCCGTGGGCACACTCGAGCTGGGCCCTACGATTCTGGGCCAGGCAGGCCTGCCCCTATAGCTGGGTTTGGCCTGGCCTGAAATATGGCTCGGAAGGCCCATCTAATGTGAGTTGGGCCGAGCCCAACTCGGCTTGGGCCAAGCGCACGGATTGGGCCAAAAGGCCCAGTCCGGCGCCGGACAGCCCAGGTCCCGCGCGGGACCTGGCCTGCTGGTCTCTCCCGCATGGGAGAGACTCTGCTCTCGCACGGGAGCCATTCGGCCTCCTCGGGATCCGAGGCATTTCCTCGGTTCCCGAGCCCCTCGGTCCACCGTTTCGCATAAAATTCGAGATGGAGGTTCCTCTCACGTCCCACGACATGTTTACCGGAGCAGAAATGAAAATTACGAACTCAAAGTTCCTAAATCTCAAATCTAAACTTAAAATCTAACTAAAAGCTGAAACTAACTTTGAGCTTGGATTTCTCCTAGACCAATGCATGGATAAGCGTAAAAACTTAATGGAATGAAGATCAAGGAGGTAAAAACAACTCACCAAGATCGCGCCTTGAACTTGCGGTCAGTTGGTCCGGATCGGCCAAAAGTCCAAAATTGCTCCGAGAGAGCAAATGAGAGGAGAGAAGAGAGGGAGAAGAGAAAATGAGAGGGGGAGAGCTCATCTCCCCCTATTTATAGCAAGGCCCGACACCGGGTCTACTCGGACCCCGGGCCAGACTTTTTTCCCTCTTTGAAACCTTTCATAAATTCGATCCTTGGCCCGATCCATTGACCAATTCACCAATGGACATCCAATCCATTGGCTATGGACTTAAAGGAGTCCACGTAGAGATTCCATGCGTGGTCACCAATCTCATCTTCCAACTACGTCTTGTCTTAAGCTTTCTCCTCTTCAGACTTGGCA
Source organism: Microcos paniculata (assembly GCA_030664755.1). NCBI lineage: Eukaryota > Viridiplantae > Streptophyta > Magnoliopsida > Malvales > Malvaceae > Microcos > Microcos paniculata. The sequence goes on along the minus strand of CP131456.1, from coordinate 34,070,009 downwards.
CAGTCAGACCGTCATATTGTTTAATTATCGCGCCATCTTGTACTATTCCGTTTGTACGAAAAGGTCGTGCTAGGTCCGGGTGTGTCATATAAGGTCTTTTCAATTATTAGCTTTCTAAAAAGTCACTTTTTAGGATGATTCTAAAATAATTTATTCTTGTTTTAATATCTTTTTTTATCATTTCTCATTTTCATCTCACTACCATCGTTATTATAGTAAACAAATATTTTTCTACCGTTGGTTTTATTATAGTGTTATAATATAATCTCATCATTATAATAACTAATTTTACCATTTTCTTCTCATTGGAGCTAATCTCATCGCTTCGCCAAAAAAGAGCCTATATCGACTAGGCTTGACTCAATTTTTTTTTTGACTCAATTAAACATTTACCATTTAGTCATTTATAAGTTTATATTTTATTAAATTTTGAGAAAATTCCTTTTTTAACACTGTAGTCTTTGTAAGTTTTTAGCATTGCCAAACTTCTTTAAAATGACAATCAAATTGTTATTCTATTAACTTAAATCCAAAAGTTATAACATAAATTCAAAATGAAAAAAAAATTGCCCGTATAGTCATATTCATTTAAGTTGTAAAGAAAACAATGAAATAATTTTACCCTTTTTTAGCCTTTTTTTCCCTCTCAAAATTGAAAATATTAAAGTTTCCTTTAGTAAAAAAACTAGTTTTTCAGAAAATTAAAAAAATGGTTAGTCTATAAGAAATATATTTATTAATTAGTATTATGGAAAAAAATTACTATGAAAGAAATAATTCTTTATAAAATTTATAATAAAGAAATTGTATTTACCATTTTTACCTTGTTAAAGTAAAGAGGAAAAAATAATATAGTTGAGTTTTTTTTAATACTATTTAAAACCTTTATTTTTAATTCATTATTCCTATCTAGAAATAAGAGATGGTAAATAGGCAAACTACCATAATCCATTGGGTTCGATGAATAAATTTAGTGAAATAATTAAATGGTTATAAAAAGATAAATTATAAATCTCTTTCAATAAAACCCACAGGGTAAAATAATTTGTAAAAGCTTGAAAAATGAAATTATTATTAGGTTTTTATTGTAACCCCCAATTAATAGTTCCATTTGATATGTTTGGACAATTTGATTAAGTTAACGATTTAGATCCAAATACGTTAAATAGGAAATATGTAGTTTAGTTAAATTGGAATTCATGTGATGATTGTGGTGTAAATAACGTTCAAATGGATGAATGTGGTTGAGGATTGAATTGATTGGGGTTGGAGTCATGAAAGAGTAAATTTTGGCAAGTTCGAACTATTTTTGAGGAACTTTGGCATTGGAAGTAAAGCGCACCGAGGCCGAGATCTCATTGGCCAAGTGAATGGTCACTTGCATCAGATAAGGCGGAGATTAGCACTAGACTAGAATCGAATAAAGATTTTTTGGTTGGCCTCCTCTTCATTTTCTCCTCTCCCCTCTTTTCCTTTTCTTCCCCATGAACCATAACACTCCAAATCTTCAGAAATCAACCTTTGGATTATTAAATCTCTAGTTTAAGCCCTCAAAACATCATTCAAGGGATCATAAACACAAAATCAGAATGATATTTTAGAGGAGTCGAAGATTTCAGGAAATTGAGATAAAAAAGCTAAAAGACGAGAGTTTAAGCTAACTCCACTTGTAGTGATCTTTAAGAGGTAATCTCCTACAATGTTAATCTATGAATACCAAGTTTCATTTTGATTTTTGAAGCGTTGCAATTGGTGTTTTGTAAAGAGAGTAATGATAGTTTGAAGACTGAGTTGAAATTCAGATAACAATCTAAGTTTTAGATTTGAAATTTGAGGATTTAGAGTTGATGATTGTTTATTGGTGTTGAATGGGTTGATAGAGGGTGCATTGGAGGTTAAATGATTAAATTGTGGTGTTCAATTATTTTGAAATTGGATCAAATTCGTATTTGAGGCATTTGAAACAAGTATGCTCTAGACGAGCAGTGTAACTAGCACTAGACTACAATAGGGAAGTAGGGATGGTAGGACAAGAATGGTCAGTGAATTGGCGATGGTTGTGCACTAGTCTGGCCCAAACCTCATTTTTCCTCATCTTTCAAAATCAAATTGATTCAACCCTAACCAAAATCCTTAAATCCTAGAACACATGTAAACCATATCTTAAAGTATCGTAGGGCCTCGTAAGTGCATCCATTGTTTTTGAATTCGGGTTCTCACTTGTTTATGTAATTAGGAGCTAAGATAGGTGTATGTAATAAAGCTCCGACGATTGATCAAGTATAGTAGTTAAGGAGTCTATGATTCTCTCAAACTATGCGTGGCTTAGTTTGGTCTATTACTTTAAATTTTAAATGTTTTATAAATGATCTATGATGTTTTATGATATGGGTAATTCTTAGTATACACGATTCTATTGATGCCATGGATTTTAGTGGGTGGGACCTATATGATGATCATGCATGAATATATCTACATTTAAAAGAAAAAAAAAGGCTGCAAAGATGATAACACCCATTCTCTCTTTGTTTCACATGCTCAGTACCTCGAGCATCGAGAAAACAATGTACCCCTAGGACTATGACCAAATCAAGCAAAAGCATTGATATATATATATATATTGTGCGTAAACACATACGTTCCCACCCAAATAAATTGCATCATATATAAGCGAATGTGGGGTGGACTACTTGTATCCCTAAAACATTTTAAAAACCTTTAAAATAATTTTTATTAAATACAATAAATTAAGTTGCCATCAATGTCGTGAAACATTGAGGCTAAACCACTCATGAAAATGGAAGAGTCATATAATCCCAAAACCACTCATCAATGTCCTTTCACTATTGTTCTCCGTAGCTCCTAATCAAACAAAAATCATTAGTAAAATCATTCACGAATCCAAATGAATTCCATGATGACTCGGAATGACCTATAAAGGCTTCTAGACATGTTTATGGATGATTAGGTACTAATCTAGGTCGAATCGGTTTAGAAACAAAGCTAAATGATGTAAAATGAAAACGGTCAATATTGTGTCAAAGGCTAACTGGCTTAAGATATTGGCCTAATCGACGACCAGTTAGGCTTAGGTTGCACCAACTGAGTTTCTACTGATAATCAGCCAACAATTCATGCCACCCACCCCCCCATCGGGTCTCTCGTGTTGACTGTGTATCAACCATCGTATTATCTCAAAATATGTGCAAACTTAGGCATGCATCCCGAGACGCCGAAAGTCTCAAACAATATTGTGAATCATAAACTCATAAAATTGTTTAAAAACCAAAACAAAGACTTTGTTCTAAATATGTTTCAAGAATATGCTGTTTAAAATCGATATAGCACATAAAGATAATATTTGCTTAACCAAACTAACTAAAATAGAAAATCTCAATAATAGCTAAATATATCAAATATATATGAGTTTCAAATATAGATACATAGTTGTAAAGGCACAATAGATCAAAATTAAGTTAAAATAGAGAACCAAAAGATAAATCGAATTCCTTTGGATCCAACCTAACAAATGGGGAGTGCACATCTTATTGACTTGGATATTGAAGTTTAGCAAGATCTCAAGAATCTTTATGCAATTATCAAACTAGTCTAACTTACAAATTAAACCTAGCTAAAGATCTGCAAAACATGTAAATGAAAACATGTGTGAGTACAACAATGCCCTTAGTGGGTAACAATAATATTTTGAAATGTTTACACATTTTATAGAAGTGTGGATATATTTTGAAACATTTTGATAATTCAAATAATGCATCTAATTAAAATGTCAAGAAGATAAGGCATAGAAACATAAACATATCTCATAAATCATAAAGCATATTTTTTGTTTGAAACAGATCACGTAACGTGGTTATCAAACCAAAATCCATGACCCAACTGCTCAATAAAACAAGGAAAGTCAAAGCATAATCCGCCAAGGTTTTTTGAAATAGTCCCTTTAATTTTCGTTATAAAGCCCTTTATCTTAGCGTTGACTTGGTCACCGTAATGTGATAAGGCATTGCTAAACCTTTACGGTATTATTCGGTCTTCTTTCATGCCTACCAAACTAAGACTAATTCAGAAGACCTTACATTGCTCTCATCAAAGCTAAAACAAAAATGTAGGTCTAAGAGCATAAGAGTAGTCTGCACAAATACAAAGTGAAACTTACTCGTTTGGTCTCACCATCTTATAAAATCAAATACATATGCCTCAAGTCCATGCTATCAAGCAAGTCAAGAAAGCCTAACCCAAAATCAAATAAGGCATAATAAGTGAAAAACATTAGGTATATAATGACACACCCGGACTTTTTTTTGTACTTTTTTATTCAATCGAAATAGTGGAAAATGATGAGTTAGTACAATAGTGTGGTTGTTCGGGGGTGATCACACCTTAGTATGGACGACAAAGAGGTAGTTATAGAGAATGTGACTAGATGAAGTTAGGAGATGAGGCATTGGATTGAATCGGAGACGAAACATGTCACGCCTCGACACCATGATCGAGCACGTAACAATCGCCGCAACTCTCGAAATGTATTCTATTAAGTTAGAATACACCCCAAGGGTTGCAAGGCTAAAATGGTCATTTTTCTAATTTTTCTCTTATGCAGTTTTCATCCAGTTCAATAGTTAAAACACTTAACAAACATGCAGGCGAATCAAAACAGATAAAATATCGAACTGTCACAGCATGAAAATTCATGTAAACACAAGACACCAAAACTTTAAGATATTTACGAAAATTCCATCGGATATTCGACATACTTTTCTGTGAATATTTAAACCAAGCTATAGAATTCAGAAAAATATGGTAACAGTGTTAAAATATTTTAGACACACTAAAGTAGTGAAATAGCTATTTAAACCGACATTTACTTACTCGGTGGGTCCTACACAAAATTTTGAAAACTAGTATAAAAGTTGACCTTTTTACCCTCGGTCAAACTTGAGTCAAAAGCCTAGCAGTTCTCCCACCACAACGTACCTACTAGCACGGTTAATGTCTACAGCCTGAAAAATATTTTATTAAAACACGGGTGAGTAACAGAGTTACCCAGTAAATGGATAAAATAATTATATAAACCACAATGTAAAAACCAGTATTTATTATAAGGCAATAAAAGTCAAACCATAAACATAATAAAACCATAAACGTAAATAAAACCATAAACATAGACATAAATAAGGTAAGATTTTCATAAACTTTGGCCCATGTATCATCTATTTTGTTTGTCAATATCTCACTCAAGTTGTCGCCTTGGCCGAAGCCGACAACTGAGTAGCGAGTTCCATCTTGAACGGTGGATACCACAAGATGGACTCAAATTACCTTGCGAGTTTCCCTCCGCGCCTCCCGTCAAGGTACATACCACACTCACCACACCTCTTAAAAGACGGTCCGTGGCTACTTAGCTACTGCAGTAACAAAAATTCCTCCCTTGGAGGCTACCGTATAGTAACATCTTGGAATTATGATGGCTTATAAACCCTTGTTTTTATTTCTACAAATTGGTACATTTAAAAACTGTATAAAACCTTTTTCCATTTATTTCAAAAACAAGAATAGGGATTTTATTTAAAACTATTCTTATAAAATATTTCCCAAAAACCAATTTCATAGATTAGCCATCACATTCCATGGGCCATATATTTTCCATTATTCCATCATTTAACAAGTATAAATAGCAAATAATTTCAGAAAAATAGTATTTAATAAAAATACACTAAAACAGTAATTTAAGTTAGTTATCCACTCACTGTGCTCTTCGAGCTGGTCTTGACTTTCCTCGACTGGTTCCTTGTTCTTTGATTGATCTCGGACTCCTAATTTTCATAAACTCATTTAGTTTTTATAGCCATTGCTAAATTTAATTAAGACTTAAACTAAGTGCAATGCCATGCATGCCATGCACTAAATTTGAATTCTAACTCCTAATTATATTTTTCACTAATATTCTTTCAATCTAATTTCTTCAAAATTCACATTTATTCCATTATAGGTTGAAAATTTCCCATAGCTATGACACATTAGAAATTTCGGTCTTTGCTCCATTTTCACCCAATTTCCACATTTTTCTTTTCCAACATTTTTCTTTAACATTTTCACATTAAAATTACTTTAAAACAACTGCATTTTCATTTAAATTCCAAAATGACAAAAAAGCTATTTTCCTTGTAAATTTTGGCATAAATATTGAAAAATTAAAATTTTCTTTTCTAATGTAATTTGATGGCATTTCCTAGTTTAGTAGACTTCCATGAACTTCATATTTTAATCCTAAGGTTCCATGAATTCAATTTGACCTAAAAATCTCAAATTAAAAAATTCTCCATAACTTTTCTAGTTTTCTAGATTCATAAGCATACAATACAATTCATGCTAAATTAGCTTGATATTCATGATTAGCATATCAAGAACTAACATATAGCATTGAATTTAAGTATGCTTACCTTGGAATTGCAATATCCCACCAAGAACCCTAGACTTTCCAATTGCAATTTCTCCTCACTTAGCTTGAATTTATTGAAATTGATTTAGGAATGTTAATGGTCTAATCAAGAGGTTTAATTTGATAGGTAATTTTAATAGGCTTGTTTGGAAAATTTAGGACTTGTGTTTTATGGGGTAAGCTTCCAAGCTTTCGTCAATGGAGTTTGTTCTTCTTTTCTCGAGGTTGAAGACAACTTGGAATTTTGTTGAATTTTCTAGGCTTTTCTAAGCTTAATGGCCGGATTTCACCATGCAAAAAGATGATGAAATTTTGTTTAATCCTAGCCATCCATTCCTGAGCCATTGCCACTTGTCATTAGATGGTTAAGTCCATAAAAGAAAATTTTGTTCTTAGTTCCCATTTTGTCCTCCAACAATCACTAAAATTCCATCTATATCCTAAGTCAGTGTAATAAAATTTTCAGTGTATATTTTTATTCTTCATGAAATTCCCTTTTATTCCATTGGCAGTGAAATTTTTAAATTCTCTGTCAATTTTTTGTAAAATCAGTCTAAACTTCTAATTTTACTACTAAACTTTAACAATTTATTTAATTCCATTTATATCATATTCATAACTTATGTAAGGTTTAAACTATATTTTTCATGTCATTCTACTAAATGATGCATGCCGGACGGACTAAGAGAAACAGTGATTTAGAACGGGTATCACAAAACAAACTAATTAGACATAAAGGAGACCTCCGGAGTCGATATTGAAATGAACCGGCACCCGGACTTGGATGTTAATGGGAAAAGGTTCAAGAAAATGGGAGGAAAATAGAGAGAAAAATATCTAGGCCATAACCGGCATCGGAAGCCTATATAGAGGGTCGGTTGGTCGAGCTTTCTCTTTTTTTCCTCCTCCTCTCTTCTTCTTCATCTCTACCACCTGAACCACCACCTTAACCTCTCTTAAAACACTTCTCTAAACTTCCCAAATCAATCCTAACCTCTTTAAATGCGGGATCAAAGAGAAAAGAAGGAAAACCTAAATCGGAGCCTTGAAGAGCTGTTGGAGCCACCAGAAAGATTTGGCCGCATCTCTGAATCTCAGTGGTAGACTCTAGTGATTTTTGGATATGTTATTCTATACTCCTTAAGCATTAAAATGCCTATAGCCTTGCATCAATCAATACACTAGCTCATAAGTTATAGGCTTGCAAAGTTAGGTGTTAGTTTTTAGGGTTATCTAGGTTAATGAATTAGATTTAATGCTAGGTAAGTTTGTTGTGGGTGTTGTGAAGCTAGTGTGTCTCAATTTGCAGCCCTATCCATAGCTTGGTTAAAGAGAAATAGGAGAGAGAAAGAGAAGAGAAATCTCGGGCAAAATGTCTGGAACATAACTGACATCAGTGGTGTAGTGAATCGGCATCGAAAGTGCTTTTGGACCATATGGCCCTCTTATTAAAAATGAACGACGCCGGTTAACCCTAGGTACATCATGAATCTTGCCTTTCGAGGGCGAAATGGCTATTTTACACTCTGAAACCCTAATTGACCCAAGATAATTTCGAACCTCTCAAATCACTTTCGAAATATAGTTTAGAGTATAGTATAGCCTTGTAGATGGATTTTACAATTCAATCTATAATTCTATCGTCTATTTCCAAGTAACTAGGATTTTAGATGATCTAGTACGACGATTCTTCGGAGACCAATCATTGCAGAGTTCTAAGGAGTATACGAACCTCCTAGTATAGTGAGTCGCTTTGTTTCAGTGTTTAGACATTTATGCTTTTATTATTATTTTATAAAATATTTTCTATGTTTGGGATTCAAGTAGTCCCTTTCACGCACACATATTATAGCATATTACATTGGGCAATATGTTTTAAATAAATTAAATGATTGAAATATGTGTGTATGTGTATGTATGTTTATATATATAAATGTATGTGTATGAGATGAGAGCCCTTCAGGACAAGATTTTAGATTTTAGATTTTATATAGTAATTGCAATCCCTTCGGGGATGGTCCTTTTGAGGATGGTGCTCAGTGCTCTATGAGAACATGTGGAAACCAAGAGGAGCATGCTGGCTCAAGGTCTTGGATTTTTGTGGGCCGCTTATCGAAAGGCACATACCTGTATTGGACCTTGGTTGCGGAGGGTAGCTCACCAAGATAGTTATAGCTTTGTCCACCCATAGCAATGGTACTATCAAAGGAATGAGCTTATTAGATATATTAAGTATTTATATATATATATATATATATGTATGTGTGTGTGTGTGTGTGTGTGTATAATAATATAATATGGCAAGATAGCCCTCGATGGCACAAGGCCTTCAATCTGTGCATAAGATTGTGCCTCTGATTGAAGTATAGCCAGCTTAGTAGTAGTAGTAGTAGTAGTAGTAGTAATTATTATTATTATTATAATAAAATAAAAAATACAATATTATTATTTTGGGGAAATGTTTAAAAAAATGGTTTTCAAAATAAAATACAAAACGTTTTCAAACTTGTTTTAGATATACCCGAATTCCCAAAACCTATTTGACTTTACATTGAACCGAGGCTACTCACTGAGTACACCAAGTTGTACTCACCACACATTGCCTTTCATGTTTTATAGGTTAGATGTCTAGAAGCTCACTAAGAAGTGTCCGTGGCTCAGAAGTTGTTAGAGTCCGCTGCGTAGGTTTTCTTTAAGGTTAATCCACTGGTACTCAATTTGATTCCAAATTATTTTACAAAATGTTTTCTAATATAATTTTATTTTTAATCAAGTTTTAGTTTTAAATTATTTTGCAATAATGATATCTAACTTATCCCTTATGTTATTTCGGGATGTGTGGGTGGCCGACACATACTTCGAGGTAGCATAGGGGTTACCACCTAGTCGACATCTTGTTTAGGCCGTGACATATAATAATGCAATCACAAGTCATATCTCAAGTAAATCATTCAGTTCAACAATTATCCACACTCAAAAGAAGGTTTTCAAATCATTTATAAACTCATATTTCGAAAATAAGAACATTTTATTCTAAAAAACAAGGTACTATCAACTTACAAATTTGGAAGGTTAGTATATCGCCATAATTCTTTTCCACTGATCCCGCCTTCGATTGACGGTGTCTTCACCTAGAAAGTAAGTCAACAACATATGCAAGATGCATTTCAAATCATTATCCAATCCAAGAGTTGAAGGGAAGTGCATATGCAATGCAATCACAATCATATGCTTATTTTTGGCTCTACCGAATTGAGCACCTATGTCCATTAAGCCTCCTTGAGTTTGAACATCACTTTAAGTCTCTTAATCTTTGTATTAGTTGATCACTTAATTATCTAGCTATGTCTTAAAGTGCTTAATCATGATTTTTAGATATTTACGAGATTAATTCTAGGGCTCGAGGTAGTCGAAAGTATCAGAAATTGACTTGAGGTAAAACGCATCAAAATGGACCAAAGAGGACTTAGTGCCACCTCGTTGTCCCTAATCCAACATTGGGTTGGCCTCCTAATCACCAATCCCATCTCTGTTGTGATTTGGCTGCCGGTTCCATCACCATTCTAGCTTTAGTTTTGGTTCGAAATTGGGCATTTCACTCTTTTCTCGCCCAAACACTCATTATACTTCCATCCAAACTCAATCCAATCAATATCAATTGCAAAAATCCATTTCAAAGTGTTCTAAACATCTATTTACTCACTTAAACATACCAAACTACACTAGCTTGCTCAATTGTTTCACATAACCTATTTTTTCATACTTAAATCTTAAAAAATGCATAACTTCCTTATTTCTAACCCAAATGCCATGCTTTAAAAACCAATTTAAAGCTAGGAGTGAGTAGAAGAACATATCTAAGAATCCACTTGTGAATCCACCTCAAGTTCAAATGAAATTACATTAAAATCTAACCTCTTTTTGCCATCTTCTTCACTAAAACTTTATTTACGCAAAACCCATGTTGCTAGGTGAATAAAGAGTGAGATGAGGTTTGAATTATTGTATGGATCTTAAAATTTGATGGTAGAAAGTTAAGATGTTTGCTATAGTGGAGACTTATTTTAGGGTTTGAGAGAAATCCTAGTGAGAAAAATTGTTGTAGAGAAAAGATGAGAGAGATTAGGGCCTTGTCATCCATCTTCTTATTTAACTTTACACTTTACTACTGACATCAAGTTACCATCTTGTCTCCAAATGTCCTTCAAATCACCCTTGTATCTAATTCCACCAATTTTACCAATGTATCCCATTAATCCTCAAGGTACACTTACAAATCAATTTTTCCTAATTTCGTCATATCCATGAAATAATTGTTATTTTATTCCTAGTCCATAATCTCAATATCCATACCTTAAGAAATCATATCCATGAGTCATCATTCTATAAGATACGATTAACAACTTTAGACCATCCATTCTACAAAATACTTAGATTAACTATCCATTTAATCAATGTCCACTAAACAATATCATTCCTAAAAGTAATTAGTCCCTTTAATTTCTCTAAGATAATTTTCATTAAGAAAAAATTAATGACATGACCCATGTTCAAATGTTCAAATTCCCATTGAAAATTATATCACACAATTGCTACTCATCTCTTGCTTCTAATCAAGTTCTTATCAGACTTTTTGGTATTATAGTTAAAGGCCTAATCGAGGTTGGTAGGGGTTGAACAATACTATTTCCCTTATGTTTAGAACCATCCCATGATATTACTGCAACTCGGGGCCAGTTTACAACATGAACAAGGGTTCATTTACTTATTTTAAGCCTTTCCAAATCATCTAATCCTAATTTCAACCAATACCCATGTCAATCAACATTCTAACAACTCAAAAACACCAATTATTTAAACAACCATCATCAAATTATCAAATTTGATCAATATCCAGCTTAAACTAAAATATGCTTAAAACTTAAAACACTTATATCTTAAACAATAACCAATGAATTCAACATGCAAATGATGCATTAAAAAGCTCTTAACTTGTAGATTCTTTCACCTCAAAAGCTTAGCTTGAAAATTGCTCAATTTCTTCCAAAAACCTAAACTCCAATTTGGCTATTTTGCTTGTTTTCTCCCAAACCAAGCTGAATTCTTGAAAGTTGGAGGTTGTTATAATGTAGAGGAGTAAGGGAGGAAAAGAGTAGAGGTGACAAGATGAACTCGAACCCAGAAACCCGCCCGAGTTCGCCCGAACCTGAACTTGACCAAACCCAAGTTGACAAAAAAAAGTCAATCACTTGAACTCGCCCGAGCTTTAACTTGAAGAAGAAAGTTGAACCCGAAGTGCCCCGACCCGAAATTACCCGAACCTGACAAGGCCTGAGCTCGAACTCGACCTAAACCAAAGCTCGAACCTAACCTGAACCCGAACTTGAATTTAATATTAAAAAAGTAATCTTATAATATTTTTTATAAGATCAAAATTTTAGTTTTAATGTTCATAATTATTTAAAATAATGTATTCTCTTTTTTTCTTAATATTATTACTAGTTATGTGTTATATCCTGTAAGTTATTAAACTATTATTTTCTTTAATATAATATATAGTAGTAAGTTGATTATGATAAAAGTAAAATTAATTAATTACTATTAATTACATTTCTAAAATATGTCAATGGTTAATTATCATCATCATTTAATAAATATAAAAATATTTAATTAAAAATAATAAAGAGTTTTAATTTTACTCAACAATAACAATGACATTTTTGAAATATATTCGAAAAAAAGGTATTTTAGATGATTGAAAAGTTTTGCAATATTCATAATTTTGTATTATATATATATATATAAGGATATTAAATTAATAAATAATTTTAATATTTAATAATTAAAATTAATCTTACTAAAAATCATTAATTATTAACGTGAATTTGTAAATTAATTATTAATTATTAATAATTTTTTATCTTCTAATACTCAATGATAAAATAATTACTCTTTCTATTTCTAAATAATAATCATTTAAAATTGCCACATAAAGATGAACAAAGTTAATAAATTTCCTAAAATCTATACAAATAATTGACTACGTGACTAAATTATCAGTTTTTTTTAGATTGTAAATTACTTAAAAATTCGTTAAATTAACTTGAAAACAGTATCAAGGGAGAATGGCCAAATTGGTGATAAAAAAGTAATAAATACTTGATTTTGGAAAACGACAAGTAATTTGGAACAAAAAAATTTGCTAAAATGATTATTATTTAGGAAAGGAATGAGTAATATTTTTTTTAATTCCCTTTTACCTACACTCATATTAGTCATTGGATAATAAATACTTTTTAAAATTAACTAAGAAATGGTATTCCCTCTATTCCTGAATAATAATTATTTAAGGTTGTTACACACTCCCTCCATTCCAAAATGTATATTACTTTTAATTTTTCATAAGATCAAGAAAAACAGGTTTTTTGTTAAAATTTATATATTTTTCACTTACGTGCCTATTTTACCATTAATTTAACTTTTCTCTCACTCATTGAATAGAGAGATGAGACATGAATTAAATATATGGGGTTTTAATTCTTACAAGGGTAATTTTTTAAAAAATAAAATAATATTATCTTGATTTATAAAAGTGACAAATATTTTATGACAAAAAAATTTCTCAAAAGTGACATTTATTTTTAGACAAAAGGAGTAAGGATTAAGAAAGTTAATAAATCCCCTAAGTCTAAACAAAAAATTAGTTATGTGACTAAACTATCCCTTTCTTGAGATTTTAAATTACTTAAAAATTAATTAAAGTAACTTGAAAATAGTGTTAAATAAGAATGATAAAATTGATAAAAAAAAGTAATAAATGCTTTCTTGATTTTGTAAAATGACAATTAATTTGAAATAAAAACAATTTGTTAAAACAACTATTATTTAGGAATGAAGAGAATACTTCTTAAACAAATAAAAAATGAAAAGTAGTAAAATAAAATTTGACTTATAAAATGACAAAAATAATTTTTGATTGAAAAAGTCGTAAGTCAACCTAAATCCGAACCTAAGTCAAAATCTAACCGAACCTAAACCCGAATCTAAGTCGAACCCGAACCTGGAAAGACCCGAACCTGAAAGAGCTTGAACCCAAAAATATCCAAACCTATAGGAGCCCGAACCCGAAGTAGCCCGAACCCGAAGTGGCCGAGCCCGAACCCAACCTAACCCACCCATTTGTCATCTTTAGAAAAAGAGGATCTCAATGTAGTATTTGCATGTAAGCTTAGGTTACAATGTAGAGGAGGAAGAGAGGATCATAATTGGGGAAGAAATTATAAAGAGAATATGAGAATGTTAGAGAAAGGAAGAAGATGAAGGAATTAGAAAGGCGGCGATAGTGCTTAGCCATACCCTCCTCCCTTTTCTTTTACACACACACAAACACACAAACTTTTTAGGAAACACATTTACAAGTCCTCCACTTTTAAGAATTCAAAATTTTTCTTAAAGCTCCAAATTGCACATATTTCAAATTGTAAGCACCACAATAAAAAATTTCCAATATATCCAAACTCACAATCTTCATAGATTCACAAATAACAATATATTACAAGGTTAGGAGTCCACAACTCTCCATTCTTTCCAAAAACTTCATCCCCGAAATTATTACATTACTCATCAAACAAGTGAGAAAGGTTTCACTTTATCTCATCTTTCGTTTCTCAAGTCCCTTCTTCTATCTCTGAGCTTTTCCAAAGAACTTATATTAAAGGGATAACTTCATTCCTTAGGGATTAGTGTTGTCGATCTAAGATTGCTACCAATTGTACTTCAAAACTCAATTTCTCATTTAGCTCGATTGGTGGAGCTTCAAGAATGTGAGAATATCACACCTTGATTCAAAGATCAAGAATGTGAGAATTGCCGTGTGCTATGAATTGTGAATGGCATGATTCACCTACAACTCGAAGCCCACAAGGCTTATAGTGTTTTGAACCCATTTATTAAAACCATTGCAATTTTTTGTATGTAATAAGTAATATAGTTTCAAAACATACATAAAGTTCAAAGTTCAGATAATAGCAGTCAATTTATAAAACTCTCACACACATTTATTTTTCTATGTATCTATTTATATTAACTAGTTTTTAGAAAAGAGAACGTAAGTGATGTTTACATATCATATAATAGTTCCATAATTCATATAGATCAAGTTTCAAAATAGACTCGAAATCATGCTAATGAATCTAATCATAGTAATAGATAAGTCATACTGACTTACTATCAACAGTCTAGAAATGTGCCGCGCTCCCTAGCGATCTACATGTGCACCATACTTGCCTGAAAACAATTCAAAAAGGGAAAAGAAAGAGTGAGTATATGAATTATACTCAGTGAGTGAAACGAGACTGATTTTTCTTTTAAATAAATAAAGAATAAACATATACATATTAGAGTTAAAAATTTGGAATACATAACAATCCATAAAAATATTTACTTATCGCTTTAACTGAAAATGTATATTTATTTATTTCAGACCAGGAGGAGAATCATTTAAAATGCTCAAAATTCCATAGCTTAATGATGAATAAAATAAGCAACCAAGTTATGGCAATTTATTTATGAGCTTGCCAAAAATTGTACTCAAACTCACATCCGGCGCAGATGGGGTTTGACTATGTTGAGAGGTCTTAAATTTCACTTTGATTCATCAAATTGCCCAACCTCGACATTGGCATGAGCCTTTATTACTGGTGGTATGTGGTTATGTCCATTGTACTCCCATAGGGATCAAATAACCATATCACACTATCAATACCCTATACCATCTATCCTAGGTGGGAGTCAACCGCTTACTCATGTCGCCTCCACCAGATCGGACTATGAGAAGTGTCACTGCAGTGACTAATAACTCATCAACCAAATCACAATAGCATGAAACTGCCATAATTCAAACATATATTACTTGGCCAATTTGGCTAATATGGAAGTCAAAACAATTTTGCCAAGTCAAATAAATTCTATCACATACATAAACATTCAAGTACTAGAAATTATGAAATAAATTCATTCGCCTCAAGAGCATCAAGATTCAAAGTTTATAAAAAAGTATTATGTCTTATAAATCAAATTTAAGCTCAAGGAAATCAAACCTTTTGGAATAGAAAACCATTTCAAGAATCAAAGCATCTTAATTCATTAAAACTTGAATCTAGGTCTAATAAAGTTTTACTCACAAGTTTGGAGAGGTGTACACTCCCCCTATTCCAAACATCCCTTATTCTTAGAAGATGATTCACCGCCTATATGTTTATATTTGAACAATGAACTAACACATGACAATAGAAAAAAGTATTGGGTGAGTATGCAAAATGTACATTTTTCTAACTACTAATTTTAGTTCTAAAAGGTGATTTTGTGTTCTAGGGCTTAGATAAATGAAGTTAAGGTATAAGCAAGTTTCTTTTGCCTAAGAAAACTTGCTTGTTGACCTACTTTTAAGTAATTATGTAAAATGAAAATTTTGGATGATTTTGCCCCTAGAAGATGAAATTTTGGCTACTGTGTTTAAGGTGGAAAAATCCGGCCATTTTGGTTCTTCAAGGTTTAAGCATGTCACTAAGGTGCAATAACGACAAGGAGTCTAATTTGTATGCTTACATTAGGGTTTGAAACAAAAATGCTTAAATTTTCATAAACTTGAAATGGTCATTTTTCTCCATGAGGTTCCCATGATCAAACTGACTATCCATGTAAATTTCTCACTCCATTTCTAACTTGTATAAGCCTTGAATTGCATCTAATTAAGTCTTTATACCCTACTTGTCCGAGATGGCTACCTTATGGCATAACATAGGTTTATTCTTCAACTATCAAATTAAGCTTCTTTTCATCATTTTCTTGGTTCTCATTTCTTCCTAATTTTATCAAATTATTATTCATGAAATGAAATATTAAAGTTCTTTAGCAAAATACCATACTTTCTCTAGAATGGTACTTTGTTACATAATTTCACTTAACTAGTAATAGTCTTATTTAGGGAGTTTTTCATTAAATTAAATATTCATAATTTCAATTAAACATCTAAGAATACAATTTGTTAATTTGTACCCTAACCTTATTAAATAAAAAATATCCTAAAGTTTTGAAATTGCAAACTATATTAGCATGCATGAATAAAACTTGCAAAACAAAAGCTTTTGAAGAAAATTCATATACCTAGATGAAAGGAGAGAGAAAAGAGGAGAAAACTCCTTGGAATCCATGTAAGAAATGAAATTAAACTAGCTTGAAGAAACTTGAAAGCCACACCTTGAAATTTTTTTTATAAAGTGTTTAATTTGTAGGTTTGATGGGGATTTTATTGGTTAGGAAAGCTTAGTGGAAAGATTTGGTGGAGTAGTAGATTGAAGAAGCAAGAAGAAAATAAAGCTTGGTGGAAGAAAAATGGAAGAAGAAGAGCTAGGGGTAGGGTTCGGCCAAAGTGAGAGAAAAAGAGGGAAAATGAAAAAAAAAAACTTATTTGAAAAATCTTAACTTTTCTAGAGAAATCAAGACTTTTTCAATGACAAAAATATCCCTCATGAATTTTATTAATTTTCATTATGTCTCATGAAAGAAATTATCAAATTAGGAATTTTATGAAATTAATTTGGAACTAGGTCACTTCAAAAATGAAAGGTCAACTAAACAAAAATAACTATCCAACTAAACAATTTAGAGGTGTACATCCTATTATGTTAAAATACCTTTCAAAGTTTCTTAAGGGCAAAATGGTAATAGTACATTAGGCATTTACGTAACAATTAGGCAGGTTTCAAGTTTCAATAGTGTATAATAGTATGGGACCCTCCAATAGAGATGGCATGAAACACCCCTGACCCACCGGCCAGGTCATGTGACAATTGTTGCGACACCTCAATGTACGTGACTGTAGCCACGCACCTTGAAGCACCGCAAGGCATTGAATAAGTATCATCGCTACAAAAGAATTTACTAAAACTTTATTAAAAAAACATTTATAATAATAGAAAATCATTTTAATAAATAATTTAAATAATATTGAGTACTAGTGGATTAGCTTGAGGGAACACCTACGTAGCGGAGACTACAAACTCCTAAGCCACCGACACCTTTTAGTGAGCCTCCGATCTATCTACCGTCCTTGTCTGTGGCAACTGTATCCAACAAATTTGGCTACAGGTGAGTAACAGAGGTTCAATGGGTCTCCAATAGGGGTTAGGGAAACGGGAGTAATCCAAAAGAAATTTATAAAACAAATATTTTTGTTTTCAAAATCTTTTCCCAAAATCTTCTTTTCAAATTTAAAATAGAAATTTAAATAATATAGATTAGATTGAAAATAACTTTCTAAATGGGTTGGCAATAAAACATTGAAGTCTTCGACCCATCGATCGTATGCCTTATTGCACCAAGAGCTATCTTTTATCTCTCAAAACATGTTCCTCCTTTCTCTTTCTAGCCCATTCCCTTGGCAGTGCCTTCGCTGTGTGTGGAGCACAGCTACAATAACCTTGGCGAGTGTCCCTACATGCCTCTCTCTACTTCAAGGGTTTTCACTCACCGTATCCCTCGATAGGCGGTCCATGGTTACTTGGTCGAATGCATGTTCCACTCGGTCCACATGCTCTCTCATGGAGCAACGAGAATCACTCAGTCTCTCATCTCACCTTTCATCATCATCAAAAGTATATAAAACATAAATCAAATAAATTTAATAAACATTTATAATTTTTATAAAACATCCCACCCACTAAATAGGTGTACCATAAATTAAATGTGTGTGAGGTGGATTACCCGTAACACAAATCATTTATAAAACATTTGAAAATCATTTTGTCTTTTAAAACCTTTTGAAAACGTTTTACCCTAATGGCTAAGCAATGAAATCTAAGCCACTCACAATACTGGGAGGTTCATATACTCCTAAAGGATCCATGTAGATTAATCTCCAGAGCGTTGTCACACTCGATCGTCCGGAATCCCTAATTACACTGAAATACGTGTTAACATTCATAAATAAATCTAGGAATACACCTATAAGGCTCTACTATGACCTACGATGATGCTCGGATGCGATTCGAGGCTTAGAAAAGTGTCCGGGTCAAAATCGGATATTTAGGGCAAAATTACAATTTTACCCCTTGAAAACATCAAGTGAGCAAGGTTCGGCGCCGAATCTGTCCTGCAGATCCAACACCCAAAAATGGACAGTCCCGCGTCACACTCAGTCGAGTCCCGCGAGGGACACAAAGTAGAAAGCCCGTTTTTAGGGTTTTTCCTCAGATTTCGTGTCCGATTGTCCATAGATTGTCCTAAAAATTGAGACAGATGATCCCCATAACTCCCACAACAACTTTACTGAAAGAAAGATCAAAATCATCGACTAAAGTTTCTAAAATTCAAATCTAAACCTAAATTTAACTAAAAAGCTAAACCTAACTTTGAGTCGAGATTTCTCCTGAACCAATACATGGATTTATGTACTACGCTAGGCAAAATGAAGAATGATGTGAGTACTATAACAAATTAGAAACTCACCTTGATCCGCCGATCGAATTGTTTGGATTGGCCAAAAGTCCAAAATGCCTTCGAGAGAGAAAAAGGGAGAAGAGAGGGAGAGGTTGAGGAAAATGAGAGGGAAAGGCTTGCCTCCCCCATTATATAGGCAGGCCCAAAACTAGGCCTGTCACACCCTTGACCCATCGGCCAAGCCATGTGACAACCTTCGTGATACCTCGAAGTATGTGTCTATAGTTACGTACCTCGAAGCACCGTAAGGCATTGAATCAGTTTCATCGCTACAAAACAATGTACTAAAACTTTATTAGAAAACATTTATAATAATAGAAAATCATATAAATAAATAATTTAAATAATATTAAGTACCAGTGCTTAAGGGAATACCTACGTAGTAGAAACTATTAACTCCTAAGCGACCGACACCTCCTAGTGAGCCTCTAATCTATCTACGGTCCTCGTACGTGGCAACTGCATTCAGCAAAGTTGGTTACAGATGAGCGGCAGAGGTTCAGTGAGTCTCTAATAGGGGTTATGGAAATGAGAAGAATCAAGAAGATATTTATAAAACAAATATTTTTGTTTTTGAAATCTTTTCCCAAAATCTTCTTTTCAAATTTAAAATAACAATTTAAATAATATAACTTAAATTTAAAATAACTTTTTAAATAGGCTGTCAACAAAACAATGAAGGCTTCTACCTGTCGATCGTATGCTTACTACTCCAAGGGCTATCTCTTATCTATCAAAACATTTTCCTACTTTCTTTTTCTAGCTCGTTCCCTCGACAATGCCTTCACTGTGTGTGGAGCACAGCTACAACAACCCTGTCGAGTGTCCCTATGCGCCTCTCTTTACTCCAGGGGTTCTCACTCACTGTGCCCCTTGATAGGTGGTCCATGTCTACTTCGTCTGACCCATGCTTTACTCAGTCCATATACTCTCTCATGGAGCGCCGAGACTCACTCAGTCTCTCATCTTGCCTCTCATCATCATCAAATATATGTAAAAAAATAAATAAAATAAATTTAATAAACATTTATATGTTTCTAAATCATCCTACCCACTAAATTGGTGTATCATAAATTAAAAGTGTGTGTGGTGGATTACCTGTATCCGAAAACATTTATAAAACATTCGAAAATCATTTTATATTTTAAAACCTTTTGAAAACGTTTAACTCTAATGGTTAAGCAATGAAATCTAAGCCACTCACAGTACTAGGAGGTTCGTATACTCCCAAATGATCCACGTAGATTAATTTCCGGAGCATCACCGCACTGGATCGTTCGGAAACCCTAATTATACGGGAGTATATGGTAGCATTCATAAATTTAAATCTATGAATGCACCTATAAGGCTCTACTATGACCTAAGATGATGTTCGTATGTGATTCGGGGCTTACAAAAGTGTCCAGGGAGGTTTCGGGTCAAATTAAGACATTTGGAACAAAATTACAATTTTGCCCCCTTGGAAACATTGTAGATCCCGTGGCAAACCTAATCGGGTCCGGCGTCGAATCTACCTTGTAGATCCAATGCCCAAAAATGGGTAGTCCTGTGTGGGATGCGAAGTAGAAAGCATGATTTCGGGCTTTTTCCTCAAATTTCGTACTCGTTTGTCCATGGATCATTTTACAAATTGAGACAGACGATTCCCACGACACCCACAACGAGTTCACCAAAAGAAAAATTGAAATCATCAAAGTTCCTAAATTTCAAATCAAAGGTTAAATTTAACAAAAAAGCTTAACTTTGAAACGTAATTTTGAGCCGAGATTTCTCCTAAGCCAATTCATGGATTTATGTGCTACACTAGGCAAAATGAAGAATGAGGTGAGTACTATAACATACTAGAAACTCACTTCGATTCGTGGATCGAATTGTCAGGATCGACCAAAACTCCAAAATACCTCTGTTAAAGGAAAAGAGAGAAGAGAGGGAGAGGGAGAGGGAGAGAAGAGAAATGACACACCCAGACCTAATCGAACTTTTCCGTACAAATGGAATAGTGTAAGACGGCGTATTAAGTCAATAATATGTCGGTTCGGATATGTTTGATTAAGAAAAGAAGTTAAGCTTAGGATAAGACGGAGTTGGAAGATGAGATAAGTAACCATGCATGGAAGCAGTCATTGGACTTCTTTAAGTCCATAGCCAATGGACTGGATATCCATTGGTGAATTGGTCGGTGGATTAGGCCAAGGATCGAGATTATGAGAAGTGAAAAAAGGGGAAATTAAGTCTGCCCCGGGATACGAGTAGGCCCGGTGTCGGGCTTACCTATAAATAGGGGGAGTTGAGCTCTCCCTCTCTCATTTCTTTTCTCCCTCATTTCCTTTCCTCCTATTGGCTCTCTCGGAGCAACTTTAGACTTTTGGCCGATTCAGACAATCCGATCAAAGGATCAAGGTGAGTTTCTAATATGTTATTCTACTAATCTTAATTTATGTTTTATTAAGGTTTCACGTATTTCCATGCATCGGTCTTGGAGAGATCCAAGCTCAAAGTTAGTTTAGCTTTTTAATTAGATTTTAGCTTAGATTTGAGATCTAGGAACTTTGAACTTATAATTCTCATTTTTGCTTCAGTAAACGCGTTGGGGAGGTGCGAGGATTGTCCGTGTCGATTTTCAGGTCGAATGGTGGGAAAAGGGACTTAAAAATCGAGGAGAAGCCTCGGTTCCCGAGGCTTGAAGACGGCTCCCATGTAGGAGCCGAGTCACTCCTATGTGGGAGTGACTTGTCGGCCAGGAGTGGCCCTGTTCATGCAGGGCCCGCCCCTACCCTAGGGGTATTTTGGTAATTTTTCATCGAGTATCCGATTTTGACCGAAAACCTTCCCGTACACTTTTCTAAGCTCCAAAACATCTCCAAACACCGTCTTAGGTCATGTTAGAGCCTCATAGGTGCATTCATAGTTTGATTATGAATGTTAACACATATTTCCGTGTATTAGGGTTCCAAATGATCGAGTGCGGGCGATGCTCCGGAGACTTGTCTACGTGGATCATTTGGGAGTATACGTACCTCCCAACACTGTAAGTGGCTTAGATTTCTTTGCTTAGCCACTGGCGACAAAGGTTTTAAAAATAGAAATGATTTTCAAAGGTTTTGGGGTACGGGGAATCCCACACACACACTTGCTTGGTGATATACCCATGTAGAGAGTGGGATGTTTTCAAAGAAAAGAATAAAGATTTATGTGTGTGTGTTTATATTTATGTTCATATGTTTTAAATATGTATGTTTTATACATATATATATGATGTTTGGTGCGGTTGGGAGCGAGATGAGTGATTGAGAGGTTCCTCGATTCTCTGATATGAGAGGCGTGTAGACCGGGTGAGAGGCATGCAAAGTAGTAGCCGTGGCCACCTTTTGAAGGGGCATGGTGAGTGTATCGGCCTGGAGTAGAGAGGCACATAGGGAGACTCGCCAGAGCCTATGTAGCTGTGTTCCACCACAGCGATTGGCACCACCGAAGGAACTAGCTAGAGAAAGAGAAATGTTTTAGAAAGAAAAGAGATAGCCCTCAGTACAGTAAGGCATACGACCAACTGGTCGAGCCTTCAGTGGTTTCGTGCCCAGCATTTTTTATATGTATATATTTATTAAAATTGTTTTAAAAGAAGATTCTTGCCTAGGAGTCAAAAGAGGTTTTGAAAACAATATATTTACTTTTATTATTATGTTTTGGATTATCTCTATTTTCCCTAACCCCTGATGGAGATTTATTGAACCTCTGTCACTCACCGGTATCTAATATGGATGGATGCAGATCCGTGTACAAGGATAGCAGATAGATTAGAGGCTCACTAGGAGGCGTCGGTGGCTTAGGTGTAGTAGTTTTCGCTACGTTGGTATTCCTTTATATTAGTCTACTCGTGTATTACTTTTAAAAGTTAATTATTTTATTATATGATTTCTAATAAAATTTTAGTTCTGTTTTGCAGCGATGATATCTATTTCTATGCATTGCGGTGCTTCAGATGCATGACCAGTCGATCCATACTTCGAGGTAACGTGGCGGTTGCCACATGGTCGACCCTTTAGGTCGGGGCATGATAAGAAATGAGGGGGAGAACTTGGCCTCCCCCATATATAGGTGTCGGTCCGGCATCGGGCCTACTCAGCCTTGAGTTAGGCTCTCTCTCTTTTTCTCTAATCTCTCCAATATTCAAGCCTTAGCTTAAACCTCCGACCTTTTTCACCAATGGGCCCCATAACTATTTGTTATGGATTTAGAGGAAGCCCAATTGGTGTTTAGTTGTTTTCCATGCTTTGGGTTTACCTCATCTTCCAACTTCATCTTATCCTAATTTTAACAGCTCTTCATTATCTAACACATCCGAGCCGACATATTTTTCATACTAATACGCTGTCTTTTACTATTTTGATTTGTACAGAAAAGTCCAATTAGGTTCGGGTTTGTCAAGGCGTGCTCAGTCTCGAGTTGGACTTTCTCTCCATTTCTCTAATCTATTTGTTTCTCGAGCCTTGGCTCTATTATGCAGCCTTTTTCACCAATGGACCCCATAACTATTTGTTATGGATTTAGAGGATGTCCAATTGGTGTTTAGTTGCTTTCCATGCATTGGGATTACATCATCTTCCAACTCCATCTTATCCTAATTTTAACTTCTCTTCATAATCTAACACATCTGAACCGGTGTATTATCCGTACTAATAAGCCGTCTTTCACTATTCCGCTTAGTATGGAAAAGTCCGATTAGGTCTGGGCGTGTCATGGAAAAATTTGACTAAACTTGAAAACTCACCCAAATCTGCTTGTGACCGAATCTGGTCTGATCCGAATTAACTAAAAATAGTCAAAGACCCGAATTAAAAAATATCCGAATCTAGAAAGATCTGAACCCAATATTTGTGTGATTTGAAAGCAACCGAAACCCGAAATTTTCTGAATAAGATACAATTCAAATCTGAATAGGCTCGAACCTATAAAGACCCGAAATCTGAAACGAACTGATCTGAAACTTGTAAAAACCTGAGTTTATGTTTCAAAAAGACCCAAGTTATAATCAAATTGTTATTTTCTTTTTTTTAATGAGTAAATGAATAATAGATCATTTTTATGTTAAATAAAGCTTTAAGTTGTAAAAAGAATTATTATTTATTTCTTTGATGGAAAATAATACTTTTCACAATTCTATAAATTTACATAAATAATATATATTAAATTTTTGATAAAAATTATTTGGATTAATTTGTGAAATTTCTTTATTGTATGACGAAACTAATTAAAGATAAATATAAATACTAAAATGTAAATATTAATTAATTCTTTTCTTTTTGTTATTTTAATCATCACATTGAAATTAAAATGTGTTGCTAATTAACTAATTAACTTTATTGATGATGTACAAAATAAGAAATTAACAATACATAGATATAATATCTAACTTTTATACGATTTAGATTTAAATATTAAATATTTTTGTCACTTTTATTAAAATATAGATATTGCTAAAGTTGACAAAAAGCAAAAAATATAAAACCATGCATAGAGAATCCAAACAAAATGTAATACAAGATATTGAAATATATTCCAAGACTTAAAGTCAAATAAACAATGCTGTTTGATTCCCATGAAATAACACACAAAAAAAAATTTCTTTAACAAGTTCCGAAGAAGAAAATCATAATATGTTCCAAAATCTAAAATTAAGCATCGCAGAAGACAGAAATCCTAAATCCAAACCTGTAAATTACAAGAAAAACAAAATACAATTATAACTATCCATTGAAATTTTGAATTTTTATCAAATATTTTAATAAGTATAAGAATACTATTACAAATAGAAAATAAAATAATAGTAACCAACATACATTGCGATTAACTTCTCTCTAAAAGAAACCAACTCAGCATCTTGATATCCCTTCCAAATGTACTTTCGATTTTTTCTTCATCTAATAATAATTGTCACACCCTGACCCGGAAGGTTGGCCACATGGCAATCACCGTGCTATCTCGAAGTATGTGTCGGCTGGTCATGCACCTGAAGCACCGTAAGGCATGAATTGAGTATCTTCGCTGCAAAACAATTACTAAAATTTTAATTAGAAACCATTTAATAAATAATTTATTATAAAAGAAGTACCAGTGGATTTATTTAAAAGAATGCCTACTTAACGAAAACTACTACTCCTAAGCCACTGATGCCTCCTAGTGAGCTTCTAATCTATCTGCTATCCTCATATGTGGATCTGCATCTAACAACGTTGGCTATAGGTGAGTGGCCGAGGTTTGGTGAATCTCCAACCAGGGTTAGGGAAAAGAGGGGTAATCCAAAATATAATTTATAAAACAAATATTTTTATTTAAAAACCTCTTCTTTTCTCAAAACTTTTCTTAAATTCTTTGATAAGAATCTAAGTAAAAACCAATTTAAATAAAATAAATATCTTAAATGGGCTGGCCACAAATATACTGAAGGCTTAACCCATCGATCGTATGCTTTACTGTACCGAGGGCTATCTCCTTTCTTTTTAAACATTTTCATACTTTCTCTTTCTCTAACCCATTTCCTCGGTGGTATTAGTCGTTGTGGCTGGAGCACAGCTACACACAAGCCCTGGCGAGTTTCCCTACGTGCCTCTCCCAGGGCCTCACACTCACCGTGCCTCTCTATAGGTAGTTCACAGCTACTTAGTCGCATGCATGTCTCGCTCAGTCCCATCATATAATATCACTCAATCACTCAATTTAGCTCGGTTCCCAAGGCTTTTCCTTGGTTTTCGACCCTGTTGGTCCATGGTTTGGCCTAAAAATCAAGACGAGCAATCCTCACATCTCCCATGACACATTTATCGAAGCAAAACGAGAATCACAAGCTCAAAGTCCCTAAATCTCAAATCTAAACTAAAATTTAACTTTAAGATAAGATCTCTCCTAGACCAATGTATGGAAATATGTAAAAAATGAAGTAAAATGTAGATTAAGGTGAGTAGAATAACATGTTAGAAACTCACCATGATTTGTCAATTGGTTTGTTCGAATCGGTCAAAAGTCCAATTTAGCTTCAAGAGAGCAAAAGAGAGGAGAGGAAGAGAGGGAGGAGAGAAAATGAGGGGGAGAGCTCAGCTCCCCCTATTTATAGGCAAGCTCGTCACCGGGCCTACTCAGACCCTAGGCTAGACTTTCTCCCTTCTTTTTAACCTGTCCTAATCTCGATCATTGGCTTAATCCATCGACCAATACACCAATGGATATCCAACCCATTGGCTATGGACTTAAAGAAAGTCCAATTAGTGCTTCCATGCATGGTTACTTATCTCATCTTCCAACTCTGTCTCATCCTAAGCTTAACGTCTCTTCATTATTAGACACATCCGGACCGACGTATTGTTAAGTTGATATGCCATCTTATACTATTCCATTACGAAAAAGTTGAATTAGGTTCGGGTGTGTCAATAATATAAATAAATGATAAATTAGTTATTTATATAATAAAAATAAAAGTATAATGACACAATAATTAAAATCTTACTATCATATTTATACAACCAATTACGAGTAGTAATTAGAATTTTTGCATTCTTTGTTGTCGGACAATTTCTTTATTTTTTGATGACTCGACCACCCATACTGAAAGTTTATTCGGAAGCAACCATGGTGATTGGAATACTCAAAATATCTTTAGCCATTACTGAAAGAATAGGATATCGAAATTGATTATTTTTCCAATAATCAAGAACATTGAGCTGCTTCTCATAATCCTCCCTAGTTTCATCCAAATATACATCCAACTTCGATCTATTTGAAATACAATGAGTATCATAGTTTTTGAATCCCTACAATGTTAGAATAATTTAAATTATAAACAAAAATATTGTATAAGTAAATCATTTAAAATATAATTCATAAAGAAATTATTAAACTTACACTCATAGATGTAGAAACTTTTCTTCGATGGCCAGTTCATCATTATTTCAATCCACTATAGATGACCTAGAAATAGCTATGATCCTCATACTCCTTGAATAGTAGCTTCATTTCTGCAAGAATATCCTCCCACTTATTTCCATAATGAGAGCCTAACTGGGGTAAAAGATATTACACTACTTGCAATTTAAGGTGAGGATCAAGTATGGCTACAAAAGGCAACACTAAAGTATAATCCTTCCAGTATTTAGAGAACTTCTTTTCCATCTCTCTTGTCATGTGTGCCATTAATGGATCTTCGGACACAAGTTTGTCTTCAATATTTTTCTAAATTTGCCACACATTTTCAAAATATAAATTGACAGTAGGATAGTCTCTTCCTGAAAACAAAGTCGTGATTTCATAAAAAGGTTCCATGAATTTAGAAATCTTCTCAATCAATTGAGTTCTTGAGAACCTGGTAATTTTGGGCAATTTTCATCCATCCTCTTCAAAGTTACAAAAGCCTCACGAAAGTAGATAAATCTCTCTAGCATTAAATATGTGGAGTTCCATCTTATTGCTACATCCAACCATAACACCTTTGAATAATTCAATTTGTCTTGAATAACATACCCACGAAATCTGATCTTTCTAGTTTCAAAACTTTCAACATACTTCACAAGTTCTCTTACTTTCTCTTACTTTCTCTTGTTGTTAAATCTTGAACAATAAGATTTAATATATGAGTAGCACAATGAATATGGAAAAATTTGCTGTGACACAATAAAGCACCTTGTTGACCAAGATGAGCACTCAAAAGTTGTTGCATGCAATCCATATTACTGGCATTATCCAAGGTAATACTGAAGACTTTTTTTTTTCTCAATTCCCCATTCTTTCAAGAGACCAAATATCATGTTATACAAAACATTTGATGTATGTGGTGGTGAAACATGATGAAAATTCAAAACTACACTACGCAATTTCCAATCATCATCAATAAAATGCCCAGTTAAACAAAGATACCCGTCGCTTGTACATGATGTCCACATATCACAAGTCAAGCAAATTCTACTTGAAACCTTCTCCAAATCAGATTTAAGTGAGGCTTTAAATTTGTTATGTAGTTTCAAACAATTAGCCTTACAAGTATTCCTATAGATGGGTTTGAAAGTATTATTTAGATAGCAATGAAAAGCTCTAAGCTTGAAATGCTTTACAATTTCAAATGGATATCCATGTGTAATAACACTTTCAGCTATCATTTCATGAGCAACATTTGGATCAATTTTCCTATTTCCATTCTCATCATCTTTATAAACATCACTGGGAAGTTTAGGACATGTTTTCATATGACGATGCATGTTAGTTGTACCTGAACGAGATTCACTAACTAGAACATGACCATAATGTTTGCATTTAGCTCTTTTTTTTCCCTCTTAATGTTTTGCATCCTCGATCACCTACGCTTTAAAATTAAGCATGACAAAAACATCCCAAACGGAAGATTTTTTCTTCTTATTAGTGGGAGGATCAGGAGTTGAGGCCATCGAGGAACTAGTAATAGTGTTAGAATTGTTATTATGAATTGAATCAACATCCACGGATTCTGTATCCATATCTATCAAAAACAAAAATATAAAATCATGTAAATATTTAAGATCTCATCATGTTATAGTATGAATTGCATCCTAATCAATTAGCTATTCACTTTTTTATCGGCTTAATACACCTTTTCACCCTCGAATTTGACTCAACGTGTCGTTTTCGCCCTCGAACTTTTATTGCGGCTGTTTTGGTCCTTATACTTTTATTTTGCGCCCCCGTGAGCCCTTCCGTCTAGCACCGTATGCACCCTTGCAACAGCCCTGTGATAAACGCTGCTAACGAGGAGTCAAAATAGTGCCACGTGTCGGTCAACAAATGTCACGTGTCATGCTACGTCATATAGTGGGACCCACATCGAGACAAAAAAAGAGGGAAAATTGCCGCCAACCTAATCGGCTGTGGTTGGGAGGGAAAGATTAAAAATTATTGTTCTAATTTTTCTTGAAAAAAAAAGATAATGAAAAGGGAATTTTAAAGGACTGAATTGGCAGATTGAGAGAGAGAGAATCGATAAGTTGTTTCAAAAAAAAAAAAAAAGGGAAAGACAAGAGAAGAGGATGGGTTGTCTAGAGAAGAATCATGAAAAGGTTGAGAGAAAGGACTGAATATTCTGACTTGGGCATGAGTGAAGAGAAAAGAAAGGTGCTATGGATGAAAGAAAGAGGACTGAATATCACGAGAAGGATTTTACTGTAGTCGAAAGTGAAGAGAAAAGGAAGAAAGGTGCCGCACATTTGAAAGTGAAAAAGGTCAGTATAGAAAAACTGAGACTGTACTTCTATGGGTTTTATACCACTATGGTTTAGTTGGGTTTAGTGATTAATAAATTAATCGAAACAGTATTAAAGGATTAATCAAGGTTTATTCAAAGTTGGGGGGTAATAATCGATGTGGGAAAGGTTTTTTTTTTTTTTCTGAACATGGGGTTTGTTTGACATTGGCTTGAGGTTTTTTGATATTGTATTTATTTATTTTTAGATAGTTTGATTGCGTGTTAGTGGTCCTTTATTGTCGCCCTGTGATGAAGCATTGTTTTTTCCTTTTTTGTTACATGTGATGTTGCTGATTCGTGCTGGTTTTGCTTGTCTTATGGCTTTGTTGTTTTCTATCTATATAGTAGTTTATTTTACAAAAATACATGACGACAGGGTAATTTTAAAACTTGCAGATGGGTGATAATTTTGATTGTGATTACTACATGTTAATTTATCATGGGGGTAGGTTTGTGCGTGACCCCAAACTTAGGTATGTAGGTGGAAAAAAGAAGAGAGCTCGTGAAGACCCTGAAACAATATCTTTAATTGAGCTTCAATGGATTGTTACAAATACACTAAAATATAAAGATATGGGTGTGGTTTATTATTATGATCCTGATAGTAAGTCATTTGAAGATGGTGTTAAGATAGTTTGGAATGATAAAACATGTATTGAAATGCTTAATGCCTGGGTCAAACATAAAGAAATCAATCTATAAGTTGAACATGGTACTGACCTACCAGAAATTGTTGTGCATGCTGAAAACTTAAATGTTGAACCTGTTGAGAACTTAATTGTTGAGCCAAATGAGAATTTAATTGCTAAACCTGTTGAGAACTTAGTTGTTGAACTTACTGAGAACTTAATTGTTGAGCCGAATGAGAATTTAATTGCTGAACCTGTTGAGAACTTAGTTCCTGAACCTGTTGAACTTGCTACCATAAATGTGGAAATAAATGATCCTGTTGAAGGGCAAAATGGTGAACTCAGTGAAGGTCCAAATGCCAACAATGGTGAGAAAGTAAATGTTGGTTCAGGATTGTTGGCGGTTGGTGAGTGTAGTTATGTTGGTTTAGATGGTAATTTAGGGAACTTGGGTTCTGTTGAAGTGGGTGATGAACGTGTTGGGGATGACTTACCTTCTGATCATGGGGTTAGGAGACATTATAGTCAAGTCGAGTTGGATGGAAACAATGAGTTTGAAGATGGATTTAGGGTTAGAGTTAGAAATTTGAGTGATGGGGAAGGGGATGATGAGTTACAATATGCCAGGGAAAAGATTTGGAAGGATGTCCGAAGAACAAAGAGTGCAAGTAGAAAAACTCAGAGGGTAAATGTGGATGGATGCTCAGATGATAAAGCATACCTTTTGCTAAATAAGGAACAAGCTGCTGATAAAGGGATCGAATGTGAAGGCCAAGGTGATGGATCTGACAATGAGTACTATGACTCATCTGAGTTTGGGAGTTTGGTGGGTAGTGATGAGGATGCAAAACATGATGATGCAGAAAGGAGAAAGAGTAAGTTTTGTCAATATAATCCCAGAAGTGAATATCCAGAATTTAGCAAAGGAATGGTTTTCTTAAATGGACAGTACTTTAAAGATGCCATAAGAAAGTATGCTAGGGTTTTTAGAATGGAGTTGAAGTTCGTAAAGAATGAACCAAAGAGGGTGAGGGTGAAATGCATTGCAAGTCCTAAATGCCCGTGGGCAATATATGCAAGTTTCAGTAGATAGGCCAGAGGCATGCAGGTGAAGAGTTACCAAGAAGAACATACTTGCTGTATGAGTTTTAAGAACAAAATGGTGAATACTATGATGATAGCCGAAAACTTAGAAGAAAATATTAAAGATAACCCAAAAATCAAGCTGAAGGAGATTCAAAAGATTATGTGGCATAAGATGAAGGTTAACATTGGATTGAGGAAATGCAATACAATTAAAAAGAAGGTTGAAGTTGATATTGCTAGAAATTACATTGAAGAGTTTAGTCAGTTATGGGATCATGCAAATGAGTTACAAGTCAAGAATCCTGGGTCAACCATAAAGATGAAGGTGGACAGAGCAACACCAGAAAGCCCTCCACACTTCCAAAGGTTCTATGTCTGCTTTGATGCCATGAAGAGAGGGTGGAAAGGTGGCTGCCGACCTATTTTGGGAGTTGATGGCTGTTTTTTAAAGGGCCCATATAAATCAGAACTGTTGACTGCTGTAGGAAAGGACGGGAATGATCAGATGTATCCTGTGGCATGGGTTGTTGTGGAGGTTGAAAACGGAGAGGTTAAGGCATGGTTTTTGCAATTGCTAAATGAAGATTTAGATCTTGGTGATGGGTTTGGGTTCACATTTATGAGTGACCAACAAAAGGTAATAATATTTGACTATTTCTTTTAAGTTGCTTTATTAGCTTATAAATTAATCCTATTATTAATAAAGCATTTGAATATATGTCCAGGGACTCAGGTTGGCTATTAATGAAGTTCTCCCTAGAGTCGAGCACAAAAACTGTGCTTGGCATGTGTTTGCTAATTGGAGTGCTTGAAAAAAGTCAAAGTCCTATGAGATGGCCTTCTGGGGTATTGTTAAAGCCAAGACAGAGAGAGAGTGGGAAAAAAGAATAGGTGCATTGGCTAAAGTTGATGGAGAAGCTACAGATGAATTGATGCAAGATGAGAAGCATCCAAGGCAGTGAACATGAGCATTTTTTGGAATAGACTGTAAGTGTGATATCGTTGACAATAATGGATGTAAATCTTTTAACTCTGTTATTTTAGATGCAATGTATTGCAGCATTATCACAATGTTAGAGATGATTAGAGAAGAGACAATGTAGAGGATTGTCAAGAAAAGGAATTTTGCAACCAAGTGGAAGAACAATTATGGTCCACTAGAGAAAAAAAGATTTGATGATCAGAGGAATGAAGCTATTAAATGGCAAATGGTATGGAATGGGAACAATGGATGTGAGATAAAGAAAGGTAGAAGGAGGTATACTGTTAACTTGGAGAAAAGGACATGCACATGCAGATTTTGGGAGATCTCTGGAATCCCATGTGCTCATGCATGTTGTGCCATTTTGCATAATGGTAGAGTTCCGAATGGCTA
This sequence comes from Microcos paniculata, assembly GCA_030664755.1. Classification (NCBI taxonomy): domain Eukaryota; kingdom Viridiplantae; phylum Streptophyta; class Magnoliopsida; order Malvales; family Malvaceae; genus Microcos; species Microcos paniculata. The sequence goes on along the minus strand of CP131456.1, from coordinate 34,037,709 downwards.
CATCAGCAGTTTCTATCATGTAGATACCTACCTAAAAGCTTATGAACATCCATTGCAGCCAATTAATAGGCTTGATGAATGGGCGAGAACAGGACTTGAAACAGTTTTACCACCATCGGCTCAGAGAAAAAGGGCTGGAAGGCCAAAGAAAAATAGAAGGAAGGCCCCAGATGAGCAAAAAAAATTCAGGTGTTTTGAGTAAGAAAGGGACAATAATGACTTGTTCTATTTGTGGTGGTGATGGTCATAACAAGCAAGGCTGTACTAACAGGAAGCAAGGCTGTACTAACCGGGTACGTATTTTGATTTTATATTTTATGTATTCTGATTAGGATTTTATGCATTTAGATCAATGTATGCTGACTTATTCAATTTGGTTAAACGATTGGCTAAGACTGTTAGCCATGAAGATACAACCACTACTTTTAATGCATATGCTGCCAAGTCTACTGAAAAACAGCAGAGGGCTAATAGTTAATGTAAAGCAAAGGGAAAACAACTTGTCTCTAACACTCAAACTGGTTCCAAACAGTCTTCCCAACCTTCAGAAAATCAAATGGTTAGTTAATTAGATTATTCTATTTTTGTAAATGGTGTGACAAAATGCCATTTTATATTTAGTATCTCTGATTATGTGTATAATGTTGCTATATAATTAGAGAAATTTGAGGAGTTCTGGTATTGTGATCCAAGAGCCAAATGCTATGAAAGGTAGGGCAAGAGAAAGACCACCAAGTGATAAAGGCACTGATCCAAAAAGGAAGGGTAAGGAACTGGCAGCTAATGACAAAGGAGAAAACAAGAATCCAACTATGGTTGGTAGACCATATAGGAAAAGAAAGCCTTCAATTAAAGGGCTAGGCTTGAACACAAATGAGAAGACTGGAGAGCAAACATTTTATGTAAGTGATTTGAACTTATTTAATTATTACTAGGTTACTCAATATTTCTCTAAGTCTGACTGACTATCACTTTAAAATATATCTAACTCTGATTATATCATCTATGCAGTCTGGGTACAATAGCTACAAAGTCTCTCCTCAAGCAAGTGTATCTTCTAAATCCGTAAGTGGGTCTATGGTGACAAAGGTTACCAGTCATACAAAGAGGAAGGCCACTAATGATCCTATTGGCACACAGGAATCAGTTAAAAAGAATAGAAGATAATCACATTAGCCGTAGGGAACTGATTGGTGTAACTTTTTGTTTGCTTAGAGGAACCAATCTAGGGAAACTAATGTAACTTTTTGTGATGCGAGGTAGAGTTTGAGCTAGTCATGTTGGCATTTAGGCAATGCTAATATGAATTCTGAACAGGGTAGTTTATTTGCAATTGTGAATTGCTGAACAGATGTTTTGTTTTTTTGTTCAAATCTCAATATAAGTCTCTGATGTATTTAAGTAGATTTAAATAGCAATTCATTTTGTGATGATTTTGTACACATAGAACTATATATAAAGATATATGTTAAACTTTTACCAAATTGCACTATGGCAAATACAAGACACCACCTACAGGTTTTGTACTACCCCACCAACCCCAAGAATAGCAAAACCAGAAAAACACAGTTAAAATGAACATCCATTTGTACATTTCTTTTGCCTTCTTGTTGTACGATGCTCTCATCTTCACTTCATTGTTTTCATTCTTAAGATATTCCACTTCACTTTTCATCTGCATCAAATGCTGCACAAGTTCATCTTCCTTAATAAATTAGGTTTCTATCATAGCCTCTTTTTCTTTCTTGCTTGACTGGCCATCATCAACCCAAACTCTTGAAGCAATAAGCTGCATTTTCAAATTTTCATTTTCCTTTTGTAGCATCTCATTGTCCTTTGCAAGTTGCCTCTCCGTATCCCTAAAACGTATGAACAATTCCTTTGCTCGTTTGGAGAAAGGACCATCAAACCACTTGAAAAACCCACACCTAATTCCTTCTCCCTACAAACAAGCTTAATCACAATAAATCCCCTTTAAAAACAAGGTCAAAAACAAATTATCAAACCATACTAAAACCATTACCTTGTAGTTCCCACCGCCAAAAAATCTTCTACCCGGATTGTCATTTGTCCATGATGTCATGATTGGAGCCAATTTCTCACATCTACACACCACTCTCTCACCTTCATTGTCATTGCCATACTCCGTTTGTGAGCAACTAACCAGTGGAAAAGGATTCCGAGTACCAATGGAAAAAGGCCTGAGAAAAGGGGAAGAGTTTCACCAAAGGAGCTGTGGTGCAAGGAAGAAATGCTTAGACAGATAAATGGTGTTGGCCAAAAAGAAAAAAAGACAGAGAAAAGGTAATGAGAATGAGGAGAGAGAAAGTAAAAAAACAGTAAGATAAGGATTGAAAGAATCTCTGCTGAATGAAAAGACCCAATATGCTGACATGGCATGACATGTGGCACTATTTTGACTCCACGTCAGCACCGTCACAGGGCTGCTAGCAAGAGTGTAGACGGTGCTGGGCAAAAGGGCTCACGGAGGCGCAAAATAAAAGTATAAGGACCAAAACAGCCACAATAAAAGTTTGAGGGCCAAAACGACACTTTGAGACAACTTCGAGGGCGAAAAGGTGTATTAATCCCTTTTTTATCCATCCCAGTTTTTGACAATGTTATAGTTTTACTTTAACCAAATGTCAGAACAAAAATATATATAGGACAAGCATGATACAAGTATAACAATTTAATATTACCCACCACCGAAGTTTAAAGTGAATTAAGTCCAATAATATATTAACATTCTGTGACAAGAAAGTTAAAATCTATGGCACAAGCCATGTATAAGGACAAAACTTTCACCAATATACTACTATTTGCTAACCCAACGCAGATTCGAGAACCTTTGCACCCTTTCTTTTTTATACAAATGGAACCTTAAACCTTTTATTTCATAAAGGCTATTTTTTTTACCTTATTTCTAATTTAAACAATTTTTTATTGATAGGTTATAGTTTTATAAATCACTCAAACATCTAACCTTATTAAGATAATTTTAAATTAAGATCATACTTAATTCATTAATAGTTTGAATATAATAAAATGTTAAAATTAGAGATGACAATATGTCAATTTAATTTACAAATCATTATTAATTTATTTTATTCTTATTATTGTAAAATTAATTGATCAATTTTATTCATTATTACGTTATATGCCATTCTTATTGTCTCATTCCCTAAGTCAAGACATTTTTTTTTCAACTAATGGTAAAAGGCCATGGAGAAATATTGAATATAGTCAATATTATTTGAATTTTTACAAATAATCTTAATATTTATAAAAATTTCAAATATTATCAATTTCTCAAAATTTTATTAAATTACTCAATAATATTGAGTTAGTTTTTAATTATCTTGGTCTGTTATGGAGAAATACTAATAAGAAAAAAATTCTCAATTTGAAAATAAAAAATTAAAAAGTCATATGAATCCCAAATTGATTCGAAACCCACTCGAAATCAGCAGAATTCGAAATAGTCCGAATCTGTAATGGTTTGAATTTGAAAAATGTTCAAACTCGAAATAGTCTGAACCTGAAAATATCTAAATTCGAAATGGTCCGAAACTGGAATTAACCAAGCCCGAGATTATCTGAATCCGAAATGACTTGAAACCAAAATGAACTCGATCTAAGCCCACCGAAACTCTCCCATTTGCCACCACTACCCTCCAATATTGTAGAAAAATCATTATCAATGAAGAAAAATTCAATTTGTAATTTTATAATTATTTACGAAAATGCCATTAGACATTGCAACATTTGCATTGGTAATATTTTCGTCAATTTAAAACGTTTAGAAAAATACCGTAACAGCTTCAAAAAGTCTTAGTGTTAGTTGCATTTTTGGTGATATTTTAATTGATACTTCTTATGATTATATGCAACTATATAATTCATGGCTAATTCACTTGTTCTCATGTCTTAGGTATCAATTGAGTGAGAATGATGAATTTGAAGTGAAAAGAAGCAAAAACAAGCCAAGTACGAAGACAAGTGCAAAAAGTTCAAAGTGGAGGATCCTGGCAGTTTGGATATATTTGAAAGATGGCTAAATTACACCATTTTAGAGACTCTGGTTGTCACACCTCGGTACTCTTCTTGGGTATGGGACAACCGTTGTGTTGCTTCGGGATGCATGCCAACCAATACATGCACTTGAAACCCCATAAGGCTCTAAGATATCCATCTTTTCCATCATTTGAAACACATTTGATAACAATATAATTATAATTCATAAAAAATAAATCTTAAGAGAAATTTGATCATAAAGAGAGAAAATATTGTAAATAAGAGTAAAAGTTGACCAAAGTCAACTGTCGGTCAAGCTTTTTTAAAATAAACATTTGAATAAAAAATATATAACCAAAATATGGTTGTTACCATGTTTAACATGGCTGCTACGTATTCAAGGAAACCCAACTAGCCAAGTTGGAAAGCTTTAACACCTGAAAAATGAGCAACTAGCATGAGTATATAAATACTCAGTGAGTGGCAGAGACATTAAGCTCGGTGTGTGGGTTTGAGAGTGGCAAGTTCAAAACAATGTACCACACTAGGTAAGTTTCCAAGAAAACAATTCATTTCATCACTTGAACCATATTTATAAGGCATATCATTTCATAATCATCAACATTAACATTAACAAAATTGACCCGACTTTTCCAAAGACGGGTTTGGCCGAAAACACGCTCCCCAATCTCCAAACCATGGTCGAGGTTAAGAAAGGAACCATCAAGGGGTTTTGGCACTTAACAATCATATCAAAACCAAAGTTTACCCCTTATTTGGTGTTGGCCTTGGACAACCCAATGTGGTGAGGCAAAGAGAGTCCAATAACAAAGTAATTAAGTCATAAGAGTCTCCCTCTCCCATCAACTCTACACGACAATCATCAACATAATACAGTATACCACAATCTATGCCATTCCCCTCAATGGACCATAGATTGGCAATCATGGTTGAATTTGGAGTCTAAATCCCTAATGCACAAGCACACTAATCTCACCAATACAAAATCCAAATATATGCCATAGTTAATAAAACCATTTACAAATAATATGGTCAATAAGAAATGTATCTTAAGCAAAACATGGCATATACAATCATTCGGGTCACATTTCTACCAAACATGCTTAACAAAATCATTTCAAGAATAAGCCACACTCTAAAACATATCAACATTGTTATATATCAAATTCAATTTCAAAACCAAGTAAAGAAATCAAAACAATTGCCACAACACATCTCAAGAGGCGTATCACTCATAAAAGTGGAAGAGTCGTATACTCCCAAGGCTAGTCCAATCCTTGTGCTTCACTCGAACCGGGATTGCCTTCTCCTAGAGAACAAAGGTAAGGAACCATGGAAACATACACATTATACAAAATTAAAGATTAAAAGATGATTAATGCATGATGAGAATGCATGCCAATGCATTTATGACCAATTCGTGCCACCCGATTGGCAACGCACTCCCTTGAGCCACTTTGAGCTCAACCCTTTACCAAATTTTGTTAATTTAGGGGTTTAATGCCCAAATCTTAATCCAAGATTCATTTGGGATTTTATCCATCTCAAAAGGTCTCTTACATATGATTAACTGAGATTTTAGGAGGCCCGGAGAAGTCAGAAATCGAATTATAAGTAAAACGGAGCAAATTGGGTCAAAAATGAAGTTTGGGGCCTATGCACAGCCAGTGGCTGGATGTCCCACCACCCCTGGGGCTGGCTGATCATAGAAAGTTGACCCAACTTTCTGTTTGGAGTTAGTGACCAGGTGTGCCAACACCCCTAGGGTCGGCTCCCTACGAAACATCAACAAAACCACACTTTTTCACTCCAAACTCTTCCATACACTTCCTAACTCCTTTCTAATTCAATCCAATATCAAATTTACCTCAAAATACATCCAAAACATGCCTAGAACATCAATAAACCCATTTTCCCCTTATAATTTCTAAAATGCATAACTCATTATTTTCAAATCTAATTAACGTGATTCCAAAGGTATCTTAAAGCTAAAATGGAGTAGATTAATATACCTTAAACTCACTTTCCAACTCTTGATAGATCCACCACGAATTTGTTCTCCTTTTTGACCTCAAAATACCAAGAACACCTCCAAACTTAACTTCTTTCTTTCCCTCATTGGCTCCAACGAAATTTCCCACACCAAGAGTGATTTTAATGCATTTGATTCATGGATTTTGTGAAGGTTTGATTAGGATTGAAGGAGGGATTGATTTGGGGGGTTAGGGTTTTGTTGTCTTCAAAGAGAGAAGAAAAGATAAGGAAAATATGGAAGAAAAGAAAGATTATTCCTCTCTTCCTTTTTCTCTTTTTTTTTATCTCCTTCCCAATTTTACCATTCCATTTAAACTCCAAAAGACTAACTTGCCCTTCCATGACCACATATTAACAATTCTACTTATTACTTCATTTAATTCTGATTCCATAAATCTAAATAACTCCCTAGACTACTTAATGGGTAATTAAAGCTTAATCTCCAATCATGCAATGATATTATCATTGATCCTTATGACTTCAAAGTAAAATATAAGATTCTCATAAAAATCAAAATCTCCAAAGTAATTTAATTCACCTCAAAATCAAAATTCAATTCAAGAGAAAATTTCTATCACACCAAAGGTTCAAGTTCAAAATTTGAGTGAAATTTTTCGGTATTACACTGGTTGTCTTTGTGTTCTTCATCAAAGTTGTAAAAGACATGTTGGGTGTCACACCCCAATTGGTCCGGGCCAGCCACGTAGCAACCGTCGCGCTACCTCGAAGTACGTGTCTGCAACCACACATCCGAGGCATCGCAAGACATGAAATAGATATCATCGCTGCAAAACAAAACTAAAATTTTGATTAGAAATCATTTAATAAAATATTTAACTATAAAAGAGATACCAGTGGATTTAATTAAAAGAAAACCAACGCAGTGAAACCTGCTAAGCCTAGGCCATCGACGCCTCCTAGTGAGCCTCCGATCTATCTGCTAACCTCATACACGGATCTGCATCTATCCACATTGGATACAAGTGAGTGACAGAGGTTCAATGAATCTCCATCGGGGTTAGGGAAAACAGGGGTAATCCAACATATAATAATTAAAAACAAATATTTTTCTTTTCCAAAATCTCTTTTAAATTCTTTAAGCGAGAATCCACTCTTAAAACCATTTTATTAAAAATATATATACATATCTCAAATGGGCTGGCCTCTATCATACTGGAGGCTCGACCCGCCGGTCGTATGCCTCACTACACCGACGGCTATCTCCTTTCTTTCTAAAACATTTTCTCTTTTCTTTTTCTCTAGCCCGTTCCCTTAGTGGTGACATTCGTTGTGGTGGAACACAGCTACCTCGAGCCTTGACGAGTTGTCCCTCGCGCCTCTCCCAGGGTCTCCGCTCACTGTGACCCTCGATAGGTAGTCCACGACTGTGTCTCATGCATGCCTCTCAGACTCGGTCCACGCTCCCTTATATCGGAGCCCCGAGGAACCCACTCAGTCACTCTTTTTGCATCCCATCCATATTATATATATCATAAATATATTTATATACATAAAACTCATAATCATACACACACACACAAGCCTTTATATTTTAAAATCATCCCACCCTCTAAGTGGGTGTATCACAAAATAAAAGTGTGTGTGATGGATTACCCTTATCCCAAAACAATTGTAAAACCTTTAAAACAATTTATATTTTTAAAACGTTTGAAAACGTTTGTCCCTAGTGGCTAGGCATTGAAATCTAAGCCACTCACAAAGTTGGAAGGTTCGTATACTCCTAAGCGATCCGCGTAGTCTAACCTCCGGAGCATCGCCGCACTCGATCTTTCGGAACCCTAATACATGAAAAAGCGTAAGCATTTATAAATCAAAGTATGAATTCACCTATGAGACTCTAGCATGACCTAAGACATTGTTTGGAAGTGATCCGGAAGATTTGCAGCTCAGATGGTGAGAGGTGTGTGCATAGGCACAACAAAACCCCTCATTGGCCAGGGTTCGAGTAGCTCTGCAGGGTGTGGCATGGGGACAATACCTAATTGTGGGGCCCAAGGGGTGGCCCATGGAGTGACGGGGAAGTGCCCCGGTCAGACCCATGTCAGCTTGACAGGGGGTGTAGGAAGCAGGTTCTGACATAAAAAGGCGCTTTTTATGTTAGAACCCGCCACCCGCAACCCCTGTCAAGCTGACACAGGTCTGACCGAAGCACTTCCCAGTCACTCAGTTGGCCAAACAGGCCCCACAATCAGGTATTGTCCCTTGTGCCAGGAGTTTGCATCCGCACCTTGCAAAGCTACTCGAACCCTGGCCACCAAGGGTTTTGTTGTGCCTATGCACACACCTCTCACCATCTGAGCTGCACCGGTCAAACCCGTGTCAGCTCGACAGGGGGGGTAGCTGACAGGTTCTGACATTGGGCTTTTCATAATGCTAAAGAATGTCAAAATTTGAGTTCGTTTGACCCTCAAAACCTCTTTTTTACTGAAAATTTTCTTTCCTAGCTGAGGCCAGTTGAGGGTCGGGTCCTGGACAATACGGCATTGGCTCCCATTGGGAAATCACAAGGAAAAGGCTGTTCACAGTTAGCCACAGGTCTTGACCACTTGGTGCCTTCTCCCATCGATATTTACACTATATTGAGCTTTTTTGCTTTATTCGAACCTTGGACACCCTATGTTTGGCCCTTGACCATTCTTAATCATCAAGACTCCTTAATTGAAACCCAAAAGCAAGGAAGATTCAAGATGAAGTTAGATTAATTGAAACTTGGTCATCAAGATTCAATTAATGAAGGAAGAAGATTAAAGCACAAGAAAGAGTTCTCCTAGATTTTTTAGGAGATTAAACCTAAAACTAACTCATATATATACTTATTATTTTAGCTTTTAGCTATTAGCTTTTGGCTCCTAGATAATTTTTAGAATTATTGTTTATTGTTTTATGAAGGCTTAAGCTCCAATCTAATGTTCTAGTGGATGCTCTTCAACTATTGTGAGGTTTCTTACTCTTAAACTAGTTTACTTTACAATTGTTCATTGATTTCTCTGTGCGTAAGGTAAGTATGCTTGTTTATTTACTAGTCTCTTGTTTATGCTTTTGATTAGTGGGCAATAATCACTTGTTTATGCAATTGACTTACTAATATCCATTAAATCATTGGTATTTTAGGGTTTCGAGAAATATTAGTAGAACTTAAGTAGGACGCCTTACTCAAGGGGAATTCAAAGAGATTATTTAAAAGATTCATGCTGGGTGAATCTTTGATAGTGATTAACCTATATAATCTTGTTCTTAATGCTTCCGAGCACTTAAATTCAGGCTATTAGAGTTTCAGGTTAGTGTTAGGTTGAAAGATTTGATATGAAACTTGAGTAATCTCATCTTTAAGGCTTAGGATTATTAAAATCAGTAAGGATGTTGGGTTCTCACTTGATTGGTTAATACAATTATGATTTAAACTCATCTTTTTGGTGAATCGATGATCAATTAGTTTGTATGCATCCCTAAACATTAGGTTGGAAATTTTTAATTGTATATTTTACTTGGTTAAATTTAATTCACTTTTTCTTATTACCTCATAACCCCCTATTTTATTCTTTTTGTTTGTGAAAGTAATGGGAAATAAATATGGCTCTCTGTGGGATCGACCCTTGCTTCTCTACCTACATGTTAGCTTAGTAAGGTTTATTTTTTATAGCACTGTGAGAAGCACATCATTTAGACACACTAAGGAAGAAAAATACGTAGTTCGGATGGACACATACCCACTCAGTGAAACGTATGGAATTTTTGAAAAATGATGAAAAAAGTTTGACTTTTACCTCCTTGGTCAAAACTTGTCCTTGATATTTAGAAGTCTAATTCTTCAAAATGGGAAAATTTTGACTAGGTAAAAATTGCTCTTATTCATACTAAGAATATATCTATACACATACCAAGTATAAAAACATACAATAATTTATCGCTAGAAACTAGGTTAATTAGAGACTAGACATTACAGAGACAAATCCAGAATATATTTCTACACCAATTACTTCATTTCATGGAGAAAATTTTAGGAACACATAGCCTCCTACTTGAGATTCTAATTTTGTCCTCTGATTGTCTGCATAGCTCTTTTGCCAATCTTGAGCTACTTTCAATTGTTCTTGATTATCTTCACCTTTAAGGTAGAGACAATCTCATTACCTAAAATTGCCTTTTCCCAACTTCCTTCCAACAAAGTGGAGTTTTATACCTTTTTTCACATAGAGCTTCATACGGATCCATTCCAACGCCTACCTAGTAGCTATTATTGTAAGAAAATTCCACTGGCAACAAGTGCATGTCCCAACCTCCTTGGATATCAATCACATAACCATGCAACATATCTTCAAGAGTTTGGATGGTCCTTTTGGATTGTCCATAACTTTGATCCCATGACTTTCTAAAGTTTAGCCTATAACAAAGATATGGATTTAGGATATCAATCCAAGACAATTGATGCTAGAATACCATGGAGTCTAATGATTTCATGAATACATAACTAAACTAACTGCTCCAATTTCCATTCTGTCCTCACTGCTAGAAAATGTGTTGATTTGGTAAATCTGTTCCAAATCGCAACATAGCCATGCCTAGTCCCAAATCACGACATAGCCATGCCTAGTCAATGGTATTCCAATTACAAAATCCATTTTATGTGCTCCCACTTCCATTCTAGAATTAGCAAATGTTGTAACATGTTGACTGACGTCTGATGTTCTACCTTAACTTGCTAACACATAAGGCATTTGGCAACATACCCAACGATGTTTGTTTTCATTCTAGACCTTCAATACTTATCCTTAATAGTCTAGTACATCAATTTAGTATTACCAGAATATATGGCAAAGGTAAAGGAATGTGTTTTTTCACGATAGTATTTCGAAGATCTATGTTGTTTAGCATACAAACCCTTTATTCAAAAAGCAACATTCCATTTTTGAATCAAAATTCAATTTGTGCACCCATTACAGCTTTTGGAACTCTTCAAGTAATTTCTTATCCATCAGCTGTAATTCATTGATTCGATCAATTAAAGAGGGTTCACAATAAATTAAGTGATGAGTGCACCATTTTCAAAAGCCAAATTGGCATTGGTTGATCGAATCCCTAAAAGCAACAGCAAATAACAAATTTTCATAATAGCAAGATGGGTGGAAGTTTTCCGACTTAATGCATCCATTATAATATTTGCGTTTGTTAGGTGATTGTCAATCACCATGTCATAATTTTTGATAAAATCCAAGCATCATCTCTCACTTTGTCAAGAAATATTTCAAGCTCATGTGGTTGGTGAAGATATGGCATGTTTCCCCATAAAGGTAATACCTCCAGATTTTAAGTGCAAAGACCACTGTAGCTAGTTTCAAATCATGCCCTGGATAATTTTTCTTATGCTTCTTTAACTAGCAAGAAACATAAGCAACAACTTTACCATCTTGTGTCAAAACACATCCCAAGCCTTGCCTGGACACATCTTTGTACATTATATATCCTTTTTCAAGAACTGGTAGGGTAAGTGATGCGCATCGCAACACAAAAAAATTAACCTTACTAATCTACTATGCAACAGGGTAAGCAAGGATCGATCCCACGAGGAAGGCTATTTGATTTCACATTACTTATTAAGCAAACTTCAAATTAAACAAGAAATTAAAAGGGGGTTTTGTATTGGTGTTGAAAATAATATGTAAAGAGTCATCAAGAATGGCAATAATAATGTAATGAATAATAAAACAAAGCCTCCAATCTTTTATATGATAAATCTTTTAACCTAGCACTTGATCATTGATTCACTAATCAAACATTCTATTTCATTGATTGGTTAACCCCATGGATTTGAAACCAGCTTCAAATCCATGGATCTTTTCTAATGTTGATTAACTTTGAATCTAAGTTCACTATTAATCCGTCCTCTTATGGCTAACTTGAATCTTAGCAATCCAAATTCAAGCCTAGAAGAGCAATAAGCTATGGAGAGATAAAAGCTAACAACAATCAATAACAAACCCAGCATTCATTATTCCAATTGCATCTTCAAATCTCTTTTAAATGTAAAAACATCCTATTGCTACTCAAATTCTAAGAACTCACCAATCTCTAGCATTGGAGTTCAAAGATTAGCATGCTAATGAGCTACTCAATCAATCATTTGCAACTAATTAACTAAGCAACCCAAAAGACAAGGTAACAAACATAATCATCATCTTTAAAGCACAAGAGATAGAAGAACAATCAATGAACAAGAAAGCATTAAGAACAAGAACCTCACAAGTGAAGATCAAATTGATTGAATCTTATAATAGATTGGAGTAATAAAGTTTAGCTACATGAAAATTACAAGAAGAAAAGAACTCAGCCAAAACAAAAACCAAAAACTGAACTAGGTTCAGTTACCTCTTCTCTCCCTTACAAGCTCAACAAAAGTCTTCTCTCATTCCTAGAGTCTCTCTCTATCTAGGAGACAAGAAAAGAAATCCTAAGAATAAAATAAAATAAAGTAGAGGCTACAAAGGAAAGAGGGAGACAAAGTCTGAGGAAGTTGGAAAGTTTTTGCAGGCATCTTCTCAACTAAATCCACGGGATCTGTTTCCCAAAGATTGATATTGAAGTGAAAGCGCATTAAGTGGGCCTGCCGCCATTTTGACTCTCTTAGCCGTCGACATCTACATGGTTGCCCGTTGATGGATAGGCTTGTTTTCTTCATATTTTTTTCCAGCTCGATTGATCCGTTGACGTGCATATATTTAGACGTCGATGTCTGGCATTGTGAACTCCCTGGAAGTTCTGGTCGTGGACGTCCACCTTCAATCCGTGGACGGTTGCTTTGGATTCCAGAACCATAGTCATTGAGTAGCTTGTCCATCGAAGTCTAAAGAGTTACCCGTCGACGGTGATACAGGTGCAGGTCATGCCGTGTCCATTACTTGAGCAGCCGTCGACGTCTACGTGGTTACCCATCGACGGCTCTGCAGGTTTGTTCAATTAAGCATGGAAATTGTCCCTTTTTTAGTTCAAACTTCATTCTTCCTCTTAAGTACACCTACAAGGAAAAATTGAGCTAAGTTAGGCCTCCCAACTTTAAAATAGGAGAAAGAGGAGTGATCTTAAGTCCCAAATTAAGGAATAAAAAGGAGTTTAACAGTAAGTACTAGGGCTAAAGTTAAACATTCTTTAAGCTTTTGGAAACTTGCTTCATATCTATCATCTCAAAAAAATTTGTCACATCCCGACCTATAGGCTCAAGCATGAAATACCAAAATCCATGAATAAAAGTTTAAAGTCAAAATATAATATTTAATACAATATTTAAAATAATGTAAATAATTCATAGTTTCGAAAATCCCCCACAATGAAATATCAAGTGCAAAAAATTCGCAGGTGTGCGGAGTGGATAAAAATAAAACAGAAAGAAATTAAATTACCAGTGGATCACCCACTACTAGGAAGAGATGCACCAACTATGATCGATGATATAGTCCGCACAAGCTATAAATTGGGAGTTCCTTAAAGAGCTTTAATTGCCTAAAAATCATTAAACAATGGGTGATAAGTCTAACAGACTTAATGATGATGATTTGGAAAAATGTAAAAGATAATCAATGGAAGGGGATACAATTAATCCAAAATCATATTCACAAAATCAATATTTTATAAAACATCAATCCCTCTAAGGAAATCATTTATTTCAAAAACATGCAATATAATACTAGGGTGGCACAAATAGATTAAATCACATCCGTCTATGGACTCGAACAATTGGGAGTAATCATCACATCATTTCATAAAATATCAAATAATAATAATCATTATACTCATTATTCTAACGTTGCCATTCGTTTCACAAGCAACTACAAATTCTCTTGTTAAGTTTTCCTATGCGTTTCTATGCCCAGGAGCCACACTTACAAGTGTGTCATAGTGCTATGAAATTGTTGACCTCACTAATTGTATAGACAAGAAAGTAAGGGTTGATCTTTTGAAGAGTTAATGTTGAATAACGAAAAGGAATAATGATAAAACTAAAATTAAAGAAGGGGATTTATGATGTAAAAAGCTTAAAAGAAACAATAACTAAATATGCTCAACAATAATTAAAGATTAAGAAGAGTAATTCAAGAAGATTTCTCCAATCTAGAGAGTGATGGAAACTTGGATTTAAATGATTGATCCTTGACTGCTAAACATACAATTATCCTTTTAATCAACCGACATATTTCATGTTATAGTAGCTTCACATTAACCTAATCAATTCACAAGCAAACTAAGATCTCGCTTCAACTTAATTCTCTCTTTTTAAACTAACCCAAGACCCTAGCCGTCCCAAATTCAAGTTAAGAAAAGGAATAAGCATGAAATTGATATTAGTTGACAATAAACAATAACATACCTAGCATACTCATTCAATTTATACATGGAATTCTCATGAACATACCCAATACACTTACTTCTTACCTTTGATTAGGGCAAACTACTATTAGGATTAGAATTACCCTAAATCTAACAAGCAATAACATAAAATCAGTGATTATTGCAATAACATAAAATCAGTGATTATTCATGACTAACCAATTCAAATATGCAATTGCAAGATTATAAACACTATTATAATCTTTGAAAATAGAGAATAACAAGATAATTAAAGAGAAAATTTACTGTTGGAGAATAAAGTCTCACAATCAAATACCTAGTATCCAATCAAAACCTAGATTCGAGAAAATGAGGTCTAGCTACTCATAGCAATAGACAACAAAAATTCTCAGTTTGATTGCAGAAAAGATGATGATCATTTCAAGGTATCTCTACCATACTTAAGAAAATCCAAACCTACGGACCTAAACATCTTCATGGGCCTTCACAAATTAGGTCTCACTAGGTCAAAAGATTACAAGATTTGGTCGAGGCTTCAAAGGACTTTTCTTTCATTCCTTGGGTGCCTTAGACTTCCAGTTTCTTCACCTTCAATCTTTATTAACCTTCCAAGCCCAAGAGATTAACCCAAGTGTGCAATAAGTAATGTCTGGACCTTGATTTCTACAAAGGACATCAGTCATGAGTAGCATACGTAGTAATGGGGTTAAAATTAAGCTTTTCAAATAGTGAGGATCGAGCCAACCCGGTGACCAAGTTAGGCACACTGACAATCGGGTTAGTTCTTGGGAACTTCTCAACTTCAGGCTTGGTTGGCGACTGGCCAAGCATACTAATGGTTGGGTTGTGCTTGTTCCAAAATTCTGTTGGGTTATGCTCAAAGACAAATTAGTTGGGCCTGATTACGGGTTAGCCCAAAGTCTAAATGGATTAAAAGTTTAATCCAAATCTAATTAGGTTAAAAGAGTTTTAACCTAAACATAATAGGCGTGTGAGACACACATAGTTTAATTTTAAGCCGTAAAACACAATTAGAATTCTCTGTTCGTTTACTAGCACAAAAGGCAGAGAAAACTCCATTCCTAGTCTTCGTGAGATGAAGATTAGTTCCTGCTTGATCATGTGGATACCCTAGAGGTGAGATCCTGAGGAGGTTTCGCTACAGCTTGATTCAATCTAGCTTCAGTTTTTGATTTTATCGCACAAGTAAGGTAATATTTCTATCATTGATTGGGATCTCCTCTGCATGGATCCTGGTGGGAATCGAAATTTTATATTTTCGCTGCATTTGTTTGTTCTAGGTTTCCTTTCATTGGTATCAAAGCGACTTACGAAACCTAATCAGAATGATTGAAAAGCACGGTATCTGGTTATCAGTTTTATTTATACATGAGATGTTATATATATTGTTTTGTGTTGAAATTGATATGTGATATTGATTTCGGTTGTCAACCCTAACGTGTTTAATATATTTAAACTGTATGACATGTTAAATTGTTAAATGGATGAGATCTGTTAGTTGATAATAAATATATACTGTGTTGGATTGGCCTAAGAGTTAGGCTGATATATAGGCGTTCAAAGTCTTGGGTTTTCATCTTGAAACTGCTTGTGGCACCAAAAAACACCAACTGTTGGTGGTTTTCTACAAGGTCAGGGCTGGTAAATTTTGTTTACCTTTCGAGGGCTTCGGCGCCGACCCCTCACCATATTTTCTCTGCACAGGGTGTTAATCTGTAACCCCACATTAAACACATTAGTTATTTAATTCAATCTTTTAAAGGGTTCAAAATTTGATAAATCATTATGCTGTTGTGAATAGCGTGTTGATTGTGTTCTTTGAGCATGGTGCATAGTTATAGCCTTATAACCATAAGTTTTACAAGTGTTGTAAATTTTAAATACGGCCTGCATGTCATGCCTTTCTCTCAAAATTTAGATTGTACATTCTCTTCTCACCTTACTCCCCTCGAATGTAACTCGAGGTTTCTATCATATCTCCTGTATAGAATTAGGATAGTTTGAAGGAAGAAGGTGTTTAACGAAAGGAGGAAAGGACATGATGGCTATACAAGGTGGACCAAGGTGGTGCTTGGAGAAGCTAGAATTACCCCTAGGTTGACCTTGTTAATTCTCTTATCGCTTGAGAGAATTGATATAGATTGGGCTATAATTATGTCACGTTTACTTTTTCGCATTTATTTTATCTATGAGATACCTGACAAAAATGGATGCATGCTTATTGGTAATTGATGAGATCAATATATGACTTTTAATATCAAAGATTAAAATTTGTGAGATCAAATGCCCTTAAAGAAAAATATTAAGTCAAATGCCTTCCAATGTATAACCTCTGTTAATACCTAGATCGAATATATGTAGGTTTGCCAAAGCAAAGTACATATTTTCTATCATGGTATGGTGCGATAGGATAATAGTGATATCCAAATGGCTAATATTGGGTGTAACTTAACTAGGCCATCTCAATAGGATCGGGGACCTAGAGGTAAAGAGTTTCGTAGTTCATAGGATGAACTAAGACAAGAGTTGTTAACCTAACTTCCAAGAGTTGCATGTCGTGCAATTGACAAGAGTTGCTTACGTAAATGACCGAGTTTTGAGTGATCAGTCAAAGCTGACTCAAGATTTTGGGAAATATGGATCTTGGCCCACTAGAAAGTTCTAAGGTAGGATTTTTCGAATTAATAGTGAGGGTTATTAATTCGAACAAAATAATGGGAGTATCATTTAATTTAAATTGCCAAATTAAATGCTTTAAAAGCATGATACTTATTTTGCATATTTCTGTTCTATATTACCATGGCATCAAATACACCCAGCACACTTTCACTGCGATCTATCCTTGGAAAGGACAAGTCGAATGTGTTAAACTTCCTGGACTGGTACATAATGTTGAACTCCAAGTGTTTTTTATGAATACAAAACAACCCAATTAGATGTTTTTGATGAATTTAAGTTAAGTGTGTAGATCCTTGAAAGTCAAAAGCAAAAATGCTAAAAAGAAAGTTGGATGATTGCCATCCAAGAGGAGATAGGCCAATTCGAAAGGAGCAAGGTTTGGACCTTGGTTCCTAGGCCAACTAACCATCTAATTATTGTTACTAAATGGGTATTCAGAAATAAGATGGATGAGTTAGGTAATGTGGTAAGAAACAAGGCAAGACTTGTTGCCAAGGGGTACAATCAAGAGGAAGGTATTGATTTCGATGAAACTTTTGCCCCGATAGCTGGATAAGAGGCTATTAGGTTATTGCTTGCATATGCATGTTACATGAATTTCAAATTTTTTCAAATGGATGTGAAAAGTGCTTTTTTAAATGGTTTTATTCACAAAGAGATCTATGTAGAATAACCACTTGGTTTTGAATTTCATGATAAGCCTAATCATGTGTATAAACTACAAAAAGCTTTTTATGGGTTGAAACAAGCTCTTAGAGCTTGGTATGAAAGGCTTTCAAAATTTTTTGTTGAAAAGAATTTTAAAAGAGGTAGTGTAGATACCACTCTTTTTACTAAAAATAGTAAAAACTATCTTCTTATTGTACAAATATATGTTGATGACATTATATTTGGTGCTATTAATGAAAAATTGTGTGAGTGTTTTGCTAAAGAAATGCAAAGAGAATTTGAAATGAGCATGATGGGAGAGTTGAACTTCTTCCTTGGTCTATTAATGAAGCAAAGTGAGGATGGCATCTTCATTAATCAAGCCAAGTACACCAAGGATATGCTAAAGAGGTTTGGAATGATGGACATGAAGGGAATTGGAACCCCCATAAGCCCCTCAACAAAACTAAATAAGGATGAGAAAGGAAAAGAGATAGATCAAAAGCTCTATAGAGGTATGATCGGATCACTTCTTTACTTGATTGCTAGTAGAACTGATATCATGCTAAGTGTATGCCTATGTGCTAGATTTCAAGCATGTCCTAAGGAATCACATTTGACTGCTATTAAGAGAATCTTTAGATACCTTTTGAATACTCAAAACTTAGGTCTATGGTATCCTAGAGGTAGCTCTTTTGATCTCTTAGGCTATTTCGATTCTGATTTATCTGCTAGTAAAGTAGATAGGAAAAGCACCAGCGGTACTTGTCAGTTTCTAGGAAATATGCTTGTGTCATAGTCTAGCAAGAAACAAAACTCTGTAGTATTCTCCACTGTTGAAGCTGAATATATATCTTTAGGTAGTTGTTGTGCTCAAATCTTATGGATTAGGCAACAACTTAGTGACTATGGCATGTCAATGGAACAAGTTCTCATTCTTTGTGACAATACAAGTGCCATAAATATCTCTAAGAACCCAGTTCAGCACTCTAGAACTAAGCATATTGAGATTAGAAACCACTTTATTAGAGATCATGTGCTTAAAGGGGATATTAAAATAGAATTTGTGGACACCTTGCACCGATTAGCTGATATTTCACAAAACCCTTGAATGAGGATCATTTTTGCAAAATTAGGAGAGAGCTTGGTATGACAAATATGCATGAACTCAAATTGTGATTAATTGTTTGGAAATGCATGTTTGATTTGCTATTGATTTGTTGTTATGTACTTTGATTGCATAAAACTTGATCTTGTCAATATATGTACTTCATGTGTTTAAAAATTCAACTTCCCAATCTTAAAATTGATTCTTCATTGTGTTGAATCGATTGAGCATTTAGCTCAATCGATTTTTCATAAGTTTTGAAAACGACTAATTTGAAGTTCCCCAAATTCAATCGATTCACCTCTATAATGAACCGATTTCATATTTCTGTGAAAAAGGTTTTTAAAATTGTTCTTCAAATTCAATCGATTCACTTCTGTAGTGAACCGATTCAACATTTCTGTGTAAATAGCTTTCAAATTTGAACTTCAAATCCAATCAATTCACAAAAGGTTTCAATCGATTCAATTTTAAAAGCTTTCAAAAGGAAAAAACCCCAAACAGAAAGTTTTAATCGATTCAGTCTTCGACTGAACCGATTGAACAAGGTCTGGAAGCAAAAGTTAGAACTTGTTCAATCGATTGAGTCACTTACTCAACCGATTGAACTCGTCGAGCCTATATATAACCCAACGATTCTCGCACTTTCAAAATCATTTTGAATTGATTCAATTTCAAAATTGTTGAGTTTCCTTCACAAAAACTCATCAAGAAACTTTATCATTTGCAAAACCTAACTTACAATTTATCCTCTAAACACAAAATTAACACCCTTGCACCCGAAAAATAAAAAATCCCCAAGTCTAAAAACCTAAACCTCATAAATGGCACCCAAGAGACAAATTCCACAACAAAGAGAGGGTCTAAGCAAGAAAGTGAAGCACATGGGCAAGAAGTTGAGCAAAGGGAAGGGGATTGCTAGTGGGAACCCTCCAAGTGGTGCAGTTCGAATCCAAGAGGGAGGTAATCTCATTAGATATTTTAGAAACTTCATTCATAAGAAAAGATATGATGAGATTATGTCCTCTAAAGAGGTTATTTGTGGTAGAGAGATTGATTGGAAGGAATTTGAGAACTACACTTTTCATGATAGTCTTAGGAAACTATTTGCGGATGCCAAATGGTTTGGCTTGAGTAACTTTCATGATAGAGAATATAATGAACTAATTGTTTGGGAATTTTACTCAGTATTCCTGAGAATCAAGATGAGTTAGGGGAAGGTGTAGAATTCAACACTGAGGGCATTCATGCCTTTGTTTGTAGTAGGGAGATTCTGATTACTCTTAAGGACCTCTGTAGTTTATTGAAAATCGAATTTGAGAATGGTGCATATTCTAGGCATCTGAGTGTACATGTGGATTGCCATGGAAAGAAATTTCTGGTCTAGATGAGAGTTTTGGTCTCAAGAACTCTGTCTTCAAGATCAAATCTCTGTAGCTTAGATTACTGCATGTTTTCATTAGCACCACTCTCTATGGGAGGTCTGGCAGTTTTAGTACTGTAACACAGGAGGATGTGTGGTTGATGTTTTCTACAATGCATGGTGGAGAGGTTAACACAACTTGGTTCTTGATTGAGAGAATGAAAGAAATAGCATGGAGCAAGAGACCGAAGCTAGCTTTTGGAAACATCATCACCAAATTACTAAGGAAGAAAGGAATCTGGGGTCAAACGTACCAAAACGACTTGAAAGTGAGCACTTACCTCCCTTTCAACTCCTCCAGTCTTTAGAAGATACACTATGTGTTGGATGCCAACAATTGGATCAAGCAAATTGTGAAGACAACCAAAACAGTGCTAAGAGAGTTGGAAAATGAACCACAATAAGAAGAAGAAGCAACATAAGAGCAAGCCCAAGAAAAAGTCCAAAAACAAACTCAAGCTGCACCACAAGATGATCGGATTGGTTTGATATTGGACGCTGTGTTGAGAATGGAGACCACTTTGGGAGAAGAGATTCAGAAGTTCAAGCAAATAGTTCTAACTAGGTTAGATGCTTTGGACACAAAGGTTGCAGAGATCAACAAACAAAGAGATCATCAGTTCTTTGATATTGGTGACTTGGGACATGGTGATGAGCACAGAGCTACCTCGAGACAACAAGGGCAAGAACAAGAGATTTCAAGCGAGCCAGTGGCAGAGGAAGAGTTGGCAGCAGCTATTCAGACTGTGGAGACCATCATTTCCACCCTCACAACCCCATCCGAGCCTACCCTTAAAGCCCCCACTTCCACTTTCCAGTACCAAAGAAAGCCTAAGTGATTTCTGATGAACTTTTTACTTCTTTCTCTTTTTGATGATGTCAAAAAGGGGGACAAATAGGTTGGACAAACTTAGGGGGAGCTTGATTATGTTTCAAAACAATACTTTGCTTTGATTTACTTGTTTGATGAATCAACCTTGGACTTTTTACATTTTTGGAACCTTGAATTGCACATTACTTGAAGTTATATATATTTGATAACTTGTTCAAGTTTTTATATTATAATTGTGATTGTTTGCATGTAGATGAAATTGTTTATATTTTGAACTACATGTATGTGTATATGAATATACAAAGTGTAGGGTGAAGAGAGCATATACTCAGGGGGAGCTTTTGCTCAAATCTTAGCATTTGCACATTTATGTTTTAACTTAGATTAATCTCTTTAAGTTTGTTAATTTAAAGGGATGTTTTTTCATCATCAAAAAGGGGGAGATTGTTGAACTCCAAGTGTTTTTGATGAATACAAAACAACACAATTAGATGCTTTTAATGAATCTAAGTTAAGTGTGCAGATCCTTGAAAGCCAAAAGTAAAAATGCTAAGTGTTAAGGATTCAATCGATTGAGGTTCCGTCCCAATCGATTGAACAAGGTTGGATTGAGGCTATAAAGCACAAACTCAAGATATTCAATCGATTAAGCAAGACAATCAACCGATTAAATAACTAATGGAAAGAAAAAGAAGTTGGAAGTTAGAGATTTTCAATCGATTCATAGTAGAGCTCAACCGATTGAGGAAGAACAAGTGAAGACTAAAAAGTCTGAAGCTGAATAAATTGAATTGATTAAGACTAATGCTCAATTGATTCAACTCTCTGAAGGAAATGGCAGCTGAAGAAATTGAACCGATTAAGGAGGAATGTGAATCGATTCAACAGAAGAAAGAAGAAGTTCAAAAGATAGCATCAGAAAGATTGAACCGATTCAGCAATGGCCTTAACTAATTGAATGGTGTTACAACAGTGTAATGGCTAGTTTTTTCAAAGCTGTAAGTTGACCTTTCTTTTCATTAAATGCCCTAATGGACAGAATTAACTCTCTAGCTGTTTAAAGGGGTCTTAAATGCTGAAGAAAAATAAGAAATTGAAGAGCATTGAATAGCATTAACTACACTTTCTTTGTACATTGATTTCTCTCATTTGTTCTTAAACTTTCACACTTTGTGAGAGACTTTGAGTGAGCTTAATCTCTTATACATCCTAGGTCTTGTTAGAGATCATTCTTTGTACACAATTTTCTATTTTCTTGTACTCTTAGAGGTGAGGGAATCACTCTAAGGGCGTTGCATCAACTAGGAGATCCTAGGTTGACTTGTCTTAAAGCTTGGAAACAGCTTCCTTTGTAAAGACTTTGTGGAAATTAGAATTCCACTGTCCTAGTTAAGAGGAGATTGAAAATCCTTAATTGGGAAGATCAAGGTACTGGATGTAGGTGAGGAACACCAAACCACTATAAATAGAAGTGTTAATTCTTCTTTACTTGCTTTACTTTGCAAAAGAACTCATCCATCTATCCAAAACAACCCCAAACACCAATCACCTCATTACCAAAGGTTCCAATTGAAGTTGCACCATTGAAAAAGAAGTCTTAAGTGCTATTCACCCCCATAGTACAAATCTAAGGGACCAACATAGAAACTTGAGGATAGTCCTCAAACAAGAGAGAAAGCCGTATGTCCTTGAGGAGCCTCTTCTTGAAAAGGCACCTACTGCTGATGCATCAAGGGCTGATAGAGATGATTACAAGAAGCATTAAGATGATGCCTTAGTTATGGCCTATCTTATGCTTCCTACTATGACTCTTGATCTTCAGAAGCATCATAAGCAGATGCATGCTTTCGATATGATCGAGCATCTAAAACAGCTTTATCAAGGGCAAGCTAGGCAAGAGAGATTTGATGTCTCTAAGGCTCTGTCTCAATGCAAAATGGAAGAAGGAACTCCCGATGGAACACATGTTCTAAAGATGATAGGTTATGTTGAGAGCCTTGAAAGATTGGGATTTCCACTAGGTCAAGAGTTGGCCACTGATGTAATTCTGTAATTGTTGCCTGAGAGTTACAGTCAATTCATCATGAACTGCAACATGAATGAAATTGACAAACCTCTACTATAATTGCTTGGCATGTTGAGAACTGCTGAAGCAAACATGAAAAAGGCCAAGCTTAATACCATTATGATGGTTCAAAAGGGTAAAAAAAAGGCCAAAGGCAAATTTAAGCCAAAGAGAAAGAACAATAAAGCAGTTGGCAAGTCCAAAGAAACTGCTCTTACACTGAAACCTAAAGGCGGGGTGGTTAAGGAAGGGAATTAATTCCATTGTGGTGAGACAAGCCATTGGAAGAGAAACTACAAGGTTTATCTAGAAGAGTTAAAGAAGAAGAATAAGGGAAGTGAGACTTCTACTTCAGTTATTTATGTTATAGAAGTCAATTGATCTACTTCTACATCATGGGTATTAGATACCGCATATGGTTCTCACATTTGTGTAAATGTACAGGGAATCAAAAAGAGTAGGACATTGGCTAAGGGAGATGTGGACCTACGAGTTGGGAATGGAGCAAAAGTTACTACCTTTGCTGTAGGAACACATACATTATCTTTGCCTATTGGGCTTGAGTTAGAACTTGAGGATTGTTATTATGTGCTTGCCATTACTATAAATATTATTTTTATTGCTTGTTTGGACAAGCTTGGTTTTTCATTAGTTATAAGGAACAAATATTGTTCCATTTATTTCAATGATATCTATTATGGTTGTGCACATTTAATTAATGGTCTCTATGTTCTAGATTTAGGTATACTTGTCTTTAACATAAATACTAAAAGGATTAAATCTAATGATTCTAATCTGACCTACATTTGGCATTGTCGCTTGGCCATATAAATGAGAAATGCATCTCAAGACTCCACAAAGATGGGCTATTCGACTCATTTGATTTTGAATCATATGAGGTCTGTAAATCTTGTTTATTTGGCAAGATAACTAAAACTCGTTTCACTGGACATGGTGAAAGGGCTAATGATTTATTGGGCCTTATACATACAGATGTATGTGGACCATTAAATAAACAAGCTAAAGGTGGTTTTCAGTATTTCATTACATTTACTGATGATTTCGATAGATATGGCTATGTGTATCTTATGAGACACAAATCTGAAGCCTTTGAAAAGTTCAAAGAATTCAAGAATGAAGTACGAAACCAACTTGGCAAAAACATTAGGATACTCCGATCTGATCAAGGTGGAGAATATTTAAGCCAAGTGTTTTGTGTCTATCTGAAAGAGTGTGGAATAGTTTCACAACTCACTACTCATGCTACACCATAATGGAATGGTGTTTCCAAAACGAGGAATCGAACATTGTTGGACATGGTTCGATCAATGATGAGTCATGCAAATCTTCCAATTTCCTTTTGGGCACATGCATTAGAAACTGCTACTTTTACAATTAACCGTGTTCCATCTAAATCGGTTCAAAGGACACCATATGAGATATTGACTGGGAAACATCCTAGTATGTCTTTTATGAAGATTTGGGTTACGAAACTTATGTAAAACGCCAAACATCAAATAAACTTGAACCCAAATCTAAAAAGTGCTTCTTTGTTGGATATCCTATGTTATCTAAAGGATACTATTTCTATAATCCCACAGAGAACAAAGTGTTTGTTGCTTGGACTGGTGTTTTTCTAGAAAGAAAATTTATTTCTAGAAAAAGTAGTGGGACCAAGATTGATCTTGAAGAAGTTCAAGATCAACAACAAAATATTGATGAAGTTTAAGTTCAACAAGAAGCCATTGAACCTCAGATGGAATCTGAGCAAGGTCCACAAGTTGTTGTGGAATATGAACCTGCTCAAGAAACACAACCGCTGCATAGGCCCTCTAGAACACATTGTTTAATTGTGAGATATGCATTGCTCATAACTCATCATGGTGATGTTCTGCTTATGGATCAAGATGAGCCCACTACCTACTAAGAATCGGTATCGGGTTCAGAATCCAAGAAATGGCTTGAGGCCATGAAATCCAAAATGGAATCTATGTATGCCAACCAAGTTTGGACTTTGGTTGACCCATCTGAAGGGCTGAAACCCATAGGGTGCAAGTGACTTTTCAAGAAGAAAAATGACATGGATGGAAATGTACATACCTATAAAGGGCAATTGGTTGCTAAAGGTTTTCGAAAAATTCATGGTGTTGACTATGATGAGACCTTTTCTCCAGTCGCGATGCTTAAATCCATTCAAATTTTACTTGCGATAGTTGTATTCCATGATTATGAAATCTAGCAAATGGATTTCAAAACCACTTTCCTCAATGGAAATCTTCAAAAGGATGTGTATATGAAACAACCAGAAGGTTTTGTCACTCCAGAAAATGTTGGGAAGGTTTGTAAGCTACAACGATCCATCTATGAATTGGAGTAAGCTTCTTGGAGCTAGAATCTTCACTTCAATGATGCAATCAATGAGTTTGGTTTCATCAAAAATGAAGATTAACCTTATGTTTACAAGAAGGTTAGTGGGAGCATAGTTGTCTTCCTCGTATTATATGTAAATGACATGCTTCTCTTTGGGAATGACATCCCTACTCTACAGTCTATAAAGACTTGGTTAGGGAAATGTTTCTCTATGAAGGACTTAGGTGAAGCTACTTATATATTAGGTGTTAAGATCTATAGAGATAGATCTAGAAAGTTAATTTGCCTAAGTCAGAGTACATACATAGATAAAATGCCAAAACAGTTTAGCATGCAGGATTCTAAGAAAGGATTCTCGCCTCTGACACATGGCGTTATTCTTTCGAAGGACCAGTGTCCTATGACACAAGATGAGAGAGAACATATGAGTAAGATTCCATATGCATCTTCTATTAGATCAATCATGTATGCTATGTTATGTACTCATCCAGATGTCTAGGTACCAAGCTAATCCAAGTGAGCGTCACTGGATTGCTGTCAAGAATATGCTTAAGTACTTGAAAAGAACTAAGGATACTTTCTTGATATATGGAGGTGAAGAGGAACTCATTGTGAGAGGTTACATAGATGTAAGTTTCCAAATTGATAAAGATGATTCTCGATCATAATCTGGGCATGTGTTTTGCCTAAATGGTGGCACTGTAAGCTGGAAGAGTTCGAAGCAAGACACAGTAGCCGATTCTACAACAGAGGCTGAGTATATAGTTACTAGTGAAGTAGAAAAAGAGGCTATTTGGATTAAGAGATTCATTTCTGAACTTGAGGTTATACCTAGCATTGCACATCCTATAGAACTCTATTGTGATAACAGTGGGGTTATTGCAGAAGCTAAGGAACCCAGATCTCACCAACGAACCAAACATATACTTCGGCACTTCCATACCATCTGAGAATCACTGATAGGGGAGATGTGAAGATATGCAAAGTACTGACTAATGATAACATCGTTGATTCATTGACAAAGCCTCTGACATAGCAGAAGCATGATCGTCACACTAGCTCAGTTGGTATTAGATACATGAGTGATTGTATGTAGGATTGTTGGCGTATACATTAAAATCTATTATATGATGATGGTTTTTGATATACATTTGATCATGCTAGTATTGTATTTTATTAAATGGCAATTTCATTATTATTGTTATTTGATACCTACGTAATATAAATAATCATAATAATGTCCCTAGTCAAGTATTATTGTGAACTGGGATAACAATAATGCATGGAAACTAGTATGTGTGACTGATGACAAGTTGTCATGGATATAAGATGTCAAGTCAGCACATAGGTACATGTTAAAGAACTTATGTACTGGACCAACTTGCAATGAGAACGCTTCATGGATTGTTATACGAATGTCAAAAGGGATTCTCATAATGATAAAGGTGTAAGTGATCCTTAAACTTGAGATCACCATAGCTTCCTACATGAAGTTGTGTGCTTTAATACAGTCAATCGTCACACATAACTAGGTTGACTATAAATGCTGTAATTGGGTATGTGATAAATCATACAGAGGAATGTGCGTGATCAAGATAGAATTTGTCCTTCTTACATAACAAGAGTGATATCTTGGGCCCCTTGATTGAGTAAGACTAAAATGTATGGTCGTGCTCAAATGAATTGATATCAGATATCAATTGGATTTATTTTGAATAGTTTACTCGGGAATCAAGAAACGTATAGATAGAACTATACAAGTATGACACATTCCATGACTTGTGTTCAATCGAGATATTATGGACAAAGGGATTAGACTACACAGTAACATTAATCGCAGATAAGGTTGTATCGAATCATGATATTCTTGTGACTTAGATAGCAATGATGTATTACTAGACACCGCTTATTACTTGTGATGTTAAAAATAGCTTTAGTGGCACTACTAATGCTACAAGAACCTATAGGGTCGCACAAAGATCAAAAGCACAATGGAGTTTATGAATTTAGACAATGGGTAATTCGTCTTAGTACGAGTGGGAGATTGTTAGGTTATGCCCAAAGACAAATCACTTGGCCCTGATTACTGGTTAGCCCAAAGTCTAAATGGATTAAAAGCTTAATCCAAATCTAATTAGGTTAAAAAAGTTTTAACCTAAATATAAAATGTGTGTGAGACACGCATAGTTTAATTTTAAGCCATAAAACACAATTAGAATTCTCTGTTCGTTTTCTAGCATAAAAGGAAGAGAAAACTCCATTCCTAATCTTCGTGAGATGAAGATTGGTTGCTGCTTGATCATGTGGATACTGTAGAGGCAAGATCCTGAGGAGGTTTCGTTACAGCTTGATTTAATCTAGCTTCAATTTCTGATTTTATCACACAAGTAAGGTAATATTTATATCACTGATTGGGATCTCTTCTGCATGGATCCTGATGGGAACCGAAATTTTATGTTTCTGCTGCATTTGTTTGTTCTCAGTTTCCCCTTCAAATTCTTCATGTTTTCTCTTCTTCTACACATTGAGCAAATTGCCTCTCTTTTGATTCGAATTGAAACTTTTCTACCTTGAGGCACCTATAACACAAAACACTTTTAATTAGGAATGTTATGATAGATAAGTGCTTAAATCATAAAAAATTAGGTAACAAAATTATGAACAATTAAGAACTTATCATGTACACACTTGTGCCTATCCTATGGACGGCCTATAGGCTACTTAACCACCTTCACTTATACTATTCACAAAAAGTGTAGACCATATGGTACTTGTTTACTAGCAACGCCCTTCATGGGCAAGCCCTGTTTAGACCTTAACAAATTTTTTTTTATTGGGTAGTCCACACATGGACATTTATCATGCCACGACAGGCTCATATAAAAATCATCATAAGACATTTCACATATCATATATATATATATATATGTACGTATACACACACACACACACATACATATTCCCCCCTTCCCCCATATATTACCCCCTCCATATAAATCATTTCTTAAAATGGTGTGTGTAGTAGACTAAAGTATCCCAAAACAGTTTAAAACAATTTATAAACATTTATTCATAAAAACAAGTGTAAAACAATTTGCCATCAATGTCACTAAACATTCAGGCCAAACCACTCATGGTCAGGAATAATCGTATATTCCCAAAATCGATTCAACTGCATAATTAGAGCCTTGCAGTGATCCTTTGTCATGCTCCTAATTTGTATAAACTTCATTAGAAATCATTTTTTAAAACAAAACCATGCATATGTAGACTCAAGATAGCCTAAATAGGATTCTAACACGTCTAGGCATAGCTTTAGTCTAGATTGGGATTAACAAAGGTTGTTTTCAAGTCAAAAATAAAAAGTCAAAATTTGGTCAACTCCAGTCAACCTTGGTCAACCATAAGTCGATGGTCTAAGCTTACCTAGCATCGGTTGACTCAGTTAAAATCAACCCATAATCTATTCAAGGTCTGGTGTTGGTTATATTCGAACTATGCCTATCTCTAGTAAAATTGTAATTCGACGTCAAACATGCCCAAGTCTGACACCAGATTACTTACTAACACCATGAATGGCGGCTTCCGGCCATGTTTGTTGGTCCCTTGGATTAGTGCTATAGGGGGTGAATAGGCTTAAGACTTCTTTTCTTGTTGGAGTTTCTCTTTGTGGAACTTTAGAGTTGATGTGGGTAAAGTTTGGGGATTGTTTTGGATAGTAGGTTGAGTTCTTTGCAAAGCTAAGAGAGTAAAGAAGAATTAATACTTTTATTTATAGTGGTTCGGTGCTCCTCACCTCCACCCACTACCTTGATCTTACCAATGAAGGATTTTCAACCTCCTTTTCACTAGGAAAGTGGAATTCTAACTTCCACTAAGCTTTTACAAAGAAAGCTCTTCCCAAGTTCAATTACAAATCAACCAAGGACCTCCTTGTTGATGCAACCCCTTAAAGTGAATCCCTTACCTCTAAGAGTACAGGAAAATAGAAAATTGATGTACAAGAGTGATCTTTACAAAGACCTAAGTTGTACAAGAATGAAAGCTCAAAGAACTTCTCTCACAAAGTGTGAAAGTGTTAAGCATAATGAGAGAAAAAGAAAACAAAGAATATACAAGATGAGTGTAGTAAATGCTCTTTAATTCTATCCAATTCCTCTTTTTTTTTTCAGCATTTAAGACCCATTTAAATAGCTAGAGAATTAATTCTGTCTGATGGAGAATTTAATGAAGAGAGAGGCAAATTTGCAACTTTGAAAAAACTAGCCATTATACTATTCTGACACTATTAAATCAGTTGAGGCCAAGGTTGAATCAATTGAATCTTTCTGATTCTACCTTTTGAAGTTTTTGTTTCTTCTGTTGAATCGATTCACTTATCTCCTCAATCGGTTCAATTTCTTCAGCTGCCTTTTTCTTCAGGGAGTTGAAAAGACTGAGCATTAGACTCAATCGGTTCAATCCTTCTGGCTTCAGACTTTCTAGTCTGCACTAGTTCTTCTTCAATCGGTTGAGCTCCATTGTGAATTAATTGAAAGTTTCTAACTTGTAATCTCTTCTTCTTTTAGCACCCACTCAATCGGTTGACTATTTTGCTTAATCAGTTGAATATCTCGAGTTAGTACCTTATAGCTCCATTTCAAATTTGTTCAATCGATTGGGCCAGAACCTCAATCGGTTAAACCCTCAACACTTAGCATTTTTCAATTTTGTCTTTAGGGATCTGGACACTTAAATTAGATTCATCAAAAGCATTTAATTGGGTTGTCTTGTACTCGTCAAAAACACATGGAGTTCAACAATCTACCTCTTTTTGATGATGACAAAACATCCCTTTAAATTGACAAACCTAAAGAGATTATCTAAGTTAAAAATAGATGTGCTTGTGCTAAGTTTTGAGCAAAAGCTTCGCCTGAATATACGCTATATCCAACCTACACATTGTATATTCAAACATACGTACATGTGTTTTAAAAGATAATCAATTTGTACCTACATGTAGTAAACACAATCAAAATATAAAACTTGAACAAATCATCAAATATATATACCTTCAAATGATTGCAATTCAAAGCTCAGAAACATTAATTACCCATAACTTTTTCTGAAATCAAGTAAACTATAAAAACTCCCCTTGAGTTTGTGCAATCTATCTCTCCCACTTTTTGACATCTAAAAAAAAGATAATAAAAGTCTCATCAGAAGCATCAAGGTTGAGATTTTGGTTTCCTTTGGTATTGGAGAGTGGCAGTGGAGGTCGTGAGGGTGATGTGGACTCGTATAGGATAGGCTCGGCTAATAATCTCTTTGTTTACTAATCTTTTCCACCTTTTTGTCCAAAGCATCTAACTTATTTAGAACTAATTGCTTGAACCCCGTACTTCTTCTTCCATATACAGTAGTCTCCATTCTCAACACAACGTCCAAAATCAAACCAATCTAGTCATCTTGCGGTGCAACTAGAGTTTGTTCTTGGACTTCTTCTTAGGCTTCCTCTTGTTGAGCTTTCTCTTCTTCTCTTTGATCATTCTCAGGATCTCTAAGGAATGTCTTGGTGGTTTTCATAATTTTCTTTATCCAAGTGTTGTCATCCAATACATAGTGCTTCTTCTGAAAACTGGAGGAGTTGAAAGGAATATGAGTGTTGAGCTTCAAATCAGCTTGATACCTCTGAGCCCAAATTCCTTTCTTTTTCAGTAACTTGGTGGTGATGTTCCTAAAAGCTAGCTTGGTTCTCTTGCTCCATGCTATTTCTTTCATTTTTTCAATCAAGAACCGAGCTGTGTTTACTTCTCCACCATGCATGGCCAGAAACATCAACTAAACATCTTTCTAAGTTACAGTACTGAAGTTACCAAACCTCCCATAAAGAGTGGTGTAAATAAAGACATGTAGCAACCAAGCTCTAAAGATTTGATCTTCAAGACTGAGTTCTTGAGACCAAAACTTTCATCTAAACCCGTGATTTCTTTCCAAGGTAGTCCACAAGTAAACTCACACGGTCTAGAATAAGCACCATTATCATATTTAGTTTTCAGTAGATGACCGCCCTACCACAGACAAAAGCATGAATGGCCTTAGTGTTGATCTCTATACCTTTGCCAAATTCATCTTGGTTCTTAGGAATACTTGAGTAAAATTCCCTAACCATCAATTCATTATATTCTTTATCCTGGAAATCACTCAATCCAAACCATTTGGAATCCACAAATAGTTTCTTAAGACTATAATGAAAGGTGTAATTCTCAAACTCTTTCCAATCGATTTCTCTACCACAAATAAATTTTTAGAAGACACAATCTCATCAAATCTTTTCTTATGGATAGCATTTCTAAAGTACCTAATTAGATTACCTCCTTCTTGAATTCAAACTCCACCGCTCAGAGGATTCCCGCTTGCAACTCCTTTTCCTTTGCTCAATTTCTTCCCCATATGCTTCACTTTCTTGCTTAGACCCTCTCCTTGTTGTTGACTTGTTCTCGTGGGTCCCATTTATGAGGTTTTGGGGATTAGGAATTTTTTTATTTTGGGATGCAAGGGTACTGATTTTGTGTTTAGTGGATGAATTGGAGGTTGGGTTTTGTGGAAAATAAAGTCTCTTGATGAGTTTTTGTGAGAGAAAATGAAAAATTTTGAAAATGAATCGATTCAAAATGATTTTGAACATGTGAAAACCATCGAGTCTCGACCAGTTCAATCGGTTGAGTGAAGCACTCAATCGATTGAACAGGTTCTGCCTTTTGCTACTAGATTCTGTTCAATCAGTTCAGTCGAAGACTGAATCGATTGAATATTTCTGTATAAAAAGTATCATTTAAAACCCTTTTGAAAGTGAATCAATTGAAACTTTTAAGAATTGATTGAATTTGAACAAAACTTGATTTTTCAAATCATCAATATTTCTGGAATCATTTCAGTTGAATTCTCAACCGATTCAAAATGTTTAAATCTCAAAAGTCATTTTTCCAGAAAAATTGAATCGGTTCATCGCAAGAGTAAATCGATTGAACTTAGAAAAACTTCAAACCTAGCTTTTCTGAAACTTATGAAAAATCTATTGAGCTAAATGCTCAATCGATTCAATACATTGAAGGATCAATTTTAAAGTGTAAACTTGAAAGTACATATATCTAGATAAAGTCCAGTTTTATGCAATCAAAGTACATAAAAACAAACTAAGAGCAAATCAAACATGCATTTTCATACAATCAAAGTTCATGCATATTAGTCATACCAAGCTCTCTCCTAATTTTGCAAAATTGATCCTCATTCAAAGGTTTCGAGAATATATAAGCTAATTGGTGCAAGGTGTCCAAAAATTCTA
This sequence comes from Microcos paniculata, assembly GCA_030664755.1. Lineage (NCBI taxonomy): Eukaryota > Viridiplantae > Streptophyta > Magnoliopsida > Malvales > Malvaceae > Microcos > Microcos paniculata. Next base: position 34,004,809 of record CP131456.1, on the reverse strand, counting down.
CCTTAATATCTCCTTTAAGCACGTGATCTTTAATGAAGTGATGTCTATCTCAATGTGTTTAGTCCTAGAGTGCTGAACTGGGTTTTTGGAGATATTTATGGCACTTGCATTGTCACAGAGAATAGGAACTTGCTCTATTAACATGCCATAATCACTAAGTTGTTGCCTAATCCATAAAATTTGTGCACAACAACTACTTAAAGATATATATTCAGCTTTAGTAGTAGAGAGTGCTACAAAGTTTTGTTTCTTGCTAGACCAAGACATAAGCATATTTTCTAGAAACTGACAAGTACCACTAGTGCTTTTCCTATCTACTTTACTACTAGTAAAATCAGAATCGAAATAGCCTAAGAGATCAAAAGAACTACCTTTAGGATACCATAAAGCTAAGTTTTGAGTATTCAAAAGGTATATAAAGATTCTCTTAACAGCAGTCAAGTGTGATTCCTTAGGACATGCTTGAAATCTAGCACATAGGCATACACTTACCATAATATCAGGTGTCTACTAGCAGTCAAGTAAAGAAGTGATTCGATCATACCTCAATAGAGCTTTTGATCAACCTCTTTACCTTTCTCATCTTTATCAAGCTTTGTTGAAGGGCTTATGAGGGTTCCAAATCCCTTCATGTCCATCATTGCAAACCTCTTTAGCATATCCTCTGTGTATTTGGCTTGGTTGATGAAGATGCCATCCTTACTTTGCTTTATTTGTTGACCAAGGAAGAAGTTCAACTCTCCCATCATGTTCATTTCAAATTCTCCTTGCATTTCTTTTGCAAAATACTCACAGAATTTCTCGTTAGTAGCACCAAATATAATGTCATCAACATATATTTGTACAATGAGAAGATCATTTTTACTACTTTTAGTAAAGAGAGTGGTATCTACACTACCTCTCTTAAAATCCTTTAAATTTTGAAAGCTTTTCATATCACGCTCTAGGAGCTTGTTTTAACCCATATAAGGCTTTTTGCAACTTGTAAACATGATTGAGCTTATCATGAATTTCAAAACTAAGAGGTTGTTCAACATAAACCTCTTCTTGAGTTAATCCATTTAAAAACGTACTTTTCACATCCATTTCAAAAATTTTGAAATTAATGTAACATGCATACGCAAGTAATAACCTATTAGCCTCTAATCTAGCTACCGAAGCAAAAGTTTCATCGAAATCAATGCCTTCCTCTTGATTGTATCCTTTGGCAAAAAGTTTTACTTTGTTTCTTACCACATTTCGTGAGTCATCCATTTTGTTTCTGAATACCCATTTGGTCCCTATAATTGAATGGTTAGTTGGCCTAGGAACCAAGGTCCAAACCTTGCTCTTTTCAAATTGGCCTAGCTCCTCTTGCATGGAAATCATTCAACTTTCTTCTTTCTCTACTTCTTCAAAGGTTTTAGGCTCTACTTATGAGATAAATGCCACATGCTCACAAGTCTCCACAAGTTGCCATCTTGTTTTCACCTTTTCGGAGGGATCACCAAGTATTTGCTCCTTTGGATGACTCTTGACATACTTTCATGCTTTAGGTAGATCTTTATGAGATTCTTCTCTTTTTTTTTGTAGATCTTTAAGAGGTGGTTCAATCTCACTTCTCTCCAAGGTAGTAGTTTCATTGGGTGGCTTTTCATGGATCTTCATTTTCTTTATTTTCTTCATTTTTGAGTCTAATTCTCCTACTTCATCATCATCAACATGCACTACCTTTCTCGAAGCATTGTTAGATTCATCAAAAACCATATGAATAGACTCTTCTACAACTAATTTTCTCTTATTGAAGACCCTATATGCTTTAGAGTTCAAAGAATAGCCAAGAAAAATAGCTTCCTCACTTTTAGCATCAAAATTGCCCATAGGGTGTTTTCCATTGTTTAGAATGAAACATTTGCAACCAAAGCTTTTTAAATATGCAATGTTTAGTTTCTTCCCCTTGTAAAGCTCATATGGAATTTTTGAAATTTTTGGCTTAATAGAAACCCTATTAAGAATGTAACAAGCTATGTTTATGGCTTATGCCCAAAAATATTTTGGCAAGTTGTTTTCACAAATCATTGTTCTTGCCATTTCTTTTAAATTCCTATTTTTCCTTTCAACAACTCCATTTTGTTAGGAAGTTCTTGGAGTAGAAATCTTCGTTACAAAACTCTTCAAAATCTTTGTTTTCAAACTCACTACCATGATCACTTCCAATGCTAACAATGCTAAGCTCCTTTTCTTTTTAAACTCTTTTACAATGCTTCATGAACACATGCAATGCTTCATATTTAGAGGACAAGAAATATATCTAAGTAAACCTAGAATAGTCATCAATAATAACAAAGCTATAGGATTTTCCTCCTAAATTTGTCGCATTTATTGGACCAAACAAATCCATGTATAATAGTTCTAGTGGTCTAGAAGTGGAAACCTCTTGTTTTGACTTAAAAGAGCTTCTAGTTTGTTTCCCAAATTGACATGCCTCAATGATATGGTCACTTTTGAAATCAAGTTTTGGAAGTCCAATGACCAAGTCTTTCCTTAAAAGTTTTGAAATAGTGTTAATACTTGCATGCCCTAATCTTCTATGTCATAACCAACTATCACACATTTTTTTTACCACAAAATAGGTTTCATTTATGCAATCATCAAGATCATCAAGATAAATTACATAAATGTTTTCAAAATATTTTCCAACAAAAATGACCTTGTTGACCTTGTTAGTATTAATATCAATTACATAGCATACTTGAGAGTCAAAGCATACTCTATATCCTTTATCACACAATTGACTAATACTCAACAAGTTATGCTTAAGACCTTTAACAAACAAAACATGCTTGATATAGCTAATAGATGTGTTACCTATGGTTCCAATTCCTTGGATGATACCTTTGAAGTGGTCACAAAAAAAAAAACACTTCCTTTCTTTCTTCCATCAAGCTCTTGAAATAAAGCTTTATTTCCAGTTATGTGCTTTGAGCAACCACTATCAAGGATCCATGGTTGCTTGTCCTTTGGTTGAGCCTTCAAAGTTGTTTCCTTATGCTCATGCTCAACCTACGAAACAACTTTTCAGTTTTTGTTCTTAGGTACCCATACTTTGATGGGTCCTTGGGTGTTAGTTAGCACATGAGAGCCTTTGGGCACCTAAACCAACTTGGTTTTGGGGAGGGATTTCTCATTCATATAACAATTGTAAGAAACATGTCCTCTCTTGCCACAAGCATAACAATGAGCATTAGATGCATGCCTTTTCTTCTAGTGGATGCATTATTGCTAGTTTCACATGTAATATGTTCATTTTCCCTTTATTCTTCATTCTTATCTTTCAAACTAGTTACCATGATTATCAATTCATCAATAGTCTTTTGCAAACTTGAGTTTTTAGCCTCATAGTCATGCATCAAAGCATCATAATCAGTTTTAGCATGTTCTAACTCAACTTGCAAGAGATTTCTATGTTCAAATACATCATGGAAATCAAGTTTGATCTTGTCAATTTCATTACTAAATGAGTTTGCATTCCTTTTTAAGACTTTGTATTTCATTGCAATCTTTTCAAACTCATCACATAGGCTTTCATACTCATCATTCATATCATCATTATCATACTCATCATCATAATCATCATCAAGATTACCTATACAACTATTAGGAAGTTTAGAGATTACCTTAATGGCTTCTTCTTTAGCCATCAAGCAAATGTTGGCTTTCTCATCATTTTCGTTGTTGTCATTATGAGGGCAATCTGCTTTGAAATGGCTGTGCTTCTTACATTAAAAGCACACTAACTCATCACCCTTTTTGGTGTCATTCTTCTCTTTTCTCCAAGAAATTCCTTAATCCTTTTTAAAGAAACTTCTCCCTTACCTCTTACCTCTTTAACCCATTAATCTTTTAAACCTCCTAGCAAGCATAGCAAGCTCTTCATCATCATCTTCATTACTAGCACAATCAAGCTCTTTTTCAAGAGAACTCACTCTTAATGCCAAGTTCATTTTCTTCTCTTTGGCATCCTTTTTCTCATCTTCTTCATCTTCCTTCATCTCTTGTCATAAGTGAGAAGAGAACCACAAAGGTTGTCCAGTGAGATGGTGTTGAGATCCTTAGCTTCCCTAATGGCAGTCACTTTGGGCTTCCAAGCTTTAAGCAAGCTCTTAAGTAACATTTTCACAAACTCATGCTCCGGAATCTCCTTTCTAAGATGCATCAATTGATTTGCAATGCCATTGAACCTATCAAATACTGATGTGATGCTTTCTTCCGATTGCATCTTGAACACCTCATAATTATGAGTGAGAAGTGTAATTTTATACTCCTTCACTTGAGAAGTACCCTCATGAGTAACTTTCAACTTCTCCCAAATTTCCTTGGCACTTGAACATGTGGACACTCTATTGAATTCAGTAGCATTAAGTCCACAATGTAGAGTGTTGATTACCTTGTAGTTGATTTGCACCTTCTTTATCTCGGCTTCACTCTATTCTCTTCTTGCCTTTGGCACTCTAATGCCATCTACCTCTTCATTGGCACATATAGACCTTAATAATATCCCACATTTCATAATCACTAGGTCTTATGAATATGGGCATTCTTGTGCTCCAATATTGTAGTTGGTGGCATCAAAGAGCGATGGCCTATTAGTGGGCTACCTTCTACGTTAGAATTGCTAGATGATGCCATTTTGGATCTTTCCAAGGATGTTAAGCTTTTAATTTGGGTTAGGCTCTGATACCAATTGTCGGTCCCTTAGATTAGTGCTATAAAGACTTCTTTTCTTGATGGAGTTTCCGTTTGTGGAACTTTGGAATTAATATGGGTAAAGTTTGGGGATTGTTTTGGATAGTAGGTTGAGTTTTTTGCAAAGCTAAGAGAGTAAAGAAGAATTAACACTTCTATTTATAGTGGTTTGGTGCTCCTCACCTACATCCACTACCTTGATCTTCTCAATCAAGGATTTTCAACCTCTTCTTTACTAGGACAATGGAACTCTAGCTTCCATTAAGCTTTTACAAAGAAAGCTTTTCCTAAGCTAAATTACAAATCAACCAAGGACCTCCTTGTTGATGCAACACCTTAAAGTGAATCCCTAACCTCTAAGAATACAAGAAAAATAGAAAATTGATGTACAAGAATGATCTCTACAAAGACCTAGGTTGTACAAGAATGAAGCTCAAAGAATTTCTCTCACAAAGTGTGAATGGTCTTCAATTTTGTCCAATTCCTCTTTTTTTCTTCAGCATTTGAGACCCCTTTAAATACCTAAAAAGTTAATTATGTCCGTTGGGGCATTTAATGAAGAGAGAGGCAAATTTGTAGCTTTGAAAAAACTAGCTGTTATACTGTTCCGAAACCATTGAATCAGTTGAGGCCAAGGTTAAATTGGTTCAATCTTTCTGATTCTGTCTTTTGAAGTTCTTGTTTCTTCTGTTGAATAGATTCACTTATCTCCTCTATGGGATCAATTTCTTCAACTGCCTTTTTCTTCAGGGAGTTGAATCGATTGAGCATAAGACTCAATCAGTTCAATCCTTTTGGCTTCAAGCTTTCTATCTGCTCTAGTTTTTCCTCAATCGATTGAGCTCCATTGTGAATCGATTAAAAGTTTTTGACTTTCAATCTCTTCTTTTTTTAGCACCTACTCAATCAATTGACTATTTTGCTCAATCGATTGAATATCTCGGGTTAGTACCTAATAGCTCTATTTCAACCTTGTTCAATTGATTTGGTCAGAACCTCAATCGGTTGAACCCTTAACATTTAGCATTTTTCAATTTTGTCTTTAGGGATTTGCACACTTAACTTAGATTTATCAAAAGCATTTAATTAGGTTGTTTTGTACTTATCAAAAACACATGGAGTTTAACAATGTTCCACCTCGCAAACTTTGAAATTTTCACTTCTAATCTCATGAACAACATTTTAGAGCCCTGATAAACATCATAACTTGGTCATAAACTTACAACCAACAATCTAGCTCAAAATCAAGTTTGAAATCCGAAAATGAACTAAAACCTTCAAAAATTCATAATTCCACCAACCCATGAATTTGACATGCAAAAACACCTATTGGAAGTTCTTAAAGTGATACATAACATACCTTGCTAGTTTAGTTTAAAACTAACCAATTTCTCCAAATCTACCAAGAAACCCAAAACTTCCTCTCCTTATTCAGGCTACTTCTTCTAGTTTTCTCCAAAAATAAATCCCATAATCTTGTAAAGCTAAAAAAGTAGTATGATTTAGAATATTTACACGCTTGATTTGGTTAAGGAAGGGGAGAGAAATGAAGTTGTTTATTGGTTTTCTAAAGAGAGGAATGAGAATTTGAATGGGAGAGAAAAAGTAAACGATAAGGGTAGGGCTGCTAGTGCAGCTCGTGCCCATCCTCCTCATTTATATAATTTTCCCTTTTAGGAAAATTACAATGATAAGTCTTATTTGTTTGTAATTTTGTTACCTAATTTCTTTTGATTTAAACACTTATCCATCATAAACATTCCTAATTAGAGGAATTTTTATATAGGTGTCTCAAGTTAGAAAAGTTTCAATTTTGATCGAAAGAGAGGCAAATTAATAAAAGTGTGGACAAAGAAGAAAACATAAGGAACTTTGGAACTAAGCCAACCCGGCTGTCAGTGTGGCTGACCAGGTCACCGGTGTGGCTCGACTCCTCACTATATGAGGCACTTGAATTCAACCTGGTCGTTGGGTATATTATCCTAGCAAGCCAGTGTTCTTGTGAAAATCAAAGTTCAAACACCACTATTTGCACACTTAAGCCAATCTATTGGGCTTGGAAGGTTAATGAAGATTTAGATGAAGAAAAGTCTAATACACCAAAGAAATGAGGGAAAAATCTTTTGAAGCCTCCACTTAATCTTATAGTCTTTTAACCTAGTGAGGCCTAGTTTGTGAAGGCCAATTAGGATGTTTTAGTCCGTAAATTTAGATTTTGTTTAGTAAAGTAGAGATATTTCGAAAAAGAATAAATCTTTCTCTACTTCAAACTCAGAATTTTCGTTTTCTTTTGCTATGAGTAACTAAACTTCTTCTTCTCTAATTTAAGGTTTGATTGGATACTTGATATATGATTGTGAGATTTTATTCTTCAATCGCAATCTTTATCTTTAGTATCTTCTTATTCTCTATTTATGAAAGGTTATAATTGTGTTTTTAACCTTGCAATTACATGTTTGATTTGATTAGTCATGAATAATCAATAATTTCATGTTATTACCTATTAGAATTAGGGTAATTCTAATCCTAATAGAAGTTTGCCCTAATCAAAAGTACAAGTGAATATATGATTTATACTCATGAGAATTACAGGTGTAACTTGAATGGATATGTTAAGTATTCCATTATTGATTGCTAGCTAATATCAATTTCATACTTATTCCTTTCCTTGAATTGAATTTGGGATTGTAGAGGTCTTAGGTGAGTTTAAGAAGGGATCAAATTGATTGGAAGCTAGATTCTGGTCAGTTTGTTTTTGAATTGATTAGGTTAATTTGAAGCTACTGTAACATTGACTATGCTAGCTGATAAAAAGTTAATTGCATATTTAGTAGTCAAGGATCAATCATTTCAAATATCCATTACTCTCTAGATTGGGGGGCTTTTTCTTGAATTGTTTTCCTCAATCTTTAATTATTGCTTAACATCTTTAGTTACTATTTCTTTTAAGTCTTTTAAATCACAAAAACCCTTCCTCTTTTAGTTTTATCATTATCTTTTTTTTATCATTCATCATTAGCTCTTCGAGGGATCGACCCTTACTTACCTGTTTACGAAACCAATAAGGTCAACAATTTGGTAGCATTGTGACATGCTCACCATCCAAGTGGGTCCTTCCACTTTTATAGCTATTAGATTTTTCCTCAAAATTCAATGTTTTCTACAATTTTGTCCCCAAAATTATATTTCTAACCAAATCCACTAACACCAATTAGCTTACCATACCAAATAATTATTTAATTTAGGATAAATTACAAGTTGTGATTGGGGTAGGACTCCATAACTCTCCCTTCCTTACAAAAATTATGTCCTTAAAATTCGAGGCATTGGTCATTGATCTAATGAAGATATTCCCCTTCATTTCATCTTCGAGTCCCCAAGTTTGCTATTCAATCTTTGAGCTTCTCCATAAAAAAATTTCACCAAAGGAAATTTTTTGTTCTATAAGGATCGCTCTTCCTGATCCAAAATGTCTACCGATCTAAATTCAAAATTCAATCCTCAATCAAGCTCAACTAGAGGAGCTACAAGGATGTGAGACGGATCTAGTACATATTTCTTTAACATGGAGGTGTAAAACATGTATGGATCAACTCTAAATCCAGTGATAGTTTCAATTGATTGGTTACTAGGTCAATCCTTTAAGTGATATGGAAAGGACCAATATACATTGGTTTAAGCTTACCAACTTTTCTGGTTCGTGTCACCTTTTTCCAAGGGAAACCTTGAGCAAGACTTGATCTCCCATTTAAAATTCCAACTTCATTCTCTAATTATTGCTATACTTCTTTTACCGGTCTCAAGTTACCTTACCTTCAACCTATTACGAGTTATCTTCACCTTTTTTATTGGTAATATCAACAATCTTACTACCAAGTAACTACCTTTATCCACTTTGTTCTAACTAAATGTAATTTCTACATCTCTTCCCATACAATGCTTCATATGAAATCACTCCAATAGTGGCTTCATAATTATCATCATCAGCAACTTAGCCAAAAACAAATGTGGGTTCCAACTCCTCTAAGAATTTCCAGGACAACTGTGCAACATAGAATGCAACATTGAAAATCTAACTTCCTTCTAATTGCAAATTTCAAACTTGTTCAGAATCGAGATATATATCTAAGACTTGATCTGGAATCTTCAATATCAAAACACCACGGAGTCTAACCACTTCACCAACATATAGTTGAACGAATCCGCTTAGATGTCTAAGTCATTTTGACTATTAAAGGAATGCCAGTTTGGGATGTCTATCCAACGAACACCCAAATCACATCTTAGCCTCACCAAACATGAGGCGAGTGAGCCAATCAAAATAATCATGGTAACAAGTACCGACTTTATGTTCGACCTTAACTTGTTGATAGGCAAAACTTCTAATCACATGTCCTATAATTCCTTTCTTCATAACAAACCATTAATAACTAGCTTTGATACTTCAATACACCTTTGTGCTATTGGGATGCATAGCAAAAGCGGAGGAGTGAGCTTCTTCCATGATTGCATTCTAAAATTCAACAGTATTCAGAATACTAAACTCTATCTTGGTAGAGTAATACCCCATTATTCTTTTTCTAAAATTCTGTTTGCTTACCTCTTTACAACTTCTCAACATCTATCATCCATTTCGGATCATTGTAATACAATATTCAGATTTGCTTAATCAACGAAGATGGGACAGTGAATTAAGCAATCAAGCCACTATCATGGCCAATACCCCAAATTAAAACCAGTAGATTGAATTCTAACAAGTAGTGGCATACATCAAACTTTCAATGTGGCTATCTATACAAAAAGGAAACTTTCGACTTAAAGCATCAATTACCACATTGGTTTCACACTAGTGATGGCCAATCACCAAACCAAAATCTTTAATCAATTCTAGCCACCGCCTTTGTCGCGCATTAAAATCCCGCTGCAACATAAAATGCTTCAAGCTTGTATATTTAGAAGTGGCATATTTCGCCATACAAGTAGTGCCTCAGAATTTTTAAATGGAAGACTACGGCTATAAATTCCCTAGTGATGCACTTGATAATTCTCTTCATGCATCCTTAACCGGCAAGAAGCCTAAACAACTATCTCACCATCTCATATAAGTATCCATTCGAGACCTTGTCTGGATGCATTAGTGTAGATTGTATAACCTCTGCTAGGAATTAGCAAAGTAAGCACTAGAGCTATAGTCAAACATTCCTCAAACTTCTGAAACCACTTTCAATTTTTTAGTTCCAATGAAACTTAACTCTTGAGAGTTGAGCTAGTAAGTAGTGTAACTATCAGAAAAATCCCCTTTAACAATCTCCAATAATAACTTGCCAAACCGAGAAAGCTACGAATTTTAGTGACATTTCTAGGTTGTGTAATTCTGGATTTTTTGCCTAGTCTAGTGGAAATTAGGAGTTACAAAGTTGCTTGTTGCTACAACTTTGGTTTGGAGTTTTGGGAACTTGTCCTTAAGATGGTCCAGACAGCTACATTGATAACATTTCTTCGGTTTCCAACATGCCATGGTGTTTTCGATAGTTTTGGCAATATGTCTAATGCTTTACTCTTTCTGACCTAACCTTTAAACAAAGAACTAATCATAGATTTACCTTTTTAGAATTTGGACGGTTGTGAATATCTTAATGGTCCCCAAAGGTTTTCTAAAGAAGTTCTATTGGTTGTATTTGTATATTTGCTTTTACTAAAAGGTGCTTTAACTTTCTGAGGCATTTTATCATCTACATTTTTATAAGTGCCAAACCACGTGATGGTTTGGGTTAAAAAAGTGGTGGCATGGTGTATAAAAAATAGATCATTGATGGCGGTGGGGTTAGTGGTGCATGTCAGTTGACTAGATTGGAGGAGTGCATCATACTTGTTCCACTAATTCATGTAAGCTTTGTAAGGATGGTAAGAAAGAAGTGAAACACCACGATGCATCCTGACTTCTAAGGGTTGTGTCCTAGATCTCTCTTGCTGCGAAAGAGGCATGTTGGCATGCTCATCCTTTACATTATCTACCACTTCCGGTGTATTTCATAACCAATGGTGATCCCTAGGAATATTATGACTACTTTCCTTACGTGGTGGCATCGTTCTACAAGAAAAAGCAACATTTAGCTTTTAGCTAAGTTGACTAGACTAGACACTTAGGTGTTTGAACTAACTATTTACACCTAAACATGATCCGCTGGGTTTTCCAAACACATTTTTATGATGATTTATGAGCCCTGATATCAATAAAGTTGTCATGCCATAACTCAGATGCCCAACAATATGACATAAATTCCCGTGCTACCTCAATTGCCACACAATCCATATAAATTCTAGTGCTACCTCGATTGCCACACAATCCAAGACATTATAAGGCATATACTAGGAACATCACATAAAACCAAATAAAAATCACATAATTGTTTAAGAGAAAAAAAGAATTGTTAAAGACTAGAAGGAAAAGTTTTAACATTGTTAATAGTATGGAAGGCATATTTTGATTAATAGGAGCATAAGGGCATGAAATAGAATTGCTTGATGTTAAGGGAAGATAGTGAGTAATCATATGAACATAATGAAAGGTATCATAATAGGGAGTTTTCAAGTCTTGTGCTGCGATTTTAAAACTGAAAGCTTTGACCTACTTTCGTTCTAGAAAACCACCCACTTTTTTTAGATGACATTTTGACTTGGGCTAGACTCTGACCAATGAGGTTGGGTGGCTGACTATTCACCTCAGTAAGGGCTACTATAGATACCTTTTTTTTCTAGGTTAAAAAGGTAAAAAATCGTACTCCACCCCCCTCTTAAATGGCCTAAAAGGCATAGAGCTTTTCCAAGGGCTTTTCCTCATGGTTGTATGCGATTTATCGAGGACCATCCAAAAGTATTTTAATACTAGAAATACTCAAATAGATAAGAATAAACTCGGTTTAAAATATCAAGTACTACAAATGCACAAAAAAAGAGAAAAGGTGCAGCATAAGACAAAACAACACTATTAGATCACAAACTACCTATATAATAGACCTAAACAGATGTAGGAAGAGTCCAAGCCCCCTAACTAGTCATCGATAAGCCCAGAAAAGTAGGGAATTCTAATTATATGAAAAAGAGAAAAAAAAACTCCACATGGTGAATCCAATAACTCAGTGATAAGGTTTGGAACAACATAAAAGACAAATCTGAGAGGGGGATGTAGTATAATCCAAAATAGTAAATGAACATATATTCATTTTAAAATCACTCTTCAACTAAAATCACTTTTATAAGTTAAGATAAGATAATATAATATACATAAATAAAAACGACAGGCAAACAAATGATCTAAATCACTCGTCAACAACTAGGACGATTAGAGGCTATACTCATTATCATCATCAAAATAATAATATGATTAGTAAGCCCACTCCCCAGGTGTAGTTTACGTTATGGATGGTCACAGCTACAAATTATCCAGTGTGATACCTTATGCTTCTCTCCCTCCAGAACAAAAATGCACTCATCGTGCTTCTCTAGCTAGGCAATCCATGGCTGCAAAGATGCTAGCACTCACTATCTCTCTCAATTCCACATGCTCAATACCTCAAGCACTGAGTAAACAATGTCCCTCTAGGACTATTACAAAATCAAGTAAAAGCATCCACATGCAAATGTATGTATGACTATCACAAAATCAAGTAAAATCATCCACATGCAACTCATGGTTCCCACTCAAATAAATCTTCTCATATATAAGCTTGTTTAAGATGGACTATTTGTATCCTAAAACATTTCAAAAACCTTTAGAACAATTTATACCTAAAGATAATAAATCAAGTTACTATCAATGTCACTAACATTGAGGCTAAATCACTCATAATAATGGGAAAGTAATATACTCCCAAAACTAAGTACTCCACTAGAGCCTTGTTGCGATCATTTGACATAGCCCCTAATCAAACAAAAATCATTAGTAAAATTATTTATAAATCCAAATAAATATTATGATGACTCGAAATGGCCTGTAGACGCTTCTAGACATTCTTATGGATTATTAGGAAAAAATTGGTGAATTGGCTAAATGAGATAAAATGAAAAAAAGTCAACACTTGGGTCAAGGCTAACTGACGACCGATTATGTAATACCGAAAAAAGGAATTTCACCCATAATTTGAACTTGAATTTTGGTGTAATAGAAATTTATCTCTTGAATTGAATCTTGATTTTGAGGTGAACTAAATTACTTTGGAGATTTTGACTGTTTAGAAGAATCATATATTGACTATTTATAAGAATCATATGTTTTACTTTGAAGTCACAAGGATTAATGATGATATTATTGCAAGGTTGAAGATTTAGCCTTAATTACCCATTACGTGGTCTAGAGAGTTATTAGGACTTAGGTAAATTAGAATATTATGGAGAAATAAGTAGAAATGTGATTATGTGATTGTTGAAGGGCAAGTTGGTCTTTTGAAGTTTTAGTTGGATGGCAAATTAGGAAGGGAAAGAGGAAGAAAAGAAGAAAAGAAAAAGTCTTTCTTTTCCTCTTATCTCTCATATTCTTCTCTCTTCTTGAGGTCAAAAGAAAAACCCTAACCAAATTCTCTTTCAACCCTCGTCAAATCTTCATGAAATATATAAATCAAACTCATCAAAATCACTCTTAGTGTTGCCATTTTCGTTGAAGCCAAGGAGGAAGGAAGAAACTTAAGTTTGGAGGTGATTTTGGCAATTTGAGCTCAAAAGGAGGAGAAATTTCGTGGTAGACCCAACAAGTTTTGAAAAGTGAGTTTGAGGTGTGTTAATCTACTCCATTTTAGCTTCAAGACGTCTTTGGAATCATGTTAATTGGATTTGAAATGAATGAGTTATGCATTTTAGAAGTTAGAAGAGAAAAATGGGTTCTTTGAGTGCAATTTGATTGAATTGAGTTGAATTGATGTTGTAGACACCTTAATTGATTTTCTAAGCTTGTTTTGATGATTTTTTATGGTGAATATTGTGTTGAATTGAATTGGAATGGAGATTGGAGGTATTTGGAGTGAAAAGGGGTGAGAAAGTGTGGATTTTAATGGTAATCCGTGGTCAGCTGGCCCCAACCCAATATATTGCTGGGTGCAGGCCATAAATAAAGGGGAAGGATCTCCCTACTTGGGATCAGTCGGCCCCTAGCCTAAAAATAAAGGGGTTCCCTTATGTTTGACTTAGTTCATTCCATTTCACTTATTTCGATTTTCGACCTCTCCAAACCTTCTGAAACTTTAATTAAACATATGTAAGAGACCTTTTGAGATGGATAAACATCTAAAATTCATATTGGATTAAGATTTGGGTATTTAACCCCTAAATTGACAAAATTTGGTAAGTGCTGAGCTCAAAGTAGCTCAACAGAATGCGTTGCCAATCGGGTGGCATGATTTGGCCGCAGATGCATTGGCATGCATTCTCATCCTGCATTACTCATCTTTTAACCTTGAATTGTATATAATGTGTGTGTTTCCATGGTTCTTTTCCTTTGTTCTCTAGGAGAAGGCAATCCTAGTACAAGTGAAGCACAATAGTTGGACTAGCCTTGGGAGTATATGACTCTCCCATCCTTGTGAGTGATACACCTCTTGAGATGTGTTATGGAAATTATTTTAATTTCTTTACTTGGTTTTGATAATGAATTTGATATATGAATTAATGACGATAAGTTTTAGAGTGTGGATTGTTCTTGAAAAGGTTTTGTTAAGCATGTTTGGTGAAAATGTGACCTGAGTGGTTGTATATGGCATGTTTTATTTGTGATGCTTTTGTTATCAACCATGATGCTTGTAAATGATTTTATGAATTATGGCATATACTTAGACTTTGTATTGGTGAGATTGGTGTGCTTATGCACCTAGGGAATTGGATTCCCAAACTCAACCATGGTTGTCAATCTATGGTCCATTGAGGAGAATGGCATGGATTGTGGTATGTTTTATTTTGTTGATGATTGTCATGTAGAGTTTGATGGAATCCAAGTTAAGGACATGCAAAGGATGGAGCAATCTGGTTCAACACAACATGATGATCCATTATTCATTGGTGGAGGTCCAATAACTCGAGCTAAAGCTAAAAGGATGAAGGAAGCCCTTAATGGACTAATTCAAGCTGTTTGGGCTAAACAACCAACAATAGGAGCTGAATTGGGCTTGGAGGAATCAATTGGTGTTATCAACTTAATTGAAGCATTTAATAGGGCCTAATTAGTTGTTTTCGGCCTAATTGGATTCTGGTTTTCAGACTTGGTTTATTTTGAAGTTTTAAGAGATTTCTAGCTGATTTTATGGTGCCTTAAAGTCACATTCCTTAATTTTAGGAATTTCCTTATTTTTAGGAGTAAATCTTGCTGCATTCCTCAAAATAAGGAAGCCTTAAAGTCACATTCCTTAATTTTAGGAACTTCCTTATTTTTAGGAGTAAATCTTGCTGCATTCCTGAAAATAAGGAAGCCTTAAAGTCACATTCCTTAATTTTAGGAACTTCCTTATTTTTAGGAGTAAATCTTGCTGGAAGATTTATTAGGGTTTTCTTCAGCCTTTAAATCATCAATTCTTGTTCTAAACTTGGCAGATTGGAATTTTATGAATTTGGTGAGATTATTCACTTGGTTTGTTCTTCATTGAACTTCTGAACTTATCAAGGTTAATTCCTTGTGGCGTTCTTCTGACTTATCACTCTCAATCTCTTCCTTTCTAGAGTGTGGTGTCAATTATCCTTCTTTATACCTTTGGTTCTTGTTTCTCTAAACATTGGGTCAAGGTTTTTCTTGAGTTCTAAACTGATTTTGGCTTTCCTGGAACTTCATTCATCAACTTGTTCGTGGGTTCCTAGATTCAATTTATGGGGTTCATATCAGTTGGCATCAGAGCTTTTGGTATCTAAATCAGTTTCATTGCGTTTTTTGTTTTGATTGTTTCATTCCCTTTGTTTGATTTGTTTCTTTCATTCTGAAAGTTATCAATTCTTGCAAATCTGGTTATTTCTTTTTTAACCTTTCTTTTTCATTTTGTTTCGTTTCTTTGAATCTCCAAATCTTATAAATCTTATAAATCTGGTCAGTTTGTTCTTTTTTTGTTAATGGCTCTTTTTATTTTTCATATCTGTTCCGTTTAGTTTGTTTTTTTTTATTATTGCCTCAATTAAAAAAAAAAACGAAATAGATAAAAAAAAAAGAGAAAGCAAAAAAAGAAAGTGAAAAGAATCAGAAAACAAAGAAAACAAGTGGAAGTGTGATTTTGGGAAAAAGGACAGATTTGATTTGAGCATCTTTCTTTGATTCCTGATCAGTATTCCGTTCTTTGAGTCTTTTGTTTCATATTTCTTCTCTTTTATATCCTCTCTATCTTTTATGCTTTTCCTTGATTCCTAATCGATTGAGTTTTATTTGGGTAAGTTAGCTGGGCATTGCAAGGTAATTGCTCTTGATTAGATTTTCTTTAGTTCCTTAAAGAACTTATTTAAGTGAATTGGGTGGTAAAAGGCAAGAGTGTTACCATCATAGTTTAAAAGCCATAAAAGAGTGAAACACACTTGAGTGTAAACACTTGTGAGGATTTCTTTTCTTGGCAAATCTAATCTTTTCAGACTACTATAATGGCTGAGGAAGGAAGGACAGAGACACTTGAACAACGCGCTTTGCGACAACACTTAGAGCGCATGGAGGTCAGATTTGGTGAAATCATGGATAAAATGGAGAGACAAGATGCGGCTATTGCTGTTTTGCAAAGGAATCAAGTTCGTGAGGTTCCTAATGTGCAAAGGCGAGAAAGGCGACAATACCATGATGAACATGAAGAGGAGGAAGAAGATGATGATGACCATGATGATTTTTATCCAAGAGAGGCCAATAACAGATTCAATCATGATAGAGGTGGTCAAAGAGCAAGGAGGATGGGTAATTATGATCAAAACTTGGGGAGTATTAAAATGAAGATTCCACCCTTTTCGGGTAAAAATGATCCTGATGCATACTTGGAGTGGGAGAAGAAAGTGGAGCTAGTCTTTGATTGCCATAATTACTCCGAAGAGAAGAAGGTAAAACTTGCTGCTGTTGAATTTACTGATTATGCTATTATTTGGTGGGATCAACTTGTTTTGACTAGGAGACGAAATCGGGAGAGGCCAATTGATAATTGGGAAGAGATGAAGGCTGTTATGAGGAGGAGATTTATTCCAAGTCATTACTATAGGGACTTGTACCAGCGGTTGCAAGGCCTAACCCAAGGATCCAAGAGTGTGGAGGAGTACCACAAGGAGATGGAGATAGCCATGATTAAGGCTAATATGGAAGAGGACCGAGAGGCAACCATGGCACGATTTTTACATGGCCTAAATAGGGACATTGCAAATGTGGTGGAGTTGCAACATTATGTAGAGTTGGAGGATATGGTACACATGGCCATGAAGGTCGAGCGGCAACTCAAAAGAAAGGGTTCAGCACGGTTCGGACAGAATTCAAGTTCTTCTTCGAAATCAGCTTGGAGCAAAAAGGAAGACAAGGCTGATTTTGTGAGCAAGTCCGAATCATCTAAAAGCAAGGATGCTGGTTCTAGCATAGATAGAGGTAAATCTAACCCCCAAACTTCTAGAAATAGAGATATCAAATGTTTTAAGTGTTTGGGAAAGGGACACATTGCATCCCAATGCCCGAATAAGCGAGTGATGATTTTAAGGGGAGATGGTGAAGTTGAGACTGAAAGTGAGTCTGATGATGACACACCATTGGAGGAGAGTGAAGAAGAAGTACATCCGGTTACTGGTGAAATCCTTGTCACCAGGAGAGTTTTGAATATGCAAGTGAAGGAGGAGGATGAAGCACAAAGAGACAACATCTTCCACACACGTTGTCACATCATGGACAAGGTATGTAGCCTTATTATTGATGGGGGGAGTTGTACTAATGTAGCAAGCACTCTTTTGGTTGAGAAATTGAATCTGCCTACTATGAAGCATCCTAGACCTTATAAGCTTGAATGGTTGAATGAGTGTGGGGAAATTAAGGTTAGCAAACAGGTGCTGGTTTCTTTTTCCATTGGTAGGTATCATGATGAGGTGCTTTGTGATGTTATACCTATGCATGCTGGCCATATGCTTTTAGGTCGACCATGGCAATATGATAAGAATACTATGCATGATGGGCGCACAAATAAGTATTCTTTTGTAATGCATGGGAAACCAATAACTCTTGTACCATTAACACCTCAGCAAGTTTATGAAGATCAAGTGAGAATTAAAAAAGAATGTGAGAAAAGAAAGAGTGAGGCCAAATGTGAGAAAAGAAAGAGTGAGGCCAAACATGAGAAAAGAAAGAGTGAGGCTGAGGGAAGTGGTAAAAAGAATGGGATTGAAAATGAAAAAGAGGCTAAAAACACAAAAAAAGAGGAAAAAGAAGAGTCTCAAGAGCAAGAGAGAAGAAAAGCAAGTTTTTATGCAAAAGAAAATGAGGTTAAGAGAGCTTTTTATTCAAAACAGCCAATGATTGTACTTTTGTACAAAGAGGCTTATTTTAATACTAATGATCTTAACCAATCTTTGCCTAGTGCTGCTAAGTCTCTTTTGCAGGAATTCACTGATGTTTTCCCTGAAGAAGTTCCTGATGGTTTACCACCACTTAGGGGAATAGAGCATCAAATTGATTTCATTCCCGGTGCATCAATTCCTAACCGACCAGCCTATAGGAGTAATCCTGAGGAGACAAAGGAACTTCAAGAGCAAGTTGAGGAGTTGCTAGCTAAAGGGTATGTGAGAGAAAGTTTGAGTCCTTGCGCTGTTCCGGTTCTACTTGTGCCTAAGAAGGATGGAACATGGAGAATGTGTGTTGATTGTAGAGCTATCAACAAGATTACGGTAAAGTATCGCCATCCCATTCCTAGGTTAGATGATATGCTTGATGAATTGCATGGTGCTTGTATTTTCTCTAAGATTGATTTGAAATCTGGTTATCATCAAATTCGCATGAGAGAAGGTGATGAATGGAAAACTGCCTTTAAAACTAAGTATGGTTTATATGAGTGGCTGGTTATGCCTTTTGGGTTAAGTAATGCCCCTAGTACTTTCATGAGATTAATGAACCATGTCTTGCGTGCTTTTATTGGTAAGTTTGTTGTTGTGTACTTTGATGATATTCTGATTTATAGCAAAAACTTAGATGAGCATCTTGATCATTTACAAAAGGTTCTAAGTGTTTTGCGTGAAGAGAAGTTGTATGCAAACCTCAATAAATGTTCTTTTTGCACTAGTCAGGTTGTATTTCTTGGATATGTTGTTAGTGCTAAGGGAATAGAGGTTGATGAAGAAAAGGTTAAGGCTATTCGAGAATGGCCTACACCAAAATCAATAACTGAGGTGCGAAGCTTTCATGGATTGGCTAGTTTTTATAGGAGGTTTGTTAAAGATTTTAGCACTATAGCTGCACCATTGACTGAAATTGTTAAAAAAAGTGTTGGATTCAAGTGGGGTAGTGAACAAGAATTAGCTTTCAATTTGATTAAAGACAAGTTAAGTTCAGCACCATTACTTGCTTTACCTAACTTTGCTAAAACTTTTGAAGTTGAGTGTGATGCTTCAGGAATCGGTATTGGGGCTGTTTTGATGCAAGAAAATCGACCCCTTGCTTATTTTAGTGAAAAGCTCAATGGGGCAGCCTTGAACTACCCAACTTATGACAAGGAGATGTATGCTTTGGTGAGGGCCTTGGAGACATGGCAACACTATTTGTGGCCAAAGGAGTTTGTCATTCATACTGATCATGAATCCTTAAAGCATTTGAAGGGCCAAGGTAAGTTGAATAAACGCCATGCAAAATGGGTGGAGTTTATTGAATCTTTTCCTTATGTGATCAAGTACAAACAAGGTAAGGAAAATGTCGTGGCAGATGCTTTGTCTCGAAGGTATGCCTTGATCTCTATTTTGGATACTAAATTATTAGGCTTTGAATACATTAAGGATTTATATTCTTCTGATCATGACTTTGCTAATGTGTTTGAAGCTTGTGAACATGCTGCCTTTGGTAAATTTTATAGGCATGAAGGTTTTTTATTTCGAGAAAATAGATTGTGTGTGCCTATATGTTCTTTAAGGGAGTTGTTGGTTCGTGAGGCTCATGGAGGTGGACTAATGGGACATTTTGGTGTTCGAAAAACATTGGAAGTCCTTATTGAGCATTTCTTTTGGCCACATATGAAACGTGATGTAGAAAGAATTTGTGAGAAATGTATAACTTGCAAACAGGCCAAATCTAGATCTTTACCTCATGGATTGTATACTCCTTTGCCTATACCAAATGAACCTTGGGTAGATATTTCCATGGACTTTGTTTTAGGTTTACCAAGGTCAAAAAAGGGTAATGACTCTGTTTTTGTGGTTGTGGACAGGTTTTCTAAAATGGCACATTTCATTTCATGCCATAAAACAGATGATGCTAATCACATTGCAGACTTATTCTTTCGAGAGATAGTGCGGCTTCATGGTGTGCCAAGGAGCATTGTTTCAGACCGAGATGCCAAGTTCTTGAGCTACTTTTGGAAGACCTTGTGGGGTAAGCTAGGTACTAAACTTATGTTTTCTACAACTTGCCACCCACAAACCGATGGGCAAACTGAGGTAGTTAATCGAACTTTGTCTAGTTTATTGCGTGCTATCATTCAAAAGAATTTGAAAAATTGGGAGGATTGCTTGCCACATGTTGAATTCGCTTATAATCGTTCTATCCATTCTACTACTAACCTTTCACCTTTTGAAGTTGTGTATGGGTTTAATCCTTTGACTCCAATGGATTTAACACCTTTACCAATTGATGAGCGCGCTAGTTTGGATGGCAAAAGGAAGGCTGAAATGGTGAAGCAATTACATGAAAAGGTTAGGCAGCAAATAAAGAAGAAAACAGAACAATATGCTACTCAAGCCAACAAAGGGCGTAAGAAAGTGACTTTTGAACCCGGAGATTGGGTTTGGGTTCATTTGAGGAAAGAACGTTTTCCGTTGAAACGTCGTTCCAAGTTGCAGCCAAGAGGAGATGGACCATTCCAAGTCATTGCGCGCATAAATGACAATGCTTACAAGTTGGATCTACCAGGTGAGTATAATGTTAGTGCTACATTCAATGTTTCTGATCTTTCTCCATTTAATGTAGATGGTGAAGATTCGAGGACGAATCCTTTTCAAGAGAGGGGGAATGATGGAATCCAAGTTAAGGACATGCAAAGGATGGAGCAATCTGGTTCAACACAACATGATGATCCATTATTCATTGGTGGAGGTCCAATAACTCGAGCTAAAGCTAAAAGGATGAAGGAAGCCCTTAATGGACTAATTCAAGCTGTTTGGGCTAAACAACCAACAATAGGAGCTGAATTGGGCTTGGAGGAATCAATTGGTGTTATCAACTTAATTGAAGCATTTAATAGGGCCTAATTAGTTGTTTTCGGCCTAATTGGATTCTGGTTTTCAGACTTGGTTTATTTTGAAGTTTTAAGAGATTTCTAGCTGATTTTATGGTGCCTTAAAGTCACATTCCTTAATTTTAGGAATTTCCTTATTTTTAGGAGTAAATCTTGCTGCATTCCTCAAAATAAGGAAGCCTTAAAGTCACATTCCTTAATTTTAGGAACTTCCTTATT
The DNA here is from genome assembly GCA_030664755.1 of Microcos paniculata. Classification (NCBI taxonomy): domain Eukaryota; kingdom Viridiplantae; phylum Streptophyta; class Magnoliopsida; order Malvales; family Malvaceae; genus Microcos; species Microcos paniculata. Next base: position 33,983,465 of record CP131456.1, on the reverse strand, counting down.
TTTAGGAGTAAATCTTGCTGCATTCCTGAAAATAAGGAAGCCTTAAAGTCACATTCCTTAATTTTAGGAACTTCCTTATTTTTAGGAGTAAATCTTGCTGGAAGATTTATTAGGGTTTTCTTCAGCCTTTAAATCATCAATTCTTGTTCTAAACTTGGCAGATTGGAATTTTATGAATTTGGTGAGATTATTCACTTGGTTTGTTCTTCATTGAACTTCTGAACTTATCAAGGTTAATTCCTTGTGGCGTTCTTCTGACTTATCACTCTCAATCTCTTCCTTTCTAGAGTGTGGTGTCAATTATCCTTCTTTATACCTTTGGTTCTTGTTTCTCTAAACATTGGGTCAAGGTTTTTCTTGAGTTCTAAACTGATTTTGGCTTTCCTGGAACTTCATTCATCAACTTGTTCGTGGGTTCCTAGATTCAATTTATGGGGTTCATATCAGAGTTGATGGGAGAGGGTGACTCTTATGACTTAAATATTTGTTGTGGGACTTGCTTTACCTCACCACATTGAGTTGTCCAAGGCCAACACCAAGGAAGGGGTAAACTTTGGTTTTGATATGATTATGATGTGCCAAAACCCCTTGGTGGTTCCCTTCTGAACCTTGGCCAAGGTTTGGAGATTGGAGGCGTGTTTTTGGCCAAACCCATCTTTGGAAAAATCGGGTCTATTTTGTTAATATTAATACTTATGAGATGGTATGCTTTATAAACATGCTTTAATTGATGAAATGACTTTATTTTCTTGGAAACTTGCCCAGTTTGGTAAATTGTTTTGAACTTACCACTCTCAAACCTACACACCGAGCTTAATGTCTTTGTGACTCACCGAGTATTTATATACTCATGGTAGTTGCTCATTTTTCAGGTGATAGAGATTCAAATTTGGCTAGTTGGGTTTCCTTGAGTCCATAGCGGCCGTTTCCTCTTGCCGGAACCCTTTTGAAAGTGTAGGTTCCTCCGGTGCATATTTCTTGTTTTAGGCGGATCCATAGAGACTAAAAGAACTAAATGTTTTGTAAAGAATATTCTAAACATGTTTATGACAATATTTTGGTTATATTGTTTTAATTAAAGGATTATTCTAAACTAGTTTAACCGACGATTGATCTTGGTCAACTTTTGCACTTGTTCATAGTATTTTCTTTATTTTATTATTAAAACTTTCTTAAAATTTATCTTTTGTGGATTATAACTATATTATTATCAAATGCGTTTCAAATGATAGAACAAAGTGATATATTAGACATCCCAAGATAACACGACGATTGTCCTATGCCCGAGGAGAGTATCGGGGCGTGACAGATTAGGCTTTGGTCACACTAACTGAGTTTCTGTTGATTACTGGCTAGTCTACAATATAAGGCCCAACTAGGGTCAGCGGAACTCGAGCATAGGTATTTCTCTTCTACCTAAAACCACCCTGCAATAGTACTATATGTTGGTCTCTTGATGTAGTGCTAGAGGAGGGTGAATAGCACTTTAGAACTCTTTTCTTGATGAAGCTACTTCTAGTGGAACTTTGGAGTAGATGTGAGCAGTGAATAGGATAGTTTAGATGCTAATATGAACACTTTGTAAAGGGAAAAGTAAATAAGAAATTGCACACTTGATTTATAGTGCTTCGGTGTTCCTCACCTGTATCCACTACCTTGATTTCCCAATCAAGCATTTTCAACCCTCTTCTTCGCTAAGAGTGTGGAATTCTAGCTTCTACAAAGCTTTTACAAAGTGAGCTTCTCTCTAAGCTTAATACCAATCAACCAAGGACTCCCTTGTTGATTCTATTCCCTTAGAGTGCTTCTCACACCTCTAAGAATACAAGAAAATAGAAATTTGATGTACAAAAGCTGATCTCTATAAAGACCTAGGATGTACAAGACTTAAAGCACTAATAATTTCTCTCACAAAGAGTGAAAAGTAAAAGAACAAAGAAAGAAATTTAGAAAACAAGAATATACAAAGGTATGTAGTTAATGCTCTTCAATTCTTAGTGTATTCTTTTTTTTTATTCAGCATTAATGGCTCTTTATATAGGTAGACTCATTAACATGGCCATTGTAAGCATTTAACGAAGAAAGAGACACACTTGTAGCTTTAAAAAAAAGTCGTTATATTGTTTCGATAGCATTTAATCGGTTAAGGCTTGGGTTGAATCGTTTCAATCTTTTTGATTCTGTCATTCGATGTTCTTGTTTCTTCCATTGAATCGATTCACTTCTTTCCTCTATCAGTTCAATTTCTTCAGCTGCCTCTTCTTCAGGGACTTCAATCGATTGAACTAAAGACCCAATCGGTTCAACATTTCAGACTTCTGATTTGCTCATCTTCTTTAGTTCTTCCTCAATCGATTGAGCTCTATTGTGAATCGGTTGAGAATTTTTGACTTCCAACTTTTTCTTCTTTCATCATGTACTAAATCGGTTGAGTTTTCCATTAAATCAATTGAATATCTCTAGTTTGATCTTTTTGGCTTTTTGTTAGCATGGTTCAATCGATTGGACCAACTCTTCAATCGGTTGAACCTTTAATTACTTAGCATTTCTTTATTTTTACTTTAAGGACCTGCAGACTTAACTTAGATTTTATCAGATACACTTAATTAGGTTGTTTTGTACTCATCAAAAACACATGGAGGTCAACACAACTCAAGGTCGATTTACATTACAGACAAGGGTTCCTTTGTACTTTTTAAGCCATCCAAACTATCTAATCTCAATTTCGATCAATACCCACATCAATCAAGATTCCAATATCTCAAAAACTCCAATTATCCAAACAAACATCATCAAATTATCAAATTTAAACTCTGAAATATGGTCAAAAACTTCAAATTCCAGTATCTCAAATAGTAATCAACAAATTCAACATGTAAATGATGCATTTGGAAGCTCTTAACTTGTAGATTCTCATACCTCAAAAGGTTAGCTTTAAATTACTCAATTTCTTCCAAAGACCAAAACTCCAACTTAGTTGTTTTGCTTGTTTTCTCCCAAACCAAGCTGAATTCTCGAAAATGAAGCATGCAAGCTTTGCTTAAGAATTGGAGGAGAAATTGTAGAGGGAAGTAGCAAATGTTAGAGAGAGGAACAAGATAAAGAACTGAGGAGAAGCGCAAGTAATGTCTAGCCGTACCCTCCTCCCTTCTTTCTTTTTCATATTTGTGTGTGTGTGTATATATGTATATTTCCTTTTTGGGAAAAGCATTTATAAGTCCTCCATTTTCCAAGAATTTAAAATTTGGCCCAATCCAAATTGCACAAATTTCAAATCTTCACCAAAATCAAATTTTTTCCAATGTACTCAAACTCAGAATCTGTTATAAATTCTCAAATAATAACATATTATAAGGTTAGGGTTCACACTTAAAATATTTATCCAAGGTATAACCCATTCGGACCTTACCCATAAACTTGGACAAGGAACCCAACTCTTGAACATCTCTAATTAATTCAAATTTTAGTATCCAAAAATGACGTTGCATTAACCTACAATATATTCTATAATGAATTTGGGAGTAAATTACGTGAAACATCATTGAACTTTAATTTGTTTCAATCATGTCAATATAGTTTGTAAGTTATACTAAACATAATCACCTAAACACCAAATCTAATCACTTCCACTTATCAAGTGAAGGAAAAATCATGGATCAGACATATTTGATGCAATTCAATAAAAAAATTCACGTAATTTTGTTCCTTGCTATTTTTCTTCTTTCTTCATTTTCTCATATCACCTATAAGTATAGTTATTAAACCTGGACCGGCCCAGTGGTCGGACCGATTGACCTAGTGACCCAGGACCTAATCCGAGTCGATTAAGCTTTTAGACCATTTTTGCTTTTGACCCGCTTTGAATCGGTAAAACCCGCTTTAACCATTAACCAGGTTGGGTTGAATATAAATCATTTAAATCATATTCTAATTTAATTTTTAATAAAAATAAGGGCTAATATAATCCATTAACATGATAAATAAATAAAAACTAAAAGAAAAATAAGATAAAAGAAAAAATAAATCATTATAAAGTTCAAAGTTTCAATAATTTAATAAAAATATAGTTTAATTGCATTACAAATATCTTAATTCTTAATTTATATCATTGTGTAGTATCTCATATGTCATAAATTTTAATAGTTTCATTATATAAGTATGAAAATATACTTTTTATTTAATTTATATAATTATTAAATATGTAAAAATACTTTTTATAATATTTTATTAACCCGACATTGACCCGAATGATTCGACAATTGAACCAATTGACCCGTGAACAGGAGCATTGAATGGATCATTGTCCGGGCCGATTTTAATAACTATGCCTATAAGTATATAATTTTGATTAATTTTCAGATGAAATTAAGATTAAAACCCCGATATTTGTGATTTTAATTGATGTGATAGTTTGTATGATTTTTTCTTACAATTACATCTTGAATAAAATCCCTTATAGTGACTATATTAGGAATAGTCAGCAAATTTTAATAACCTAATTGGTAAAAACATAAAGTTCAATTACCTAAATGTATACTCCTTCCGTCCCCAAATTTTTATCCACCATTGACTTGGCAATGTTTAAGAAAAAAAGGTCACAATGTGTTTATTTATATTATTGTCCTTGTGTTTGTATTATTGTTTTGGGTTTCATGTAGTGATGTGATAAAAAAATAAGGATAGATTTGAAAATTTAAATATATTTGTTATTTAAAAGAACAAACAAATTAGAACTTCTAAAAAAAGATTAGTGGGCAAATAAAAAGGGACGGAGGGAGTAGTAATTTGTAAAAGACGAGTTACCATTTGTGAAATTTATTGGTCATGTTGTTCAAGGACAATCTAGATTAGGTACCAATAGGTTAGCTTACAATAAGTTCACAATTGATGCAGGTCTTAAGATAAGGAAAAAAAGGGTGGAAAAAAAAGAGGTGAATTAATTTATTTTTTGGAGTAATTAATAATACTAGAACAAATACATGGTCAAAACACTGTGTTTGACTTGCATTTGGACCAACGCTCATGCATGAAACCAAAGGCTAAAAGCAACAACTCGATAAGGTTTGAGGACCATAACAATAGAGAATAAGTAGGGGTGGTAAAGTGAACCCGAACCTAAAAAATCCGCCCGAAAAACTCAAACCTGAACTCGACCAAAACCCGATTGACTTAAAAAGTCAACCATCCGAATCCGAAAGAAACCCACCTTGAAATTGTCCGATCTCGAAATAAACCCAACCCAAAACGATCCGAACCCGAAATTACCCGAATTCAGAAGTACCCGAACCCAAGCTTGATCCGAACCCAAACTCGAAATTGTCCGAATTTAATACAAAAAATTTAAATATAATTAAATAATTTTTTAAAAACAAGTTTTAGTTAAAAATTTATTTTATTTTTCATTTTAATTATACAATTGAGTAAACAAATAATCTCGATTTGGTTACAATTTTATAATTCAGAAGCTAGATCAATTTTTTTTTTGTGGAGAAAGGAAACTTAAAACAAACTTAAGTAAGGCTGTAACCTCTAGAAAAATAGTCTACATTTCATCTATACGTAGAGCAACAATAACTTATGTAGGTGACATAAACAAATTATAGAGGTATAACAAATTATGGTAGGTAAGTCAAAATTCACTTTGCAAAACTAAAGTCCCCTAAGTCTAAGTAGGTAATTTACTATCTATTCGTAATTTGATTTTTTTTATCTTTTTTAATTTACTATCTATTTGTAATTTGATTTTTTTACCTTTTTTGCAGTAATTAAATAATAAATACATAAATCAAATGTTTACATTTTAAAAATATATAGCAAATAATATCAAAAATATAGTAATGTATAATAAATAAATAAATGGAATGGTTTTGGTATACCAATTTGAAACAAATTATAATTTTGTTTAGTCAAAATATATATAATTTAGATGTAGATAAATATTGTCACGCCCCGACCCACCCGGGTCGGCCACGTGGCAACCGCCTCGTTGTCTCGAAGTACGTGCCAGCCGCTCAAGCACCTGAAACACCGCAAGGCAAAGAAATGGATACCATAGCTGCAAAGCAACTAAAACTTTAATTAAAAATCATTTAATAAAATAATAATCTTTAAAAGTAATACCAATGGACTAATTTAGAGAATACCTATACAACGGAAACTACTAAGCCTAAGCCATCGACGCCTCCTAGTGAGCCTCCATTCTATTTGTTGACCCCGTACGCAGATCTGCATCCATCCACATTGGATACAGGTGAGTGACAGAGGTTCAATGAATCTCCATCGGGGTTAGGCAAAACAGGGGTAATCCAATTTAAAATAATAATAAAATAAACATTTTTCTTTTCAAAATTCTTTTTTGGTTCTCCAACCAAGAACCCTCTTTCAAAACTCTTTAAATAAATATATATATATATCACAAATGGGCTGGCATCTCTTTCATACTGAAGGCGCGACCCGTCGGTCGTCTTATGCCTTACTGCACCGAAGGCTATCTCTTTTCTTTCTAACACATTTTCTCATTTCTCTTTCTCTAGCCCGCTCCCTCAGTGGTGCCCTTCGCTGTGGTGGAACACAGTGACCTGGAGCTCTGGCGAGTTTCCCTACGCGTCTCTCCAAACTAGGCTCGACTCACCGTGCCCCTCGATAGGTGATCCATTGCTGAGTATCATGCATGCTCTCAAACTCGGTCCATGCTCCCGCATATATAATGGAGCCCCGAGGAACCCTCTCAATCACTCCTTTCTCAAGGGTGTCGTACCCTTAACAATCACAACAATAATATTCATATATATATATATATGTATAAAACATATATATTTAAAACATATAAACACACACACATAAGTCTTTATATTTATTTTGAAAACATCCCACTGTCTACATGGGTATATCACAAGCAACTGTGTGTGTGTGGATTTCCCGTTTCCCAAAACCTTTGAAAACATTTATGTTTTTAAAACATTTAAAAACCTTTGTTCCTAGTGGCTAAACAAAGAAGTCTAGGTCACTCACAGTATTGGGAGATTTGTATACTCCCAAGCGCTCCATGTAGTTTAACCTTCGGAGCATCGCCGCATTCCATTCAACCGGAGCCCTAATACACGAAAATATAGGTTAGCATTCATAACTAAATTTATGAATGCACCTAGGAGGCTCAAGCATGACCTAAGATGATGTTTGGATGTGGTTTGGAAGGCTCGAAAGTGTTTCGAAACGATTTGGGGTCAATTAGGGTTTCGGGATGTGAAATGATCGTTTTGCCCCTAGAGGGCAAGACTGGGGCCGGATCTGGAGTGAACCTATGCCGGTTCTCTTTTACCAGGAGGCCATCCGTGGACAAGCAGAAACGGCCCCGGTTTTACATGGATCCGACACCGGATCTGTTTTGGGTTTCAAACCCGAGAATTCTTCAATTTTTCTCTTACCTCGAAATCCGATGCAATCGTCCACCAATTTGGCTACAATTTCATATGCATATACCTTAATGCATCCACAACATGCTTACAGAAAGAAAAACGAGAATCACAAGCTCAAAGTTCCTAGATCTAAATTTTAAACTAAGAATTTAACTAAAAAGCTAAACTAAATTTGAGCTTGGATCTCTCCTAAACCAATGCATAGAAATGCGTGCAAACTTAGAAAAACATAGATCGAGGTGAGTAGAATAACATATTAGAAACTCACCTTGTTTTGCCGGCCGGTTTGTCCGGATCTGCCAATTGTCCAAAATGCCTCCGTTTGGCTCCAGAGAGAAAAAGAAAAGAAAATGAAAGAAGAAGAAAAAAAGACATGAAGAAAAAGCTTCGGCCCTCTCCTATTTATAGAGGAGCCCGACACCGAGTCTACTCGGGCCCCGGGTCAAACTTTTTCCCCTTTTTCAACTTTCTTTCATTTTCACCCGTTGGCTAAATCCTTTGATTTCTTGTGCCAACGGGGCCCATAATAAATTTCTAGGGACTTAATTGGAGGTCTTTTTGGCATCTACTAATTTCCATTTAGAGTTAATTACTTTATCTTACAACTCCGTCTTATCCTAATTTGAACTTCTCTTCTTAATTAGACACATCCGGATCGACATATTGTTTAATTAATACGCCATCTTACACTATTCCGTTTGTACGAAAAAGTCGTGCTAGGTCTGGGTTTGTCAAATATAATAAATCTTGTAAGATTAATAATAATTATTAGTAGTAGTAGTAGTAGTAGTAGTAGAAAAATTAGTTTAATTTTACAAATTAGATAATTTTCTATGATACATATTACTTTTACTTGCACACAATTAACATTCAAATAATCAATTCAATAATCATACTTAATAAAAGTTAAAATTAAACCAACTAATCTATGTCAATGCCATTACCATGTTATAAATATCACTACTAGAAAAAAGCAATATAGTAACAGATTTAGGGACAGAAAAAACAAGAAATCCGTCCTTAAACAGAATTGGGACAGAAATTTTTCCATTGCAATATAGTCGTCCCAAAGATTTAGGGACGGAAAAATGCCCGTCCCTAATTCCGGTGGAAATTACCTACAGTTATAGGGACGGAAAAAATAATTTGGGACTAAATTTGCAGCGGAATAGGGAAGGCTTTTCACAAGGAATTTGTAACTGAAAAATTTCGGAGGAAAAAGAAAACAAAAAAGGTTGGGAAGAAGGGCAGAGCATCCCTTTTTGCGACAAAATTTGGGACGGTTTTATAATATTGGGAGGGAATTTGGGACGGAAATATTATTTTGGAACGGATTTAGGGACGGAAATCCTGTTTTGTGACGAAATTAGGGATGGAAATATCATTTTGGGACAGAATTAGGGACAGAAAATAAACATTTAGGAACGAAAATTGGGATGAAATTTTGATTAAAATTGGAAAAAAATAAATAATTATTATTTACTGATGAATTGATTATAATTATTATAACGGAACATCATAAAATTACAGAAATTTTACCATAATTGACCCAAATGTGAATAAATTGTAATTATATATATTATTTACAATTGTTATATTCACAATCAATCCATAAATAATAATAAATCTGAAATAAAATGTCACGCCCTGACCCGCAGGCCTGGCCACGTGATAATCGTCGTACCACCTCGACATGCGTGCCTCGTCAGGCGGGCGATCCAAGATGGCACAAGGTATAAAATAAGGGGTATACGAGTAATATATGAAAACATATAAGACATAATATACAAAATATTATTTAAAATATTTATAAAGTGTAAGTGGCACGTTTTACGGTACAAGCATGCAGCGAAAAAAGATAATACATATAATAATGTACTACTATTCCGACCAAGATTCACAAGGAAAAAGGTGCCACCTACAAAATCTTGTCCTCAGTGGTATACTAGGATCACTAACCACTTGGACACCTATCGTCCTTAGCCTGATGACCTGACAATAAAAGTGAATGGTGTGAGTACAAATATATATGTACCTAGTGAGGGACCCGATTATAATGATCGATCATCTCAGGCTGGGGATATGAAATAATCCAAAATTTCATTTATTAAATAATTTAGTAAAATCATATGAAATCCCATGCTAAAAAAAATATCAAATATAATATTCATAAATGGGCAGGTTTCTAAAATCATCCCAAAGGTACACCCGTGCACTTGGGTACCCCGCTAGACCGTCAAGGGCTATCTCATAATTCAAATTCTTTATCTTTACTCATTGGCCCATTCCCCTGACATTAGCCTTGCTATGGTGGAGCACAGCAACTGGAGCCCTAGCGAGCTTCCCTACGCGCCTCTCTCAGGGTCTCGTTTCACCGTGCCCCTCGATAGGCGGTCCACGGCTGATAATCATGCATGCTCTCAAACTCGGTCCACGCTTCCGCAAATAATGGAGTACTGAGGAACCTACTCAATCACTCGACTCCTAGGGGTATCGTACCTTTAATAATCATAATAGTAACAATTTATAAAGTCTCTTGAAATTCTCACCCCTTAAATCCTTTATAAACTTCGTGTGTGAGGGTGGACATTTCATACCCCAAAACGTTATAAACAATTATAAAACAATTTATAAAACTATTAGAAAATGGTTGACCCTCAACGGTCAACCAGTATAATCCAAGCCACTCACAAATAAAGGAGAGTTGTATACTCCCAATTTACCCCATGAATGCCCTAGCTAAATAATCAAATGCTACCAGTCCGATCCCATACCATCATGTACCTAAATAATCAAATAAAAATCTAATTTAAATAAATAAAGGCATTTGGCTAACAATTAAACACCAAGGCAAGATCTAATAAGAGTTTCTAAGGTCTCGTAATTAAATTGGACAAGTCCGGAGGTCAATGGGAGTCATTTGGGGTCATTAGGGGTCTAGGGGTGCAAAATTACCATTTTGCCCCTAGACCTGGATTGGGATATTTTCCCAACGCGAGAGGATCCGGGCCAGGATCAGTGCTGCACCTGGCCCGCACCTTCCCCGCTCTGAGGCCGAGCTCGACCTCTCATCTTCCCTTGCCCAATTTTGCATGCAATCCAACTTCAAATTGCATGAAATTCGAAACACCTATTCTTCAATACTTAAACTAAGATCCTATAGCTTCAAGAACTGATTTAAACAATTGATCATGCAAGGAATTTGAATCAAAATTCAATTGGTGCAAGTGTTCTTGAGCAAAACGAATTTCAATCTTCAATCTAGCATAACTTTCAGCTCAGACCATGAAATCATGCGTATAAGCTATCAAATTAAAGCTTGAAGAGTCTAGAACAACATACCAAGAAATCAGCCAAAGCCCATGGCTGGATTAAAAGTTGTAGCTCGAAGTACAAACTACCTCTAAGTTGGCAAATTTTGAGATTTGAAAAATTCTTGATAGATTTGATGTTTTTGATGCTCAAGCAAGCTAAAGGAGTTGTTATTGATGATTAATCAGGTGTTTGATGAGGGATTGAAGTGATGAAATTGAAGAAAATTGAAGAGGGTTGAGAGAATTTGAAGAGCTGAAGAAATGAAGAATGAAAAAGAAGATGAAATGGGCAAATGTGGTGGTCGATTGGCCGACCACCACCTTTTAAATGGTTGGGTTGACTTTTAGTCAACCAATCTGGGTTGACCTAACCATGGGTTGACTTTTGGTCAACCCGGCCTTATTACCTCGATCTTCGTGCCCAAGGGCCCTACCGACTCTGGATAAAATTTTAGGCTCCTAAGCTCGGAATTGAGCTAAAAGAAGTTCAAAACACCCATGGAAAATCTAATTTGGTTTCTTAGCCAAACAATTATACACAAATATAAGACTTGACTCGTGCAGACTAGGTCCGGGCGTATCATAAAATGTAAATACCAATATACGAAATAAAATGTAAATAATAATATCCGAAATAACCATCACAAATCGATATCACGTAATGGATCAAACTCAGTGAAGTCCTCACCATAGTCCTCACCCTCGGCCGGATCCACCACATGATGGACGGGCTCATCCCGGTGCTATGCCTGAGAGATAGACTCTCCGGTGCGAGCTTGACCATGCTAAGATGGCTCGGGCGTCGGAAGGGTAGCTCCCGGAAGTGGAGTACGATGGGCCGTCATCTATTTGAACCGAGACTCTGCCAATAGCCATGTAGCCTCCCGTGCATCCTCCGCCCTCTGCCTATCAAGCTCATCTGCCCTCGTAGCTATGTCGGTGCACTAGTCGTCAATCTTCTGTCGCAACGAAACGTTTTCTTGTGACTGAGATGGGATGGCAGATGAGTCAGCCTGAAACTATGGGTGGTGAACGAGGCTGCCATACCCTAACTATCGACCCCACTTGCCGCCAGCTACACCCAACCATACTCGAGGCGAGTTGACCTCCGATGCACCGCCAGCCCACGTAATGACCTCAGTAAGTGCGGTTTGATAGGAGTCCTAAAAAAAGCAGATAACTTGAATTAATAACATAATAATATAATATTAATCGGATAATTGTGTTGTAAATTGAATGAAATAGATAACAATAAACTTAAGGAAAGTAACAATTAATTAATTACTTACGTTAATTATATAATTAACATAATGACTTATAATTACTTAAAACGTAAGTTTACTTGAATTATATACTTAAATAATTAATTAATTAGCCTTATATACTTAATTAAATACTTAAACTTACAGCAGTGGTCTTGGCACGGCCCTCAGGATAATCAGCATTCTTGGGCTTGTAAACTTCTCGAATAATGCTTCAGGACCGGGATCACCACCCCTCTCTTTAACCTGAAAATGTTAAAAATGTAAAACAGAGAGAAATCTCAATATTTATGAAATATAACACTTAATCGAAATAAAACAGTAATTTAATTATTGCTAGATCAGCCCTATGGAATGCAGTGCCCCTATTACCGCCACGGAACACAATTGCCTGATCAGTCTACCGATATTTCTTGTTCTGCTCACTTATCCGCTTGTACTTTGGGTCGGATGCCCAAATATCACATAGATGTAGAGGTGTCAAATCAGGTTGATTGGGTAGGTTTCGGGTTTGGGTCAATCAGGTCGGGTCAGTTTGGGTCAAAAGAGATTTTCGGGTCATTTCAAGTTTCCGGTCATTCGGGTTCGGGTCTTTCAGGTTTTGGGTCATTCGGGTCTTGACACACCTAGACCTAGCACGACTTTTCGGTACGAATGAAATAGTGCAAGATGACGTATTAATTAAACAATATGTCGGTCCGGCTATGTCAAGTCAGAAGAGAAGTCAAACTTAAGGTAAGCCGTAGTTGGAAAATGAGATGGGTGACCATGCATGGAAACACTAAAGTGGACTTCTTTAAGTCCATAGCCAATGGATTGGAAGTCCATTGGAGAATTGGTCGGTGGATCGGGCCAAGGATCAAAGTTTTGAGAGGTTTAAAGGAGAAGAGAAAGTCTGACCCGAGACTCGAGTAGACCCGGTGTCGGACTCCCTTATAAATAGGGGGAGGCCGAGCCTCTCCCCCTCATTTTCTCTCTTTCTCTCTTCTCTCATTTCTCTTTTCTCTCAACTGCTCTTTTGGAGCAATTTTGGATTTTTGGCCGATCCGGACAAACCGACCGAAGGATCAATGCGAGATCTTGGTATGCTATTCTTAACTCATTGATCTTCGTTTTTCTAAGTTTTCACGCATCTCCATGCATTGGTCTAAGAGAGATCCAAGCTCAAAGTTAGGTTTAGCTTTTAGTTAGATTTTAAGTTTAGATTCGAAATCTAGGAACTTTGAGCTTGTGATTCTCATTTCTGCTCCGGTAAATGCGTCTTGGGAGGTGAGAGGAACCTCCATCTTGAATTTTGTGCCAAACGGTGGACCGAGGGGCTCGGGAACAGAGGAAAAGCCTCGGATCCCGAGGCTGCCGAACGGCTCCCTCTCGAAAGAGACCGTAGCCCAAGTCCCACGCAGGACTTGGGCCAGTCCCGGGCCGGACTGGGCCTTTTGGCCCAAATCGAGCGGTTAGGCCTTGTTTGGCCCAAACCGAGTTGGGGTCAGCCCAACTCACATGGGAGGGGCCTTTTGTCCCCAAAAACAGGCCAGGCCTGACCCAACCACATGGGGGACCTGCCTAGCCTAGATTCGGGTCAGGCTGGGCCAGGAGTGGACTGCCCATGGACCCCCAGGGCTATTTTTGTAATTTTTCACTAAGTGTCCAATTTTAACCCCGGAATCTCCTGGACACTTTTCTAAGCCCCGAATCACATTCTAGCCCAGTCTTAGGTCATGTTAGAGCCTCGTAGGTGCATTCATAAATTTAATTACGAATCCTAACGTATATTTCCGTGTGCTAGGGCTCCGGGTGAATCGAATGCGACGATGCTCCGGAGGTTAAGCTACATGGAGCATTTGGGAGTATACGAATCTCCCAATAATGTGAGTGGCCTATACTTCTTTGTTTAGCCACTAGGAACAAAGGTTTTAAAAACATAAATGTTTTCAAAGGTTTTGGGATATGGGAAATCCACACACACACAGTTGTTTGTGATATACCGACATAGAGAGTGGGATGTTTTCAAAGAGAAATATAAACACTTATATGTGTGTATTTATATGCTTTAAATGTGTGTGTTTTATACATATATATATATATATAATTATGAAATATTATTATTATGATTATTAAGGGTGCGATACCCTTGCGAGATGAGCGATTGAGAGAGATGCTCCCTGGGCTCCATTATATGCGGTAGCGTGGACCGAATTGGAGAAGCATGTTAGATTCTCAGCCTTGGACAGCCTGTCGAGGGGCACGATGAGACAAGACCCTGGGAGAGGCGTGTAGGGAAGCTCGCCAGGGCTCTAGAGCTGTGTTCCACCACAACTAGCTACCACCGAGGGAACGGGTTAGAGAAAGAGAAAGGGAAGAAAATGATTACAAAGCGAAAAGAGATAGTCCTCGGTGCAGTAAGGCATACGACTGGCCAGTTGTGCCTTCAGTGTATTAAATGCCAGCCCATTTAGTATATATATTTATTTTAAAGGTTTTAAATCCAATTCTCCTTTAGAGAATTATAAAAGAGATTTTGAAAATAAATTTATTTATTTTATTTTTATTATATTTTGGATTACCCCTGTTTTCCCTAACCCTGATGAAGACTCATTGAACCTCTGTCATCACCTGTATCCAATGTGGATGGATGCAGATCTACGTACGGGGTCAGCCAATAGATTGGAGGCTCACTAGGAAACGTCGGTGGCTTAGGTTTAGCAGTTTTCGTTGCGTAGGTATTCTTTTAAATTAATCCAATGGTGTTTCTTATAAAATAAATATTTCATTAAACGATTTCTAATTAAAATTTTAGTTTGTTTTGCAGCGATGATATCTATTTCAAGCCTTGCGGTGCCTCAGATGCGTGGCTGCAGACACGTACTTTGAGGTAGCATGGCGGTTGCCATGTGGCTAGCCCGGGCGGGTCGAGGCATGACAGGTCTCAAGTCATTTGGGTCTCGGATCATTTAGGTTCAGGTTTTTCGGGTTTTATCCTCGGGTTTGTCGGGTTTCGGGTCATTCGGGTTTCGGGTTAGGGTTTTTCGGATTTGACCATCTGGTCTTTTGAGTTACAAGTTTTTTGAATTTTATGTCATTTGGATTTGACTTTTTCGGATTTAACTCTCGAGTCATTCGGGTTCCCGATTATTTTAAATTGAATTAAAGTTTTTATTTTACAAATTAATACTTAAGAGAGATTTTATCAAAAATAGTATTTATTAGATTTGTTATAAATTGTAATTAAATTAATTAAATTTGTAATGTTATAAATGTATTAATTAAATTAGTAATATTTATAACTTTTTTAAAAATTTTCCTATAAATTATCTATAGTTTTGAATAAAATAAATATTTAAATTTTTATTATGTACTAATTCATTTCTAAATTCTAATTGATATATAATAAATTCATGATTCATAATATCATTAATATATAATTATGAATTGTCCACCGTACAATTACAAACTAAGGAACCGGAATTTTGATATATAATTACAAACTAAGGAGTCAAAATTTTATTATACAATTACAAAATTTACCAGTTTCCTCTTATTGAATTAAAAATTTAAAAGTTTTTATTTGGTCGATGAATATGATAGCTGAAAATGAGTAGTCAGTAGTCAATAGTCAATAGGCTATCCGGACTGTCATACAGCTATGGTCACCATGAACCACTAATCTTAGCATCTTATTATCTTAGTGCTAATGACTTTATTTTGTTATTTCCTCTCTAAGACTTGTATATAGACTATACTTTATAGTAATTAGTGATTACCATCACCCACTTCTACATAATAGAACAACTTGCACACACATTACATTTGGCATTCTCATTAAATTATTTGTTTTGGCAAGAACTAAATTATAAGGAGAAAATATATGAAAACATATTGAAATTTTAATTTCAAATTTTCAATGTTTAGATACTTTTCGTCGGATAGATAATTCACTAATTTAATATGAACATTAGTAATTTATTAATACTACTATAATTTATAAATTTTCTTAGTTAGAATGAAAAATTGTCATTCACATGAAAATGTTTATTTCTTGATTTGATTAATAATGATGAAATCAACATGGCCTTTTGTAAATTCTCAAATTTTCCTTAATAATGTTCACAATTAATATTATTAAATTTAAGTAATAATATTCTATAAATTCATATAATTCAATCATAATAATAAAATTTAAAAAATTTAATTATGAAAAAATATTTTTTTAAGTTGACTTTGATCAAAATTTTATCAATTATTTATTTTTATTTTCTTTATCAAATTTATTTATTAAATTTGAAGTTTAGGAGATATATAAAAATATTCTATCTGTCCCTATTTGTCTATCATAATTAATCGTTTCATACAGGGCAAAAAAAGTGGTTATAGTACAAAATTTCATACATATTTACATTGACTTTCTTATTTTATCCATATCTCTCTTCTTCTTTAATCTTCTCTCCTATTTAAGAAAAATATTCATTTGAGAGAGAAAGAAAGTAGTTTGAAAGGGTAATTTTAGAAAATTAGTAATTAATGCTGAGATATAGACAGATAAAAAGGGATAAATAAAGCTTCTAGAAACAAATAAAGCTTCTAGCAGGGGGCAAATAAATAGGGACAGAGGGAGTATTTCAGGAGTTTGTCGGGTTCCTTCGGGTTAGATTCTCGGGTTTTTCGGGTTAGATTCTCAGGTTAATCGGCTTTTGGGTTTATCGGGTTTCAGGTCTTTCGGGTTCCGGGTCAATCGGGTTCCGGGTCAATCGGGTTTTAGGTCGATCGAGTTCGGGTCGTTTACTTTTTTTTAGTCAAACCAGGTCGGGTTAGTTTCTGGTTCGGGTCGGGTTTTTGGGTTCGATTTAGTGTTTGACAGCTTTACATAGACGGGTCCAAACCTCGTCCGAAATCCAGTCAGGACCCGAATGCAGTCTCTTGGCAATTCCAAAGTGATACGTAACGTAATTGCCAGTAATCATATCAAAAAAGGCCCTCACTGGCTTACGTTCATCCAGGGGGAAGGTGTAACGTCTCTATAATGAAAAAATCAATACATGAAAGTGAAATGTTAAGAATTTTAATTCAAACCACATGAATAAACAAAAAACTATATAAGAATTCAATAAAACAATAAAATTAAAATAAAAGTTATAAAATACTGATATAACAAACCATTAGATTAAAACATTAAGAAATATCGGTTATAACAAAATATTTAAACAAAATAATTTTGAAATAATTAAATTAAACAAATAATTAGAATAAAACTTTGGTAACATCTTAATATTAATTAATATATTTTTATTTGAAAACATAAAATTATGTTGTAATTTAATTAAACATGCCATAAACGGTTAAAATCAAATTGTAGGTAAAATTAGAATAACTAAACTTACCATCTAATGGTCGAACATACGAGCCTGGACGTCACGCGGAACCTTCTTCCATGACAACCATGGCTCGATCCAGTAACCCATGATGATATGCTTTATTTCCTACTTGACCCTCTTTTTGTCCTCATCTCTTTAAAGTATAATAAACAATGTTAGTTAGTAAGAAGTATATATAAATATAATTAACAAGAGTTAAATATTAACAAAATTAAGATTTTACTCATGAATGAAGGCTAAGGTGATCGGGGTCACCGGTGCTGGGTCGGATGAGCTGCCTACATCAGGCTGGGTCGGCTGTGCGGATAGCTAGGCCAAGACGAAGGATGGCTGGGTCGGGTGGGAGGATGGCAGGGTAGGCTTGGCTGAGTCGGAGCCGGAGGCACAAAACGGTAAGTACGTTTGTCTACTATCAGATACTCCTCATAAGGTGGCGGAGCAAATGGAGAGGCAGCAAAAGTCTAAGGTGGAGAAGTTTGAGCAGATATACGAATGGAAGAGTGTAGACGTAAATCAGGAAGCATCGGAATCGATGCAAAAAGAGATCACACCGCAGATACGAAAGTCCGCTACGCGTATAAAATCATAATGTCAGTTTATCATTATATGTTTAGATTGGATGTAGTAATTAAATTTCATCAATGTTCACGATTAAATTCAAATGTAATCACCTATGAAAAACATGATGCATCAACAGATGGGTCCAGGATAGTGTCCTAAGGTAGATCGGGCGATGGAGGTGGTGGTAATCGAGGAGATGCCTGACCGACAAAAGCAGATCCTGACTAATGCGAATGCGTCACGGAGCCTCCTCGACCTGAACTGGCATGTCGACCTCGACCACGGCCTCGGCCTCGACCGGAACTCAACTAACCACGCTGTGAACCCTACAATTTAACAATGTAGAATTAATAATTTTGCATATTTCTAATTTAGAAAATGTGTAATCAATTACAAATTGATTTTTTTTAATTTCAATCAATTACAAATGGAGAAGTAATGAAATAATTACAAAGTATTTCAATAATTAAATAGTAATTTACTCAACAATTATATCAAGTCTTAATTACAATTTAAAAATTGATCAATTAGTTTATTTATAAAATTTAGTTAATTTCACAACAATTATATTAAAAAAGGCCGAATTTAACAATTACATTCAATACACAATTTGACAGTTTAATCAATGTAATTGACTAAATTTGCTTGAATCTAATTAATAGTGGTGTTTAATATATTTAATAAAATATATTTTTATTTCATTAAGCGTAATTAATATTCATGGTTAATTTATTGGAATGGAAATTGACAAACATTAACAATTCTAATTAACTTAATCTATTGGATTTATTAATTTCTTAACAATTATATCCATCAATTTAATCTATTTGTGCAATGTAATAAACTAAAAAATATTCAATTAATCAAATCTATCCAAATTATCAAATTCACAAATTAACCTTTTAATTTAAGTAACCTTTAACTTAAATTGTTTTTTCATCAATTTAATCAATTGAAATAACTAACAAAAAATCCAATTAACAAAATATATTGGATTTATTAATTTGTTAACAATTTTATCCATCAATTTAATCTATTTGATCAATTTACTTTAATAAACTAAAAAATATTCAAATAATCCAATTAACTTAGTCAAATGGATTATTTAATTTGTTAACAACTATATCCATCAATTTAAGCAATTTAATAAATTATAAACTCAATCAACTAAATCAATTTAAGCTATTTGATCAATTTAATCTTAATTACAAAATTCAATTAATCCAATTAATAAATTAACCAAATCTATCCAAATTATCAAATTAACACATTAATTTCTTTTTATACCTAAATATAATCAACCCATAAACAAATTAATCCATTCAATCAAAAAAATTTTAATTAATCTAATAAACATGTTTTTAATTAAGAAATCAAATCCAATTTAATCAAATTGGATTTGATTAAATTATCAAATTAACATATTAATTTCTTTTTATACCTAAATATAATCAACTAATAAACCAATTAATCCATTCAATCAAAAAATTTTTAATTAATCTAATAAACATGTTTTTAATTAAGAAATCAAATCCAATTTAATCAAATTAAAAAATAAACAAATGTAATCAAACAATTACCAAATTCACATATTAATCAATGTAATAAAACAATATTATTATCTTTAACACATTACTTAACAAACTATACTCAAATTCATAAACTTAAACACAAATTTAACCCAAAAAATAAAACTCAATCAATTCACAAAGCAATTATTTAATTAATGTAATTTTGTTAAGGGATGGAAAAAACCGTCATTTGCTTGGCTGACGACCCTCCGGAAAATGAACAATCGAATTGTTTGATTGGTTTTTTGATAGCTTTGGTTGAGGGAGAAGGGAGGAAATGGGGAGTGAGATGAGATAGAGGGATGGGAACGCCGGAATGAGGCCGAAAATGGCGCTAATAGTCGTCGGATTGGGTGGGGGCCAAAGGTTGCAGCGGGGAAAGGGGGAGAAGAAGAAAAGAATAAGAAGAAAAAAGGGGGAGGGAAGGCTGCTCTTCGATTATATTTAATGATCAGCCGTAAATTTTGCAACGGAAAATAGGGACAGATTTTGAAAATCCATCCCAAATAAAAGACGCGACCTTCAAAAAATTCGAACTGATATAAAGTTAGGGAGGGAATTTGGGACAGAATTTTAAAATTCCATCCCAAAATCCGTCCCTCACTTTGAGCCTGCGAAATTAAGAGGGAAAATTAAGTGCCATATTTAGGATGGAAATTGGGACGAAACATTACAATTTTGTCCCTATTTCTATCCCAAAAACCTAAACACCAAAATGCTAAGTTGGGAAATGAGGCGCCATATTTGGGACGGAATTTAATATTCCGTCCCAAATACCTAAATTGTAATACCTGCTCCGTAATTTTTCAGTTGCCTGCTCCATGAATTTCATCTTAGTAGAGAGTATCAAGCATTCCATAATCTAGAGTATAGAAAAATATTATAGTGTAAGATGGGTAGTTAGGAAATTTGGTGGAAAAGGCGATAAAAGTTCGAACTAGTATAGTTTACAAACGGTAAGGAATTTAAAAATTCTATTACGCGTTAAATGACTCGACAGGGCTTAAAAAATAAATTGAGACAGTGTATAAGATTTGGGACTAATTGAGGACATAAATGGAATTTTTAAATTTTTTGGGGCAAAATTATCCATGGGGGTAAAATGGTCATTTTACCATGAGATTTTATTTGGTCATGTGCATGGCACATAACCAATGGCCTATATATATAGTGATGGCTGGCCAAGCATGGAGAAATCAAGAAAGTTCTCCATTTTTCTTCCATTTTCTCCATTTTTCTCCATTTTCACCAAAACTCTTCCTACCTTGATTTCACCTAATTTAATCCATCAAAACCCCCACAAGTTCATAATTAAATTGAAGCTCTCAACAAGCCCATCAATAGCCCTCTATCAATTTTGAAGAATTTGAACTTGGTTGGAAGTAATTTGGATTTGAAGAATTAGGGTTCTTGGTGGAAAACCAAAATCTAAAGGTAAGCATGCCTAATTTTGATATTAGATTATAGTTTTTTGGCATGCTAAACATGAATATCAAGTCAATTTAGTTTGATTTTGCTTGTAGGCTTGCGAATCTAGAAAATTAGAAATGTTATGGAAAATTTTTGAATTTGAGATTTAGGCCAAATTTGGATTCAAGGAAGCTTGAGGTTGGAATATGAGATTCATGAAAGTTTACTACACTAGAAAATGTGATGAAATTACATGGAAGAAGAAACTTTCAATTTTGTAATGTGGTGCCGAATTCACCAAGGAAGAATGGTATTTGGTTAGTTGGTTGATTTAATGGAAAGGTAGTTGAATTGGAAGTGAATTAATGTGGAAATGCGAGTTAGGTATATGAAATTAAGGAAAGAATGGAATTGCTATATTATGGATTTTAGATTCATGAAATTTAGTTGGCAAAAAAGTTTATAAGTTGAATTAGAATATATGAGATGTTTGAATTTGCTAGAAATTGATCTTGGAAAGTGCTAAATGGACAAGGTGTAACATGGAATGGTTAAGCCGAAATTCTTAGGAGAAAAATGCAAGATTTCAATTTTGCAAGAATTTAATTAGTTTGATTGTATTTTTGGGATTAATTGGGTGTAAATGTGGAGAATCGAATTATTAGAATTGGATTGTTAGATGTATTGAAGAAAGAATTGGCAAATATGTGAGGTGGGTGTCGAAATTGTCTAGAAGAAATGGTATTTTGCTATTTTGTGAATTTAAGTGAAATGTGGTTACTTTGGAGTAAATTGAAGTGAGATTATTAATGAGAAAGATTAATTAAGTGTTAGATTGCCAAGAAATTGCATCACATTGCATAACATTGCTTGTAGTTTAGGTTCTAATTCAATATTTCATAAGGTTATGGGAACCTAATCAATGTATGAATAATTAGGAGTTCAAACATCTTCAAGCGATAAGGAATTGGTCAAGGATGACCAAGCGTAGTTCGGGCCTCACTGTGAGTGGATGACTAACTCAAAATTGTTTTTATACTTGATTTAATATTTTTAGATTTAATGCTTCTGTTTACTTGGATTTCTCAAATTAAAGTATTGATGAACGGTTTATGAGATTTTATAAAATCCTACTGTGTTAAGACGAAATTATTTCTTAATTTATGGATTGAGAAAGGAACTTGTGTTTTTGGGAAAGTATTGATGGCAGCCCAGATGGTGAGAGGCGTGTCCTTCTGGGTAGTGAATTAGGCTGGTGACCTGGGCTACCCATGTAGATCCGTGCTCCCGAGGGAGACGGCTCTCATAGTTTGATGAGATAATACTGTGGAAAGGCCATCTAGGTCGTAAGTTTGTTACTCGTGGCAGCCCCACGAGGGGAATTTATCGTTACTGCAGTAACTAAGTTTAAGCCTGCGGACCGCCTTTTGAGGGGCGCGGGTGAGTGTGCTTAGCCTTGAATCGGGAGGCGCAGAGGGTAACCCACAAGGCATTTGTGAGTCCATCCTGCGGCACTACCGGGCAGGATGAAACTCAGTCACCCAGTGTCGACCTCGGGCCAAGACGACAGCTAGGTTAGAGGAATTGACGGACATTATCTTTGACCTATGGGCCTATTTTCTGGAAATCTCCTTTTCTAATAGTTCTTTTATATTATTTTGAATATTTGAACTATTAAAGTATCTGAGTTTATTTTTTTGTAATACTTCTATAAATATTTTACTGGTTATCCACTCACTGAGTAACATAGTTACTCACACTCGTTTTCATAAAACTTATTTTCCAGGTTGTAGCTAGTTGACCGCGCTACTAGGGTACGTTGTGGTGGAAAAATAATTGGCATCTTGCACCAGTTTGACCAGAGGTGAAAGAGTCAACTCTTTTGTATTATTTTTAAAATATTCGTGTAGGGCCCATCGAGTATAAAAATATCATTTTAAATAGCCAATTCTCTTCTTTAATGAGTCTAAGACTTTTCGAAACTGACGTGATATTTTTCTAAATTCTGGAAGTCCGTAAATAAATTCTACAAAAATATATCGAAAAACTTGATGGCATTTCCGTAAATATTTTGAAGTTTGGGTGTCTTGCATGTAAATGAATTTTTACACTATGGCAGTTTGATATTTGATTTGTTTTGATTTGCCTACATGTTACTTAAATGTTCTAACTATTGAACTGGATGAAAACTATATAAGAGAAAAATTGGAAAAATCACTGTTTTAGCCTTGCAACCCTTGAGGTGTATTCTAACCAAATAGAATACATTTCGAGAGTTGTGGCAATTGTTGTGTGCTCGATCATGGTGTCGGGGCGTGACATAAACCCCAAAATGCTAAGTTGGCAAATGAGGCACCAAATTTGGGACAGAAATGGTGATGGAATATTAAAATTCCGTCCCAATTTCAGTCCCAAATACTTAAACCCCAAAATGCTAAGGTGGGAAATTATGGTGAAAAGCTAGAAAATGAAGCGCCAATTTGGGGACGGTATTTGGGACCGAATTTTGACATTCCGTCCCTAATTCGATCCCTATATGAAAATCCAACTTTTGTTTTAGGTTAATTTCAATGTTAACTCTAACATTAATGGATTATAATAATCACTACAATGTTGAATATGACGTTTTTGCTCAAAAGACATGTTAAACATTATTCGTCTTGCAAATGTTGTTGTTTTCCATTATTTATATAACTATGTATGTTATAAACTCTTGTTATACTATGAACACAATTAGTACTCTTAGTTTGATGTATGATTAAAGCTAACGAACACGTCAGATCAGCAATCCAAACGTTGGATCTTTCAATCTTTTTCACTATTATAGTTTAGGGTTGTTCAAACATGAATTGAATATAAGTAAACCCGATTTTCATAGGGAAATCGATTGTCTACGGTTAAGAGGCTTTGTAACGGTTTTTGGGATGGAAATGTGATTTGAAACTGTTTTAGGGACAGAAAATATTGTTTGGGACAGTTTTACTTGATAACGTAGGGTTTGAGCACCTAAAAAGTCCTTAAACTCTAACATCAAATTTGTAAGGGACGGAAATGACTAATTGCGTTGCAAAATTCCGTCCCTAATCTAGAAACCCTAAACCCCAAATTTGAAATTGGAATATTTTGGGACGGAAATAGGGACGGATTTGTATATTTCCTTTGCTATTTCCGTCCCTAAGCATCTTTTCAAAACTAATGTACTTAGCGACGGAAATAGGGATGGAATTTTAGTTTCACTTGCTAATACCGTCCCTAAGTTATTTAAAGACGGATTTAGGGACAAATTTTGTGGGTTTACTTTACCAATATTGGGACGAAAATAAGGACGGTTTTTTATATTTCCCTTGCAAAAATAGTCCCTATTCTTCAATTCAGATACGAAATTTTCACATTCAATGATAGGGAACCTAATCCAATGACATAAATATGGAACATAAAATGACAATATTCAAAACTCCCAATCATTTTCATAAGGGCATATAATTTTTATGACAGCCGCTACAAAGTAAGTTAAGTTAAAATTCATTTGCATTATATCCGTCATTATCATAACTGTCATCAGAACAACTTGTAGATTCAGCTAAATCGAACTCATCCTCCGAGTCGTTGACCTCCTCGATTAGTTGAAGCTCCCCTAAGTCCACTGCGAGGTTGATACCAGCGACGACAAACAATTGTATTGCATCTGTATTAGTGGTAACCGCGAGGGTTTTTCTGAATTTCTTTGGTTTGGTATGGTGCATCGTCCTCAACCTCTTCATCGACATTCTGAACAACTCTCCTCGATTTTGTTTCACATCCGGCCAACCAATTTGCTTTGTCTCTAATTGCACCGGAATAATCACAGAAGTAAACTTGAATGGCTTGTTGTGCTAACATGAATGGATCATATTTTTGGTACATCTTTTTCCGATGCATGTCAACCAACTTGTAATCTGGATAAACCTTCATTCCGTTGATAGGGTCAAATCAATCACACTCGAACAAAACAATTGTGGCCATGCTGTCTGAAAAATTGTACTCAAGAACCAAAACATCTTTCAATAGACCATAATAAATGCTGCAAGGATCGTCCGAGTTGGACCCTCGAACACAAACACCCCAATTCATTGTTGCCTTTTCGACTCCTTGTTGAACTGTATGGAAGTTATACCTATTTATAAACACACCGGGCCAGGAGGTTACCTTCCTTGAAGGTGGCCAGGAAAGTAGCATGAGGATTGATAAATCATTAATATACTTAGCTCTATTAGCTGCTATATCAAGCTGCAAGTGACAAACACGAAGTTAGAATAATCTAACTAATCAACTTGAATCAGTAAAACACTCAAATGAAAATCTAAATATACTTACATATTGCTTGAACCAACCGACAAAATAGGAGTCGATCAACTCATTAATGGTATGTTGCTCATATCCATCCTTATGATAATATTGGATAAAAGCCCTAAAGTAAAACAAATTATTTAATGTATGTAACTATATATAATTTTATAAATTAAGTTAATTTTATGGATGGATCTAACTTATTGAAGGATAGGTTGCACTTCTGGACAATTTCACAAGACATAAGTATGTGCTATGTGTTGTTCTCTCTCACCAAGCCACTCAGTTTTCTCTTTACCTTGAAATTAAGTTGGATAGATAAAAATTGAGTACGGCTTGAGAGACTCATTGGCTAACCCCTCATCGTTGCGCCTGGGTCTCCTTATGTGACAATAGACATCAGAATGAAAGTAATTTTGTGCGAAGTAATTAAATTCCTATGCAATATAAGCTTCGTAAATTGAGCCCTCGATGTGAGCCTTATTACGAATTGTCTTCTTCAATTGGTGAAGAAACTTATACGTAAATTCAAATAATATATCTGTATTAATTATGAGCAGCTAGACAAAGTTAAACTAAAAACCATCAAATTATATTATCAAAAGCGATAATCAATGTTGTTTATTTACCTTTCAAAGGGGTACATCCATCTGAATTGAACCGGACCTCCAAGTAATGCTTCGTACGGCAAGCGAACAACTACTGGACCATTGAATCAAACATGGCTGGAGGGAAGACTTTCTCCAAGTTACAAAGTATGACCGGAACCTTCTCAACTAAACCCAGAACCTTATTAATGTCCAACATACTTGAACATATGCATCGAAAAAATAGGCTAAGTTCTGTCACATGGTTCCATATACGAGGAGGCAACTTCTCTCTGAATACAATTTGAAGTAGTCTTTGCATAAAGACATGACAATCGTGACTCTTCATACCGAAAACCTTCTCTTCATTCATGTCAATGCATCTCCCAATATTTGATGCATACCCATCAGGAAACTTCAAATTCCTCAACCATCTCATAATGGTTATCTTCTGTGGTTTGGACAAATTATAAACAACTTTAGGTTTTGTGCGTTGCTGACTTTCAGAATCCACTACAATTGAAGTTCGAGCGCATAGAACACTGATATCTTTTCTTGCACTCAAAGTGTCCTTTGATTTGCTTTTCAAATCCATGACAGTTCCAAATATTGCATCAAAAAAATTCTTCTCAATATGCATAACATAAAGATTATGGTGCATCAAGTTTGTGTGCCAATAAGGAAGATCCCAAAAAAAACTCCTTTTTGTCCATTTATGATGAGTGCCATAATGTTGAAGCATATTAATCGGATCCTCCATTGCTCTCAAAAAATTCCAAACGTGTGCATATATTTCTTCCCCTATCAACCATGGTGGTGCAGCCATCCTCTCAACCCAACCATGTCGGAAAGACTTCTTATCCTTCCTATATGGATGATCCGAGTCAAGGAAGTACCTATGAAAATCAAAATATGTCACCTTTCTACTATGTGGAAGCAGGAAAGCTCTACTCTCCTGCATACATATAGGGCATCCAAGCACTCTAGTGGTGCTCCACCCAGATAACATGCCATAAGCAGGAAAGTCATTAATGGTCCATATAAACACAGCCGTAATGTGAAAATGCTCATTCCTATGAGCATCATATGTCAAAATCCCATCTTTTCACAATTGCTTCAACTCATCAATCAATGGTTGCAAGAAAACATTTATGTTTTTCTTCGGGTTGATTGGACCGGGACAGATCAATGTTAAGAACATGTAACGGCTCTTCATGCACGTACCTGGAGCAAGAATAGGTCCTTCCGAACTGTCCATGCGATGCAAAACCATCGGTGCATAGTCCCAATCTAACATTTCGAGCCTCAGAACCAAAATCGGGATATGTTCTATTGAAATGTTTTCATGCCTCGGCATCAGACAGATGGCACATAACCCCATCTTTGGCTTCATGTGTAATATGCCAAGTCATTTGTTCAGCTACTTGCGATGTATGGTACAACCGCTGTAACTGGGGAGTCAGTGGCAAGTATCTCAAAATGGCTGTCGGAATTCTTTTCCGAGTACTCTCCCCATGTCCACTAATTTCCTTGAATCTAGGTTCACCACAAAACCTACAACAATCTGAGTTTGAATGTTCCTTCTAGTACAACATGCATCCATTCTTGCAAGCATGAATCTTTACCACCGGTAAACCCAATTTATTGATGGTTTTTCTATGTTGGTAATAGTTTGGAGGAAAGTTATTTTCCGTCGGCAATACTTTCTTTATGGCATCACAAAAATAATCAAATGCACCTTCAAACAAGTTAAACTCCGACTTCCCATTTAACAACGTTGAAACAAAAAACAATTGTGACTGACTAGACCCATCAAAACAAGGCCGATCGGCATTTTTCATAATGTCAAACCACTTGTCATCTAACTCTGTCACATGCTGCTCTGTGAAAGGATCTTGCTCACATCCATACTCATATGCTGCTACTATCCTGGGTTCGGCTTCATCTTCATTATGTTGGACAAAACTTGGTCGTATAGCATCAAACACCATATGTTGATCCCATGTCATGTCATCATAGTAACCCCAGTGTGACATCTCATCCAGTAATGGCGCTTGTTCTTGCTACTGCTCATTATTATCATTTCTACACGGTGGTTCACCATGACTAACCCAGTTCCAATATTGCTCTATAAATCCACGAAGTACTAAATGATGTGCAACATTAACCGGTAAAAAGAAGCACATATTATTGCATTTACCATAGGGACAACGAATTTTTTCCCCATCTTTCCAAGAGCTGTCCTGAGTTGCTGCCCAATTAATGAATTCGCCAACACTAGTCATAAACTAGTCAGTCACACCCTTTTGGCTCGGTTCCTTCCGTTGATACATCCATTGTCGACTGCGAATCAACTCATCCATTTTTCCTGTATAATATTGTTATTTATAGTTGCCCATAATTTCCGTCCCTAATTCTGTCCCAAAACCTAGCAAGATTTTGATGTAAATTTCCGTCCCTAATTCCGTTGCAAAAATCTTCCGTTACTATTTCCATACCCAGTTTTCAACGAAAATAGCAACTGAAATTTTTTCTGTCACTAACTTTTCCACCCTTCCGAGTAGTATCGGATTTAGAGACGGAAATTTTTTTGTCCCTAAATCCGTTGAAATTTTAGGGATGGATTTTATCCGTTGATATTCTGCCATTTTCTTGTAGTGTATACAATATTACCTTTAGTTTAATTACTACTATGAATTTTAGTTTTAACTTGTAAGAATTAAGAGTTAAGATTATCTTACCTTTAATTAATAAATTGTATTATCATTTCTTAGTCTTATTGATATATGTTTTACTTTCACATCTAACAATTTATTTAAGTAATGTCAAT
This sequence comes from Microcos paniculata, assembly GCA_030664755.1. NCBI lineage: Eukaryota > Viridiplantae > Streptophyta > Magnoliopsida > Malvales > Malvaceae > Microcos > Microcos paniculata. Next base: position 33,954,820 of record CP131456.1, on the reverse strand, counting down.
GTCTAATGTGTATGATATATTTTTATTGATACTATATTATTTACTAATTTAGGTATTATGTATGGTATTTACTTAACCATCTATATGTCTTCTTATTTATTTAGTGTTATAAATATATATTTTTAAAATATGTCTTCTCCAAATTTAATTATTTCCAATTTATTGATTATTAATTTATTACTAACCTAGTGTAATGTTATAGGTATTGACCTTATTTTTAATTTATTATGTTGTATGTATCATCTTCTAATTAAATTATTTATCCAATTCATGATTTATTATTAATGAGTGATAACAATGAGAATAGATCTTACTATATAAATATATATATATACATATGTGTGTGCTATGAATCATAAATTTTTATGTAGATTAATTCATTTAATTAATAGTACTACTAATCTTTTCTTTTCATAAATTTTTTATATAAATTAGTTTATACTAGTTTATATACATGATTAAATACAAAAGTACAGTAAATAAAAAATATTGACCTTTCGAATTTAAGATTTTAAAAATTTCATTTATATCAAAAATTTTTTTCATAAAATTCAGAAAAGTACAAAACTTGCCCGAAACCCGCCCGATCCCGAAACGATTCGAATCTGATCAACTCATACTCGATTAGACCCGAACTTCAAAAAACCTGAACCTGAAGTGATCCGAACCCCTTACAGCCCGAAACCCGACCAACCCACCCGATTGCCACCTCTAAGAATAAGAGATCCATATGGGTACCCATATAGATTTAAAGGGGGAAAAATATTTGACTTTGTTTTATCCATATTCTTATTTTGAGAAGTCCTAGAAAAAATAAAATAAAATGTACTTATATTTTTTAAATGGATTTTTGCTAATTAGGGAGTTTATTTTAAAGCACTTACTATGTTAAGTATATTCCAAAATTGAGGTTAATGAATTAATCATGGTTAGTATATTTTAATACAAAAAATTACTGTGAATAGTTTACTACACATAACCTTAAATAGTGTCTTAAGGATGATTAGAAAACTCTTTATAAAATTATCGTCTTACTTTTTATTTGGTGTCAATTATAGTATCATGATATATAATTACTATAGTATATATATGTCGGTTTTTTTCTTTGGGTACACATCTCTCGTTTTCAATTAATTTTCTTAAAGCCTTTGAAAAATAATAGATAACAAGTATTTGAGATTTTGAGGGAGTAAATAATAATAATACTAGTTTAAATTGTAAACAAAACCTTTTTTTATTGTCACAGGATTGAGTAAAAGGGACCACAAACAGGCAATCAAGCACCAAAAAAAGGAAAATCTAAAAATATGAGAAAATTTTTGAGATTTAACAATCCTCATTCCCTTCAGAAAATAAAATAATGCTCCCTCTATTTCATATTGAATGTCCATCTTATTATTTTAAGATGTTTTAAAATATTGTCTACTTTCCTAAAATAGAAAACACTTTAACAATTTTACCTTTCATTTAAACACCAATTTTTAATGAAATTGATCACTTTCTCTACTTTTAAAAGATAAAATTAAAATATAACTATCAAAATACTATCGCTTTTAATAAAATTTTGTGCCATTTACCAAGTAGATAATTAATTTAGAAAGGAGGGAGTCCTATATACATACATACATATATATGTATAAATATATATATATATATATATATTAATATGAACAAATTAGGGCTCAACTTTTCTTCCCTTTTTTAATCCGATAGACAGATATAGAATCTTGACCGGCTGACATTAAGATGGATTTGGATGATAAAAAGAGATTGTCACGATGCTCAATCTTATCCTCTCTTTCTAATCAAAAGAAACTTGTCTTAATTTTGGTCAGAAAAAGAAACTTTACTTGCGAAAATGACCAAACATGACTTTTTTTTTTTTTTGAGGATACTAAACATGACGGTTGAGGATGCCAAACATGCTAATGAAGCTTGTATAAGACATAAGTTCAAACCCTGTTCACTCCCTCGAATCCCCATACAATAGCCCGCCCTTTGAGAAATATATATATATATACACACATAATATATATATATAGATATATAGATATATATGCAATCATGGGATTGTCTAGAGGGAACATCTCAATAATTAGAATGGAGATTATACTCTCTTTTATGCATAATCATGCGAGATTTCATCTTATGAAGGTTTAAAATTTGAAACATATGATAGATGGAATATGAGATTCAGGATTAATTTGATATTTTGTTGTAGTTAAAAATTTGTTTTTGGGAAAAATGCGTTTGAAAAGTGTTCTATAAAATTGTCATGAAAAAATGTTAGAGTTTTATAAGTGTTCAGCGACACGTAAAAAGGTGAAGGCAATTTTAAAACCTAAAAACACTTAAATATTAACTTTTTAGGTTGGATGGGTTTTTATTGTCAAAATTAACTTTGGATAAAAATCAAAATTTATAATATTGATTTAGAGGTGAAATTGAAAAGTAACTTTTTGACATTCAAAGGTAATGTCAAACAAGCACTTATTATATTTAATAGGATTATCTCTCATTGGGTGGAATAATATCATATGTAAAAAAAAAAAATTAAATTATGCAATTGGTTCCTATACTATATTGAAAATGTAAATTTAATATATTTACAATAATTTGATCAAATTAAGTTCTTCTAGTATTATATACCATCAATTTCAGTTTAATAACTAATGATGTTAAACTTTCACTATTAACTATATTAATATAACGTCAAATATGATGACATGTCCTTATAAAAAATATTTAAAAATTTTAGATGACCTTTTTTTTACTAAATAGCATACCTTTTACATTGAGTAGGTCATTTTTCATTTTTTTAAGTGTGGGCCCTAAACCCTAATAGAATACTTTGCTGTGATTGGATGATTACATAATTGTAGAAAAAGTAATTGTAAGTGATATAGATCTCATTAGACAGATACATGAACTAAAATCACAAATCAAAGATAAAAGGAAAAATATTCAACTTTGACCATGCAAATACCTAAGTGGGTATGACTAACATTATTTTGTCATGATAAAACAATCTCCTCAGCCGTGAAAGTAGGCCAACCTAATTATAAATTGGCATAACATAAAATGGGAGAGGGGAGGGGCGCAAACAAAGAGTCAAAGACAAACACAAAGAGACAAAAACTTGTCAACTCCCATAACAATCTCATTCTCATTTAATATCATCTACAAATTTATATGTTCCCATTAATAAGGTGGTGGGTACGATATTTACAAAAGCTTTCTCTTTCTCTCTTGTCTATTTTCTCTGGGAACAGTACCCCATATGATGTTGAGTTCGGTACCTGAATGAATGAATAATAGGGAGATAAAATTAAATTCGAAAAACCTTAGTGATGTTGGTAGAATAATCCAGCTGGGTGAATGAAACATTGAGTTGTATTGTATTATGCCGAAAAATCCCTCATCAGCAATTATGAGGGAGGGCTCCACCTAAATTGTAAACACCCTTTAAGCTAAAAGATTTCTTTTTTTTCTTTTTTAGAATTAACGATTTTATTTTTTGGAGTTATCACACTAAACTTAACCAATTAAAATTCAGTCTGAATGATTTATCAAAAAAAAAAATCAGTCTGTATGAACAAAGTATTTCTTTTTTAAAAAAAAAATAAAAAAGTGTGATTCAGTTTGGTCTTTCTTTGCTGCTTTATCCAGTGTAAAGTACACAGCTGATATAAGATTTTCCATCTCAAACCTTTAACTGGAAGTCAATTAAAATCCTACAAACCTTTACCATAATTTATTGCTGTTTATTCCTTGCTTTAGGATTTTAATGATTATATCAATTATAAGAGATGATGACTTTTCCATTTAACTTTGACTGAGAAAGTTAAGGTAGCTTTATAAAGTGTTACCTACCATCTTCCAATATATGGGACTAATTTTTCACATTAATTCTTCTTGTAATGATTACCCTACTAAACCCTATTTTGTAAAACAATTATTGCCTCTATTTATTAGGCATGCAATGATATTAAACTTTACTCTCACTTTCTTTTTCTTTCTTGAGCTTATCCATATTATTACATGAGGAAATTTGTTAAATGTATGATTCGTACCCAAGAGCACCAAATAAATATAGAATTAGATGATACTGAACAAACAGAACCAAGGTTAATTATTGAAAAATTAGATAAAGCCTTATGAAAAAACTTTCATGCATTTTGACGTATGGGGTTTTAGATTTTCCTCTCCTTGTCCACTGTAAACTATAGAAGATATACTGTATGTTAATTCTGTAAGGGACCTTTGGTGCAATGGATAAAATAAAAGAAGATAAGATAAGAACGAAAATTATATATATGTATATATATATATATATATTGTAGTGTAATTTATATTATTTACATATAATTTATATTGTGAAGAGAATTATTTATAGGATGTATCAATCATCTTTCTATTTCTATAGAAGTGAATCATCCTATGATTAATCTATTTGATAATTCAATTTTATATAAACTATACAAACCATACCATAAATTATACATAATTTTTCTTCTTATCTTATCATATCCGTTGCACCAAATTAGACGAGTCTTAACTATATTACATTTTTTGGAACCCTAAATAGGGTAAGCTCTCTCAAATCCATTTTTTCATTCACTGGTTTTGAATTCGAAATCTTTCTTAAGGGATATTTAGTTTCTTCTACTAAATCCAACGGACATTAGTACTTCTGTAAATAATTGGATGATACTATTTTCCTTTGAGGAAACCCCTCAAAACCCTACCTGAATCAAAGGATACCGAAGCCAAGAAGCAAGCTGACGAAGAGAATTATACAAAGATAAAACCATTACAAGCAGGTAAGGTTAAAGAAGTAGGCAAGCTGGTTGAGGCCACTCATTTGTGAGAAAAAAAGAACCAAGTAATTCCATTTCCATCCATCGAAGTGGAAAGAAGAAAGATGTATAGTGATGCATATAAGAGTTCGAAAAGATTAGTAGAGAACAATGGCTAACTCTAGCATTTGGCCCCAAGTCAATTGTCCATGGGATCATTCAAGTAACAAAAAGTGAGGCCCAAGGCAAAAAAAGGAGGGCCTCCCCATCCCATTTTGCAACTGCAAAACCTATTAAAGCAAAAACTATCCACACAAATTGAACTAAAATGTGAAACATACGCGCCGCCGGGGGGGGGTCCCTAAAACCTACTCGTGTCAATTCTAGTTAAGAGAAACAGCAAAATTTTTAAACTTTAGGTCATTTCGTATTTCATTATCATCGGATGGTGTTGGATGGCCCGACACTCCAGCAAGATACAGCGTAACGATGCGTCCTCGTCGTTACGCTGTTGTGGTCACATTCAGGGATCAGAACTTATCTGAGGCAACCTTATAGTCCAAACCTTCAAAAAAACAAAAACAAAAACAAAAACAAAAAAAAAAACAAAAGTACAAAATCTTAGAAGGAGAAAAAATTCCAGACAATAACACAGCAGCATTCACTTTCCGACTCCAATTTCCTCTCTAATACCCAGCAAATCTTAATTTAATGAAGCCCAAAATTTTTGCTTCTAAGGAATCTGGACTATGAGACACATTGCAGGGCAAGGAGCAGCCCTTCCCAGCCTGTCTCATGCCCCCATATGCTCAGATTCTTCTCCTTTCAAAATTATTATTGTTATGATTATTATTATTTTACAACTTAATATCTAAATTAGTCATTTAACTATATCAAAAAGGATAGATTGATCGTTCAACTTTTATTTTGGATCCTAAATAAAAAAAATAAAAGAAAACTCGGGATCAATTTGTCCTCAAAAAAAGTTCAAGGATCAATCTATCACAATCCGTCAACATTTTAATCATTCAATGACCAATCTATCATAAAATAAAAGTTGATAAATCAATCTATTTTAAATAAAAGTTGATGAACCAATATGTCCTTTTAGTATAATTCAAGAACCAATTTAGACATTAAATAAGTATTTTACCTAATCAACTAAGCCCTACTACTACACCCCGACAGCAATATCGATGTCACATTTCGAGGATGCTTCTTATTTTTATTTTTATTTTTATTTTCGTCAAATTAAAAAAATCATAAAAAAATTATTGCTTCTCATTGCTACCAAAAAATTACTCAATTCGGTCGGATATATACTATAAAACGTTGGCGGTTGGCTTGGATTTTATAGAAAATTCAATGCTCTCACCTTCAACTTGGATCTGGATTCAGGTTTGTTTCATTTTCTAGGATCGTAGATCTTATGCTCTTCATTTGAAGGTTTACATAAATCACAACGGTAGCTGTATTTCCCAAGTATATTATACGAATATGTTTAATTTAACCACTGGATAATAATTTGGTCGATTTAATATTTTATTATTGAGAATAGAGCAATCAAATCCTTTCATGTCACATAATCAATTTATGTTAGAATTGTTGTCGTGGGATCAATTTTTATCTTTAGAATTACTAATATTGCAATGATATGGCCAGTTAAGCCTTAAAATGTTATGTCTGGTATTAACGTGGTATTATCACATCAGTTTATGATTTGATTTATTACATTTATTATTCCAACGTAGGCATTATTCTGAAATTTTTCTGACTTGTTAGTTCCACGTCACTACTGCCTATGCTAGTTCATATCTTAACTGACTACTTCATGTCCAAATAATTTCCATGTTAGCAATTATAATGAGAGGATTGACATGTTAAGACCTTATTGTTAAATTTTCAAAAGTATATGAACTAAACTGACCTAAACTCAAAGTATAAGGATTAAACTGAGCATATTCATATAATAAAAGGACTTGGGGTACTTCACCATTTTGGAACACTTGTAATAGGCATTGTTTGTTGGTAGAGTACCTATTTTTAAGTTCTAATGACTAGAGTAAAACCCTGAAATAAGTATTAAAAAAAAAACCCACAATATTTTAGTTTTAGGCATACCTAACCTAAAACATAAACTTCAATAGGGAGACAAAGAATTCAGTATTTTATTAACAAATCATACATTATCAGCAAGATTGTTGGACATTTTTTTTTTCACATATATATATTATAGACTAATTCTTCATAAAATAAAGAAATTTGTCCCAAGTTACCCAAAAAAAAAAAAGGAAGAAATTTGTCCCAAGGGACACCCAATAATTAGAGCTTGACACCTCTTATGATAAGTCTTGAACTCTAATCTTGGGATGGGCTGGATGGGATTATGAGATTGGAGAAGACTAACTCTCATAGCCTATCATATTCCTAAATAGCAAAACATATACAAATAAGTAAATAAATAAATTTTTTTGGCTAATAAATAAATAAATCTAACGTCACCGTCAGTAGTACTTTTGGTTTAAACTATGTGACCAAAGGAGTAATCGTCAGCAGTTTTAACTCCAATGATATACTTAAAAATTTAAGACAATCACGTCACATGCTGGAGGTCAACTTGGGTCACGGATATTTACACATTTTGTTTTGTTAGGAGTTAGTAGTATTTATATACTCCCTTTCTTTATTATTACTATTATTATTATTCATTGAAGAAAGCACAGTTTTGTTCAATTAAAAAACAAAGAAAACAGAAAAAAGAGAGAAATTAATAATAAATAAATAAATAAATAAATAATTATTATTTCATACAATGCCAAATGAAGTTTTTAGATTTCGCAAATAATATTAAGATAATAACACATAACCCACGACCTAAATAATTAATCAATGAATATTTAAAAAACACTTGTCACCTCTATACCTCTTTGCTTGTAAATCTAAAAACTCCACTATAAAAAAAAAATCAGGGCTAAACATGATGAATAGGCTATCAAGTTTGTCACATAACCCACTTGTAATTTGTAATTTTGTTCATAAAAGACTAAACATGACACGACACCAAGCAATCTGTTCTTTGCTAATTCGTCTACAAGTCTAATTCAACCCGGACCTTTTTCATCACTCTGTCTTTTTAACAACTGCTTGCTTTAAGGCAGAATCCGATCTCTTATCATTATCCCATCTCTATTTCAATCCAGCACTCTTTGGAGGAGCCTTACTGTTGATACCTTTTTTTTTTTCCTTTTTTTTATTAAGGACATTTTCAGAGAATAATTCTTTTTGGAAATTTTACTGTCTTATTGAGATAGAGATAACTATTACCTCAATTTTTTTTATACAATTCGGGATATTAAGACCCGATGATTGGGGAGGAAGATGACAGGGGGTCGAACCCCTACCTTGATGACCTCTCAAGCCTCTTAACCACCAGGCCAAAAGATAGAGGTCACTATTACCTCCTTAGTGAATACATGGATAATGGAACCATAACCGCGGTTCAGCTGTTTCGCCCAAAGCTAAACAAAAAAGGAGCTCTTTCTGAGGCCCAACAAAAACATACATTTGGTTCTAACCAGAATCCATAGCAAAATGCCCACCAGGTTCTAAAACAAGCCCAAAATTATAAACAGATTTTGCCAAGGAAAATAAAACCAACATAATTCTCACCAAAAAAAAAAAAACAAAAAACCAACATAATTCAGATTGTCATACCTACGGTACATTTGGACCCCGCCGTCCACACAGTTCATTCGAGTTTTTTTGCCGATGGGAACATTTTCGAAATTGGGAGCCAGAGGCTGATGATTGCATCGAGACGGGAAGAGAGAAGGCTACAGCTAGCTGCATAATTAGTGCTGTTCAATCGAACCAAAAAATCCGATAACCGAATCAAACCGACAATTCAATTAGGATTTTGGACTGATCATACGAAAATCGAATTAACAGAATAAAAACCGAATTGAACCGAATTATCCAAATGAACTAAAATTTTTAAAAAAAATATTTGATTTTATTAGCTCAAAATTAAATGATTCAAAGTTTTTATAATCTTATTTGAGCTTTTGTAAAAGAATAAAAGTTTAAAATTGATTTTATTGATTCAAAATTGAATGAATTAAAGTTTTTATAATCTTATTTGAGCTTTTATAAAAGAATAAAAATTTAAAATTGGATGAACTCTAACAACCCGAAAACCCGCAAAAAAAATCCGAACCGAACCGAAACCTAAACGTTCGGATATTAAAACCTTAATACCCGAACTAAACCGAACCATGTACACCCCTACGCATAATAGAAAGAAAATGAAGCGCAACTGTGATAATTAAAATTACATAATGATAATGATGTACTAATGCCTAGAAGTAATTCTCATGAATTAGAAACCTATGGCAACAAGGGATTTTTTTTTTCTTTTTAATTATAAATAATCAAATTATTATATACATATAATAATAATTCTAACAAAAAATGATTATGAGCACAAAATACTGCAAAATATCAATAAAACTTTCCTACACTTTTGGTATGTACAGTTTCTGACCATAAGGGCTGCTTCTAAGTTTCGTTGTTCCTGAGAGTCAGACTTCCCGACTTACGTACCTAATCAACTGTCTCAATACAAGATATCAACACCATTAAGTGCGCTATATGGGCAACTCTAATCAAGTGTGTCTTGATTGCTTAGTTGTCTTCAGGCCACTAAGCGGAGACGAACTGTTAAGTATCAAGTGAACCAGAAAGACCACCATCAGTCTTCTTTTGCTGGGACAAAATCTGTAAAACGGCATTGACATGGAAGCTTCAAAATGTCGTCAAACTTTTAGCTATTCATGCGGCTATGCGGTTTCTTTCTTCATTCTCTTTGCAAAAATGGCATTGTAACCATGACACAAGAATCTTAAGGTCACACCCCATTTGTTGGAGTCATTGTTCCTGAAAAAGCCCTCAATAAGACTGAGCCATAGTAGTTCAGTGATCCCTCTTACTTTTCTTCAGCAACATCGACATGTGATTGACATGTTCATGGCCTGTCTGGGAACCACCCATCAGCCACTGCAGAGCCTCAGCCGCTGCATCTTTTTCCGCGCTCTTCTTGTTGTTGCAAGGCTGTCCCATGATTAGCATTCCATTGAACTCCACAGTGGCTCGAAACTGATTGTTTTTCAATTGCTTTGTCTTATAGATTGGCGCAGCATGTCCTGCTCTAGTGAGCAGCGTTTGGAGCTGACTTTTAGAATTATCACCCCCAGGTCCACTATCTGTCCTTGAAACCAAGGTTGGCTGTGGTGGCATAGCAGGCATTTTTGTTGGTTTCAAGGCCTGACGGCCAAATACAAAATTTCCTTCACAGCAATCCTCTGAAACCAGTAACCGTATGGCAGATACAAGCTCGTGATGGGTATTTAGGACCATTTGAGGATTGAGTAACTGCCCACATTCACCGTGGTTGATTAGTGGGAATTAATTTAGATTCACCTTAATGTGGAAGCAGGAGCTCAAAGATAAAGTTGCAATCAAGGAAACCAAGACAAAATAAGTACAGCCACGATGAGTCAATATCATTTCTCTCTTGAGTTTAACTTACTTTATTCTGAATCAACTCATCAAATTCTCTCCTCAAGCTTTGATATTTTTCCGCTATAGCAGGTTGCATGAAGAATTCCAAATAACCTCCCAACATCTTCAGGTGTCCATCCTGTTAGTGCAAGTATCAAACCATTACATACTGCAAATAATTTCACCAAATGAAAGGCCAGAAACACATTAAACAAAAATAAGAGTACAACTAGAAGAAACAAAAAGACTTAGTAAGAATAATAAAGGAAAGAAATCTCACAACGTCTCCTCTTAAGATGCTACCGCCAAACAGGAGAAGCACTGAATCAGAGATAGCTGTTGAATCCCGCAGGAACACAGAGTTCACTTTTATCTTCTCATTAAAAACCAGCCAAGGATATGGAATTCTAGATTCCCGAGCATTAACAGAGTTCTATGAAACATAAAAATTACCACGAAAAGATAAAAAGAGAAAATTGGCGTACTTGGTATTATAGTCAACAGTAATTAGCAGCAGAAAATCAGTAAACTTGATGCAAACTTACCGAGTATAGAAGCACCTGTCCATCCTCCATGGTTTTTAGTGAAAATGATTTCTCATTGTGCTGTGCATGAATTTATGTTAATACTTATGGAAGCTATTAAAAGGAAAAAAATGTATATAAATACAGATTGCAGATTCAAGGTTAATACTTACGGAAGTTATTAAAAAAAAAAAAACACTAAATACATATTACAGATTCAAGTCATTGCCAATGGATTTCTACTAAGAATTCATATGCTCAAAGTGTAGGATATCCTTGTGAACTTGTAAGCACATACTAAGTAGCCACAAAAGTTAACTAGCATGCTTAGGGAATCTTTATGAGGTCCCCAATTTGGTTACACAATGATTTATTGAAGAATCAAGAAGTTTAAGCTGGAAAAAGTCGAAAAACTTACTGAGAAAAAACTAAAGACTCACCACAACAGAGCAAATTCCAGGGTATAGTCCGTAACAAATAACTGCTCGGACAAGATGGTGATCATAGCTCCATGAATTACAGTTAGTTGCATTGGCATCAATGAGACTGGTATCCATGAGCAAAGAAAGGAATTCCATCCGAAGAGCATCAATAGCCTTCATAGATTGTATAGAAAGAAAATTTTTCCAGCAATAATCGTATCCAGCAAGGTCTTTCTCAGCTTCTTTCCAGCCCTCATAGGCCCGGACAAGCGCAAGGTGGTCACTATAATCACTGGAAAACTGTGATTTTGCAGCCTCTGCAAGCTGCAAGGAGGAAGAAACATTGTTATATACACTTTAATATTTGAACATCTGTTGGAAAGGTTCTTTTGTTTGCATTAATTTAAACCAGTCTCCACCTCGCCATTTGAAATTTGTAGATGATTAGTTGACAACCATGGTTTTACAAATTTACCATTGTCCCTAGGCATGTCTTTCAGGGAATTGGGTTCACAATCACACCGGTGGATTTACTCTGGAAAAGAGTGGCAGGGTTTTTGGGTTAATTCCACATTATGGGATGTTGTACAGAGGTTGGCTAGGTGCTTCTTATGGAGTTTGTAACAGGTTCTACGCTTAACCATAATCTGGTGTATGAAGGTGCCTCCTCCCATGTGTCCTTTTCCACCAGATTTAACTTTGAAAACTTATTCTCTCCATTCATTGAATGACAAATGGGCTGGCATCTTTCTAGTGGCCGCATACCACTAATCTATAAGGAGGCCTTTAAGACTTACCTGGGACAAGCAAGTTTTTCAAATATAATTGCAGGCCAATTACTTCTTTTATCTATTTCCCCCATGCAAGCTCCCCGTACTTGTTCCCTAGTTGTTCTTCCTACTTACTACTTCCCACTTCATGCATCCTATCTATCTTTGCCACCAACCATGGCAAACATTAGTCAGCTGAAACTAAAATAAATGAACAAAAAAATAAAATAACTGGAGCAATCAGAACAGTTTTCTTGGTTTTTGCTTAAATCAGTTAGGGCTGCGATTTTATTTATTTGATTTTCTTGCTCAGTTTTCAGAGGCAGAGAAGAAGACCTGAGCCTGACAGGAAACCTACTACTTAAATAGATCAGATTTATTATATAAGAACATTTATTTTATTATATTATAAATTTCCTTTAGCTGAAAGCCTGACCCAAACCATAAAATTTATTTTTCCACCCCACTCGTATCCTCCGCCTACACATTTGTTGAGCACTTGAGCAATTATTGCAAGACTGAGCTAACCACCAAAGACTCAGCAAACCCACCCGTTTGAAGCCTTGAATTATTGCTATAACTATTTACCAAAACTACTTATGCCACTCTAGCTCTAAAATTTGCACCCATCCCATCCTTCACCAGATACTGATGAGAAGATGGGACAATTGTTTTAAGGAATGACTATCAGTCCACCCAAAGATTGCCAATAGTTATGCAATAAATCAAAACAGGGACTTCAAGAGTAAAAAAAAAAAAGAATAACAAATATCAAATTCATGTTTTGACTACAATCTCTAAAAGATGCAAAAAATGCAAAGTTGACTTACATCTTTCTTGTCCAATGGTGACAAAAATGGATCTCTAACACTAAGACCAGCAACGATGGTTAATACAGGATCCAGGCAATTGAGAACAGCACCTAGGATAAGCATCTTCCCAAGTTTCGGCTCCATTGGAAGTGTAGTCAAATAACGCCCTGTCATATGTAAGCCAAATTAGGCTACAGTTTCTAACTAATTATGAAAACTAGAAAGCATCAATGTGAAAGCATAAAATAAGTGTCTACAAACCCAAGACGGTTAGATTTTCATTCTCATCCAAGGCCCCAATGATTTTTAAATATTCAATGGCATTTTGAACCTACATTCACAGTTTAATCAAGTAAAAAGTTAAATGTAGGAACATACAATTACAAAAACAGTTTGCATGCAAACAGTGGTAAATAGGACCTTCAATAATTACTTTAGTTGAAAATGTGTAAGATGGAAAATGCATCTTTTCTAGCATGGCATTGTTATTGCAGTAAAAGTAAGACCAGGATATCAAATAGGCCACTACCGCTAGTAACTCTGGCGACTGCAATGCCCTTGATAGGAATTCAGATATACTCCCGAGTTTCAAACTTTTAATTTGCAGACAAAGAGATTGCAAAGGTGTTCGCAAAATTTCAGGTAATTGATATTCAGTGAAGGCATCATATACGCATCGAGGATAGAGATGGTAACATTCTCCAGGTTGCACTCGGCCAGCTCTTCCTCTTCTCTATGTACTCGTTTATATGCACAAATCCATAATTAGAGTAAAGCATAATCAACAAGCAGTAAGGGGGACTTGTATCAATTTAAAAATTTCTTTCCAATGCAAGATACATAGATGAGATAAAGAACAAGAGAGAAATATCACCGAATACTGCATCTCTAACATAATCCCAACAAAATTAGGAAACTATGGTCCTCTATCTAATGCAGAATTCTTCTTTTGTAGATGAAAATATAGCAGTTTTATGAATATTTATATATTTATTCATCACATATTATCATCAGACTTGCACTAAATTTTCCTAAATTTTCACAAATTCAAAGTCAACATAGAAAAGAAACAAAAGACTCAGAACAAATCATTTCCAGGGTCATGAAAGATGAACATCAGGTGAATATGAATAGAGGCAAGTGGGTCTCATTTTCCTTCAGATACTTGAAATGATCAAACAACTGAAGGGGAATCTTGTTAAGGTGATGAACAGCGTATAAAGTGGCTCAACTTGAATGTATAACTACCAGAACCCAAAGAAAAAGTTCGCTTTGGCCAGCTATGCTTGACATGATAAATACATCACATCATATATCATACCCCAAATGTCTATACCAGCCATTGATAGTTGTCCCTATTGTTAAACTATAGAGACTGAATGTAAAATTTATTCCTAAAAGTAATTTCGAACTACACCTGAATTCTATTGGAATCGTTCGTCCACATTAAGTGCCTTCATCAGCTTAACATACGGCTCCAACCATTAATCAAAGCCAGTGAATTTTCCATAATCTTCACTAGTTCAATCAAGTGAAATTGCAGCCAACCAAAAATATACCATGAAATGTAACATGGAACCAGTCCTCAGTTTATACCAAGAAATTATACCAGATGACTGGGGGAATTAAACTGTCAAGAAAAACCTACTACATGACTATGGCCAGAAAAAATGAAAAAGACCAACAACAAAACCGTACCAGATGACTTCCTATAGTTACACCTATATATAAACTTCATGGTACCATATTGCATTTTTTTTCCATTTTCAAATTAAAACATTTGAAACTGATTTCAAAATGATGCCTCTGAAAGTGACTTCAAATTTCACTTGGGTTTGCCACTTGGGATTATTCACTTTCAAGTCGTTTTGGGTACAATTTGTTGACTTCTAAATAAAACCCATTTAAGTTCACATTGTTTTAGGTTAGCCTTTCGGGTTATTTGGGTTTTCAGGTCATTTCAGTTTTGGGTTGGATGGGTTCAAGTTGTTGGATTTTTCAGGTCAAATCAGGCTGGTACAGGTTCTGGCAGGTTGGGTGGGTCCTAGCAGATCAGGACAGCTTTGCTGACTCCACTGATCAGTGTGGGGAAAGTAAAAATAGATAAAAAGTTAACAATCCTCTCTAGAGGCAGATGCACCATCAAGGTCGTGATGGTTTCTAGTACAATAACAAGTGAAGGCTTACGAATGTCCAACAATCAACTCTCAACATATGCTAAACAATAGGGTTTAAGTCAACGACATGAGGAGCTCAGCAGGTTTTAAATTAATTATCTAAAAACAATTGTATGCTCCATTTAAACTCTTTGCTCCACCTCAATTTCTTGAAAACAAGAATTCCAAAAGGTAGAGATAAGCACTGGAAATAAGAAACAAATTCGATAAGGCAAAGAGGTGCCATTCACACATGGCAGAAACAAGGAACCAAAGATGAGAAGAAAAGCAATTAGAAAAGGACCTAGAAGACAGATTAAGACCTCAAAATATCATCTGCCATATGTTCCACTACTCCAGAAAGGATGCCATTTCCTTGTATTTTTTTCTTTAGCTAATATCTTGTTTGTTTCAATCCCAATCACTCCTACTATGCCCTAATTGTTGAGTTCTTAACTGCCCTAAACCCTTCCACAACGTCAAATATACATCTCTCAAGAAGGATTGAAGCTACAGAAGAGAAAACCATAGCTTAAATTCTGTCCTTGGGTAATAAAATCAGCAAATTACGTATGTATTTTTAAGATTTGGTTATTTAATTAAGCTGGTTATTTTAGTTGTTTCATTTATTTCACATTTATTATCACTTCAAGCCATATTTATCATTTAGCCATTATTTTCTTTAGACTTATGTACTCGGTAGGTGTACCGGACCCTAGAAATTAAGTCATTAAATGCACTTTAGTAGGAGATTGTAAGTAAACCAGGAGGCTGAGTTCCCTCGTAGAACTCTTTCCTTCTCCCACAAGAACCAGAAAGATAGCTTAATTCCAGTCTACATATCAGCTTACTGAATTCAAAATTAGCTAAACCCCGGAGTGCCTACCAATCCAAGTTATGTTAGTAAAAGATACCCCTATTTGTCCTTACCCGATGGAGACATCCTAACACCCAATTAAATCATATCAACCTTGTTATAGCAGATTCCAGATGAACAAAACTAATGCACAACCTGTATGGTATTCTCCGGTCCATGAATTCAAGTAGGTACTCCACAAGACACTAATCAACTTTAAGTAAAAGCAGCTTGACTCAACCTAAATAGACTTTCTATCTGAATATAAAACAATTCCACTGTTACACAAAACCATCAATCCTGGTTGTTCAACAAATAGACTAGGTTTAAAATTATGTCTTAGCCAGGCTTTTCAGTCAAGCAATATCATATCCGGAGGAAGATAAGTACAAATCCAGAGATGTTACCCCTCTAGTTAATAACAAATAGAGCAAAATCAGATATACATCTTCAATGCATTACATACATTGAATCTACACAGCATTGTTGGATAAATATTTAATTATCCATGCTTTTATACAGAATGCAGCATGGTATCACACAAGTTCAGATAAATCATCACTTCCCTAATAAACACACAAGGATTGCCTCAGCCAATTCTTACCCCATCTATAGTACTTTATGATAAATATTTTTGCCACATTTTATTCTTGTTTCAAATAGCGTTGGTCCATGATATCTTTTTTATATAAAACAATTCTGTGTGTAAAGTTAAGGGTGGTGCTTTCCAGCAGAAATAAAGCCTATAGATACAGTAAACCCTGCCCCTTGAAGCATTAAGGCTTATGAAGTAGAGTTTAGAAACCATAAGAGTGAGACATGCATATAGGCCAACCAGAAACTGGAACTTGTACTACATCACCGAGCCTCTGCCTCAGTTAATTTTCACCTATATCTGTCTCCCACATGCTCCACATTAGACATAAGTGCAGTATTGAAAGACAATCTAATATCTGACCGACTAGCATTCAAAGATGTAATGTCAATAAAATAGTTTTATTTTGACAAGTTTTATTTTAATTACTCAAAGAAAATGAATGCCATCTCCAAACCACATCTAGTACAAATTATAATGCCAACTATCAATAGCCTAGTGCAAGTACGCTTAACAGAAAGACGCTTCAAAACTAAAGGTAAGAAAATAATCATTCCCATAAACCATATTTTACTGGAAAACTCCAGGAAACGCAAATCATTACTGGTCAATGTTAACCTGCATCATAGAGATCAAAAATTCAATCAGACGGTAGCCTTACCTGTTGAGCAGAAACCTTGGAAATCCACGACGGTAGCAAACAAGGAGTGTTATTCAGTGCATCATAGGATGTCTCTTTTGCCTTTCCACAATCAAGAACAAAGACAACATCATTAATTGTGATGCTTGTCTCAGCAATATTAGTGGTTAACACTATTTTTCTGATGCCATCTTCAGGCTCCTCAAAAATTAACTTCTGCAAGAATTCCCACATATTTTTAGGTTTTATTTGGCCAGCAAAGATGCAAGATCTCCAAATACGTACCAAATGATGTAAGAAGATTACCTGCTCAGAACTGGCCATAGAACCATGACAAGTAAGCAACAAAACCCGGCTAGGATCTCCAAGAACAGCATGAGCTTGCAGCTTATCCTTCAGAGAACTTATGTCATCCCACCCAGTCATAAAAACTAGAACAGCACCAGGTCTTTCATTCTCACAGATATAGGATAAAAGATGTTCTATGAGATTAAATCCAATACAATCCGGATTCCAACACAACAAAGACTCCTGAGTCTGGGCACTGAAATCCTTAAAATCCGCAGCCCGAAGAGCCTCCTATTATATACGCTCAAAATGTAAGATGAAAAAGAAAAAGAAATTACAGTATGGATTGGGGAAAAGCAGCAAAAATGAAGTTTGCCTACCTCAACAGTGGAGGCAATTTGGCTCTTCCTCTTTCTTGGTGTTTGCTTACTCATTTTCCACAGCCTTTCTTGACCATAATCATCAATTTGGTTATATGGAGTCAGCTTGTAACCAGTCATCTCCAAAATATTCTCCAAGAAATGTGTCTGAACTGGGTATGTAAAACCCTAAAGTAGAACATAAAGCAAAAAAGAAATTCAGCCACACATTATACCACAATTTTAAACTGTTGATGCTGGAGAACTCTGCCAGAAAACAAGTTGAAACCAGAAGACTTAAAGACCAGCATATATATTCTGAATGAATGCCATGACAAATTACAAACAAGAACAGAAAAAGTCTAGTTTAAAAATGATAGGGAACTATCAAAAAAAAAAAAACTTCTCTATGAGAACTAAAAGGGCAGTAAGAAAAGACAAGAACTAAGAAGGCCAAAAGCAAAAATCAGTAAAACCTGAAAAAGGGAGCTATGGAGGACACAGAGATAAAGATAGAAAAACACTGTTAGTTTAAATGAGGAAAAAGTTGTCATCGCTGTACGTCAAATTACAGAAACAGTGTAAATATAACACAGAACAGTGGAAATCAAATCATCACTGTACATCAAAGTGCAAAATCAGTTTATATACAGGAGCTATATGAAACAGCAGGGAAAAGAACATATAAAAAGGTAGAAGTTTTACGACAAGCTAAACTAGCTAAAGGTATTTCTAGATGAAAACATTGAGCATCAAAGCAAAGGATGAAAAGCATAACAAGCTATCAGTGGCTTAAGCAATTCATTAATAATCTGAAAGCACGTTTGGAATGAAACCTTAACACCATGTTTGGTTGGACGGATTGGCTAATCTATTCAGCCTGTATTCCAAGCACACGCTCCAGATCCATTAGGTTCAAAGAATGGCCATTACTTGTAATAGCCATTCAAGGTGTATTCATTAAAAGCACTGAATACCCACGGGAGCTCCCACCTCCAAATGGCTACAGCCAACAGTCATTTGTCCTCAAAATACCCTTATACATTTTTGAATATCACTTCCCACCCTTCAGCCATTAGAAAATTGTAGCCTCTATAGTCCACAGCCAGCATCTGGCATATTTTCAGATGATATCCCCGGCTCCATCCAAATGTTGGCAACCAAAGTTGGTAAAAGGCTACTGGATTTAACCTGACATCAAACTCTGCTTACCAAAACGTGATTACAGCTTGCCATTGAGCCCAAATCTGGTTGGTTTAGAAAGCTTGGTCTTGCACTGATGACCCAAGATTGCCGCTCTCACAATCGCAGCTTCCCACCAACAGCCAGATGTGGAGTAAGGGCAACACCAGTTACAAAACCAAGAAGCAAAGAGGAAGAAGAAAGAAATGAGGGGAAAAGAAGCAGTAGTCGTCAGGAAGAGAGCAGTACCAACCACTGACCAAATCTTTGCTTGCTTCCATTGTCAAATTAGTGTTTGTGACTTCCAGAAAGAGTTTTCAGAGATGGCCCCAACCAAGAAGAGTTGAATTTTATTAAATATATTTACAAAAAAAAAATACTAGTATTATTTTTGTAAATAATTAAAAAAACATGAGTTTATATATATTTAAATTTTAAATTTTATTTAATATTATTAACATTTTTACACTGAAAATGCAAATTTTTATGTTGAATGGCAAAAAATAGTATTTTTATACTTATTTATTATACATTCTTTAACATGATACTATCCAACCAAACACCTTCATAGTATTTCTCTTCTATTTCTTTCAAAGAACAAATACGAAAATGTCATTCTTCCTCTATAACATACCCAGGGAATTACCAGTCCATCCCTGTTTATTCCATTCAGGGAACCAAACATGCTGTAAGAGTATAGAAACACTTAAATGGAATTTCTTGCATGCTGCACAAAAACATGAAGGTCAAAGAAAAAAATGAAAATTAATAAAAGAATAAATGAGGAAAAATTATGAACTTATACGATTATGTATGCACAAGAATGTCCATTGAAAATATATTTCATTATATTTCAACTAGCACATTGATGAAAAGCACTTCAATAGAAGCCACTAGACAACTACATGGGACCCAAATCAATCAGCCTATTGGGATGGAAACTACTGATAGTATTGGTTTTTAACTTACGGGAATGTGGATTAAAGGAGCCCCACCAAAATACGATGAAAAAAGCTCTGCATCTAGAGTTGCACTCATCAAAATCAGCCTTAATTCTGGACGGTGGGGAAGAAGATCTTTAAGGACGATGAGCAGAAAATCTGATATATGTTTAATATCATATTAGATAATATTTTCAATAACACCACAACTACAACAAAAATTGCACATATTTACCTTCATTCATCCCACGTTCGTGAATCTCATCCACAATGACATGGGTTACACCTTTTAAATTTCTATCAACCAGAAGCCTTCTCAACAAGATGCCCGTGGTGCAAAAGAGAAGACAGGTATCCCTCCTTTTCATACCTTCAAGCCGCACTTTATATCCAACCTTCAAATATAACAATAGAAAGAAAGCTTTTAGTCAATTTTATGGAAAAATTTTTACCTACAGGTAATGGTCTGAGCATGTATCCGGGCAACTATTTCTGTCAGAAACTAACAGATTCACCCAATTGCTCTCCTCTCTCTGTAGCAACTCTTTCTGAAACAGTCATAGCAGATATTCGCCTGGGTTGCGTACAAATTATACTACAAGCAGCTCCACGAATAGAATCTATCTCAGATTCTAAAATAAATTGGGGAATTTGCGTGGTTTTGCCACACCCAGTTTCACCTGAGACAATGACAACCTGCAAAACACATAATTTTATGATTACAAAACAATTAAGGAAAATGTAACATCAACCACGTTGAGTGAAAGCAATCAGTTATTTCCCACAAGATGGCCTGCTCAAAAGAAATAAGATAACAATATGCTAAACTATAGTATGACTTGCAAACATTTTTATTGTCAGCCAAAATATCCTGAAAGAAATGTAATTTAGTTTACTGGGAGATTTGTGGGCTGCTGCTTTTGCTATAGAAGTAAAGCAAAGAAGTTTTAGGATACAAAAGCAATAAAATTTTCGAAGAATTAAAGCTAAAACTTCGGACTCTTCAGCGGCCAAATGTAAAAAAATTTGCTTTTATGTGTAATAATTTAATATAGAATTTTCTTTTATATTTTAACCATTTACTTATTTTAATCAATTATTGTACTTTTAAATTTAGCCTTCTACTTTAAAACAACTTTTGATGAAGCAAAATGTAAAAAGCTAAAGTCCAAGTAGCAAAAGCAACAACCAAATGAAACCAAGATTACTTAAGGAAAAAAGAAATAATAATAATAATAATAATAATAATAATAATAATAATAATAATAATAATAATAATAATGAGGACCATCTAATGAGATACTTTAGCTTTGCGAGTATCCCATATATGTGACGCAATCAACTCCAAGCAAACTTAGCATAGCATCCTAGCTTAAAAGTCATCTCCACATCTCAATTGGAAATGTGCTTCAATAAAGTTTAGTTGAATAGACTTGAGTACTTCACAGGGGAGCCACCCTATATGGTCACTGAAATTTCCAGAAGCTGCTTATGTACTACAAATCAATTACACTGAAAAGAATAAAAAACCCTGCTCTCAGATTTTCTCTTTTCCTCCACACCAACCCCCCAACCCAGCCAATACACAGACCGTAGAACATGTTGGCGGCATTCATTCACATAAGTGCATTACACGATAGCATTCAACCAAATAATCAGCAAATTGTCTCCCAACTGAGAAGTATAAGGAGAAAGAAACCAAGATGTACATAAATCTTAAAGAAGTGCATTCAATACCAGTAGTGCAATACTTAATGAACATGAGCACTAATAGTTGGAAATCAAATTAGGATGCACAACTCACTATCCGATGAAGTAAACAAATAGCTATAAACAAGTCTCTCTTTTGCTTCTCCATATGCAAGAAAAACAAGAATACATAACCTAGCAAACATAGAATAAGAAGACTATAAAGGGCAAATGTAATATTCTTCTACAGCATAATTCACAGTTACTGTAAAGAAAATTAAAGAAACCAAGTTGCAAAATGAAACATAAAAGTGTAGTTGAGCATGAAACAAACAAGCTGACCAGAGAAGCTCAAGCTTGAGTTGAACCAGCCTATTTAAAAAGAATTTATGGGAGCTGAAGCTGAGACTTTGTCAGTTTGTTATTTACTACAAGCTTGAGCATAAATTTACGCTGTGTTGCAGGCAGAAAAAATTAAATTACCTATCCAAAAAAAGAAAAGAAAAAAAGAAAAAAAATAAAAAAGAATAGAAATAAAAAGCGATAACCAACAAAGAAAATTTTGAAGAGAATGGAAATGTCAAAGGCATAAATTATTTCATTAGCTTAAAATTGGGTCAAATAAAGAGAAGTATAATGAGGACATGAAAAACAATATTATTTGATGTAATAATTACAGAAAATGAAGCTCCAGCATAATGTTTGAGAATTTTCTAGTTCAGTGTAACAAATTCGGTGAGAGTTCAGGTTAGATAATATCATCCTATCCTATATTTGGTGCACAAGACAACAAACAGGTAAGAATAAAATAAGATATGGAAGTGCATTAAATTAGATATATCATCCTATCCTATATTTGGTGTGTGCAAGGATTATAATTGAAGTTTACATATCATTTTTATGTTATATATCAGGTTTGGTGTGTCTATGGTTAAGGACAGGATAGTCTGGTTTAAAGTAAATATTATTTACATTTACAATTTTATGGATAAAATTTTCTAAGAAAAATATATATAGTTATAATTTTTTATTTTTTTTAAAAAGAAAAATAAATTTTGTCCACTAGATTTTTCCTCTCTATATATTTACTTGTTTTCTCTTTCTTGCCTTTTTACTTTTTTTTTTTCCTTTCATTTCTGCTCTCATTGACCAGTGGCCAGCTACCAAACAGGAGGCTAAATTTTGATGGTTGAAGCGATTTGCCGGATGGCACAAGAAGGATAGACTCAGCTGCTCCCAAAGCCATCTGGTGCCAGAAGCTTCAATCTGACTCATACCCCTCTGTCAGATCTGGTTTTGGTGAGTGCTCTAGCCATTTTGCCAGTTGTAACATTGGCTGGTGGTGTTTGGGTTGGAGGCAAGGGAATGGAAGAAAAAGAATACGAACGAAGAATATGTTTTTAGAAAAATGGGGGTGCAATTTTTATTAAAAAAAAAAAGCAAAGAAAAGAACAGAAAACAACTTCGAGCAAGCAAATCAAAGAATGTCACCTGTAATTTTTTCATTAACTTTAGTTAGTTTTTAGAGGAAAGTTTCTGGGAAAAATAGGGAACACAAAGTATTTATCATCCAAAAGCAATCCTCCCATTTTTGGGAGGATTGAACCATCCCATGCATAATGAATCCTCTTTGCAAGCCAATCCTCTTTTTTAGAAGTGCATGCACAAATGCACCCCAAGCATACTGTAACAGATAAACTAGAAGTGCAATATCTGAGCAACAGTCTTTCATTTTTTTTCCCAGATGCCAAAATCCATCCTTTCATTTCAACAAACTTTGAACTAGAAATGATAATATTAATATTTCTTAAGTTTACGTAGTAATGTTTTAATAATTTAATTGTTTGATATTTAAAATACACAAAATATGTATTAAATTAAAAAATAATAGCTCTATTTCTAGTTTTATTTTCTATTTTATCAAAAGCAGAAAAATAAGTAAATATATAACAGTTCAGTACAACTCTTGTCCACTTGTAAAAAACAATTCAGCAGTTCAAAATAAACTGTATACTATAGGTTATTGTCTCAATGATATGTACATTTCATTACGACAACCTATACATCATATCATATAAGATAACATGTAAGAGCTTGTTCATTGTGTTACATTAACAAATTTGTTCAGAATAGCTCATTATACCTACTATCCCATTACAATAATGTGTACAATTACAATACAGTTTATAAAATGTGCATCAGCATGATAGCATTTGTATGTAAAATATTATCCAGAATGAGTTATTGATATGCATGCACATCTTGTCACAATAATATGTTCCTTATACTATATAATGTGTACATTAATAGGTTAGGATTTCTATACAACATTAGAGCAATCTGGATGGATTTTATAGCCAACAGGCCATTGAAATTGGCATGTACATTAAAAATTAATTAACTTGCAAATTATTATAATATTATAATAATAATAATATATATATATATGTGAATATAATTATTTTGTTGATTAATGGAAGGTAGAAAAAGGAAAGTAAATTTAATCCATTACACACTGGAAAAATCTTCATCTATACTGTAGCGCTTCATTTTTTGTCCTCATTACATCATATGTTGTTTAAATGTATTTTACATCCATTCATAATTTAATTATTTAAAATTCAGGCCACTCATGACCGAATCTTTCAATAATAATAAATTAATAATTACTAAACAAACTCTCAGGCCTTTCCAGCCAAATCTCATAATATCAAAATTCAGCAGTATTAACTAAAGAAGACCAATATAGGCTCAAGCTCAATGCATTTACCAAATGAGTAATCCAACCTGAGTTTCTTAATTAGTTGACGCCAAATGCAAGGCTCGGCTCATTTTTTTACCCAATGGAACCCTTTATGTTAAAAAATACAAGTTTTTTATGACAGGTTTCCCGGAGTGGCAAACTACTAAAAGCAAAGAATGCTAGTTACAAACCTGATTCTGCAAAATCATTGTCAATATAGCATCCTTCTCTTTATAAGCAGGAAGACTTTGACGAAAATCGAGCATTCTTTTCCCTTCAAGAGAGTCCTACAAGATGGATGGGAAAAACACAAAATCAGAAATTTTCTAATCAGCATACATAGACATTGATAATTAGAGATGATAAGCAAAGGACTCAAAAGGTTTACATAGGAAAATATATATTTTCCTACCGACAACTTGCAGGGTTCACCATTGAAGTTTGAACCTTGCTTTACACCAAATTATATCAAGAGGAATCCATTGAAGTTCACAGTCAAGAAGATGCAAAAAGCTTAGAACATTTGTGTTGAATTTGAAGAGAATGAATTTCTTACTTACTGAATCATATCACACAGCCTATTATATACATAAATCCTAGTAAATAGGAAAAGAAAGTTGACCTATAAATCCCATGATTTATGGGATATTCTAACATAATAGGAAACTAAGACTAATTCAGCCTGGTTCTAGGGATACAATCTGTTCAGCCTAATTCTAGGGATATACTCAGGTACAAGACTTTCCTAAATAATATAATTATGCATATATGACTAATAACTATGTTTTCCCACACTCCCCCTCAAGCTGGTGAATAGGTATTTTCCATTCCCAGCTTGGATATAATATTCTGAAACACTGAACAGCTTAACCCTTTGGTAAATACATCTGCAAGTTGGCCATGCGAAGACACATAAGGTGTACATATCAACCCGCTGTCCAACTTTTCTTTGATAAAATGTCTGTCAATTTCGATGTGCTTTGTTCGCTCATGCTGTACTGGGTTGTGAGCAATGCTGATTGCAGATTTGTTATCACAATAAAGTCTCATTGGACCTTCCCACTTAATCGTTAAATCTTCCAAAATTAATTTCAACCAAAGTAGTTCACACACTCCTTGAGCCATTGCTCGAAATTCTGCCTCCGCACTAGATCGTGCTACCACATTCTGTTTTTTACTCCTCCAAGTCACAAGGTTTCCACCAAGAAAGGTGCAATATCCAGTGGTTGACCTTCTGTCAACAATTGACCCTGCATAATCAGCATCTGTGTATGCTTCAAGTGCTAAACCTCCATTCCTTTTAAACAAAATACCTTTTCCTGGTGTTCCCTTGAGGTACAGTATCACCTTGTAAGCTGCTTGTAAATGAACTTCTTTTGGACTATGCATAAATTGGCTAATAACACTGACTGCATATGCTATATCTGGTCTTGTGTGAGACAAATAAATAAGTCTTCCTACAAGGCGTTGATACATTTCCTTGTCCACTGCAGCATCCTCCTCTGCTTTTCCAAGTTTAAGATTCTGGTCTACTGGTGTACTTGCTGGTTTGCATGCTGTCTTTTTTTGCTTGTCCACTGCAGCATGTTGGTTTGCATGCTGTCTTGCCTGTTTCTTTTAGGAGATCTGTAACATACTTTTGTTGAGAGATAAAAATGCCTTGCTTAGAATGAGCAACCTCAATCCCAAGAAAATATTTCAGCCTCCCTAATGCCTTGATCTCAAATTCCTTAGCTAAGCACTGACTTAGAACCTGTTTTTCTTTCTCATCATCCCCTGTCACTATTATGTCATCAACATAAACCAAGAGAGCTGTGACTTTTCCTGAAGTTGAATGTTTAATAAACAATGTATGATCCCCTTGACTCTGTTTGTATCCCATGGCCAGCATAACTCTAGAAAATCTTCCAAACCAAGCCCGTGGTGATTGCTTTAGACCATATAAGGCTTTCTTCAATCTACACACAGTACCAGCAACTAAGTTCTTTTCATAACCTGGTGGAACCTCCATATAAATTTCTTCATCTAGCTCCCCATGCAAGAATGCATTTTTTACATCAAATTGCTGTAATTCCCAGCCATAATTCCCAGCCATAATTGGGTCAGATTCTAGAACTCAGCACACAACCCTAAAAAAGCTTCAACATGCTCCTTAATGTTCCTTCATCTACAAACTAATGGGATCATCACCCAATTGCACAACACCCGCTTCTATATTTCAATAGCCAGGCAAAGTTTTTTCTTTACTCCTTTCTTGAACATGCAGCCATCGTGATGGTTTTTGATCCGCTGTCCTCCCTATTACTGCCTATACCTAAATATAATTAGCATGCATTCCATCGCAATTGAGATTCATTTCCACTTTTCCACACAACTTTAAATATTTGTTCTTCAATCAGGATTTACCATAACACGACATACCAATTGATGCAGAATGCTAAGAAGCTAACACAACATACCACTCTCGCTCTAATACAATAGTCAAGGAACTTAATTGATCGCAAAAAGTAGTGGCCTATAGTTCAGCAGCCTTTTTTGTATTTTAGCCAATAATTAAATAGCAGTGCAGCACAATGATCATAAATAGTCTAACATAATTGGCATGTATGAGACATTGTCAAGGTAAAATGAACCTGCCACGCTCGTTGCTGATCACGCAGCTGCAAACTTCTCCGCCAAAGAATTTTCTCCATGACAGGCAAGCTTGATGCCGGTGGCTCTGGCTGCTCAAAAAGCCCTTCATCAGTAACTATGCTGCTATTACTGCTTGATCTTAACAAACAATTGCCTGGAAAGCTTTCCTTAGTCCTAGATTTTTGAGAAAGGTGTTCTCCAAGATAGGCATCTACTCTCTTCAACAAACCAAAATTTAAGTTCACCTGCCAAACACTAAAGCCTCAGCAAAATACATAAGATATAAGGATGATAAATTATTAACACAACAATTTCCACAAGCTAGGACAGCATAAAGCTGAAATAAATCACACAGCCAGGCATATATACAGCATCATCAAACTCCACAAAAGGAAAGCACAAATATAGATAACAAAAATCACATGAAAAACCACAATGTTAAGGCACTTTTCGAAAATTAGAAGTTAGAAATTGGGAAGACAAGCATACTTTTAAAATCTATGAATCAACTAAAATGTACTCCACATGCATAAAAAAGAATATGCAAGTCTATAAATCTAAAACGGAGACAAGAAGAATAAGAAATCAATAGTAACATGTGGTCTCTTTGGATTTCTCTATTAAATTTCTGCCCTGAATTTGTTTATCAACCTCCATTTTAGTAAATTATAAAATTAGAGAAATGAATATTAAAGAGAAGAATGCTTGTGTTCTTTTTTGTGCGTGTATTGGAAAACTGTATTGAAATGTATCAGTCAAATATGGTCCCAAATAACATAACGATGGGAACAAAAAACAACCTCTTTTTTTTTTTAATTTTTTCAGCAACCAGGATATATGGAAATGTATTTGAACATGTTGGGGTTCCAAATGAAAACAACACCCATATTGGAAGATAGTATCATAGTGTTGGTATTTCATAAAAGGCAAACATAAATGAGAGCATAGAGTGAATGAAATTCCAAGAGTACCTCCCTCTGTGGACGCTTATCATCCAGGTCAAATCTGTAGTTAGGAAGGGGGACCTTACTGAAGACAGCAACTTTGGAATAAAGATGGCTGCCAAACATAGATTGAGATCAAATACCCATCAATAGAAAGAATACTTTACAGACAACTACATCTATTTTGATCAAGGGTTTTACCTATACAAACCCATTCTGCTTGCCAAAGCTGCTATTTGCTCAAAGTCTCTTCTGTCCTTCTTCTCCCTTGATACCAACTCCTGTTTCCCATCATCATGCAATAGTATGGCGAGCTTGTGCTTCCACTCATCAATATTAGCATAACTGAAAGTGTCCTAAATACAAAGTTTGCATAAACGAGATTATGACAGCCTTCATGCAAGAAATACTCAAAATTACATTAGTTAGCAACTAAGATTCAAACCAAAACGTAGATACAGATTTAAAGATTTAAACCTTAAGATTATACTTAGGGGAAAAAAGTCTGAAAATCTTTTCTTTGCCGCTCTTAATGCTTTTTCTAATCATTTGCTTCATTTTCCCCCTTTTTATGAAGTTCTTAAGAGAAAACCCCTAATTTCCTTATTGCCAAGGAAGAATTAAGCTGATTTAATAGCCAAATACTAGAAGTATTTAGAGCAAATATTCCCATATACATACAAAATTGAAGAAATCAGTCACTGATCTTTGTTCCAGCTAAGTGGGTTTATTCAGTGGTGCAGTATGGAAGTAAAAACAGCAAAAAGAAAAAAGAAAAAAAAAATCAACAGACAACTAAAATTGATGCAAAGTCAAAGTTGGAAACAGAAAACAAGGGATTGTAGTGTCACAAAAAGATAATATTCTACAATTAATACTGCTTCTTAAAGTGTCTAGAAAACTATTTATACTAGATTTACACCAACTTTTAGCCCTAGCCTTCAGATACACATTAACCCCCATATAACACTAGCCACTCAAACTTCATACCTACGTGTGACTAATCCAGTCTTGAATCAATAGGGCTACTTCTCAAAGGATAAAATTTTTGGAGTTAATGGAACCTATAATCTTTTTTGTCATCAATTTGAGCACAAGAAACATGATTGAAAAAGTAAAAAGTTACTTACTATCAAAAAGTACAATATTTTAAGTAAAGAATCAACTTGATCAGGCTTTAGCATGCTATTAGACTTGAGTTTATTGGGCAGATTAAAAGTTATTAACAAAATAAAAAAATTAATGTCAGCATGTAGATAAATAAACTGCCACTCTTACCAGCAGCACAAAGTAAAAACTGCTCAGGTATCCTTTACAACCAAATTCTCAAGCGTAGCTTGGGCAAATGAGCATCTTCTAAAAGCCAAGCTCAGCTACACCATACTCAGTTATTGCATAATAGTCTAAAAGATTTAAGTGATATTTACAGTGAAATTCACTTTCGCTACGAATTTAAAACATATTCTCATGAGTGACTTGTGCATAGATGAATGCCATGATCTAAGGGCAATTCCTTCCAATGAGGTATCCAGCTAAACCTGTCATTCCAAATGGACAGCGTCGGTGGTCTTATCAACTATTTAAGGGCTACTCACTTCCGATACAGATAAATATTTTAACTCGTTTTCTCACTATCAAATTCATCATTGCTATGATCATCATATCCTAAGCCAAACACCATGACTTTAATTTAAACCAAGCAACTAAATAAAAAAAAACCAAATATTCAATTCAGTGTAAAATAGGTCAACAGGGAACGTATTTCAATAACAGCAATAAAACATGTACATTTAAAAGGCTGTTGTGATGATGCTCTACAGGTTGAGACTGCAGCAACGAGGCTAGGGATTAAAATGGCAGCAGAAAGAAAGGATTAAAGAGTTGTCTTTGAAACTGATTCACAGATTCTGGTAGACGACATTGAAAGGAAGGAAACAGATAGGAGCTGGAAGATAAAGCCAATAATAAAAGATATTCATCTGTTGCTGAGGCAAATGCCACAAGTGAAAATCGAGAAGGTGAAGAGGAAAGCAAATGGTGCTGCGGATTGGCTAGCAGGCCAAGCCAAGATGGGATTGAGCTGGAATTCAAGAACTCAGATTCCACCACCCTCATTGGTCATGATATTGAGCAGGGATGGTTTACCAGCACCTCCATAGGAATTTGATTTTTTTGCACTAATCTTGAGTTCCTGTCTAGGTCTCGGTAAAGTTTTGGTGCTATTGTTGAGAATTGATTGTAGTGGATAACTGTACATGAATTTTGATTAAGTAATAAAATCTTCAATTGTTGTGGCTAAAAAAAAAAACTGACCGATTGCAAAGACAAATCGAGCTCCCGATCAGAGCCATCCTCAGAAATCCTGTCATCTTGAAATGAATTACACTGCGAATTACTACTATTATAAGTCCTTTGCGGTTGCTGTTGGTGCGATTGTTTCGATATTTGGTGCTGTTGCAAGCAAGGCGCGGGAGAAGGAATAGCAGCAGCAGTGTCCCTAGTGCTCAAAACAGGGGTGATTTCATGGTCGCGGAGCTTGGACTGAACGCCGGAGGCAGAGTTGGAGAAATCCGGTCCGTTCTTGGTAGCGGTGGTGTTCGGAGAGGAGATGACGGAGCGGAGACGATGGTGGGGAGGGATGTAAACGGCGCCGTACGAGGAGGGACGCCGATCCTTCATCTTGGGACCAAAGAGTGAGGGTTTTAGGGTTTTGGTGCGGAAATGTGGAGAGGAAGAGAGGGAGAGAAGAGAAGAAGAGTGCATGCACGGTGGAAATAACGGTGTGCCTGAAATTTTTTGAAGATTTTTAGTGCAACGGTTTTTGCTTTTTGATTTGATCTTGGTGTTGTTTTGCTTAGAAACAGAAATGAATGCTTTCACGGGACAAATTTGTGCTTTGAGTAGCTAAGAAATATATCATCTATGTATATATACACATGCACACTACGAAAATGCAAGATTTACTGAAAATCCATTAATGGTGGCGAATGGGTGGGGTTCGGACGGTTCGAATCAAATTATTTTCAATTTCAATTCATCTCATATTTGGATTTATTTTTAGTTCAGATTATTTTAAATTCGGATTATTTTCAGATTCAGACTATTTCGATTTCAAATATTTTTGGAATTCAAAGAATTTTGGTTTAAAACAGTGTCGAGTGGGTTTTACGAGGTAAATTTGAGATTTGTATAATTTATTAATTTTTTATTTTCAAATCGAGAAATTTTTTTTTTAATATTTTTCATAATAGATAAAGATAATTAAGCGTTAATTCAATCTAATTGATCAATATATCAATATCAATATATATATATATATATATATAATCCTACTTTTATAATTAAATCCTATAAGACAGTTTTATCGAACTAATAATAAGGATGGCTTTTGAGTTACCAATCTTAATATAATAGTAATAAAAAAATCGTTAAGTTGCCAATCCTAATTATGAAATTTAAAAAAAAAACCTTTGAGTTACTATTTTATAATAATGAAGAAAATGAAAATCAATATATATATATATAATCCTACTTTTATAATTAAATCCTATAAGGTAGTTTTATCTAACTGATAATGAGGATTGCTTTTGAGTTACCAACCTTATTATAATAATAAAAAAATCGCTAAGTTACCAATCCTAACTATGAAATTTAAAAAAAAAAAAACCTTTGAGTTACTATTTTGTAATAATGAAGAAAATGAAAAGTCATTAAAAAAAACCTTTCAGTCACCAAAGCATTTTAATATCACTATAAATAGAGTATTCGTAAACTAACAAAAAATTTTGCAAAAGAGTAAGTTTAAAAATTCTTAATTTTTAATTTTAATTTCTTTCATTTTTCATGTAATAACGATTTTTTGTGCTCTTTATTTTAATTTTGTAGGTTTACTTTAATGGAGCATAATATTAGCCACGAGGTTTGTTAGTTGAATTTTCACATTTGAATATTATAATGTTTGTAGCTTTTGATTTTCTTTTTTCAATATATATATATATTTATATATATATATATATATAATCCTACTTTTATAATTAAATCCTATAAGGCAGTTATACCTAATTAATAATGAGGATGACTTTTGAGTTACCAAGCTTAATATAATAATAAGAAAATCGTTAAGTTGCCAATTCTAATTATGAAATTTAAAAAAAAAAACTTTGAGTTACTATTTTGTAATAATGAAGAAAATAAAAAGTCATTAAAAAAACCTTTCAGTTATCAAAGCATTTCAATATCACTATAAATAAAATATTTGTAAACTAACAAAAATTTTTGTAAAAGAGTAAGTTTGAAAATTCTTAATTTTTAATTTTAATTTCTTTCATTTTTCATGTAATAACGATTTTTTGTGCTTTTGATTTTCAGTTTGTAGGTTTACTCTAATGGAGCATAATATTAGCCATGAGATTTATTAGTTGAATTTTCACATTTGAATATTATAGTGTTTGTAGCTTTTGATTTTCTTTTTCCAAATTATATTACATTTCGATTATGCCTAACAAACAATTAGAATACATGAAAATTGATAAGTTATTTTATTAAAGGGATGATCGGAGAGTTAAGATTCGTGTTTATCGATTATGTGATATTTACAATTATAAAACCAAGAAGCATAT
Source organism: Microcos paniculata (assembly GCA_030664755.1). Lineage (NCBI taxonomy): Eukaryota > Viridiplantae > Streptophyta > Magnoliopsida > Malvales > Malvaceae > Microcos > Microcos paniculata. The sequence continues at coordinate 33,922,288 of CP131456.1, read as the reverse complement.
TAACACGGAAATGAGTTTGGTGGATGAAAAAGTAAATAATATGTTTAGAATTTTGTTATTTTATCTTTCCTTTTGTTGTTGTTCTTATTCGTTTTGGTTAATTCTTTTATATTTTATTTTGTTTCATAGGAATTTTATTGCATAATACAGATTTAAATGATGAATATAAAAGTGGTGTTAGATTTACTTTGATCTGCTCTATTTAAGATCGTCAAGTTTTGTCTCTTTCTTTTGGAGGTTTTATTATTCTTTTATATTTCGAAATAATTATAATATTTTAATATGTTTAACTATTCTAAATTTTTTTTTTACCTAATTCAAGTAAGATTTGAGTTTTGAATTGAGTGATTTCTAAATTAAACAAAACTTATTTTAATTTCTTGGATATCATTTTTAAACTAATAGTCATATTATTTTTTTTCTTCTCTATATCTTTGAATATACATAGTCATAAGACTATTATAATAATTTAGAGATCATATATGATTTTCATTAATAAGTTCTAGAGACAATTGTACATATTATTAAAAAACTATAAAACTTTTGAATTTCTTTTGATTATTTAATTTTAATTTAATTTATAAAACTTATAATCAATGAATATTTTATAGTTAAAAAATTATAATGTCTCTTCACCTATAATACGGTTAAGACTATTAGAGTATCTAATCATATTCGTTCCCCTAACTTTCATCTATCAATGTCAGTTTATCTCATCACTCTACATTAAACAAAACGTATTTTAATTTCTCCGAGGATATGATTTTTGAATTAATAGTCGTATTATTTTTCTTTTTCTCTATAGTAGTTCTTAAATTAAACAAAACCCATTTTAACTTTTTTGAGTATACATAGTCATGAGACTATTACTTTTGAATTAAAGGTCATATGATTTTTTATTGATATTCAATTTTAAGTTTTAGAGATAATTATACATATTATTAATAAAACTTTTGAATTCCCTTTGATTATTTAATTTTAGTTAATTCATAAAACTTACAATCAATGGATACTTTATAATTAAAAAATTGTTAATCTTGGGATATGACTTTCATCTAACATTTTTATAATTATTAAATCAAATTTGATATAAATACTTTTACAATTGAATCACATAAAGTTCTAATAATGTGGATGACTTTTGATATATTAATCTTAAATTTTTTATTAAAAAAACTTTTTAGTTACTAATGTTAATTTTGCCATTAAAAAATTTTCTGAGCTACTAATTTTAATTTTATAATTAAAAAAAACCATTGAGTTAATAATCTTAATTTTACAGTTAACTAAAACTTGATTAAATAGTTTTACAATTAAACTATAGCCAATTGATATGGATAGTTTTATATAGTCTATACAGGTTTAGGTGCATCATTTTATATATCATATAGGGATGTAGGGATTTATAGGTAATTATATAGTATATCATAAGGTTATATATGGATCATTGATTTTATATGTCTTATGAGTCTAGGTGCATCATTTTATATTATACAAGTCTAGGTTAATCGTTTATATAAGCTCTGGTTGGTACATCAATGAGATTGAAACAATGGGATTAATTGTAATTAATTGTAATGGTGAAATTAAAATTGCAATTGTAAGAATAAAATCAACAGTGAGAAAATATGAATTTGGTATAAACATCAATAATAGTGAGATGGAAATAGAAAATTACTGTTAAGAGTACAATTAAAGGGGTATAATAAAACTAAAAGATTTTAAACAACGTGGGTAACATTTAAAAAACTCAAGTAGAAAATCTCTGGTAGGATGGAGCACCAATTGACCTAAATTTTTATAATTTTTCATTTTTATAGAGTAATTGAGAAATATAAATTGCTATATTCATATTTTATGTGATATTCATAGTTATCAAATTAAAAATTACTTATTACATTTTATAATTAAATTCATAATAATATTTTTAAAATCAATATAGGTATAATCCTACTTTTATAGTTAAATCACATAACTCAATTTCACCCAACTAATAATGATGATGACTTTTGAGTTACTAATTTTAATTTTATAATTAAAAAAAAACCTTTAAGCTATGTACCAATCCTAATTATACAATTAAAAAAAATTGAGTTACTAATCTTAATTTTACAATAATGAGTAAAATGAAAAGTCATTAAAAATTTTTTTGAACTACTAAAGTATTTTGATATCACTATAAATAGAGTTTGAGAACTAAAAATTCTTTTGGCAAAGAAGTACGTTTGAAAAATCTTAATTTTCAATTTTAATTTCTTTTATTCTTCATATAATGGTGATTTTTTATGCTTTTAATTTTCTTTTGTAGGTTTATTTTATTGGGAAATAATATTAGGCATGAGATTTTTGTTAGTTGGCTTTTTTTACATTTGAATATTGATGTTTTTAAATCTCTCTTTTCTTCTCTCTTAACAAAAAGATATGAATTGTGTTTATAGCTTTTGATTTTTAAAAAAATTATATTATAGTTCGATCATACCAAATAAGCAATTAGAATATATAACAATTTGATAAGTTATCTGACACATCCGGACCTAGCACGACTTTTTGTACTAACGGAATAGTACAAGATGACGTAATAATTAAATAATATGTCGGTCCGATTGTGTCAAGTCTGAAGAGAAGATAAGCTTAAGATAAGACGTAGTTGGAAGATGAGATTGGTGACCATGCATGGAATTACTAACGTGGACTTCTTTAAGTCCATAGCCAATGGATTGGAAGTCCATTGGTGAATTGGTCGGTGGATCGGGCCAAGGATTAAAGTTTTGAGTGATTAAAAGAGGAGAGAAAGTCTGGCCCGGGGTCTGAGTAGACCCGGTACCGGGCTACCCTATAAATAGGGGGAGGCCGAGCCTCTCCCCCTCATTTTCTCTCTTTCTCTCTTCTTTCCTTTCTCTTTTCTCTCAATTGCTTTTTTGGAGCAATTTTGGACTTTTGGCCGATCCGGACAAACCGACCGCCAGTTCAAGGTAAGATCTTGGTGAGTTGTTCTTAACTCCTTGATCTTCGATTTTCTAAGTTTGAATGCTTATCCATGCATTGGTCTAGGAGAAATCCAAGCTCAAAGTTAGTTTCAGTTTTTAGTTAGATTTCTAGCTTAGATCCGAAATCTAGGAACTTTGAGCTTGTAATTCTCGTTTATGCTCCGGTAAACGCGTCGTGGGAGGTGAGAGGAATCTCCATCTCGAATTTCACGACGATCGGTGGATCGAGACCACCTTGTCGAGTCCCGTGCGGGACCAGGCCAATTTGGCCCACCCGCGCGGGTGGGCCTTCTCCGGGACCAATCCGTGGCTGGGCCTGACCCAGCCACGCGGGAGGGCCTGTATGGCCTAGAATCTGGGCCGGGTTGGGCCCAACGTGTGGGGCCCACGGGTCCCCAAGGGCATTTTCGTAATTTTTCACCAAGTGTCCAATTTTTACCCCGGAACCTCCCGGACACTTTTCTAAGCCCCGAATCACATCCAAACCCAGTCATAGGTCATATTAAAGCCTCATAGGTGCATTCATAAATTTATTTATGAATGCTAACATGTATTTCCGTGTACTAGGGCTCCGGATAATCGTGTGGGGCGATGCCCTGGAGGTTAAAGCTACATGGAGCGCTTTAGAGTATACGAATCTCCCATCACTGTGAGTGACCTAGACTTCTCTGTTTAGCCACTGGGGAAGAGGGTTTTAAAAATGATTTTAAAAATATAAATATTTTCAAAAAGGTTTTGGGATATGGAAAATCCACACACACACACACTTGTTTGCAATATACCCACACAGTGAGTGGGATGCTTTAAAAAGAAATATAAAACTTATGTGTGTGTGATTTATATATTTTAAATATAAATGTTTTATACGTATATATATAATTTATGAAATATTATTATTATGTTATTGAGGGTACGATGCCCTTGGGAGATGAGTGTTTGAGAGGGTTCCTCGGAGCTCCAATTTACAGAAGTGTGGACCGAGTTTGAGAGCATGCATGATACTCAGCCGTGGACCGCCTATCGAGGGGCACGGTGAGTCGAGCCTGTTGGGAGAGGCGTGTAGGGAAACTCGCCAGGGCTCAAGTTCACTGTGTTCCACCACAGTGAGGCACCACCAAGGGAAAGGGCTAAAGAAAGAGAAATAGAAAGAGAAAATATTTTTAGAAAGAAAAGAGATAGCCTTCGGAGCAGTGAGGCATAAGACGATCGACGGGTCGCGCCTTCAGTATGATAGAGATGCCAGCCCATTTTATGTATATTTATTTATTTATTTATTTAAAGTGTTTTTAAAAGAGGGTTCTCAGCAGGAGAACTAGAAAAGAATTTTTAAAAGAAAAATATTTGTTTTATTATTATTTTATTTTATTTTATTTTATTTTAGATTTCCCTTATTCGCTCTAACCCAGATGGAGATTCTTAGAAACTCTGTCACTCACCTGTATCCAATGTGGATGGATGCAGATCCGCGATCGGAGTCAACTATAGAAAAGAGGCTCATTAGGAGGCGTCGGTGGCTTAGGCTTAGAAGTTTCCGCTGTGTAGGTATTCTCTCAATTAGTCCACTGGCATTACTTTTAAAGTTAATTGTTTTATTAAATATTTTCTAATTAAAGTTTTAGTTTTATTTGACAGCGATGGTGCCCATTTATGCCTTCCGTGCCTCAGGTGCGTGACTTGCCAACACGCACTTCGAGGTAGCGCGACGGTTGCCACATGGCCGACCCGGGACGGGTCGGGGTGTGACATTATCTTTTCAAAAAAATGATTGGAGTTGTCTTCTATGAAGGATTATTGAGGAATTAAGGTTCACATTTGTCAATTATGAGATATTTATAATTATAAAATCAAGAAGCATGTTACCATAAAAATGATTTTAATTGATGAATATGTAAATTGATTATTGTACGAGTTGAAAGGTTTAGTTTATTAATTTTAACAATTTTTATATGTTGTTTTGTAGATAAAAATATTAATTACATTTTCTTTACATCTTATTTTGATGCGTTAAGATAATTACATTAACCATGAAATTAGTTTATTTTAACTTTCCTATATTGTTAATTGTTTTTTATTTGCATCTACCATTTTACATTTTATGTAAAACTGTTAACATTTTCTTTTTTTTTTCATTTACTATTTAATTGTTTATGATGGTTTCATTTCTTTTTTTAATATGTATTTTGATTGTTATGCTTTTTTATATCTTATTTTGATGAGGTAAAGTAATTGTACTAATTAAATATGATATTAGTTTATTTTAGATTCCATGTACTGTTAATTATTTTGTGTTTGTAGATCATTTTATATTTTATATAAAAATGTTGATACTCTATTTTTGCATTGATTATTCAATTGTTTATAATAACTTTTCTTTGTAATATATATTTTCATTTTATGTTAAATTAAGTGTCAAATTTCTAAAATATCACATCATTCCGTTTACAAGATAGAGAATCATTCTTTTTCCCAAGTTAGCTACTTATGTTTTTTGTTTTCTACTTTTTGTATTTACTATATTTGTTCTGGGGACATGATCGGCTATGAGAACAAGTGGAGAGAGTCCTACTTTTGCAATTAAATCACATAACTAAATTTTATCCAACTAATAATGAAGATAACTTTTAAGTTACCAATCTTAATTTTGTAATTAAAAAAAAAACTTTAAACTACCAATCCTAATTATGCAATTTAAAAGAAAGAAAACCTTTGACTTACTAATCTTAATTTTATAATAATAAGAAAAATAAAAAATCATTAAAAAAACCTATGAGTTACAAAGTATTTCAATATCACTATAAATAGTAAGTTTGCAAACTGAAAAGTTTTTTTTGCAAATGAGTAAATTTAAATAATCTTAATTTTCAATTTTAATTTCTTTCATTTTTCTTATAATGGTGATTTTTTATACTTTTGATTTTCTTTTATAAGTTTATTTCATTGGAACATAATATTAGATATAAGATTTATTAGTTGATTTTTTACATTTGAATATTGATGTTTATATGAGATGTTTATAATTATAAAACCAAGACATGCTACTACAAAAATGATTTTGATTGATGAAAAGGTAAATTGATTGTTGTAAGAAGTTGAAAGGTTAAGTTTATTAATTTCAACAATTCTTATATGTTGTTTTGTAGGTAAAAAATATTAATTATATTTTCTTTACATCTTATTTTAATAAGTTAAGGTAATTAAACTAACCATGACATTAGTTTATTTTAATTTTCCTATATTGTTAATTATTTTGTGTTTGTATCTACCATTTTACATTTTGTGTAAAAATGTTGATATTCTCTTGTTTTTCATTTATTACTTAATTGTTTATGATGATTTCATTTTTTTAATATGTATTTTGATTAGTATGGTTTTTTATATCTTATTCTGATGAGTTAAGATGATTGTACTAATTAAATATGGGATTAGTTTATTTAAGATTTCATATACTATTAATTATTTTTTGTTTGTAAACCATTTACATTTGGTATAAAAATGTTGATATTATCTTTTTGCATTGATTATTTAACTATTTATAACAAATTTTCTTTGTCATATATATATTTTGATTTTAATGTCAAATTACTAATGTAAAATTTTTGAAATACAATATCATTTTATTCACAATATAGAAAGTATTATTCGTCCTAGAAAACTATTTATATTTTTTATTTTCTATTTTTTGTGCTTACTATATTTGTTTCGAGGACAAGATCGAGGATAGGGACAAGTAAAGAGCGTTGAAGTGGGGGACAGAAAATGTACCTCTTGTGCATATTTCCCATCCAATTGATATCCATATATTTATATTTATCAAATTAAAAGTCACTTATTACCTTTTATAATTAAATTCATAATGATATTTTTAAAATACATTATAAAACGTAACGCGCGAGTCAATTTTACTGGTATATATATATAATCCTACTTTTGTAATTAAATCACATAATTCAATTTTACTTAATTAATAATGAGGAAGGCTTTTGAGTTACCAATTTTAATATTACAATAAAAAGAAAACCTTTAAGCTACCAAGCTTAATTATGAAATTAAAAAAAAAACATTTGACTTACTATTATTTTGTAGTAATGAGGAAAATAAAAAGTCATTAAAAAAAAACCTTTAACTTACTAAAGCATTTTGATATCACTATAAATAGAGAATTTGCAAACTAAAGAAAATTTTTTTTACAAAAGAGTAAGTTTGAAAAATCTTAATTTTTATTTTTAATTTCTTTCATTTTTCATATAATGGTGATTTTTTATACTTTTGATTTTCTTTTTGTAGGTTTATTTCATTGGAGCATAATATTAGTCATGAGGTTTGTTAGTTGAATTTTCACATTTGAATATTATAGTGTTTGTAGCTTTTGATTTTTTTTTTCAAATTATATTACAGTTAGATTATGCCAAATAAACGAATTAAAATACATGATAATTGATAAAACTATATTCTCAAAGGGATAATTAGAGAACCAAAATGACACACCCGGACCTAGCACGACTTTTCGTACAAACGGCATAGTATAAGATAGCGTATCAACTAAACAATATGTCGGTCCGGCTGTGTCAAGTTTGAAGAGAAGATAGGCTTAAGACAAGACGTAGTTGGAAGATAAGATTGATGACCGTGCATGGAAATTAGTAAATGCCAAAAAGACCTCCAAATAAGTCCCTAGAAATTTATTATGGGCCCCATTGGCACAAGAAATCAAAGGATTTAGCCAACGGGTAAAAATGGAAGAAAGTTGAAAAAGGGGAAAAAGTTTGACCCGGGGCCCGAGTGGACCCGGCGTCGGGCTCCCCTATAAATAGGGGAGGGGCCGAACCTTTTCTTTCATTTTTTTCTTTCTTTTCTTTTCTTTTTCTTCTTTTCTCTCTGGAGCCGACTGGAGGCATTTTGGACAATTGGCAAAGTGGGACATGCCCGGCTATCAGATCAAGGTCTCCGGTTGGATCGAGTGCGGCGATGCCCCGGAGGTTAAGGCTACATGGAGCGCTTGGGGGTATACGATTCTCCCATCACTGTGAGTGACTTAGACTTCTCTGTCTAGCCACTGGGGAAAAGGGTTTTAAAAATGGTTTTTAAAATATAAATGTTTTTCAAAAGAATTGGGATACGGGAAATTCACACACACACAACTGTCTGTGATATACCCACATAGAGAGTGAGATGTTTTCAAAGGAAAATATAAATACTTTTGTGTGTGTGTTTTTATATATTTTAAATACGTATGACTTATATATATATATTTGAAATATTATTGTTATGGTTATTGAGGGTACGATGCCCTTGGGAGATGAGCGATTGAGAGGGTTCCTCGGGGCTCCAATTGCAGGAGCGTGGACCGAGTTTGAGAGCATGCATGATACTCAGCCGTGGACCGCCTATCGAGGGGCATGGTGAGTCGAGCCTGGTTGGGAGAGGCGCGTAGGGAAACTCGCCAGAGCTCCAGTTCGCTGTGTTCCACCACAGCGAGGCACCACCGAGGGAAAGGGCTAGAGAGATAGAAAAGAGAAAAATATTATAAATGAGAAAAGAGATAGCCCTCGGTGCAGTGAGGCATAAGACGACCGGCGGGTCGCACCTCCAGTATGATAGAGATGCCAGCCCATTTTATATATACATATATATTTATTTATTTATTTAAACTGTTTTTAAAAGAAGGTTCTCAGCAAGAGAACTAGAAAAGAGTTTTTAAAAGAAAAATATTTATTTTATTATTATTTTATTTTACTTTATTTTTGGATTCCCCTTATCTGCCCTAACCCAGATGGAGATTCTTAGAACCTCTGTCACTCACCTGTATCCAATGTGGATGGATGCAGATTGACATACGGAGTCAGCGATAAAAGTGAGGCTCACTAGGAGACGTCGGTGGCTTAGGTTTAGTGGTTTCCGCTGTGTAGGTATTCTTTTGAATTAATCCACTGGTACATCTTTAAAGTTTATTATTTTATTAACGGATTTTTAATTAAAGTTTTAGTTGTTTTGCAGCGATGGTATCCATTTTTATGCCTTGCGGTGCTTCTGGTGCGTGACCGGCCGGCACGTACTTCGAGGCAGGGCGGCGGTTGCCACGTGGTCGACCCGAGTGGGTCGGGGCGTGACACAAAAAGCATGTTTGACACACCCAGACCTAGCACGACCTTTTCGTACTAATGGAATAGTGCAAGATGACGTAATAATTAAATAATATGTTGGTCCGGTTGTGTCAAGTTAGAAGAGAAGAGAAGCTTAAGACAAGACGTAGTTGGAAGATGAGACAGGTAACCATGCATGAAATCACTAAAGTGGACTTCTTTAAGTCCATAGCCAATGGATTGAAAGTCCATTGGTGAATTGGTTGGTGGATCGGGCCAAAGATCTAAATTATGAAAGGTTTCAAAGAGGGGAAAAAGTCTGGCCCAGGGTCCGAGTAGACCTGGTGTCGAGCCTTGCTATAAATAGGGGGAGATGAGCTCTCCCCCTCTCATTTTCTCTTCTCTCTCTCTTCTCTCCTCTCATTTGCTCTCTCGGAGCAATTTTGGACTTTTGGCCGATCCGGACAAACCGACCGCAAGTTCAAGGCGAGATCTTGGTGAGTTGTTCTTAACTCCTTGATCTTCGCTTTTCTAAGTTTGTACGCTTATCCATGCATTGGTCGAGGAGAAAACAAAACTCAAAGTTAGTTTCAACTTTTAGTTAGATTTTAACTTTAGATTGAGATTTAGGAACTTTGAGCTTGTAATTCTCGTTTCTACCCCGGTAAACGCATCGTGGGAGGTGAAAGGAACCTCCATCTTGAATTTCGCGTCAAACGGTGGGCCGAGGGGCTCTGGAACCGAGGAAATGCCTCGGATCCCAATGTGGCCCGACAGCTCCGGCGCGGGAGCCAAGCCTCTCCCGTGCAGGACCTGGGCTGTCCGGCGCCGGACTGGGCCTTGTTGGGCCCAAACCAAGTTGGGCTCGGCCCAACTTGCATGGGATGGCCTTCCGGCCCAAATTTCAGGCTAGGCCTGACCCAATCATGTGGGGGACCTGCCTGGCCCAGAACCGGACCGGGCTGGGCCCATGGGTCCCCAGGGGCATTTTCGTAATTTTTCTTCAAGTGTCCAATTTTTACCCCGGAACCTCCCGGACACCTTTTTAAGCCCGAATCACATCCAAGCACAATCTTAGGTCATGTTAGAGCCTTATAAGTGCATTCATAAATGTAATTATGAATGCTAATGTATATTTCCATGTATTAGGGCTCCGGATAATCGAATGCGGCGATGCACCGGAGGTTAAAGCTACACGGAGCGCTTGGGAGTATACGATTCTCCCAATACTGTGAGTGGCCTAGACTTCTTTGTGTAGCCACTGGGGGAAAGATTTTAAAAATGATTCTAAAACATAAATGTTTTTCAAAAAGGTTTTGGGATATGGGAAATCCACACACACACATTTGTTTGTGATATACCCACACAGTGAGTGGGATGTTTTAAAAAGAAATATAAAGACTTATGTGTATGTGTTTATGTATTTTAAAAATGTATGTTTTATACATATATATAATTATGAAATATTATTATTATGAATTTTAAGGGTGCGACACCCTTGCGAGATGAGTGGTTGAGAGAGATGCTCATCGGGCTCCAATTTGCGGGAGCGTGGACGAGTTGGAGAAAAGCATGCTAGATTCTTAGCCATTGACCACCTATTGAGGGGCACGGTGAGACGAGACCTGGTTAGGAGAGGCGCGTAGGAAAGTTTGCCAGGCTCCAGTTCGCTGTGTTCCACCACAGCGAGGCACCACCGAAGGAAAGGGCTAGAGAATTAGAAAAGAGAAAATATTATTGAATGAGAAAAGAGATAGCCCTCGGTGCAGTGAGGCATAAGACAACCGACGGGTCGAGCCTCCAGTATAAAAGAGATGCCAACCCATTTGAGATATATAAATTTATTTTATTGAAGATGTTTTTAAAAGAGGGTTCTCAGCAAGAGAACCAGAAAAGAGTTTTCAAAAGAAAAATATTTATTTTTATTTTATTTTATTTTATTTTATTTTGGATTTCCCTTATATGCTCTAACCCAGATGGAGATTCTTAAAACCTCTGTCACTCACCTGTATCCAATGTGGATGGATGCAGCTTTGCGTACAGAGTCAGCTAATAGAAAAGAGGTTCACTAGGAGACGTCGGTGGCTTAGGCTTAACAGTTTCCGTTGCGTAGGTATTCTTTAAATTTAATCCACTGGTACTACCTTAAAGATTATTATTTTATTAAAAAGATTTTTAATTAAAGTTTTAGTTGTTTTGTAGTGATGGTATCCATTTCAATGCCTTGCGGTGCTTCTGGTGCGTGACCGGCCGGTACGTACTTTGAGGCAGCGTGGCGGTTGCCACGTGACCAACCCCGGGCTGGTTGGGGCGTGACAATGTTAGCACGGAAATTATTTTGGTGGCTGAAAGGTAAATATGTGTTTAGAATTTTATTATGTTGTCTTTCTATTTGTTGTTGTTGTTATTTGTTTTGATTAATTTTATATATTTTGTTTTGTTTCATATGGATTTTATTGCATAATATAAATTAGAATGATCAACATAAAAGTGATATTAGATTTACTTTAATATTTTATTTCTACTCTTTTTAGGATTGTCAAGTTTCATCTCTTTCTTTTGGAATTTTTATTGTTCTTTTATATTACGAAACAATTATAATATTTTAATATATTTCACTATTTTAAATTTGTTCTTTTCCTAATTCAAGTACAATTTAAGTTTTGAATTGAATGATTTCTAAATTAAACAAAACCCATTTTAATTTCTTGGATGACATGATTTTTGAACTAATGGTCATATTATTTTTTTCTCTATATCTTTATAATTAAATCACATAACTCAATTTTACTTAACAATAATGAGGAAGGCTTCTGATTTACCAATTTTAATATTGCAAAAAACGAAAACCTTTAAGCTGCTAATACTAATTATGTAATAATAAAAAAAAACTCTGAGTTACTATTTTGTAATAATGGGGAAAATGAAAAGTCATTAAAAAAAATTTTTGAATTACCAACGCATTTCAATATCACTATAAATAGAGAGTTTACAAACTAAAGAAAAAAATTATAAAAGAGTGAGATTAAAAAATCTTAATTTTCAATTTTAATTTCTTTTATTTTTCATGTAATGGTGATTTTTTATACTTTTGATTTTCTTTTTATAGGTTTATTTCATTGAAGCATAATATTATTAGCCATGAGATTTGTTAGTTGAATTTTCATATTTGAATATTATAGTGTTTGTAGCTTTTGATTTTTTTTCAAATTATATTACAATTCAATTATGCCGACGAAAGTATTTCAATGTCACTATAAACAAAGAGTTTGCAATTTAAAGAAAAAAAATTACAAAAGAGTAAGATTGAAAAATCTTAATTTTCAATCTTAATTTCTTTCATTTTTCATGTAATGGTGATTTTTTTGGTAGGTTTATTTCATTGGAGCATAATATTAGTCATGAGGTTTGTTAGTTGAATTTTCATATTTGAATATTGTAGTGCTTGTAGCTTTTGATTTTTTTTTAAAATTATATTACAATTTGATTTTCAATTTAAATTTCTTTCATTTTCATGTAATGGTGATTTTTTGTGCTTTTCATTTTCTTTTGTAGATTTATTTCATTGGGGCAATAATATTAGCATAAGATTTGTTAATTGACTTTTTTACATTTGAATATTGATTTTTTTAAATCTCTCTCACATTCTCTCTTAACTAAAAGATATAAATTATAGTGTTTATAGTTTTTTCTTAAATTATATTACAGTTTGATCATGTTAAATAAGTAATTATAATATGTAATAATTAATAAGTTATCTTCTTAATCTTAAAGGAAGAATTAAGGTTCACGTTTGTCGATTAAAAAAATGTTTATTATTCTAAAATAAAAAAGCATTTACCACAAAAATGATTTTTATAGATGAAAAGGTAAATTGATTGTTGTGAGAGTTAAAAGATTTAGTTTATTAATTTAACAATTTTTATATATTATTTTGTAGGTAAAAGCTATCAATTACACTTTTTTTACATCTTATTTTGATGAGTTAAGGTAATTAAACTAACCATTAAATTAGTTTATTTTAATTTTTCTATATTGTTAATTTTTTTATTTGTATCTACCATTTTACATTTATGTGTAAATATGTTGATATTCTCTTCTTCTTTTTTTTTTTCATTTACTATTTGATTGTTTATGAAGATTTCATTTCTTTTTTAATATGTATCTTGACTTTTATGCATTTTTTATACTTATTTTGATGGGTTAAAGTGATTGTACTAATTAAACATGAGATTAGTTTATTTTGTTGAGAACAGGGACAAGTGAAGAGAGTCGAGATCGAGGACAGATGTACCCATCGTATATTCTCCGCATAGTTGACATTCCTATATCCATATTTATCAAATTAAAAGTAACTTATTATCTTTTATAATTAAATTCATAATAATATTTTTAAAATAAACTATAAAACGCCACACGCGAGCAAATTTTTGGTAGTTTAATAAAATTTTAAAAAATTGATAATATAACACACCCAAACTTATTTTCGTATCTTTTTGTATGACTGAAATAATAAAGGACAGTGAATTGGTACAAAAAAATGTGTTTGTCCAGAGTTAATGACACACCCGAACCTAATTGAACTTTTTCGTACCAATAGGAATAGTAAAATACAGTGTATTAGTATGAATTATATATCGGTCTGAATGTGTCAGATTATGAAGAGATGTTAAAGTTAGGATAAGACGAAATTGGAAGATTAGATAACCCCAATGCATGGAAAATAATTAAACACCAATTGGGCTTCCTTAAGTCCATAACAAATAGTTATGGGGCCCATTGTTGAAAAAGGTCAAAGATTTGAGCCAAGGCTTGAGAAATAGAGAGATTGGAGAAAAGGAGAGAAAGTCCAACCTGCGGTTGAGCAGGCCAGGGGTCAAGCCTGCCTATATTAGCCTCCCCCTCATTCTCTTCTCTCCCATTCCCTCTCATCCTCTTTTTCCTCTCAACGGAGGCATTTTGGAGTGTTGATCGATCCAGACAATCAGACTGACGGATCAAGGTGAGTTCCTAGTGTGTTATACTATTCACCTCACTCTTCAATTTACCTAGTGTAGCAAGTAAATCCATGCATTGGTTTCAGAGAAATCACAGCTCAAAGTTAGGTTTAGCTTCTAGTTAAATTTAAGATTAGATTTAATTTTTTAGGAACTTAAGCCGATGATTTCGATTTTTCCTTCAGTGAAGCTGTTGTAGAAGTCGTGGAGATCGTTTATCTAAATTTGCAAGACAATCCATGGAGCAATGGCTTAAAAATTGAGGAGAAAGCCCCTCTCCGGGCTTTCTATTTAGCCTCCTACGCGGGAGACAATTTTAAGACATCTCCTACGTGGGAGATGACTTACACCCGTGCGGGAGTGAGTGTGGATGGCCAATTGGCCATCCCGACCAAGTCCTGGGCAGGGGTCACCCCAACCTAGGGGCATTTTTGTAATTTTGTCCTAAGTGTCCGATTTTGATCTGAAACCTTCCCAGACATTTTCCTAAGCCCTAAATCACATCCGAACATCATTTTAGGTCATAGGAAAGCCTCATAAGTGCATTCATGATTTAATTATAAATGCTAACATGTTTTTCCGTGTAATTAGGATTCAGATGATCGACTACGGCGACGCATCAGAGTTCAATCTTCATGGGATATTTCGAAGTATACGAACCTCCCAGTATGGTGAGTGGCTTTGTTTTAGTGTTTAGCCATTTAGGGCTAAATACCTTTATTATTTTATAAAATGTTTTAGGATTCGGGTATTCCCTCACACTAGCACACATCTTATTGCATGCCACTTGGGTGGGGTGTTTTAAGATAAATTTGATTTATAAAAATGTATATATGTTTTTATAATTATATTTTTATGATAAGTGCCCGAAGGGGCACTATGGCAAGATGAGTGAATGAGTAGTTCTCGATGCTCCTTTAAGAGCATGTGGATCGAGCGGAGCATGCATCCAATCAAGTAGTCGTGGACCGCCTATCGAGGGGCACGGCGAGTAAGAAACCCTGGAGTAAAGAAAGGTCCGTAGGGACACTCACTAGGGCTAATGTAGCTATGCTCCACCTACAGTGAAATGGCAACATCGAGGGAAAGAGCTAAAGACATATATATATATATATGTATATTTATGTTTTAATAAAGGTTTTAAGAGAAAAGAAAAAAAATGAGAAAATGATAGCCCTTGATGGTACAAGGATCTCGACCAACGCCTAAGGTTGAGTCTTGTATGTTTTAAGGCTAGCCCATAGTATATTATTATTATTGTTGTTGTTGTTTTCGAATAAAAAGGTTTTGGGGATAATGTTTTAGAAAGGTTTTATGAAAATGAATATAAAATGTTTTCTAACTTGTTTTGGATATACATAGCTCCCTAAACCCTATTTGAGTTTGCATTAAACCGGGGTCACTCATTGGGTATATGTTTGTACTCACCCCACTCCCTTTTTTGTTTTTCAGCTTAGATGTTCGGAGGCTCACTAGGAGAGGTCAATGACTTAGAAGTTAGTAGATTCCACTGCGTAGGTAACCCTTTAACCTAATCCACTAGTACCCAAATTTTAACTAAGTTATTTTATTAAATGATTTTCAATTATTATAAATATTATCTCATTAAAGTTTTAGTAACTGTTTTCTAGCGAAGATACTCAATTCAATGCCTTACGGTGCTTCAGGGTGAGTGAGCGATCGGCACATACTTCGAGGTGTTGCGGCAGTTATCTTGTGGCTTGGCCAATTGGTCAAAGGCACGACAGGTAATTAAATCTTGGTGTAGACAACAAAGAAAAATATTGAAGATATGACTAGACAGAGTTGAAAGATGAAGTGTTAGATAGTGCATGGATTGACAAAGAAGAGTTTAGGAACTAAAACCCTAAACTAGGTCTGTATACTCTTAGAACTTATACGTGACCTAATTGGACATCAATTGAAGGATTAATCAAGCCTAAGAATGAGTTAGAGAAAGTGTATTAAAGTTCGAGAAAGAGATTGGATTGAATTAGAAGCAAAACGAGCCAATCAAAGGCAAAAAGGACCTGTGGCGTCGAAATAGACATCAACCTGCATTGGAGTTGGATGTAGGCAGAGAAGGTTTGAGAAAAAATGGAAAGAAGTGAGAGAAAAAATCCAGGCCATAACTAGCACCAGATGTGAGCATATAAGGGCTCGGTTAGACCAAACACCGTATTTTCTCTTCTACTCTTCTTCCTTCTTTCTCCTTTCTATTCCTCAGCTCAAACCACCACCTCAACCACCCTTCAAGCACTTCCCTAAACACCAATAAACAATTCCCGAACCTCTATAAACAAAGATTGAAGGAGAAAACTCAAGAAGGAGCAAATCAAATCAAATGGAATAGCCAGTAAGATGTGGCCATATCTCATAATCCCAGTAGTGCATTCGAATGAATTTTTGATATGTTGTTCTCTATTCCTAAAGCTTTAAAATGCCTCTAACCTTGCATCAATCCATGTACTAGATCAAAAGTTATGCTAGCTTAAAGTTTAGGTTTAGCTTTTAGGTATTAAATGTATATAGGTTAAAACTTGTGTAGTTTAAGTTGATGATTTGAATGATTGAAACTAGGAGTTTATTGTAGGTGTTGAGAGGATGGATTGTCTGAATTTGTGGGGAAATTGATGATGGATTGAATTGGTTTTGAGCTAGGAGAAGATTGAAGCATTTCGAGTAAAGACACCTAGAACACAACTAGTGTCGGATCATAGCAACCGATATTAGATGTGCTAAAGGTCAAAATGGCCTTGTAATTGAAGAGGTTTGGCGTCGGACGTCACCAAGACCGAAGCCAGATGTTGCCCTCTAAGGGCAAAATGGTCATTTTGCATCTGAAACCGTAATTTGGCCTCGAATCGACTCGAGATACTTCCAAACCTTCTGAAACACTTCCAAACATCTCTTAAGGCATAGTAGGGCCTCGCACATGCATTCATAAATTTGATTTAGATTTCTAACACATATTTCCATGTAACTAGGGTTTCGAATGATCAAGTGTGGTGATTCTCCAAAGATCGATCGTTGTGGAGTTCTTGGGAGTATACGAACATCCCAGTACTATGAGTGGTTTTGTTTCAATGTTTAGCCATTTAGGGCTAAACATTTTTATTATTATTTTATAAAGTATTTTGTATGTTTTAGGTTCGAATATTACCCTTCCACGTACACACTTTATGTTATGCCACATTTGGCGGGATGCTTTAAATAAATTTAAATGATTGAAATATAATATATATGTATATGTATGCTGTACATTTAATATATATATATGTTGTGTGTGTACATATATATATATATGTACACCCACATATGTATGGATGCTCAGTGTTCTATATGAGCGTGTGGAACCGAAAGGGAGCATGCTAGACCGAGATTGAGGTTTCGTGGGCCACCTTACAGAGGGGCACAAACTCGTAAAACATGAGATGGAGAGGCACGAAGAGAAGCGATTAGGGTATATTAGCAATGTAGTTGTGAACCATCATAGCAAAAGGTACCGTTAAGGAAACGGTTTTAGAGAGAGATTATATTATATTATATCATATTATATTATACATTTTTAAAAGAAAAGAGATGAGATAGCCCTTAATGATCCGAGAATCCTGACTACTATGCAAGATCAGGTCTTGGAGTGTGTTTGGACAGTCAGTCCATAGGTTAATGTTGTTATTATTATTAATTGGATTAAAAAGGCTTTGGGGAAAATGATTTCAAAAAGTGTTTTCAAAGTAAAATATAAAATGTTTTATATCTTGTTTTGGAAATACACGATTATCTAAATCCTATTCGACTTTGTGTTGAACTAAAGTCACTCACTGAGTACATAATCATACTTACCACAGGTTGCTTCTCATGCTTTGTAGGTTAGATGTCCGACGGCTCATTAAGAGGTGTTGGTGACTTACGAGTTATTTTATTTTCACTGCATAGACATCTTTCAAGTTAATCTACTGGTACTCATTTTGATTTACAAGTTATTTTATAAAATGTTTTCTACTATTATTTTATTACTAATTAAACGTTAGTTTTAAATTATTTTGCAGCAATGATATCCAATTCATGCCTTACATGGCTACAAACATGTACTTCGAGGTAGCGTGATAATTACCACGTGATCGACCTTTAAGTCGGGGCGGGACAATTTTATTGGTATCAAAGCTTATAAACTATTTAATATGTTTTCAAAATATTTTCAAATGCTTTTGAATGTTTTCAAAATCAGTGGATGACTTAAGTCGTAAATTTTTTATTTCAAGAAACTATGAGAGTCTTCTGAGTACCTATTTAAAATACACCATAAGGAAACCATTTTAGTAATGATGCCACCATATAGGATATTCCAATGTGGTCTCTAGGTAAAGTGACACCATAATCACCATTTATTTCAAGACTTGTGATAGTCATAGAAACCTTTCGAGGAAAACTACAAGATTAGCCTTTCTACTTATCAATACCCTATTTACTAAAAGTTTAGATTGGGAATGAAATCCTTGAGAGATGAGATACATTTGGCTATTTCATACAACCCCCATTCATTAAAATCCCATATCTATTAGCAAAGAGATAGTTCGACTTTCTAGTGAATCAAGTCGACTTTTCCAATTCTCTACGTTATCTGTGTATAGACGTGGAGAGAGTTGGGCAAAGATGTAGAAAGAAAGTTAAACAAAGGTGAAGAAGTCAAAAAGATACCCAAGCAAATCAAGCCAACTCTGCCCGTTTTCTACACTTCAGTGTGTAGACTTTAAGAAGGAGTTGGATAAGGTTGGACGAAGCGAAGTGACCGGCCGTCATCAAGCCAGTCAAGAGAATAATATTTTCTGCTAGACCAAAACTAAGTAGAAGTGGTAAGAGTAGGTCGAATCCACAGAGAGGCGAGAAAATGGATTTACTATGCTTATAGACTGAACATTCAACATAAATATAAAAGGGGTTTTTGAAATAAAAGCAGAAATGAATAAAAACAAGAATAATAAAAGGCAGTGTAAATAAATACTAAATGAGTTAAAGTAATGAACATTGAAATAAGGTGGATTAACAATAATAAAAGGTTTTTATTCTATCATTTGCTAATTAAAAGGGGTAAAAGAATAGTTAGAACCCAGGCTCACTAATAACACAATTAATCAATCAAATGGCATGCTTATGAAAATTAGTACTAAAGATTCCTAAAATCTATATTGGTGACTGATTAGTCCAACTTAGTACTATCGCTTCCTAGACTGGCCCCTTTTACTCGCACCGAACCAACAATCTTCGCGATAATGATTTACGGATTGAATAAAGCATTAAGCAATAAAGATCAGTATAGCATGCAAACAACCCGGATATACTCCGAGTCTACCCAGTCATTGAATATTCAAAATCCCTAAGAAAGAGTCTTACGTCTTCCCTTTGTTCTACGATTAAGGTCGGCTACTAAAGATTCACAAACATAGAATCTAACCATAGATATTACCTATCCCTAGTTCATGTGTGCACTCACAAAATAGGAACAAGAAAACCATATTTCCATGCAATCAGAGAAATCAAAACACTTGATAAGATCAATCGGAATAAAGAATAAGAGCCCCACTAACTTTGCAAACCCTTTTAATCAACAAACAATAGAATGAATTGGGGGTTTACTCACTCATGAATTGAGTGAGAAACCAAAGATTTAACAAGTAAAGTAAAGGAAAATAAAGAAAAGGAGCTAAATTGATTAAGAACTAAGAGAGAAATTTCTCTGGAAAGTTGAATCGAATATAAAGAAGACTTTGTTCTTCTTTCTAAAAAATCCTCCCGTCTATACGTACATTGGAGAAAAGAGAATATATAAATAGCCAGATTACACAATTGCCCTCTTAACCTAATTGCTGACTAAAGGGAACGAAGGGCATTAAAGGGACTTCCTGGAGCGCCGCCGCTATGGAGCAGAACGGCGCCTTTATGGAGCTTGCTGAAACGCCAAATGATAGCTAACCCTAATGGCGCCACTATGAAGTGGAACGGTGCCGTTAGGGTCTTCTCATTTCTACGCACATGCTGACTTCTTCAATTCTCCAACTTTGCCAATCTTCAAGTGTAATGGCGCCATTAGTACATGGAATGGCGCCATTAGCTTTCCTTTGTGTAGATGATGTGCGGCCTTGTGCAATTGGAAGTATAATGGCGCCACTCTAGAGTGTAATGGCACCATTAGTGTCTTGATCACGTGAGGTATTCGGTCTTGGCATGGTTGAAGAAGAATGGCGCCATTCTTAAGTGTAATGGCCCCACTAGGTTCCTTTGTAATAGCCAAGTATTCGGCTAGGAGCAAGGTTGACATGTAACAGTGCCATTCTTCCTTATAATGGTGTCACTATGCCTTGTTGTTCAGCTCTCGGGATAGCTCCTTCCATACTTGCTTTAATCAACCCTTAAATGTGCATTATCATCATTAAGCTCCTCAATTAACCTGCAAAGATAGAAACAAGCTTAAATGAGATAATTAGGATTATGATAGCCATAAAACAAGATTAATTAAGCACAAAGTAGATGTATTAATTTATGGTTATCACATTTCCCCCACACTTAAAGGTTTGTTAGTCCCTTAGCAAATGTGAGCAAGAATGTAATCTGGACTTTTATTCAAAACAAGCTAACTAAAACTAACTACAGAAACTAATTGCACTGTCGTAGACAAACATAGTAGTTCTTAGCCTAAACTACAAGCCCATATTAAACCTCTAGAAAAACTAGTTGGAGGAGGTATGGTCTCCCTTATTCAGGCCTAAACTAAGAACATAGATGACAGACAAGTATTTCAAGAACAATTCAATACACATATGCAAAGTAAGATACTGTTGAATCTAAACAAGAAACAAGCATGATATTTAATAAAAAAGCAGAGGCATAATGCAACCAAAGAGAAAGTCTGGAATGTATATAAGGCTTCTTTTAATCAAGTATAACTGAACAAGTATAGAAGTCTCACAATCCACTCTTCTAACCAAGTTAAAGCAGTTTATACTCAAAAGCATTCCAATGAAGCATGTTAACCATAAGCTTGCAATGCAACCTTGTTTCCACTACTCCATATACATGCATAATTAAGCAAGAAATTGAGACTGTGCAGAGGGTTGTAAACGGGTCCTGGGATTAAGCTCATGAAAGAATGGATATAAGATAAATCAAACAGCTAGAATAATGAAGCATTAAAGAATAAAAACTAGGGTAGAATATGAGTTTGTTAGCCCTTTGCTGTTGCCAATTCTTCAATTCATCCATAGATTAGGCTTTCATCAACATTTGATCCATTAATTCCATTTAATTTGCACTTTAATGACACCTCTTTTTATTTTGATTTTCATTTCATCACAAAGATAACAGAGAGTGCATTTTCCCATTCATCAACTTTGATAGGATCGGATTGTGCCAATCTATGCTTTAGCCCATTTCCAATAACCAATTTAAGACTTCAATGCTTCATTATCCTAAGCGGGGACAAGAATCATTGTTTTTCTTTTTAAGTTTCAAGGTCTTTTGGAAAATGGCTGATCAAAGAAATAAGCTCAACTCATAATCTTTAAGGCTCAAAAGAGTGAACTAAGGTCAATTTATGAGTAAGGATGGCTTATTTGGCTCAATCTTTCCTAAACAATCTTCAATTTTTTTGCTTAACTAGACACATATTAACATGTAATCTCAACAGGTATCGTGCAAGTTCTAGTAACAAAACAATCATGGAATGAGGAAAATTGAAAGAATCACACATGAAAGAACACAGGATTAAGTGCAATCCTTTAAAGGCTCAAATGTCTCACTTGGTTAGTTGATTACCAAATTCAATTATACTTGAATGAATTAAACAGTATATACATTCCAAAAATTCAATCAAGTCATTTTCATACTAATTAACTAAAATCATGCTTTTCTAAGAATCAACACTAACTTATTAAGCATATAAATACCAAATTATGATCAAAATACTTGCTATCAAATAAAAAAACAGGATCTTAGTTAATGATGGTGCATCTATTGCAATCCCCCCACACTTAAATGACACATTGTCCTCACTGTGTGTGACTATGAACAATGAAACGTAACCAATTCATCAAAATATCAGATTGAAAGAGGGATTTTGAGGAGTTGGTGGGTACCTTTGTTGATCTTAGAATATTGATTGTGAAGCATAAAAGCATGAGAGGTAAGAGAAACAGATAAGCACACATGATTAGATAAAAGATAAGAGTTATATTACATCATTAGAGAAGATCCTACAAACTGAAAAAGGAAAGAAAAGAACAAACTACTCCTAGTTAAACATGCCGAAATAATAATAAGGGAAATAAAAAGAACTAATTATACAAATTAAGCTAGGAATTAAACAAATTAAAAGAAATAAAAATAGAGTTTAATTAATACAAATTAGCAAATAACTAAACAAATAAGCAAAAGAGAAAGAAAGAGAGAAAGAGAAAGAGAAAGAGAAAGAGAAAGAGAAAGAGAAAGAGAGATTTCATGAAAATCCTTGATCTGGCTGGATGTTGGTGCTGAAGAAGATATGGAGGAGAACACATGACTAATGGCGTCATTCACATGGCTAGTGGTGCCATTCTCCTTGTCTTGCATGTGCTCATTGCCTCGGCCTTCCACCAAACAAATGACCTTCTATGCTTTGGTAATGGCGCCATTACAACATGGAATAGCGCCATTCTAAACATGTGTTCATTTTTTAGGCATTCTGCCAAAAAGAAAAGTCGTGATGTGATCCACCTTTTTAGTTAGCTTCCTCTGATTGTCAATGATTTCTGCGATCAATTTAGGAGGGTGTTGAGCTATGTATTGTAGCATATTCGCCCTAAAGTGGTTGTGACATAGAATCATGTCATGCATAGCTCCAGCCAACTGATTCATATTGTGGTTTATTTTTGGAAG
This sequence comes from Microcos paniculata, assembly GCA_030664755.1. Taxonomy (NCBI): domain Eukaryota; kingdom Viridiplantae; phylum Streptophyta; class Magnoliopsida; order Malvales; family Malvaceae; genus Microcos; species Microcos paniculata. Next base: position 33,899,314 of record CP131456.1, on the reverse strand, counting down.
GACATCAACAAAAGTATCGAGTCTCTCATGAATTTCCTTTACATCTTCATTGTATTGGTTGATTTCATTGTTTTCAGCAGCAAGGAGAGGTTGTTCTTGTTGTGGCTCTAGCTGTGGTTGGGGTTCTGGCTGTGGTTAGGGTTCTGGCTCATCATCCTAGTCAAAGGGTTCAACCAGGTAATTCGGGGGCAAATGCCTTAGTCCTATTGGTATCCTTTGAGCTTTTGTTCTTTGATGAGGGTTCTTCCAAAATCCTTGTCGAGTGAGCTTCATATTCATTTGAAGTACTGTATAAGTGGAAAGGATGTTGGCCTCATTAATCAGAAAAAATTCTGCTGCAAGGGGAATCCCTTTTCGTTGAAGAAGATGAAAAATGAGAACAGGGAACACAAAGGTCTTTTTCTTATATGCAGAGGTGACTACCTCCTACATAGACTCCAAGATGATGGGGGCCAAAGGAATGCCCCGGATGTGCCCCAAACCATGGACCATTTTATCAGCAATGTAAAGATCAGCTACCCTTACTGTGTTGATGGAGCTAGCCCTTGGAATGACATTGTGTTGAATCATGTAGATAAGCATTCTGGCCTTAATATCCATATACCTTACCTTGATCACTGGGAATTTTCTAGAATCACAAGCTGTGGGGATGTCAAAATTTTCAATTGCTGTCTCTCGAGTCCAGGTGACATCCGAGATGGTAGTTCCTTGATCAAGATTAAATCTGTATCCTCTAGGGCTGAGTCGAAGAAAGGTATTGATATCTTCCCCCGAGATGGAAATAGCTCGCCCTTGGACTGCTGAGTGAATGGTGAAGTCTGCAATCGGCTTCTCTTTAGGCATATTAGCATAGAAGACTTTCACCATATCAGGGTAGTAGTTTCTTTAGATTTGAAGAACAGAGCTCCATCCTAAAGCCTGAAATCTTTGGGAGATTTCGAGCTCATCATTCAACTTGGGATCAACTAGTTTCTCCACCACCATGTGATTATTGTATCAATTATTATACCATAGAAGAGCTGCATCACTAACAAAGTTGTCACGACCAATAGGAGGCACCTCCAAACATTCCACAATTTCCACTTGTGGTTGTTGGTTTGAAGATTCACCTTGATATCTTCTTTGTCTCGGCATTGTGAAGTGTAAGGAGTGATTAGCAGAAGAGAATAGGTACGTGAAGAGATTAGGTAGAAAATAAGCAGTGTAGTGAGGAACTCAGGTGGTGAGGCTATTTATAGGCAATTTCTGGAGGAGATTAATCTGGGAAATAATGACATCAGGACAAAATATACAAGGAAGTTTGTAGTAGTAATGGCGCCATTAGCTTGGTGTTTTCTTAAAAGGTTTTTTGCAAGGCATATAAGGATTGGTCACAATGGAATGGCGCAATTAGTGAATGGAGTGGCGCCGTGAGCTTAACCAAATGAATGAAGGCCAAAATTGTGACAATTATGCAAGAGTGGTGCCATTACAAAATGGAGTGGCGCCATTCTTGGCTACAAAGTTGGTGAAGTACCCCGTTTGCACTTAAAAGCACTGAGTTGTGAAGTGAGAAAATACAAATTATTACTACAGTCACACTCTTTGTATATCAGTCTACCAGGATATGTAAGAATATTTCCAGATAGCATTACAGGACACTTCTAAAAATTAGCCCAAAGTAGCATGGTTACACAGGTTTAGCAATGAATAGTAACATACTATATTCAGATAAGCATATTTCACGAACATCTCTTTTATTCAGAAAAATGAAAAAAAAAAAGCAAAAAGAAACAAATATATCAATAACATCAACACAATTGATTGGATCTTGCAAAGTTCATGTCAGGATTAAATAGGATAGAGATGAAAAACCTGGCAGCTCACATGCAAGTTCAATTGTTCAGGCAAGAATTCCATCAAGTATTGTTGAGGTCATTGAATCAAAAGCTATATGCAAAAGAAACAAAGAAGAGCATGTAAAGAAAAGAGACAAAACAAGGGAAAGAAATAATTAAACAAGATAAAGGAATAGTGAAGCATCAATCAAAATGAGGAAAAACTTAGGTTACCTCCCAAGTAGCTGTCCAGTTTATAGTCTTAGCTAGACTTCCTCAGCTTAAATTAAGGAGAGGCTTGGCAGGTGGACGATGGAAAACATCCTTCATCCTGGAAAGTAGCCGAACTAGCTTGAATAATTGTCCTTGTAGATATTGCATCAAGGTGACCAGAAGAGATAAGGCTTGAAGAAATGGCATCAACTGCATTATTGTGCTGATTCCTCTTATCAGGATTAGACTTGGATGAGATTTGAAAAGAAATAACATCCCCATCACACTCCATTGTAAGTAATCCAACAAAGACATCAATTTTAGTGTGAGTAGTCTTCAAAAATGGTATTCCCAATAACATAGGACAAGAAGTAGAAGAATGGTCTTTTTCCATCTTAACTATGTAGACATCAGTTGGGAAGATTAAGTGCTGAACTTGAATTAAGACATCTTCAAGCACTCCTTCAGGGGATATGATTGATCTATCAGCCAATTGCAAGACAACATCAGTGTGGGATAAAGGTCCTATATTCAAACTTAAATAAGTTGAATAAGGCATTACACTTAAAGCAGCACCTAAAGCAATCATGGCTTGATCAATAATACCATCTCCAAGAGAGCAAGAAATAGAAAACATACCAGGATCTTTTCATTTAGGTGGTATTTGGCATTGAATAATGGCAGAAATATTCTCACCTATAGACACCTTACCATGCAATTTCCTTTTGTTGGTACAAATTTGCTTGAGGAACTTTGCATACTTGGGAATTTGTTGAATTGCCTCCAGCAATGGAATGTTGATTTCCAACTTGCTTAATGTAGCTAGCAGATCGGGATCAAACTCAATTTTGGTGTTCTTGACAAGCTTTGAAGGAAATGGGCAGGATTATGTGTGGAAGATGAAGTGTTTGGACTAGTGGCGCCATTCTCATGGCTAGTGGCACCATTAGCTTGATGTTGAGCATTCGGGTTTGTCTTGAAAGGTGGAATGGCGCCATTAGGAGTTGTAGTGGTGCCATTAGCATGGCTAATAAAATACTTGGACATCGAAAAATCAAGAATGGCACCATTATGAGTTGTAGTGGTGCCATTACCATTGCTTGTCTTTGGCTGAGCTCTCGGCTTTTGCACAACAGAGTCCATTTGATCTTCAGTCTCAGACATTTCCTCTTCATTTTGATGGACAGTAGGATAGGGCATTGACAGTTTTCTCCCACTATGAAGTGTAATGGCAGAGACATTCCCCTTAGGATTGACATTCGGTTGAGATAGAAGGTGTTCCTTTCCTCTGGTTCTCAAGTTATTCATCTCGGTAGCTAATTGTCCAAGTTGCCTTTGCATGACATCCATATCTGCCTTCTATTGTTGCATTTGGAGCTAAAATGTCTCTTGAAATTCCAGAGTGTTTTTAGCCAATTGAGCTATAAGATCTTCCAATTTGGATAAAGGTGTGGAAGAGGGAGAATCACCAACTTGAGGTCTCTGTAAAAGTTGAAGTCTAGGAGGAAAATTTGGTCTAAATGGAGGTTGATTAGTATTGCCATATCTGAAATTTGGGTGATCCCTCTAACCAAGATTGAAAGTAGGAGCATAAGGATCATATGGTCTCTAATTAGCTGGCTGAGCTTGCCGTTGACCAACGGCATTGACACTAACTTGAGATTCATCATTGCATTGTTGAAGCATTGGACATTCATCCATGTGATGAGATGAATATTGGCATAAACTGCACACCTTATCAGGCACAGCTCCAAGTTGGTTTTTTAGCAATAAGGCAAGGTCTTGTAGAGTCTTGGTAGTCAGAGCAAGTTGAGCTTCAATCTGGATGGATGAAGACACGGCATTAGTAGTCTTAGGAACAACATCTCTCCTTGTACCAAATTGTTGAGCATTAGCAGCCATAGTGGAAATCAATCTTTGGGCATCTCTAGTAGTCTTCTTAACCAAAGCACCTCCACTTACTGCATCAATCATAGTGCGATCTATGAAAGGTAATCCTTTATAGAAATATTGGATGAGCAATTGGTCCGATATTTGGTGGTGAGGACATGAAGAGAGAAGCCTGTTAAACCTCTCCCAATACTTTTGCAGAGATTCACCAGCTTGTTGTCTAATACTGGAGATGTCTTTTCTAATTGAAGCTGCTTTTGAGGCTAGAAAATACTTCTCTAGAAAGGCTGATTGAAGCTCATTTCATGTCCTAATAGAAGAAGGAGACAAGGAAAATAACCAATCCTTAGCCTTGTCTGCCAAAGAGAATAGGAAAGCCCTTAGTTTGATTTGCTGCTCGGTGACTCCAGTAAGTTTCATTGAAACACACACAACATGAAGTTCAGTAAATGCTTGTTTGGCTCTTCTCCAGGTAGACCATGGAACTTAGGTAGGAGATGTATCAGTCGAACTTCAATTCGAATGGCACTTCCAATACTGGGTATTGGATACAAAGAGGATGATGGTTGAGATTAGGAGCAGCCAACTCCTTCAAGGTGCGGTTATCAACAGGATTTTGATCAGGATTAGCCATAAGGACTACTGGTTGACTTGTTACTGGAAAATGAACAGAGGATGAGGAAGCTAGGCTGATTCCAAGCTTGGCTTTTTGTTCTTGAATAAATCTTCGAATATTAGCCAAATCAGAGTCAGATTTGCTTGATTGGATAAAACACATATAAGAAAAAGCAGGGAATTAACAAGAAGCAAAGAAAAATCAAAGAAATTTCTAGAAAAATAAAAGCTAAACTAGAGAAAAACAAAATGAACAGAAAATAAGCAGAGTGAATGGCACTGCCTCCCCGGCAACGATGCCAAAACCTTGACTGGCCGTCGCCAAGCCAATCAAGAGAATAATATTTTCTGCTAGACCAAAACTAAGTAGAAGTGGTAAGAGTAGGTCGAATCCACAGAGAGGCGAGAAAATGGATTTACTATGCTTATAGACTGAACATTCAACAGAAATATAAAAGGGGTTTTTGAAATAAAAGCAGAAATGAATAAAAACAAGAATAATAAAAGGCAGTGTAAATAAATACTAAATCAGTTAAAGTAATGAACATTGAAATAAGGTGGATTAACAATAATAAAAGGTATTCATTCTATCATTTGCTAATTAAAAGGGGTAAAAGAATAGTTAGAACCCAGGCTCACTAATAACACAATTAATCAATCAAACGGCATGCTTATGAAAATTAGTACTAAAGATTCCTAAAATCTATATTGGTGACTGATTAGTCCAACTTAGTACTATCGCTTCCTAGACTGGCCCCTTTTACTCGCACCGAACCAACAATCTTCGCGATAATGATTTACGGATTGAATAAAGCATTAAGCAATAAAGATCAGTATAGCATGCAAACAACCCGGATATACTCCGAGTCTACCCAGTCATTGAATATTCAAAATCCCTAAGAAAGAGTCTTACGTCTTCCCTTTGTTCTACGATTAAGGTCGGCTACTAAAGATTCACAAACACAGAATCTAACCATAGATTTTACCTATCCCTAGTTCATGTGTGCACTCACAAAATAGGAACAAGAAAACCATATTTCCATGCAATCAGAGAAATCAAAACACTTGATAAGATCAATCGGAATAAAGAATAAGAGCCCCACTAACTTTGCAAACCCTTTTAATCAACAAACAATAGAATGAATTGGGGGTTTACTCACTCATGAATTGAGTGAGAAACCAAAGATTTAACAAGTAAAGGAAAATAAAGAAAAGGAGCTAAATTGATTAAGAACTAAGAGAGAAATTTCTCTGGAAAGTTGAATCGAATATAAAGAAGACTTTGTTCTTCTTTCTAAAAAATCCTCCCGTCTATACGCACATTGGAGAAAAGAGAATATATAAATAGCCAGATTACACAATTGCCCTCTTAACCTAATTGCTGACTAAAGGGAACGAAGGGCATTAAAGGGACTTCCTGGAGCGCCACCGCTATGGAGCAGAACGGCGCCGTTATGGCGCTTGCTGAAACGCCAAATGATAGCTAACCCTAATGGCGCCACTATGAAGTGGAACGGTGCCGTTTGGGTCTTCTCATTTCTACGCACATGCTGACTTCTTCAATTCTCCAACTTTGCCAATCTTCAAGTGTAATGGCGCCATTAGTACATGGAATGGCGCCATTAGCTTTCCTTTGTGTAGATGATGTGCGGCCTTGTACAATTGGAAGTATAATGGCGCCACTCTAGAGTGTAATGGTGCCATTAGTGTCTTGATCACTTGAGGTATTTGGCCTTGCCATGGTTGAAGAAGAATGGCGCCATTCTTAAATGTAATGGCGCCACTATTTCGCTCTCGGGATAGCTCCTTCCATACTTGCTTTAATCAACCCTTAAATGTGCATTATTATCATTAAGCTCCTCAATTAACCTGCAAAGATAGAAACAAGCTTAAATGAGATAATTAGGATTATGATAGCCATAAAACAAGATTAATTAAGCACAAAATAGATGTGTTAATTTATGGCTATCACGAAGACCTATCAGAATCACAGAGGACCAATGCTCAAGGACTTCAGGAGGCAAGACAAATAGCCGAAGAAAGGGAAGAGGTGCAACTCAGGTGAAGCGAAAGTCCACAATGGAAAGATTGGCAAGAAGACAATTGAAGAAAGAAAGAAGTCGAAGAAATTGATGAATAGGTCAATACAATCAGAAAGATGAAAAATACAAGGAGTTAGGTTGATAAGTTAAAAAAGAAAGATGGATGTAAGATTTGGTCGAGGGGAGGACAAGTAAAAAACGAGTAGGTGAATGAAGCAGTGAAAATGAGAGTAAGCGATGTGATAGAGGATGATGATAACTTTAGATGGAGAACGAAGAACGAAAAGAGATCCCATACCTACGAGTTGACGAGCAATGGGCCTTTCACTACTTGTCTAACAAGATACCATTGATAAGAAAACCAATGAAGTAATAGAGATAGAACCATTATGAGATACAATGGGGAAGTGAATCATCAAGAAGTGAGGCAAGGACAACAAAGGTGAAAGTAGTTACATAAATGCATGCATTAGGCATAAGGAGAAACTTTCTTCTCAAACATAATGGACGCGTCACCAGAAGTGATGACGGGAGGGAAAGAGTGAATGAGGAAAGCACTCAAGCAAGGATCCTTTAAGGTGTTATGCTATAGCGTGGAGGCTGAAATGATAAAGAAAACTCAAAACAGAAGATAAGCTAGAACTCTAGGCCAAGGCTCCCTTTAACAGAGCTGTGAGATTGGCTTCGGTGAGATTAAAATACTGAGATCAGTTATTGTAGTGGTGAGATTAAAATTATAATGGTGAGAATAAAACCATCGGTGAGAAAATATGTATTTAGTAAAACAACGGTGGTAGTGAGATAAGAATGAAAAATGACCAAAAAGGGTATTAATTAAAAAAAAATCTAAAATGATATAACCAAAAAAAAAAAGACGAGGTTGTTTTTGGAAAGAGTGTTGCGGTAGGACTGGAGAATTCCTACTATAGCTTAGAGCTATGTTTGGAATGGTGCGTTTAGGGGTTGCCATATAGGCAATCCCCACCATACCATACACACATTTAGGGCCCTTTTTGGGCTAGTACAGCATGTTTAGCCTCTAAACTTGCTATACTAGTCTCCCAAAGGGAGCCTAAATAGAAGCAAAATTTAAATGAGAACATGATTAGTTTTAGGATTCTGTAACAACTAGGAGTGAAATTAAAATGAAAACATAATTAACTTTAGAGTTCTAAATTTTCTCGAAACTTTCAATTTGAAATTAATCTCAAATCCATAATTAGACATGGCAAATGGGTGGGTTTGGTCAAGCTTGAGTTCAGTTGCTTTAGGATCGATCTCTTTTTGGTTCAGGCTCTTTTGGGTTCGAGCTTTGTAAGGCTTGGGTATTTTTTAGTGTCGGTTTTTCTTAGTTTGGGTATTTTCAGGTTCAAATTTGAGTCAGGCTCAGGCTCAGGCTTGGTCTCGAGCTTGGACTTAGTTAAATTCGGACTTAGGTTATGCTGTGCTCAAGTTTCGACTTTTTCAATTAAAAAATTATTATTCTTTATTTTATAAGTCAATTTTTATTCTACTACTTTTAGTTTTTTGTTTGTTTAAGAAGTAGAAGTACTACTATAATGATAATCTGAGTTTAAATATTAATAAAAGGGAGTTGCCGAGTTAGAAAGTTATTACAATTATTTAATTATTAATTATTAAAATGTAAAAATTTAATAATTAATTTAGTTTTTGCATTAATAATTAATAATTAAAAAGTTTTAGTAATATTAATTTTAATTATTGAATATTACTAATTGATAATTATTTATTTTTTGGAAGGCAAAGTTAATGAAAATTAACTTGATAAAATATGAAAAATACAATTACAAAGAAGCCATAAAAAGAAAAAGAAAAAACTATAGAGTTAGAGCCTACTTAAAATTTAGATTAGTTAAAAATTATTAAAATGAAATTTTGACATTTGTCAACCTCAAAAGTCAAATAGTCAAAACAACTGCAAAAGTCTCATTTATACCAAACGGTATCATTTCATTTGTAACCCACATCCATCCCCACCCCACTAGCCTTAAATCTTAATGTCTAGCCAAATAGTATTCTTCTATTCTTCTATTCCACTTTCTTAATTCTTCACATCTTCTCTCTTCTTGATGGCGACGACTAAGAGTAACTCTCTCTCTCCCGTTAATCAAAAGGTATTTCACTACATAGAGCAAAATGGTCTATATGCTAAGCCTGCAGGTTCAAAGTTAACTTCTTTTATTTCTTTTCTTCGTTCCTTACTTTCTTTCAATCAATTTTTACTATTTTCTTTCTTTTTCTCAATTGACTTGTGAACTTCTCATTACGAGTCTGAATACCTGAGGCCTAAAACCCATAGTCTCTCGCCTACTGATAAAAGCATTTTCTTATAATCTTTTGATTTTCTAATATTTAAATTATTGAATTGAATTTTTTGTGTCAAAATCATTATTAAATTTATTTTAGTTGCTTAATTTTTTTTTATTTTTCCAATGTATAATCCTTGAGTTGTGCGTGATTTCAATAGTTGTGTAAATTGTCTTGGCCTTACTATTTAAATTTCATGACCTCACTATTTTGGCTATCGAGTAGCCTTTTCTTCTCTGCTTTACTGGTTTGCTTAAGTAGTAGGACTTCGTACTGATTAAGATTTAAGAAATACTAATGTTCATTTTTTTTAAATTTGTTGTAGTTCTAGATATGGAATCTTAAGCAATAGATCTTCCAAGTAGCCATGAAGACTTTAACAATGAAAATATAGCATCATCCACCATATATACTCCTTAAAATCAAAGCACTTCAAGTAAAAAATGGTTAGTAGCTTGGAAAGAGTTTACCATGCTTACTCAAGAGGAACTAGTGAGACTTCATTCATGTGGGGATGCAAAGCCCAAAACTAGAAGTAATCACTATGGTATTGCTATAATTGCTAACTCTTGTTTAGGTACAACTTCTTTGAATTGTCACTTGAGAAAATGCTCTAAACGTCCTTCTAGTATAGGGGAAGTTGGGGAAGTAAGAGGACATAACTTGATAAGTGCTGCTGTGGTTAGAGAAATGATGGTTGAATGTGTAATTAAGCATAGGAATCCGTTTGAATGGGTGGAACATAGAAAAGCTAGAGCTTTATGTTGCTATTTAAATAAAGATTTTAGTCTTATTAGTATGAGCATATGTAAAGGTGATTGTGTGAAAATGCATAAGAAATTGAAGGAGGTAGTTAAATCTGATATGTAAAAAGTTTCGAGTAGGATATCTTTGATAGTAGATGTGTGGCCATCATGCACATCAGATGGATATATTTATTTAACTGCACATTATGTCAATGATGAGTGGAAGTTGAAGGGAAACCGAGAACAAACAAACGCAGCGGAAATATAAAATTTTGGTTCCCACCAAGATCCATGCGGAAGAGATCCTAATCAGTGATAGAAATATTACCTTACTTGTGTGATAAAATTAGAAATTGAAGCTGGATCGAATCAAGCTGTAGCGAAACCTCCTCAGGATCTCGCCTCTACAGTATCCACACGATCAAGCAGCAACCAATCCTCGTCTCACAAAGATTAGGAATGGAGTTTTCTCTGCCTTTTGTGCTAGCAAAGGAACAGAGAATTCTAATTGTGTTTTTTGGCTTAAAAAAATATGCGTGTCTCACACTCCTTTTATATTTAGGTTAAAACTCTTTTAACCTAATTAGATTTGGATTATACTTTTAATCCATTTAGACTTTGGGCTAACCTGTAATCAGGTCCAAGTGATTTGTCTTTGGGTATAACCCAACAATCTCCCACTTGCACTAAGATGAATTACCTATTGTCTAAATTTATAAACTCCATTGTGCATTTGATCTTTGTGTGCGACCCTATAGGTTCTTGTAACATTAGTAGTGACACTAAAGATATTTTAACATCACAAGCAATGAGCGGTATCTAGCAACACATCATTGCTATCTAAGTCACAAAAATATCATGATTTGATACAACCTTATCTGTGATTAATGTTACTGTGTAGTCTAATCCCTTTGTCCATGATATCTCAATTGAACACGAGTCATGGAATGTGTCATACTTGTATAGTTCAATCTATATGTTTCTTGATTCCCAAGTAGACTATTCAAAACAAATCCAATTGATATCTCATATCAATTCATTTGAGCATGGCCATGCATTTTAGTCTCACTCAATCAAGGGGCCCAAAATATCACTCTTATTATATAAGAGGGACAAATTCTATCTTGATCATGCACACTCCTCTGCATGATTTATTGCATACCCAATTACAGCCTTTATAGTCCACCCTGTTACGAGTGACGGTTGACTGTATTAAAGTACACAACTCCTTATGTAGGAATCTATAGTGATCTCAAGTCTAAGGATCACTTACACCATTATCACTCTGAGAATCACTTATGATATTCATATAACAATCCATGCAGTGTTCTCATTGCGGGTCGGTGCAGTACATAAGTTCTTTAACATATACCTATATGCTGACTTGACATCTTATATCCATAACAACTTTTTGTCATCAGTCACGCATACTAGTCTTCATGTATTATTGTTATCCTAGTTCACAATAATACTTGACTAGGGACATTTAAGAATGATTCATAATTATTCTAGGGACTTTATTATGATTATTTATATTACGCAGGTATCAAATAACAATAATAATGAAATTGCCATTTAATAAAATACAATACTAACATGATAAAATGTATATCGAAAACCATTATCATATAATAGGTTTTAATGTATACACCAGCAATCCTACATCCAATCACTCATGTATCTAATACCAACTGAGCTAGTGTGACGATCATGCTTCTGCTGTGTCAGAGGCTTCATCAATGGATCGGCGATATTATCAGCAGTCGGTACTTTGTATATCTTCACATCTCCCCTATCAGTGATTTCTCCGATGAGATGGAAGCGTCGAAGTATATGTTTGGATCGTTGTTGAGATCTGGGTTCCTTAGCTTGTGCAATAGCCCCACTATTATCACAATAGGGCTCTATAGGATTTGCAATGCTAGGTACAACGCCAAGTTCAGTGATGAACTTCTTGATCCAAATAGCCTCTTTTGTTGCTCCACTAGCAGCTATATACTCAGCCTCTGTTGTAGAATTGGCTACTGTGTCTTACTTCGAACTCTTCCAACTTACAGTACCACCATTTAGGCAAAACACATACCCGACTGCGATCGAGAATCATCTTTATCAGTTTGGAAACTCGCATCTGTGTAACCTCTCACAGTGAGTTCCTCTTCACCTCCATATATCAAGAAAGTATCCTTAGTTCTTCTCAAGTACTTAAGGATATTCTTGACAGCAATCTAGTGATGCTTACCTGGATTAGTTTGGTACCTGCTCGTCATGCTTAAAGCATACGAAACATCTAGACGAGTACATAACATAGCATACATGATAGATCCAATGGCAGATGCATATGGAATCTTACTCATGCGTTCTCTCTCATCTTGTGTCATGGGACACTGATCCTTCGAAAGAATAACACCATGTGTTATAGGCGAAAATCCTTTCTTAGAATCCTGCATGCTAAACTGTTTTAGCACTTTGTCTATATATGTACTCTAACTTAGGCCAATTAACTTTCTAGATCTATCTATAGATCTTAACACCTAATATATAGCTGGCTTCACCTAAGTCCTTCATAGAGAAACATTTCCCTAACCAAGTCTTTACATACCGTAGAGTAGGGATGCCATTTCCAATGAGAAGTATGTCATCTACATACAACACTAGGAAGACAACTGTGATCCTACTAACCTTTTTGTAAACACAAGGCTTATCTTCATTTTTGATGAAACCAAACTCTTTGATTGCATCATTGAAACGAAGATTCCAGCTCTGAGAAGCTTGTTTCAATCCATAGATGGATCTTTGTAGCTTACAAACCTTCCCAGCATTTTCTGGAGTGAGAAAACCTTCTGGTTGTGTCATGTACACATCCTCTTGAAGATTTCTATTGAGGAAAGTAGTTTTGACATCCATTTGCCAGATTTCATAATCATGGAATGCAGCTATCACAAGCAAAATCTGAATGGATGTAAACATCGCGACTGGAGAAAAGGTCTCATCATAGTCAACACCATGAATTTGTCGGAAACCTTTAGCGACCAATCGCCTTTTATAGGTATGTACATTTCCATCCATGTCAGTTTTCTTCTTGAAAACCCACTTGCACCCTATGGGTTTTACCCCTTCAGGTGGGTCAACCAAAGTCCACACTTGGTTGGCATACATAGATTTCATTTCGGATTTCATGGCTTCAAGCCATTTCTCGGATTCTGGACCCGATACCGCTTCTTGGTAGGTTGTGGGCTCATCTTGATCCATGAGCAGAACATCAATGTGATGAGTTATGAGCAAGGCATATCTCACAGGCAAATGGTGAGTTCTAGAGGACCTACGCAGTAGTTGTGTTTCTTGAACAGGCTCTTGTTCCACAACAACTTGTGGAGTCTGCTCAGATTCCATCTGAGGTTCAGTGTCTTCTTGTTGAACTTGAACTTTATTAATATTTTGTTGTTGATCTTGAACTTCTTCAAGATCAATCTTGCTCCCACTACTTTTTCTAGAAATGAATTCTTTTTCTAGAAAAACACCAATCCGAGCAACAAACACTTTGTTCTCTGTGGGATTATAGAAATAATATCCTTTAGTTAACTTAGGATAGCCAACAAAGAAGCATTTTTCAGATTTGGGTTCAAGTTTATCTGATGTTTGGTGTTTGACATAAGCTTCACAACCACAAATCTTCATAAAAGACATACTAGGACATTTCCCAGTCCATATCTCATATGGTGTCTTTTGAACCAATTTAGATGGAACACGATTAAGTGTAAAAGCAGCAGTTTCTAATGCATGTCCCTAAAAGGAAACTGGAAGATTTGCATGACTCATCATTGATCGAACCATGTCCAACAATGTTCGATTCCTCTTTTCGGAAACACGATTCCATTGTAGTGTAGCAGGAGGAGTGAGTTGTGAAACTATTCCATACTCTTTTAGATAGTCACGAAACTCTTGCCTTAAATATTCTCCACCTCGATCAGATCGAAGTATCTTGATATTTTTGCCAAATTGGTTCTGTACTTCATTCTTGAATTCTTTGAACTTTTCAAAGGCTTCAGATTTGTGTCTCATACGAAACACATATCCATATCTACTGAAATCATCAGTAAATATAATGAAATACTAAAAACCTCCCCTAGCCTATTTATTTAATGGTCCACATACATCTATATGTATAAGGCCCAATAAATCATTAGCCCTTTCACCATGTCCAGTGAAAGGAGTTTTAGTCATCTTGCCAGATAAACAAGATTGACAGACCTCATATGATTCAAAATCAAACGAGTCCAAGAGCCCATCTTTATGGAGTCTTGAAATGCGTTTCTCATTTATATGGCCCAAGCGACAATGCCAAAGGTAGGTCGGATTAGAATCATTAGATTTAATCCTTTTAGAATTTATGTTAAAGACAGGCATATCTAAATCTAAAATGTAGAGACCATTAATTAAATGTGCACAACCATAATAGATATCATTGAAATAAATGGAACAACATTTGTTCTTTATAACTAATGAAAAACCAAGCTTGTCCAAACAAGCAATAGAAATATTATTTCTAGTAATGGCAGGCACATAATAATAATCCTCAAGTTCTAACTCAAGCCCAGTGGGCAAAAATTATGTATGTGTTCCTACAGCTAAAGCTGCAACTTTTGCTCCATTGCCAACTCGTAGGTCCACATCTCCCTTAGCCAATGTCCTACTTCTTTTGATTCCCTGCACATTTACACAAATGTGAGAACCACATGTGGTATCTAATACCCATGATGTAGAAGTAGATAAATTGACTTCTATAACATAAATACCTGAAGTAGAAGTCTCACCTCCCTTCTTCTTCTTCTTTAACTCTTCCAGATAAACCTTGCAGTTTCTCTTCCAATGGCCGGTCTCACCACAATGGAAGCAGTTCCCTTCTTTAGCCACCTCGTCTTTAGGTTTTAGTGCAAGAGTAGTTTCCTTGGACTTGCCAACGGCTTTATTGTCCTTGCTCTTTGGCTTAAATTTCCCCTTGGCCTTTTTCTTACCCTTTTAAACAATCATAATGGTATTGGGCTTGGCCTTTTTCATGTTTGCTTCAGCAGTTCTCAACATGCCAAGCAATTCTGGCAGAGGTTTGTTAATTTCATTCATGTTGTAGTTCATGATGAATTGGCTATAACTCTTAGGCAACGATTGCAGAATTACATCAGTGGCCAACTTTTGGCCTAGTGGAAATCCCAATCTTTCAAGGCTCTCAACTTAGCCTATCATCTTTAGAACATGTGTTCCAACGGGAGTTCCTTCTGCCATTTTGCACTGAAACAAGGCCTTAGAAACATCAAATCTCTTTTGCCTAGCTTGCCCTTGATAAAGCTATTTTAGATGCTCGATCATATCGAAAGCATTAATCTCTTCATGATGCTTCTGAAGATCAGGAGTCATAGTAGCAAGCATAAGACAGGACACATCTAAGGCATCATCTTGATGCTTCTTATAAGCATCTCTATCAGCCCTTGATGCATTAGCAGCAGGCGCCTCATCAGGAAGGGGTTCCTCAAGGACATACAGCTTTCTCTCTTATTTGAGGACTATCCTTAAATTTCTGTATCAGTCCAGGAAGTTTAACCCGTTCAACTTGTCCTTCTCAAGGATAGATCGTAGTGAAAGCGTGTTAGGTGTGTTTGATGTCATGGTAATCTACAACAGGAATATGCAAAATAAGTATCATGGTTTTAAATCATTTAATTTGGCAATTTAAATTAAATGACACTCCCACTATTTTGTTCGAATTAATTACCCTCACTATTAATTCTGAAAATCCTACCTTAGATGTCACGCCCCGACACCATGATCGAGCATGTAACAATCGCCGCAACTCTCGAAATGTATTCTATTAGGTTGGAATACACCTCAAGGGTTGCAAGGCTAAAATGGTCATTTTTTTCGATTTTTCCCTTATACAGTTTTCGTCCAGTTCAATAGTTAAAACATTTAGTCAACATGCAGACAAGTCAAAACAGTTTAAATGTCAAACTGTCGTGGCGTAAAAATTCATGTAAATACAAGACACCAAAACTTCAAGATATTTACAAAAATACCATTGGGTTTATCGACATATTTTTGTGGAATTTATTTACGGACTTCTAGAACTTAGAAAAATATCACATCAGTTTCGAAAATTCTTAGACTCATTAAAGAAGATAACTGGCTATTTAAAATGATATTTTTATACTCGATGGGCCCTACACGAATATTTTAAAAATATTACAAAAGAGTTGACTCTTTCACCTCTGGTCAAACTGGTGCAAGATGCCAATTACTTTTTCACCACAACGTACCCTAGTAGCGCGATCAACTAGCTACAACCTGGAAAATAAGTTTTATGAAAACGAGTGTGAGTAACTAGGTTACTCAGTGAGTGGATAACCAGTTAAATATTTATAGAAGTATTACTAAAAAATAACTCAGATACTTTAATAATTCAAATATTCAAAATAATATAAAAGAACCAGTAGGAAAGGAGATTTCCAGAAAATAGGCCCATGGGTCAAAGATAATGTCCGTCAATTCCTCTACCCAAGCTGTCGCCTTGGCCCGAGGTCTACACTGGGTGACTGAGTTCCATCTTGCCCGGCAGTGCCGCAGATTGAACTCACAAATGCCTTGTCGGTTTCCCTCCTCGCCTCCGATCCAAGGCTAAACCATAAGCACCCGCGCCCCTCAAACGGCGGTCCGCAGGCTACTTAGTTACTGCAGTAACAATAAATTCCCCTCGTGGGGCTGCCGCGAGTAACAAGCTTACGACCTAGATGGCCTTTCCACAGTATTATTTCATCACACAAGATACTAGCATCAACACTTTTCAAAACACATGTTCCTTTCTCAATCCATAATTTAAGAAATAATTTCGTTTTAACACAGTAGGATTTCATAAAACCTCATAAACCATTCATCAATACTTTATTTTTAGAAATCCGAGTAAATAAAAGCATTAAATCCAAAAATATTAAATCAAGTATAAAAGCAATTTTGAGTTAGTCATCCACTCATAATGAGGTCTTCGCTATTCTTGACCGTCCTTACCCAGTTCCTTGTCCTTTGATGGTGTAGGCACTCCTAATTTCCATAATTCCTTTAGTTTTCCAAACTATTACTAAATTGGCTAAAGCTTAATCTACATGCAATGCCATGCATGCCATGCAATGTGATGCAATTTCTTGGCAATCTAACACTTAATTAATCCTCCTCATTAATAATCTCACTTCAATTTACTCCAAAGTAACCACATTTCACTTAAATTCACAAAATGGCCAAATGCCATTTCTTCTAGACAATTTCGGCACCCACCTCACATATTTGCCAATTCTTTCTTCAATACATCTAACAATAAAATTCTAATAATTTAATTCTCCACATTTACACCCAAATAATCCCAAGAATACAATCAAACTAATTAAATTCTTGCAAAGTTGAAATCTTGCATTTTTCTCCTAAGAATTTCAGCTTAACCATTCCATGTTACACCTTGTCCATTTAGCACTCTCCAAGATCAATTTCTAGCAAATTCAAACATCTCATATTATTCTAATTCAACTTATAAACTTTCTTGCCAACTAAATTTCATGAATCTAAAATCCATAATCTAGCAATTCCTTTCTTTCCTTAATTTCATATACCTAACTCGCATTTCCACATTAATTCACTTCCAATTCAACTACCTTTCCATTAAATCAACCAACTAACCAAATGCCATTCTTCCTTGGTGAATTCAGCACCACATTACAAAATTGAAAGTTTCTTCTTCCATGTAATTTCATCACATTTTCTAGTGTAGTAAACTTGCATGAATCTCATATTCCAACCTCAAGCTTCCTTGAATCCAAATTTGGCCTAAATCTCAAATTCAAAAATTCTCCATAACATTTCTAATTTTCTATATTCACAAGCCTACAAGCAAAATCAAACTAAATTGACTTGATATTCATGTTTAGCATGCCAAAAACTATAATCTAAGATCAAAATTAGGCATGCTTACCTTTGGATTTTGGTTTTCCACCAAGAACCCTAATTCTTCAAATCCAAATTACTTCCAACCAAGTTCGAATTCTTTAAAATTGATAGAGGGCTATTGATGAGTTTGTTGAGAGCTTCAATTTGACTATAAATTGTGGGGGTTTTGATAGATTAAACTAGGAGAAATCAAAGTAGGAAGGATTTGTGAAATTGGAAGGAAAATGGAGAAAATGAAAGAAAATTCAAGAATTGTCTTGAATTCTCCAAGACATGGCCGGCCACCACCCTATTTATAGGCCATGGCACATGACCAAATAAAATCTCATGGAAAAATGACCATTTTGCCCCCACGGACGATTTTACCCCTGAAAAATTTAAAAATTCCATTTATGTCCTCAATCAGTCTCGAACCTTATATGTTGTCTCAAATTATTTTTCAAGCCTTATCGAGTCATTTTATGCGTAACAGAAGTTTTAAATTCCTTACCGTTTGTAAACTATACTAGTCCAAACTTTTACCACTTTTACCACCAAATTTCCTAACTACCCATCTTCCACTATAATATTTTTCCATACTCTAGATTATGAAATGCTTGATACCATCTACTAAGATGAAATTTATGGAGCGGGCAACTGAAAAATTGCGGAGCAGGTATTACATTAGAACTTTCTAGTGGGCCAAGATCCATATTTCCCAAAATCTTGAGTCAGCTTTGACTAATCACTCAAAACTAAGTTATTTAGGTAGGCAACCCTTGCCAATTGCATCATATGCAACTCTTGGATAGTTAGGTTAACAACAATTGTCTTAGTTCATCCTATGAACTTCCTAACTCTTTGCTTCTAGGTCCTCAATCCTATTGAGATGGCCTAGTTAAGTCACACCCAATATTAGCCATTTGGATATCACAATTATCCTATCGCGTTTTACCATGGTAGAAAATATGTACTTTGCTTTGGCAAACCTACCTACATATATTCGATCTAGGCATTAACGGAGGTTATATATTGGAAGGCATTTGACTTAATATTTCTTTTTGAGGGAATTTGATCTCACCAATTTTAATCTTTGTTATTAAAAGTCATATATTGATCTTATCAATTACTAATAAGCATGCATCCATTTTAATCACGTATCTCATACATAAAATAAATGTTGAAAGGTAAACGTGACATAGTTATAGCCCAATCTACATCAATTCTCTCAAGCGATAAGAGAATTGACAAGGTCAACCTAGGGGTAATTCTAGCTTATCCAAGCACCTTGGTCCACCTTGTATAGCCACCATGTCCTTGCCTCCTTTGGTTGAGCACCTTCTTCCTTAAAACTATCCTAATTCTATACAAGAAATATGATAGAAACCTTGAGTTACATTCGAGGGGAGTAAGGTGAGAAGAGAATGTACAATCTGAATTTTGAGAGAAAGGCATGGCACGCAAGCCTTATTTAAAATTTTACAACCCTTGTAAAACCTAGGGTCATAGGGCTATAACTATGCACCATGCTTAAAGAACACAATCAACATGCTATTCACAATAGCATAACAATTTATCAAATTTTAAACCCTTTAAAAGAATTGAATTAAATAACTAATGTGTTTAATGTGGGGTCAAGGGGGCAGCGCCCCTTGAAGGGGGTCAGGGGCGGAGCCCCCGGAAGGTAAACGGAATTTACTAGCCCTGACCTTGAAGAAAACCACCAACAGTTGGTGTTTTTCGGTGCCAGAAGCAGTTTTGAGATGAAACCCGAGACTTTGAATGCCTGTATATCAGCCTACCTCTTAGGCCAATCCAATACAGTATCTGTTTGCCTATTACCAGTTAACGGATCTCATCCATTTAACAATTTAAACATGTCATACAGTTTAAATATATTAAACACATTAGGGTTGAAAACCGAAATCAATATCACATATCAATTTCAGCGCAAAACAATATATATAACATCTCATGTATAAATAAAATTGATAACTAGAGACCGTGCTTTTCTATCAATCTGATTAGGTTCCGCAAGTTGCTCTGATAATAATGAAGGGAAACCGAGAACAAACAAACGTAGCGAAAATATAAAATTTCGGTTCCCACCAGGATCCATGCGGAAGAGATCCTAATCAGTGATAGAAATATTACCTTACTTGTGCAATAAAATCAAAAATTGAAGCTGGATCGAATTAAGCTGTAGCGAAACCTCATCAGGATCTTTCCTCTACGGTATTCACACGATCAAGCAGCAACCAATACTCGTCTCACGAAGGTTAGGAATGGAGTTTTCTCTACCTTTTGTGCTAGCAAAGGAACAGAGAATTCTAATTGTGTTTTTCGGTTTAAAAAAAATATGCGTGTCTCACACTCCTTTTATATTTAGGTTAAAACTCTTTTAACCTAATTAGATTTAGATTGTACTTTTAATCCATTTAGACTTTGGGCTAACCCGTAATCAGGTCCAAGTGATTTGTCTTTGGGCATAACCCAACAGAAGTTTTGTTTTAAGATATTAAATTTTCTTCATGTCCCACCTCTACATAATGTATTTCTTTTGTATAATACCATCTATGGTTTACTGAGAGAATGGAGAATTGAGAAAAAAAATTTCAATATTACCTTAGATAATGCATCTAACATGAACAACATGTAAGATTTATTGTGCTTTCAACTTGATCAATAATATGCTTTGCTAGCTCATGATAAATTCTCCCATATTAAGTATTGTGCTCTTATTTTGAACCTTATTGTTCAAAATTGTTTAGATATCATCAAATGCTTGGTGAAAGTAAGCTTGGTGAAAGTAAAAGAACATGTTGAGGGTTTAGAAGGAAGAAAAATTAAGTTCTGTGATTGTGTGATTCAAGTTGGACTGGAGTATTCAATAAGTTCCCTTGGATTGAAAAAAAAATTTCAATTTCTTGAAGTCTTTTTATGATATTACCATATTGTTTTATGAATCTAAATACCTCACAGTAAACTTATATTTTAAAAATGTGCGCATGATTGAAAAAATACTGAGAATGAACTTTTGTCTCAAGATGAGACCACGAGAATACATGGCTATAAACATGGAAAATAAATTTACAAAGTATTGGGAAGAATATACTATGGTCTTTTCATTTGCTACCATACTTGATCCCCATTGTAAGTTGCAATCGTTGCAATACTTTTTTTTGGGATTTTAGCCCATTATATGAACATAAGTGGTAACATTATCTTGAAGACATAAGAAGCCTTTTTGGGACGTTCATCAATCATCAATCATCAATTCCAAGTTGAATGAATCTTCATAGAATAATTGCTCCAGCAATGAGTATAAATAATGTTTATCTAAATTTGAGTATTTACTTCTTTTCTAGCCTTTCTAAGAGAAATTGACATCATTTATTTTGTCAATATAGTGATTTTACAATTTTGGTAGTGGACTTAATTAAAATAAATCAGAATTGGATTCATATTTGAAAGAAAATATAGGTAATTACCAAATGGAGCTTGATGTTCTTGATTTTTGGAAACAAAAAGAAAAAGGTTTAGATATCCTACCCTTGCATGCATGGCAAAAGATATATTATCCATCTCCATCATTATTGTTACTTTTGAATTAGCATTTGGTATATGTGGTAGACTTAAAAATAAATGAAGAAGCCTGTTGACTACCAAATGCAGAAACATTACTACTCGAAATTGGTTACATGGATACAAGGATGTAATTTATAACCAAAACTTTGATTCTTTTATTAAGTAGTTTATTTTAATATTTCTAAATGATTTTATATATGGTTACAAAGAAAGTAAAGAATGAGCATACTTTTGGGAGAAAAATCAAAAGCATCAACAGAAGGCATTAGTAGTTTTCTTATGGGCGAGGGGATCTTTTAGTTTTTAAGTAAGCTATTGTAATTTATCATTTTCTTCTTTGATATTCTATAATGAATAAGTTAATAAAGTTACAATTTAAATTAATATTAATATGTGTTCATTTTGTATTTACAGAGAATGTAACAAGATCAAATTGGTTGTGACTTGTGATAGTTCCTGATTCATAATGTTGTGTTGATTGATCTTTTTGATTTGATATTTTTTTCTTATATAAGGATATATGTTAAAAAAATGAAAAGAGTAAGGACTCATGTAATGAGATTAATTGCACATCTATTTTGTTCTACTTTAATATTTTACAAATATGTAAAATTACTTACTTTTTCCATGTTAATGTTATGTTTTTCTTTATAAAAAATTATCTAATAATTGCTATTTCATTCTATTCTATTTTACTAAATCAATAAATATATTTAAGTGAATTATCAATTATTGAATTAATAAATTTCAAAATATTAAAATTTAATTAATGAAGAAACCATTTAATCTATGTTGTCTTCATTAAATCTAAAAGGAAAATTGTAATAAGTAATATTAGTAAAATTTAATTAAGGTCAACAATTGGATTTTAAAAATATAAATTTTAAGAATTTTGATTTTGGATTTATCATATTAAGAAAGGGAAAAAAAAAAGAGAACATTATTTTTTAACAAATATTATGGTCATTACATTTAAAATTTTGATTCTATAGAAAATATTATAAGATTACTTTTCTCTAGTATTAAATTGAAGTTTGGGTTTAGGTTGGGCTTGTACTTGGACTCGGGCTCGGGCCTTATCGAGTTCAGGTACTTTCGAGGTTTGTGATTCTTCGAGTTTGGGCTCAAGCGGGTTCGGGCTCATTTTGCCACCTTTATCCAATAATAAAATGCATAAGCTAATAACTCTAAAATAACTATTTATACTAATTAAAAGATAAAATCTAACCTTAATAAGAAGATTTAATGAACACGAACTCTTAAAAGGACTTAAGGACTAAGAAAGCCAACCAAGAAATCTAATTAAAATAAATCGAAAATTTGAAATGGGCTAATGTGTTGCATCATGCCATTTGCAGGTAGAGAAAATGAGTAAGTATGTGCAATTAAAGGTCTAAGTTACGAAGAGAAATGGGGTTAGAGGCATGATTGGGTTGAAGGAAAAAAAGGCCTTAACAATTTAAGAGAGGATAAGAAATAAGAAATGGGATAGAAAGAAAAATTTGAAAAGAGACGGAAAGGAAAGCGCTTGAGGAATTGAATGATGGAGATGTGTATTTGAGTAGGGTGATAGGTAGTGGACTCTTCATTACCAATCCAATCGCTAGATACAATAAAAATGATAAGTGCTGAAAGAGGATAAATGGAGTGACGAATGCATAGAGGTATGAAAAGGTAAAAAGAGGTGAAGGAATAGTGAATAAGGTAACAACTGAAGTTATAAGGAGATTATAAAGACAATTAAAATAGGGAATTTGGTTGATTGCGGTGAAAGTAGGAGAATGAGTGAAGGTAGATGAGGATGATAGTTGAAACTGAGGAGTAAGGGAACGAAATGCGACGTGTAGAACAAAGCTAGAAGTGGAGAAATAAAGATGCCGAGTAAGGGAAGACAGGTGATAGAGAACATGAGATAGAAGAAATTAAGAAGTTAGGAGTCAAGAAATGGAAAGGACGGATAAGAAATTTAGAAGAAGGGCAGCGAGTCAACCTTATGGGGTAATCCCTCCCCAAGAAAAAATAAGGAAACGATAAAAGAGATGTAGTTTAGAAGAAGGTTCATAAAGAGTATGATTGAAAGTACTTTCCTAATCACATGTTGATACATCATCAAACATGAAGATTACAAAGGGAAAATATGAACGTAGATGAGTTATAGGTGATTCCAACAATAATATGAGTAAAATAAGTGGTGTGAAGGATTAGTTGGAACATCTATTGAAATAAAAGAAAAGAAAAACAAGGAGAATTAAAAATGATTAAGCTTAGAGACAGAAGCGAAAAATGGAGAGTGCAAAAAGAGGAAAAATAGGTTGGAGTAGAAGATGAAGGAAGGATCGAGACGGATGCAAGGGAATAGAGTTACGAGATGAATAGAATAAACCCCTATGTAAAAAATAAGAGATGCGGGAACTACGACAAAAGAAGAAAGAAGTAAAGCTGAAAGTTTGAAATGAATAAGAGCATAAAGAGGAAAAGGAAGTAGGAATGTCAAAAGATTGCTAGGTGAGTAGAGAAAGAAAGGAAATTCTAATACTCGAATAAAATATTGGAAGAAAAAAAAGAGGATGGTGACAAGGAAAATATGGGATGATGGGAAAACCAAAGGTATAGAACAAATCAAACAAAGAGGTTACGACTGAGAATATGATATTTATTGAGGGAAGAGAAGAAGTCGAAGAATAATGAAGAAGATAAAAATCTAAAAGAGATCAAGGTGACGAGCAATTGTATTGAAAAGATTAGAAGATTAAGAGTGGGGAAAGTAGTGAAAAAGATAGAAGAATGTGGCACCCTGTGGAGGAAAGATTTGTAGAAAAGTACCAGAAAGTAGTTAGAGAGATGGACTATGGTGCAAGATAGACATATAGTCAAGACCCATGTATGCATCACTGAGAGTCATGTGAGGCATTTCACATAGAGAGAAGGCTAGAGATCGAGATCTTAAGGACCGACGACTAACCTACTAGACCAACTCAAAGTATATAGTGAGAAAAGCATGAAGCCTCCTAGAGTTACAGGATGGTATATGAGATTGACCGAGGGCCATGATTGGGATATAGACAGTCGGCCAAAGATTGAGTCAAAGTATGAGGGTTGTAAGGCATGATTTTTAATTTCTTCTGATCTAGTTTGGTTGAGAGTAGGTTAGTGTATATACTAGAGCTCGACTTATATGTCATGTGATTAGAAAAGAGATCAAGATGAAAAAGAGAGAGCCAAGAAATGAAATGGGTAGCATGGTATGGGAAACCAAGTTAACTTAATGCACACCTCAGTTTTAAAAGTGAAGGATTTAATTTGAAATCTTCCTAGATATCACGGCTACAAAGATGAGTACAAGAGATCTCATGATGATAGAGGACATATTCTGGGGTAGCCACGTATTTGACAACAATGTTAGTGCAAGAAATGAGTATTGACTATTGAATATTGAATAAGAGATGTGAGAGATACTGCAAAGTGAAGTCAAGGAGAATGTTATAAAACTACTTGGTGAAAGTGCGGAGTGAAGACACCCCATGTTTGCATGGTCAACAAGTAGTGGACTCTTCACTACTTAGTTGACCATCAATTACAACCTAGTCGGTAAGTTGTAAAAGGAGTAAAGACATTAATGTAATGCAGTTCAAGTGCGGTAAGCCCTGACCCATATGCAAATTAAGAATAAGTATGAACAGAAGGAGATGAAGTTCAAATTAAAAGAGATTCGATATGTGAAAGTTGTTTATGAGAATTGGAAACGGAGAGATGTTGAAGAATAACTAGAGCTATTAAGCCGAAGGGGTTATTAATGCCAGTTGTTGGTAACCAAACCTCAACAGGAGGAGAAGGCAAACCCCTACGACATAATTAGGAATTTTGAGAAGGAAATTCTTAGAAGGAAGGAAGAGTTGACCTACCAGGACTTTTTTTGTACCTTTTCGTATGATCGGAATAGTAAATGACAATGAATTGGTACGTGAAATGTGTTTCTCTATAGGTAATTAAATCATGGTGTGGATAGCAAAGAAAGATATTAAAGATATAACTAGACAGAGTTGGAAGATGAGGTGCTAGATGTTATATAGATTGACAAAGAAGAGTTAAGGAACTTAATAGGTCCATATACTCTTAGGGCTCACACGTGACCTAACCAAACATGAATTGAAGAAGTAATCATGCAAAAGAGATTCAATTGAATCGGAGGCAAAATAAACCAATCAGAAGCAAAGGAGACCTTCGGCATTGGAAATGAGATCAACTGGTGCCAGAGTTAGATGTAGATGGAAGAAGGTTTGAGAAAAGTGCAAAAAAGTGAGAGAAAAATATGTAGGCCATAACCACTGCCTAATGTGACCATAACCTGCACCAGATATGAGCCTATATAAAGGCTAGATTAGGCAGAACACTTCATTTTCTCTTATTCTCCTCTTCTTCCTCTTTTCTCCTTTTCCTCTTCCACTCAAACCACCATTTTGACCATGCTTCAAATGCTTCCCTAAATGCTCCTGCATTATTCCTCAACCTCCATAAACAAAGGCTTAAGGAGAAAACTCAAAGAGGAGCAAATCAACCAATAGAGCCATGGAAAAAATATAACCGAATCTCTTAATCACGATCATAGATTCTGGTGAATTTTTGGTATGTTGTTCTCTACTCCTCAAGCTTTAAAACACCTCTAACCTTGAATCAATCCATACATTAAATAAAAAGTTATGGTAACTCAAAGTTTAGGTTTAGTTTGTATGTACTAATTGGAGATATGTTAAAACTTGTGTAGTTTAAGTTGATGACGAGAATAATTGAAACTAGGAGTTTATTGTAGGTGTTGAGAAGGATGGATTGTCTGAATTTTTCGCAAAATTATGGTGGATTGAATTGGTTTTGAGCTAAGAGTAGATTAAATCATTTCGAGTAAAAATACCTAGAACACAACAAGCGCTAGATGTGCTAAAGGTCGGAATGGCCTTGTAATTGAAGAGATCCAACACCAAACCTCACCAAGACTGGCATTGGATTTTGCCTCAAAGGGCAAAATGGTCATTTTACAACTGAAACCCTAATTTGACCCCGAATCAACCCGAGATACTTCCAAAAGTCCTGAAACACTTCCAAACATCATCTTAGAGCATGGTAGAGTCTAGTAGGTACATTCATGAATTTGATTTAGAATTCTAACATGTTTATCCGTGTAACTGGGGTTTCGAACGATCAAGTGCAATGATTCTTTGGAGATCGATTATTGTGGAGTTCTTGGGAGTATACAAACCTTCCAGTACTTTGATTGGCTTTGTTTCAATGTTTAGCCATTTAAAACTAACCATTTTTATTATTATTATTTATACAATGTTTTGTACGTTTTGGGATTCAAGTATTCCCATTACATGCACACACTCAATCCTATGCAACGTTGGGGGGATGCTTTAAATAAATTTAAACAATTGAAATATATATGTATATGTATGCTGTATGTTTAATAAGTAATTGTGTATATATATATATGTTATAAGATGAGAGCCTTTCGGAGCAAGAATTTATATAGTGATAATAGTCCTTTCGAGTATAGCCCCTTTGAGGATGATACTCGATTCTTTATAGGAGCATGAAGAACTGAGAGGAAGCATGCTAACTCAAGATTTGGGTTTTCATGGGCCGCCTTGCATAGGGGCATCAACTCGTAAACCTTGAGACAGAGAGATGCGAAAATAACTCGCTAGGGTATATAGAGATATAGATGTGAGCCCCCATAACGAATGGCATCGAGGGAATAGGTTTAGGTGAGATTAATATATATTATATTATATGTTTTTAAAAGAAAGGAGATAAGATAGCCTCGACGATCCAAGAACCCTGAATATTGCACAAGGTCTAGTCTAAGATTGTGTTTTCACAGCCAGCCAATAGTTTTATGTTGTTATTATTATTAATTGGATTAAAAAGGCTTGGGGGAAAATATTTTCAAAAAGTTTTTTCAAAATAAAATATAAAATATTTTATAACATGTATTGGAAATGCCCGATTCCCCAAACCTTATTTGACTTTGCATTGAACTGAAGTCACTCACAAAGTACATAATTATAGTCACCCCACATTGCTTCTCATGTTTTGTAGGTTAGATCTCTGGAGGCTCATTACAAGGTATAGGTGGCTTAGCAATCATTTTATTTTCGCTACATATGTAGTCTTTCGAGTTAATATACTGGCCCTCATTTTTTATTTACAAATTATTTTCTAATATTATTTTATTACTAATTAAGTGTTATTTTTAAATTGTTTTATAGCGATGATATCCAATTCATGCCTTATGTTGTTTTAGGGTGCATGGCTATAGACACATACTTTGAGGTAGTGCAACGATTGTCATGTGACCGGCCTTTGAGTAAGGACGTGATATGATATCTAAAATTTTTATAAATTGTAAGGGTTATTTATAAAAATTCAAACTTTCAATATTGACTATTATTTAATATCCTCATATTTTCCCATTAATGGAAAAAATATCTAAACTTAGGTATAAGGGAATAAAGGTGACATAAAATAATAATAAATAAAATAAATCAATTAATTTTACAACAATAATTTAATTTTGTAAGAATTATAATAAATTAATAATGGTATGTAAGATTAAATTGATATAATGACACCTCAAATTTAACATTTTATCATATTCGAACTATTAATGAATTAAGTATGGTCTTAATTTGAAATTATCTTAATAATTAAGTCTAAATGTTTAATTTACCTATAAGACCATAACCTATCAATACAAAATGGGTTAAAATCAGGTCTTTTTGAGTCACAAACTCAGGTTTTTATGAGTATTGGATCAAATCGATTCCAAATTTCAATTCCTTATGGGTTATTTTAGATTTGGGTTGTCTTTGGATCAGATAAATATCGAGTTCGGATCTTTCTAGATTCAGATAATTTTTGGTTCCAAATATTTGACTTTTTTTAGTCAATTCGGATTAGATCGAGTTTGGTCGCTGGTAGATTTCGACGAGTTTTTAGGTTCATTCAAATTGTGTCACCTCTGAATCTATATCTGTTTATTTGTACCCTCTCTTTATACATACCTACCATCTATTCTATACCTAATACTATATGGTGAAAGCTACAATCTGCCCCTTTGATGTGAGCCATAAGATATAACAACTGTTTAGCTGCCGTTGGATTTAGTTGCTATTTTATTTAAGGTTTATAATGAAATTTGCAATCGATCAAATATGTTGTAGTGTATTCTAAAGGGAAACTTTAGATTGTTTTGTTTCTTGACTTATCAGTTTTCTTAATTTAATCAATCACTCACACCTATAACTCTAGCTCTAATTTTCGATCAAACAGATTCATTTTTCATTCTATTTGATGTCAATAGTAGGCAATTGTAAAAATATAAAAATGAATAAGAGTTTTTGTAATCATTCATTCATTGATTTTTAAATTTCACAATCTTTCTCTTTTAATCTCTTTTTCTTTATCATCTTCTTCCCAATCCTGCTCATTGCCCACATTTTTTTTCTCTTAATTCACTGACCTTTATTAGCCTAAATGAGCGATTGGTATTGTGGAAAGCCAATCTATCCCTTTGATCGATCTAACAAGTTAGATAGAACGAGGGATTTAAAGCATGAATGTTTCAAGTGATGACTTGGACTTCCCAGACAAGGATGAGATAATTGGTGAATTTGATGACAACGGTATCAACAGGGAGAGTGCGTTCGAGCAGTGATAAGAAGGAGATGAATTTTATGCCTCACGAGTATTTCGAAGAGAAGGATTTTAGAAGCTTGGATATAGATAAAATTAAAAAGATTGAATTTAAGACATTAGTGGAAGCAGTGAGATTTTACTTGACATATGCAAAATGTATGGGTTTCAGTATAAGAAAAAACAGTTTGCACAACAACAAGGCCAGGCCAATAGTTGTTGGTAAATTGTGGGCATGAGCAAAGAAGACGTCAAGAGAAAAAAA
Organism: Microcos paniculata; assembly: GCA_030664755.1. NCBI lineage: Eukaryota > Viridiplantae > Streptophyta > Magnoliopsida > Malvales > Malvaceae > Microcos > Microcos paniculata. Next base: position 33,870,165 of record CP131456.1, on the reverse strand, counting down.
TGGCTTAAGTATAAGGATCGGAAATGACCCTCTAAGGACTTGAGCAGAGAATGTTGCTAGGCGGCAATTCGAGTTTGTTTGAATCTTAACACCATGTTATGGAGAACCTCCACATTTCATGTTGAGCACAATCATGAACTTGCTCATCCAGTTCACAAGGCTTTTCTTCACTCTCACAAGCATGTATATTTATCTATTTTCTCTTTTAAATAGAATTATAGTATTGTTGCTATAATTTTTCTGATGATTGTTTAGTCGATTATGTATATGGACCCCAATCCCAATCTAGTGTACTATTAAGCTCCCAAGAAAATAATTATTGAAAATGAATTGGTGCAACTAAGCCAGTGTGTAATTAAACCTATGTCGAATTTGTAGTTTGAAGAATTAATGAAAGGCAAAATTATCTTTTTGCCCCATGGTATGAAAGGCTCAATAGTACTTTGAAGCATTCTTCTTCTCTTTTATCCTTAAAGCTCAAATCTTCTCTTCCTCATTTCTTCCTCGAATCTCAATGGATGGGAGCAAGTGACGACACTAAATCACATAACCTTTTGAGCTCTATCAAATGATGGTGGCCATTGGAGTTAGAAGTTGGTGAATTAAGCTTAATCTCACCCTTAATTTTTGAAGCATTTTTGGAGACTTGGAGAAATTTAGCCGACCCTTGTTTGAGCTTTTTTGTATGTTAAACTACTCCCCTTTAGTTCTTAAATGAAGTAGATTTCGTGCAATTGGTTAAATGTTGAGATCTTCAAATTGGTAGAGAAATGGGTATTTATAAGCTAAATTGTTGGATTAAACTTAAATTGTTAATGTCTGGTGTTGTGGAGGAAGTATGCTGAGTAATTAGGCCTTAGGAGGCTAGAAATGAAGTGAGAAAATTAAATTGTGTGTAGCAAAGGGCCGCCAAACAACCGCCATGGATGGTGTTTACGACTAATTGGTTGATGGATAAAGTCCCAATCTACCCACAAATTGGTCTGGGAAAGGGAAGGCCGAGCTTGGAACTATGATCCGTCAAAAGATTGCTAGCAATCCATTAATGGATGGATGAGGCAGGGCCTCTAGATTGAGGTCCAAGGGGATTTACCGACAGATGATGCATGATCTATCCCTGGATCATGTTGTTAAGCAACTTTTGACCTCGTTGACTTTTGACTGACTTCCGATTTTAGCCGTTTTCGATCCCGAATCAAATCTAAACCCTTCTTAAGCTAGATAAAGCCTATTTAGGTCATAGAGGGTCTGCATTAACATTTTGGAAATGAATTGAAAGGGATTTTAAATGGAATTTAGGAGCACCGATGGCACATGATTGCTATAAAGCTCCAGTGACACAGTTGGATTAGTGTGGGAGTATACTACTCTCCCAGACTGTGAGTGGTTTGGCCAATGTTTAGTGACATTGATGGCACTACTATTAAAATTGTTTTATTTAATATTTTATTATTTTGGTATATGGTATACCACTGCACAAGCATGCACAAATTGATTTATGGGGGTGGATAATATGTTGTCTATGGATGTACATATGTGATAAATAAATTTTATGAAGTGAATTTTGATGATATTGGTCCTAGTGAGGACAAGCCCAATTGAGGGGCAAGATGTGCTAGCTTGTTTAGTGACTTGTGGTTAATCCATAGGGGATGCATAAGTGCACTACCTCTGGGATTGAGAGACGCGGAGGGTGACTCGCCAAGGGGTATTATAGTTGCTTGAAGGCAACGAATGGCAATGTTGAGAGAGAAGGCCCTAGTATGAATATTTATATTCATTATTCTATTAAACGAAAATGATGAGAATTTTCCCAACAGTTCAAGCTTATCGACAGATGAGGCACGTTCAATTTATGCCACCCTAACTAAGTCATTTTGATTGAAAATGATTTTATTGGTGGGAATTATTTAAAAGAAACTGATTATTTTAAAAGTTGATTTTTGGTATTATTATATTACCATCTATCTTTATCTTTTACATTGTTTCCAAATACATCACTTAGTTGTTATACTTACCACTATGGTTTAACTGTTTTTAGGAGATTGATGCTCTTAAGGAGTAGTTCAGTTGTACCTGTAGACACTACTTTTTTTTTTACTCATCCTTTATTCATTTACATCTTAATGTTCATTTTAATCTTGATCTTAATTTTAATTTTAATTTTTTAACTTTGATTGTTAATGATATGCCCATTTTAAATATTATGTCTGTCTTTTTATCTCTTTTATTTGGGAACATTTTCTTGGATTGGGATGCAAACAGATGAAATTTTTTAATATTAGCCCCAATGGCCCAAAGTATACAAAGCCCGAGTCCAAAGCTTGACAAAGCCCAAAATAAATTACAAGGTTGCTGATGTCCAAGCCCAAGCTTGACCCAAATAGAAAGTAGAACTGAAATTGCCAAAACGACACTTTAATGGTCATTGCACACTGTCGTTTTTGGCTAAAGCACACTAAAACAGCAAAACAGCCAGGAAGTTGCCATGTCTAGCAAAATCAAGGCCACTTGAGATTCCATGTCACTGTTTAGTGTACAAAACAGAGAGCCAATAGAGCATTAATCTCAAGGAAACACTGACATAAACAAAATTAATCCAATTAGCCAAATCAGAGCAGGGAACTTAACTTAACAGAATGAACAAAAATGGAAATGGTCCCTCTTCCCCCATTCACGCTGGAGCTGCCAGCAAAACAACTGAAATTTTTCAAAGGGCCTTTCTCTGAAATCCATCTTCACACCTGCAAATGGAGACAAAACACAAAATCATCTAGAACCTAAACTCTAACCGTAGGATCAAAAAGGGCAGTGAGATCTCAGCCCTCAAAAGACCATATAAATATCTCACTGTTTCAATAGTAAAAGGGGGCACAATTTTCGAGATTAAGGCTAGGGTTTTGAAATCTGAAAAAAAAATAGGGTTTCGTTTCAAGGGGAAAAGTAGAGAATAGAAAAACAACTCGGGATTCCGAGCTTGTTTTAGGCTAGTGGTCGGTTGTTCTTAGGCTGGGATTCCGCTTGAGATCCGTCGGAATAGGAAGAAAAAGGTTCAGATTTGGTGATTTTTGGAAGTTTGAGGGTTTGTTTAAAGGTTTTGTCTTCGAGTTTTGGAAGTTAGATCTAGGTTTTTTTGGTTGAAGTTTGGTAAATCGAAGCAAGGTTTGGTGTTTAAGGATCAAAGTAGAATCAATTTGGGAAGATTGTGGCTAAATTCGTAGTTTAGAAGACAAAATCTGGAAAAAGTTTCATGGTGTTCTTGGTGTTCTTCGAAAGTTCATAATTTTCTGGGTTTGAAAGCTGATTTGATCTATTTAGGGTTTGATTTTCTGGGTTAATTGTGTTTGTAGAGAGAGAAAGGCAAAATTCGGTTAGAGAGAGGAAAAAGGCTGAAAAAAATGGCAAAAAAGGTTGAAAAGGAGCTTTTGAAGGGGTATATATAGTGCAAGGGGGCAAAACAGACTCTTCGCACTCATTAAAGAGCTCGGCCCACGCATCCCCATGTCCGACCCACTCTTCCTCGCCTTCTAGCCTGTGTGTCCCCGCATGCCAACCCGCATGCCGACCCAGATCCGCTCTTGACCCGCGCTCTGACCCGGATCCCTGTTAATGAGCGTGTGGCCTCTGATCCACGTGTTGACCCATCGATTGCTCCAAAACCCATGTGCTGCTCCATTCTTGACCCAATCCAATAGCAAAAGCCCACTTTCTAATTTTCGGTACATTTCCTAACTTCAATTTGCTTTATTTTGTTGACTTTAGTGTAGTTATTACTATATAATAATGATTGCAATGCATTCATTTTATTCTCAATCATTCCATCCGCCATGAATATTTGAGAAAGAAAAGTTGTACATTTGTCCAAATTGTCATTCATCATTAAAACTGTTCACGCATTAATTTGTGCATCTAAATTAGGGCCATGCATTGTATTTTTCAATTCATGCCATATTAATCTATATCATCTAGGTTAGATCCATGTATATTTAATCTATGCCATATTAATTTAACTTCATGCATATTTAATTTAGGCCATTTTAATTTAGTTCATGCATATCTAATTTATTTAAATATATTTAATTGGTCACATTTTAGATCCATGCATATTTTAATTTGTCTCATTTTAATTTAGGTATATGCAAACATTTTTAGTTTAAGTCATTTTAATTTAGACCCATGCATATTTCATTTGAATCATTTTAATCTAGATCCAAACATGTTTAATTTGTATCACTTTAATTTAATTCCATACATATTTTGTTTATCCTATTTTAATTTAGCTACATGTATATACAATTTAGGTCATCTTCGTTTAGGTCCATACATATGCAGTTTTAATTTATGTTTATACATATTTAATTGGCCACATTTTAATCCATGCAATATTTACCTTAGGTCATTTTAATTTAGATTCATGCATATTTAATTTCTCTTATTTTAATCCATGCATATTTATTTTAGCTTATTATAGTTTAGGTCATGCACATTTAATTTTATCTCATTTTAATTTAGATTCATGCAAGCATTTTTAGTTTAAGTTATTTTAATATCTCATTTGATTTATGTCATTTAGTAATTAGGCCCATTCACATTTTTAGTCTAAGTCCATCTCACTTAATTTATATCATATAGTAACTAGGCCCACTTGCATTTTAGGATCAAGTCCATTTGCATTTTAGTTTTAGGTCCATTTCAATTTATGTCATGTAGCTTAGGCCCATTAACATTTTAATATGCCATTTAGCTTAGGCCCATTAGCATTTTAATTCATGTCATCTAGCTTAGGCCCATTTACATCATTCATGCCATTTTAGAAATTAAGTTCATGCATCTTTAATTGTCGTTTAATATATACTTAATATATTTCATGTGCTAACCCATTTTCTTGGTTTACTTTGTCCCATCATTTCATGCATTTAGAAATTAGTGCATCGTTTTAACAAAATTGATACGCATGGAAGTCCCGATGATAGGGGATCGGAGGGGACCTCGTGATTACGAGGACTTCAATGGTTCTCTTAGGTGAGGGTTTTTCGAGATAACCTTATCGGGATTCCGATCGGGCCTCGGAAGGCTTCAATATATATTTCTGTTTATTTAAAAAAAATGATTTTATCCATTCTTTTAAAAGAACATTTGCATATCACATCATATTTTAGGATTTCTTTGAAATTCCAAGAGTTTCTCTACAAATTTCATTTCTTCAAGAAAACCCTAAAAATATCTTTAAAAGAAAATCCTCTTAATCAGCAAAAAGAATTTCAATTCTGACATAGTTTTAAAAGTTTAAAAAATATTTTTTTAGAAAAATCTCAAACTTAATCAATAGTTGAGGTTTTTCTTACAAAATTAAACCTTGGTTAATTTCTTTAATCAAGGTTTTAAAAATGAGATACAAAAATAAAAAGAATTTAATTATTTCGACATTATTTTCAAAAATCAAAAATATTTTTGAAGGATTTCAATTTGACCCCAACATTGAAATCTTTCTAATTAAACTTAAACCTTTTTTTTCTCTCGAAACTTGCACTTATTTAAAATCGACATATCAATAAAAGGAATTTAATAATTCCGACATTAGTTTTAAAAAATTTTTTCAAAAAAATATTTTCGAAAGGTTTCAATTTAGTCCTCAATGATTGAAGTCTTTCCAAACTTAATCCAATCTTTTTCAAAATCCTCATTTTTCTTCAAATTAAAAATTTATCTTCAACAAGTTATTTGTTTTAACATTTTGATTTTCAAAAGTTCTCAATTCGGTTATTCAACATTGGGAACTTTCTAACCAAATTTCAATATGGATCTCATTAAATCGGATTTTCTTCAAAGAGTGAACTAACCCATATCGAAAGGAGTTTTTACTCTAACATTCAAATATATATATTTCTTTAATGTTGAAAGCATTTCATAATTAACACTAAAATTGATTTTCAAAAAGACTTTTGTGGTACCGATTTTCAGGCGTTTCGAGGGTGCTAATCCTTCCTCGAACGTAACCGACTCTTGAACCCAAAATCTGTTTTCATATACCAATACCTGTTTGACCTAAGGTAATCTTTGTAGATTATGTTAGGTTAAATGGAGTCAAAATAGGTGGCTAACCTACCTAAACCAAATGGTTAGTGGCGACTCCTTTTTGAAATTTTCAAATCTTTTTATTCGCCAAATTTTTCAGTCGGACGGCTCTTTAGACGTTTTGACAGTTTTGCGACTACACTGGGAATGCAGATGTTTGAGAGTCAAGCCACTTTTCAAAGTTTGTTCTGTTTTGGGGTTAATAATAAAATGTTTTCACAACATCATGCATCACATTCACATTACATTTCATGTTTTTTACATTTTCCTTTATTTCAAAAACAAAAAAAGAAAATTGACATATTCTTTTCACATTTCTCAAAGAAGAAAAATGGGGGCTTTTCAAATTGCATGATGCATCCACATCCTCTCCTTATTTTTGCATCTTACATTTTATTCATTATTTCGTGGTGTGTATATTTTGTAAATATGAATCATGCTGGTTTTCTGTTCTTTTACTTCTTTTATTCATTATGGTTATTGTTTGAATTGGACTGATCGTTTATTGAATCTTTGTTAGTGATTATGCTCTATTCATTCACTGGTTAGACAATAATGAAAGTGGTTGATAAAGGTTTGGAAGTTCCTCCCACACACAACATTAATTCACAAAAGTTTGGGATTCCGAATTCACCCTTTTTACACTGAAGCCCGGGATTCCGGTAGTCACCTTTTCTAGGAAAAAGTTAGGGAAATACCTCACCTCATTTTGTTCCTTAAGAGCAACTTGATATCTCATATGTCTTAGAACCACAGAGCCAGCACGTAGCACCTTTGTGAGAATACCAAGCCTAGATAGAGCCAAACCAAGTCTTTTGAGAGAACCATTCTTTTAGGACACAAAGAGGAACACCTTCTAACTTTTGTTAACTCATTTCATATTGTATATATGCTTATTTGTTATATCTATGCTTCATGGCATTTTTTCTATATATATTCATCTCCATTTTATTTTTTTTAGTGTTCTATTTGTATATATGCCTATTTATTTCTGAAAGTTAGTTTATTTATTTATTCCTATAATGGTGTACTAACATATTTCTTTGTTTGTTTCTTTTATCCCTCTTTCTCATTTATCTTTATATCCCATGCTTGCATTTAAATTACCACATGTGCATTGCATATAAAGCATATTCATACATGCATCCATTCATATAACAGATTAGGAGAGCATCTTGCATATATCATCCATTAGCATATCATCACATATCTACACATTCTTTCATTCATGTACATACTTTTTTTTCCTCCAATAAATTGGTCACTTGAAAAGATAAAGAGAACGCAAATTGGTACGAAGGCTTCAATAATGTCACTTCAGTGATCTGACATGTTCGAAACAAAATTTGGCGAGGAAACTCCAACAAATGAAAGGCTTACGGAGCATAGTTAAAAAGATAGAAGCTCAGATAAGTGCCTTCGAGAATATTCAAGGGAAGTTTTGACTTGAAGCACATAAATTGAAGGAACAAATAGATAGATTGGTATGAATGGTTAAAATTGGAGCAATAAGGATCTTTTCTGCAAGAAATCTCACCATAATGAACTTACTCAGGTTCCCATCAGTTTGAATGTGCAAGTTCTCGATGGTCAAAACATATCAATGAAGTCGCCTTTGGCTCAAAATTCATTTTGGATAAAGCAATTCCAAAACCTTGGTCCACAATCCAATGCTTTGCCTCACCAATTACCATCTCTTCATTCACCAAATGTCAGTGTTTCACATTATCAATTAAGAATCGGTACTTCGCCGCACCAATTATCTTCCTTCCATCCTCTAAATGTCAGTGGCCTTACCCACCAATAAATATCATTCCATCTGCCAAGTGTCAATGATTTACCTATCCATTATCATCTTTTCGCCCACAACACCTTGCATTATTGGTCACCTCTGTGTTGCCATAAACCAAATGTCAAAGTAGCCGGTAGCAATCTGCACCCTTGTCTCAACCAACTATTCTTCCAGGCCAGCTTCCATGGTATCAACTGCTCAGCTATCTACACGAATGTCAACAATCCAGCTTGTTCCTAAACCAACCATTCCACATGGCAAGTGGCAATGACATGAGGGCTATCAAGAGAAAAGCCAGTTTGATCCAGTTTTGACTTGCACTGAATTGCTCTCTCAACTTTTTCGACAACAGTTTCTAACTGAGGCTAGAACCATTACAACCACTGAAGTGATTTGATGTCAAGGCCCATACGAACGCCACATGATTATCTGGGGACATTTAGTGGTATGACTTTAAAAAGGCAAACACAAGTTCTGATCAAGTTTGGCCGAATGAGCTTCTAGAAAAGAACAAGACCGAGAGCTTGTTAGGGGACATGTTGCCTAATTATGCAAAGGTACGAATAAGCTCCTCTGATATACCTCACGAACAATAATTGAAGGCAAATCTCGGTGTTTATGCCTAAGAACATTGGGAAGACATTTGTGGGCTTATTTATTTAGCAAAGAAAAATGAGAGTGAATAGTAAAAAAAAAAGAAAAAAAGGGGAAAAACAAAAACAAGAAAAAGGAAAAAAAGAAAAAAAAGAAGAGAAGAGGTTTTTGTTTTGTCATGCGCATTTAAGTTGCACACATGATAGACTTATCATTTAATCTTTTTTCAACATCTCAGCATCTCAATCGCATTCTATCATGTTATCAATGACATCTTGAAATTTCACATCACATCATTCATAATAAAATTTCATTTTCTGCATTTCATAGCTTTTATATCCTACACATATCAGTAATTTACATATTTATACATTCATCCAACCATTCATACATAACATTTCATGCATACACGCATGCAAGAGTTTTTGTTAACAAAGAAAAAGATTGACATCTTTGTCAACAGGTGTCATCATTTTGTGATAACTTTCATGGACCGTGGAGCTCTGTAAATAGTATGCCAATCCGGGGCAATTTCTTTCTTTTCACTCTTATATATAGTGTTTTCTTTTCCAGTATTGTTCATAATGTCATTTGAAAGTAGCAATTTATGGAATTTCCTTTTTCTTTTGGTGTAAAATAGAAATTGATGAACTTTGAATTTTCAAAATCATGTCATGGTGCTTTGATTTTAGTTATCCTTGTTGACATTGACCTATTTTCAAAATATTCATTTTTCTTTAAATAAGATATTTGTGTTATCAATCCTTCATGGTCGCGTTTGATGAATTGAAAAAATAAAAAAAAAGAGAAGCAAATTTTTCTAATAACAAAAAGGATCTCGTGAAAAACTGGTGGTTACTATCGGAAATGGTTCTTGATAAATTCTTCAAACCACTTATTCTTGCCACTCCTTGTCATTCAAAGGAAACCCACAAAAATTGAAACTTAAAACAAGGATGGGACGTAAACCTTGAAATTTCTAGAATCAATATTCTTCATCTGGGTGCAGTAAACAAAATTATTTTTTGGTATGCTTTGAAAAACAATTAAGAAAATGCTTGCTTAAACCTTAAAATTTGACATGTTGATATGTGTCAAAACTGCTCTAGAACTTTGAATCCATTCTTCCTTGTCTCCAAATGAACCCATGATCTTTGAACTTTTGCTTCCTGTTTCTCTTTTAACTCAAAATTAACTCATGCTCTTTGAGTCTAACATGGACCTTTGCTTCCCATTCCTCTTATTGACTAGAAAGAACAATCATTTTGCTAACATGTTCACCCGCTCATGAGGAAAAAAGATCAAAAAGACCAAATCCACTTTGGAAAGTCTCAATAACTTTTTCATAAAAAACCTCATCACCTTTGCTATTGAGATAGTTTTTATCCGAGTTTGCTTAAACTCACCTCCTTAATTGTCGTTTGAAAGGGGTAGAAGACAACATTTTTCATGAAATTCTCATTTAAAATAAAAATGAATAGTGAAAAAAAAAGAAAAAAAGAAGAAGAAGAATAAAAAGAAATTTGACCGCATCACCATGTACATGAGACATTCATTAAGATTCTGAACAAGGTTTTGAAAAGTTTTGAAGTTGCATTTCTCTAAGGAATTACTTTTCAACAAAGGTAGCCATACTTGAGAAGACAAATGGCCATCTTTTATACTCATTTCACTTTTGAGAAAATTATCCATTGCTGTCCCCTTTGAGCCTAAATGAATTTTCTTTCTAATGAACCTAATCAAGGATCACCCCTCACATTGGGGGCAAATGCGAAGAAAGAGTTTGTTTAAGGAAAATGAAAGAACTCTTGCATCTAAACCAAGGAAGTGATGCTCCAAATTAATGAAGGAGTGCTTGGTAAGTCAAATTCAGAGAAAAGCCTTGAACCCATTTTGTCAAAAAAAAGAAAAGAGAAAAAAAGAAAAAAGACAGAGAAAAAGAAAAAGGAAATGACAAAGTGAAATGAAAGGACCAAAGGGATAAAGGTAAATGAAAGGCAAGCATAGAAAATGAGATCTTCATCTGTCCAAAAAGTGATCATTGATTCAATTACCTTGAAACACTATTTTGGGCTTGTTTATCCTTTTTTTCGGAGACCTCAACCATGGCCTATGTTACATACCTTGAAAAATCCATTTTGACTAAGTGTGGGTACCCTAATTGAAAAGTGTTTCCTTAGAGGAAAAGACTTTAACCACTAAATCATTTTTCTACAAAGATTGTTTGGATGAATTGTGAATTATCAAGTGCATAATGATATAGTCAACGAATGAAAAAAAAAGAAAAAAAGAAAAAGGAAATTATGTAGCTTTAGGGTGAAAACCCGAAAGGGCAGTCTAGAGCATAAATGAGAATTCATGAAATCACCTGTGGTTTGAATAAGGCAAAAAAAAAAGAGCTTCAAAATGAACAATAGGTGCCCACTTCGGGCTTCTGAAATTGACAAACCCATCAAGGTGGTGTACTTCATCAGATCCCCATTCTGAAATATTGGGGGATTCTCTCTTTGATACCAAACTTCCAAAATCTTGAGCCTTTCATAGTTAGTTTCGACTCATATCAAGATTGTCATATTAAGAGATTAAGTGAGTATCAATTTGATCTTGTTTTCAAATTAAGTTTTTTGAAAAAAATGAAATGATTTGATTTTCGAAAGAAATTTAATCGAAATTCGGATGAAGATATTTTGATATCCATTTTTCTCATGAGACAATGATGAGCATTTGTGAACTTACCGAAAGATGCCAAAATGATTGAAAACCCTATTGAACTCTACTTCGGAACCAAAAATTGCTTGTTCACCTACAAGCACATTTTGGATAGTAGCCACCAACCTTCAAGAGATCCAAATTTCATGATGAATAAAAGATATTTGTATGCTTTGTGCATTAAACAGTCCAAAATCTTTTCACAAACAAAGAATGCTCAAGTATGGGGCAATTTTTGAACTATCATCAAATTCTTTGATACATATATGAAATTGAAATGTTACTTGACACATATATGAACTCTGATCCTTTTGATAATTTTTGCCTCAAGAATGAAAGAACAAAAATGTAGAATGTGAGTGAGGGAATGAAGATGCCAAAGGAAATTAGGATCACCACTAAAAGCAGATTTCAAAAAACTAAATGTTGGGGCAAGCACCAAGATCAAGGAAGTTCAATGGGTATCATTCTCTTTTTGATTTCAACATTAAATTGGACATACATGCATCCATATACATCACATCATGCTTGCATACAGTGACAATTCATGATGTTTTCTTAGGAAAGAGAATTGATGAAGATAAGACAATTTGGGACATGAGAAGAATGAATTAATAATGACATACTCTTGAAGAAGTTGAAATTGTAGTCAACATGAAGTTTAGGCCTAATATAGCTGGCAATTTGTAAGCCCAGTTAAGTTGGCACAACATGAAGTTTAAGGCCAGTCAAGTTTGCATGACATGAAGTTTAAGCCTAATATAGCTGGTCATGAGTAAGCTCAATCAAATTGGCACCATATCATTGCAATGTGATCTATTCATCATCTTTCTACCATCCTGCTATCATTTCATCATTTTATCCTTGTTCGTAGATCACTCTTGATTTTACCATAATCGTGGGTTATTATTTATTCATTTACCCTGTCCTGGGCCGTTATTTAATGTTTTGTACTGTCCTGGGCCTTCGTTTAATCATTTGCCCTGTCCTTGGCCTTTATTTAATCTTTTGCCCTATTCTGGGCTGTTGTTTGATGTTTAGCCCTGTCCTAGCCCATTATTTAATCATTTACCCTGGGCTGTTATTTAATCTTTTGCCAAAAGGGGCATTTTTTAATCATTTGTCCTATCCTGGGCCGTCTTTTAAATATTTACCCTGTCGTGGGTCATCTTTTAATCATTTGCCCTGTCTTGGGCCGTCATTTAATCATTTGCCCTATCTTGGGCCGTCATCTAATCATTTGCCCTGTCTTGGGCCGTAATCTAATCATTTGTCCTATCCTGAGCCTTTATTTTATCTTTTACCCTGTCCTGGGTCGTCTTTTAATCGTTTACCCTGTCCTGGGATATCATTTAAATCATTTGCCCTGTCCTAGGCCTTCATTTAATCTTTTGCCATTTCCTGCGCCGTCTTTCAAATATTTACCTTGTCGTGGGTCATCTTTTAATCATTTGCCCTGTCCTGGGCCATCATTTAATCATTTGCCCTGTCCCGGGCCGTCGTTTAATCATTTGCCCTCTCCTGGGCTATCATTTAATCTTTTTCCTTGTATTAGGCCGTAATCTAATCATTTGCCCTGTCTTGGGCCGTTATTCATTTCCCTGTCTTTTTCCCTGTCTTGGGCTGTCATTTAATCATTTGCCTTGTCCTAGGTCATCTTTTAATCGTTTGCCCTGTCCTGGGTCATCTTTTAATCATTTGCCTTATCCTGGGCCATCATTTAATCATTTTCCCTGTTCTGGGCTGTCATTTAATCTTTTTCCCTGTCTTGGGCCGTAATCTAATCATTTGCCCTGTCCTGGGCCGTTATTCATTTCCCTGTCTTTTTCCCTGTCTTGGGCTGTCATTTAATCATTTGCCCTGTCCTGTGCCGTTATTTAATCATTTGTCCTGTCCTGGGTCATCTTTTAATCATTTGTCATGTCCTGGGCTATCATTTAATCATTTGCCCTGTCCTAGGCTGTTATTTAATCTTTTTCCCTGTCTTGGGCCGTAATCTAATCATTTGCCCTGTCATGGGCCTTTATTTAATATTTTACCCTGCCCTGGGTCGCTTTTTAATCGTTTACACTGTCCTAGGTTATCTTTTAAATCATTTCCCCTGTCCTAGGCCTTCATTTAATCTATTGCCCTGTCTTAGGCCATCTTTCAAATATTTACCCTGTCGTGGGTCATCTTTTAATCATTTGCCCTGTCCTGGGCTGTCATTTGATCATTTGCCCTGTCCTGGGCCATCATTTAATCATTTGCCCTGTCTTAGGCCGTCATTTAATCATTTGCTCTATCCCAAGCCATCATTTCATCATTTGTCCTGTCTTGGGCCGTTATTTAATCATTTTGCCCTATCCTAGGTCGTCTTTTAATCATTTTGCTCTGTCCTGGGCCTTTATTTAATCATTTGCCCTGTCCTAGGCCATTATTTAATCATTTACCCTGTCCTGTGTCGTCTTTTAATCATTTTGCCTTGTCTTGGGCTGTCATTTAAACATTTGCCCTGTCTTGGGCCATTATTTAATCATTTGCCCTTTCCTGGGCCGTTGTATAATCATTTACCCTGTCTTGGGTCGTCTTTTAATCATTTTGTCCTGTCCTGGGTATTTTTTTAATCATTTCCCCTGTTTTGGGCCATTATTTAATCATTTACCCTGTCCTGGGTCGTCTTTTAATCATTTTGCCTTGTCCTGGGCTGTCGTTTAAACATTTACCCTGTCTTGAGTCGTCTTTTAATCATTATGCCCTATCTTGGGTTAGCATTTTAATCATTTTTGCCCTGTCCTGGGCCATTATTTAATCATTTGCCCTGTCCTGGGCTGTTATTTAATCATTTACCCTATCCTAGGTCGTATTTTAATCATTTTACCCTGTCTTGGGCCGTCATTTAAACATTTACCCTATCTTGGGTTGTCTCTTAATCATTTACCCTATCATGAGTCGTCTTTTAATCATTTACCCTATCCTGGGTTATCATTCAATCATTTACCCTTGTCCTGGGTCATTTTTTAATCATTTGCCTTATCCTGAGCCTTTATTAAATCTTTTGCTCAATCCTGGACCGTTATTTAATCTTTTGCCCTGTCCTGGGCCTTCATTTAATCTTTTACCCTGTCTTGGGTAGTTATTTGATCTTTTTCCCTGTCCTGGGCCTTCGTTTAATCTTTTGCCCAGTCTTGGGCCTTCATTTAATCATTTACCCTGTCCATCTATTACACAGTCCTGGGCTGTCTTTTAATTCTTCACCCTATCCTGGGTTATTTTTTAATCATTTACTCTGTCCTCGGTCATCTTTTAATTATTTACCCTATCATCAATTTTCATTTCATCGTTTTACCTTATCTTAGTTATCATCAGGTAGTTCTTCTTATTCTAGATAGTTGTTCTATGATTGTTTATGTCCACGTTCATTGTTTTATTTCAAATAGCTTGGTTTTGTCTAATGCTAGCCAAGTGTGTCTACGTCTTGGCTCATTTCTTGATTATTGAGAATTATATACTTCTAAATATTTAAAAAACGTGCCAAGAGGGGAAGCTGTAGACACTAATTTTTTTTTACTCATCCTTTATTCATTTACATCTTAAAGTTCATTTTAATCTTGATCTTAATTTTAATTTTAATTTTTTAACTTTGATTGTTAATGATATGCCCATTTTAAATATTATGTCTGTCTTTTAATCTCTTTTATTTGGGAACATTTTCTTGGATTGGGATGCAAACAGATGAAATTTTTTAATATTAGCCCTAATGGCCCAAAGTATACAAAGCCCGAGTCCAAAGCTTGACAAAGCCCAAAATAAATTACAAGGTTGCTGATGTCCAAGCCCAATCTTGACCCAAATAGAAAGTAGAACTGAAATTGCCAAAACGACACTTTAATGGTCATTGCACACTGCCGTTTTTGGCTAAAGCACACTGAAACAGCAAAACAGCCAGGAAGTTGCCATGTCTAGCAAAATCAAGGCCACTTGGGATTCCATGTCACTGTTTAGTGTACAAAACAGAGAGCCAATAGAGCATTAATCTCAAGGAAACACTGACAAAAACAAAATTAGTCCAATTAGCCAAATCAGAGCAGGGAACTTAACTTAATAGAATGAACAAAAATGGAAATGGTCCCTCTTCCCCCATTCACGCTGGAGCTGCCAGCAAAACAACTGAAATTTTTCAAAGGGCCTTTCTCTGAAACCCATCTTCACACCTGCAAATGGAGACAAAACACAGAATCATCTAGAACCTAAACTCTAACCGTAGGATCAAAAAGGGAAGTGAAATCTCAGCCCTCAAAAGACCATATAAATATCTCACTGTTTCAACAGTAAAAAGGGGCACAATTTTCGAGATTGAGGCTAGGGTTTTGAAATCTGAAAAAAAAAACTAGGGTTTCGTTTCAAGGGGAAAAGCAGAGAATAGAAAAACAACTCGGGATTCCGAGCTTGTTTTAGGCTAGTGGCCGGTTGTTCTTGGGCTGGGATTCCGCTTGAGATCCGTCGGAATAGGAAGAAAAAGGTTCAGATTTGGTGATTTTTGGAAGTTTGAGGGTTTGTTTAAAGGTTTTGTCTTCGAGTTTTGGAAGTTGGATCTAGGTTTTTTTGGTTGAAGTTTGGTAAATCGAAGCAAGGTTTGGTGTTTAAGGATCAAAGGAGAATCAATTTGGGAAGATTGTGGCTAAATTCGTAGTTTAGAAGACAAAATCTGGAAAAAGTTTCATGGTGTTCTTCGAAAGTTCATAATTTTCTGGGTTTGAAAGCTGGTTTGATCTATTTAGGGTTTGATTTTCTAGGTTAATTGTGTTTGTAGAGAGAGAAAGGCAAAATTCGGTTAGAGAGAGGAAGAAGGCTGAAAAAAATGGCAAAAAAGGTTGAAAAGGAGCTTTTGAAGGGGTATATATAGTGCAAGGGGGCAAAACAGACTCTTCGTACTCATTAAAGAGCTCGGCCCGTGCATCCCCGTGTCCGACCCGCTCTTCCCCGCCTTCTGGCCCTTGTGTCCCCTCATGCCAACCCGTGTGCTGACCCGGATCCGCTCCTGACCCGCGCTTCGACTCGGATCCCTGTTGACGCGCGTGTGGCCTCTGATCCTCGTGTTGACCCGTCAGTTGCTCCAAGACCCGCGTACTGCTCCATTCTTGACCCCATCCAATAGCAAAAGCCCACTTTCTAATTTTCGGTAGATTTCCTAACTTCAATTTGCTTTATTTTGTTGACTTTAGTGTAGTTATTACTATATAATAATGATTGCAATGCATTCATTTTGTTCTCAATCATTCCATCCGCCATGAATATTTGAAAAAGAAAAGTTGTACATTTGTCCAAATTGCCATTCATCATTAAAACTGTTCACGCATTAATTTGTCCATCTAAATTGGAGCCACGCTTTGTATTTTTCAATTCATGCCATATTAATCTATATCATCTAGGTTAGATCCATGTATATTTAATCTATGCCATATCAATTTAACTTCATGCATATTTAATTTAGGCTATTTTAATTTAGTTCATGCATATCTAATTTATTTAAATATATTTAATTGGTCACATTTTAGATCCATGCATATTTTAATTTGTCTCATTTTAATTTAGGTCTATGCAAACATTTTTAGTTTAAGTCATTTTAATTTAGACCCATGCATATTTCATTTGAATCATTTTAATCTAGATCCAAACATGTTTAATTTGTATCACTTTAATTTAATTCCATACATATTTTGTTTATACTATTTTAATTTAGCTACATGTATATACAATTTAGGTCATCTTCGTTTAGGTCTATACATATCCAGTTTTAATTTATGTTCATACATTTTTAATTGACCACATTTTAATCCATGCAATATTTACCTTAGGTCATTTTAATTTAGATTCATGCATATTTAATTTGTTTTAATTTAATCCATGCATATTTATTTTAGCTCATTCTAATTTAGGTCATGCACATTTAATTTTATCTCATTTTAATTTAGATTCATGCAAGCATTTTTAGTTTAAGTCATTTTAATTTAGGCCCATCTCATTTAATTTAGGTCATTTAGTAATTAGGTCTATTCACATTTTTAGTCTAAGCCTATCTCATTTAATTTACACCATTTAGTAACCAGACCCATCTGCATTTTAGAATTAAGCCCATTTGCATTTTAAGTTTAGGCCTATCTTATTTCATTTATGTCATTTAGTAATTAGGCCCATTCACATTTTTAGTCTAAGTCCATCTCACTTAATTTATATCATATAGTAACTAGGCCCACTTGTATTTTAGGATCAAGTCCATTTGCATTTTAGTTTTAGGTACATTTCAATTTATGTCATGTAGCTTAGGCCCATTAACATTTTAATTCATGTCATCTAGCTTAGGCCCATTTACATCATTCATGCCATTTTAGAAATTAAGTTCATGCACCTTTAATTGTTCGTATAATATATATTTAATATATTTCATGTGCTAATCCATTTTCTTGGTTTACTTTGTCCCATCATTTCATGCATTTAGAAATTAGTGCATCATTTTAACAAGATTCATGCGCATGGAACTCCCGATGATAGGGGATCGGAGGGGACCTCATGATTACGAGGACTTCAATGGTTCTCTTAGGTAAGGGTTTTTCAAATTAAAATTTATCTTCAACAAGTTATTTGTTTTAACATTTTGATTTTCAAAGTTTATTTTTAGAAGTTTTCAATTCGGTTATTTAACATTGGGAACTTTCTAACCAAATTTCAATATGGATCTCATTAAATCGGATTTTCTTCAAAGAGTGAACTAACCCATATTGAAAGGAGTTTTTACTCCAACATTCAAATATATATTTTTTTAATGTTGAAAGCATTTCGTTATTAACCCTAAAATTGATTTTCAAAAAGACTTTTGTGGTACCTATTTTTGGGCGTTTAGAGGGTGCTAATCCTTCCTCGAACGTAATCGACTCCCGAATCCAAAATCTGTTTTCATAGACCAATACTTGTTTGACCTAAGGTAATCTTTGTAGATTATGTTAGGTTAAATGGAGTGAAAATAGGTGGCTAACCTACCTAAACCAAATGGTTAGTGGCGACTCTTTTTTGAAATTTCAAATCTTTTTATTCGCCAAATTTCTCCATCGGACGGCTCTTTAGACGTTTCGACAGTACCTTGTACGAGCAACAAATTTTCAACTAGTAGGTGAACTTCGTCTTCTTAGTTGGGTGATCCCATTATGGTTTTAAACTTTTGCTGCCTTTGTTTTATTAATGCTTCTTCAACTTCTTTGAATATTTGGATATTTCATGTATTTTATGTGATTTCAACACTTATGGATATTTTGCCAATGTTATGGCTTATGCATATTTTCATATATGAATACTTTGGAGTATATACAAATTATAAAATATCTATTTGAGATATATTTTTTATAAGATGTTTGATATTTGAATATTTATGATTTTTAATATTTGTATTTTGGCTTATAAATGCCTGGTACTGTCTTTGAGATGTTTTGCTGGCCAGTATGTACTTCGAGGTAGTGTGGTGACTGATATGTGGCTACGCCTTTCGTCAGAGTGTGACAATTTTATTGGTTTTAGATCTTAGTAGAGATGGCAAACAGGCGAGTTCGGTTGGGCTCGGTTCGGGCTACTTTGGGTTTGGGTATTTTTGATGTCATGCCCTGACCCGCAGGCTCGGTCACATGGTAGCCACTGCACTACCTCGAAGTACGTGTTATAGTCACTCACCAGAAACATGCAAGGCATTGTATATCAAGCATAAGCACAAATATCAAATACAATTTATAAAACAATGTTTTTAACAATTAAAATAATATCTTTAAATAACATTTATAATAATAGAGTCCCCCCAATGATGAAAATCTTAAAACAACTATGCTTACAAGTTTGTGGAGTAAAATTGAAAACGTAACATAGCGGAATTTAAAATACACAAGTGGATCACTAAATACACTAGGATAGAGAAACCTACTATAGCTGATAGCTAATTTGCATGTTTTACTGGTCAGCCATTTCTCAATGAGCCTCAAGCCTGAAAAACATTTAAACCATAGGGATGAGTCCACAAACTCAGTGATGTGGTTTGGAAACAATGTAAAAAATCAAAGATGGTGGGGGATACAATCATACCAAAAACCAATTTATAAATCATCATTTTTTATACACCCAGACCTAGTCCGTACATGTCAAGTTTGTGAATTCGTGTATATAGTTGTACGCCAAGAAATGAAATTGGACTTCCCTTGGACATTTAGAACTTCCTTTAACCCACTTTTGGGCTTGGAAACCCTAAAGTATAGTCTGGAGTCAGTGGGGCTTGCTAGGGTACGCAAAACGAGGCAAATGGGGCCATGTTACTGAAGTCAACATGAGAAATGTTGACTTCTGTGCCTTACAGGGTCAGGTTCAGCGCCGGACCCATTGAACAAAATGTTGCTGAGACCCCAATTTTCGCTCATTTCTTCTTCTTCATTTCTCCCTATTCTTCATTTCTCCCGAATTCTCTCAACTTTCTTTCGATTCCATCACTTCAATCCTCCTTCAAACTCTTCAATAATCATCACCATTAACTTTGATGGCCTCCAAGAAGATCAACAACATCAAATTCATCAAGTTTTCTTCAAATCTTCAAATTTGCCAATTTGGAGTCATTGTGTTCTTTAGCCTATATCTTTCAATCCAACTGTAGGTTTGGCTGATTTCTTGGTATGATGTTCTAGACTCCTTAAGATTCAATTTGACTACTTATATGCTTGATTTCGTTGAGTGAGCTGAGAGATATGTTGGATTGAAGATTGAAATCCGTTTTTGCTCAAGAACACTTGCACCCCTTGACTTTTGATTCGAAAATCTTGCATGATCATTGTTTAATTCCGTTTTTGAAGCTATAAGTTCTTAGTTTAAGTGCTTAAGATTGCTTGTTTCAAATTTCATGCAAATTGGTGGAGATTCGAGTTCAAACCGAGCTTGAGAAGTGAAGTGGCCGAACCTCAGCCTAGAACAGAGGGTAGTTCAGCGCCGAACTCACCTGATTTTTGGGAAATTTCCGGCAGGAGTGAGTGAAGCCTGCTCCGGAGCTACACTATAGCAGGGGCATTTTGTTCATTTTGCAACCCTATACCCCATTGACCCTAGTTGACTTCCGGACTTGTCCAATTCAGTTCTAGACCCTAAAAACCGTAATTAGGCTTTGTTGTGTTATGTAATTGTTAGATGAATGCCTTTATTAATCAAATTAGATTTCAATTTGGTTATTTAGGTACGTGATTGTATGAGATCGGGCACTAACGTGTGAGTTAAGGCATTCGAGGGGTATATTCGGGAGTATATAATTCTCCTTTACTAGTGAGTGGCTTGGACTATAGTGGTTGACCACTGAGGGTCAACTATTTTCTTATTACTTTATAAACTTCTTTATAAAATATTTATAACATTTTGGGATATGGATTGTCTACCCTCACACACGAGTTTAGAAAAGGATTTAAGGATAGGTTTTCAAAAGAAAACATGAGTTATTATTATTATATGTTTATTGATGATATAACCCTTGGGAGTTGAGTGATTGAGAGGGTTCCTCAGTGGTTCGATTTAAGGGAGCGTGGACCAAGTGAGAGGCATGCATAGACGCAGCCATGGATTACCTATTGAAGGGCATGGTGAGCAGAGACACTGGGAGAGGTGCGTAGGGAAGCTCGCTAGGACTCGATGTAGCTGTGTTCCACCACAGCATCGGGGAACGAGCCAAAAAGTAAAAGAAAAGGATTTGAGATATGAGTTAGCCTTTGACAGTCCAGCGGGGCACCCACATGCACGGGTGTACCTTTCGGACGATTTCAGATGCCAGCCCATTTATGACATTTGTTATTTGTTTTGGTGTGGGATTTCATATGATTTTATTAAACGGTTTATTAAATGAGTTTTGGATTATTCCATATCCCCAGCCTGAGGTGATCGATCATTATAACTGGGTCCCTCACTGGGTACATATTTATTTGTGCTCACACCATTCACTTATTGTTGTCAGGACATCAGGCTTTGGATGACAGGCGTCCTGATGGACAGTGATCTTGGTATATCAACAGTCGTACATGATTTTATAGCTGCCACCTAGATTCTCTTGTGACCCTGGCTTTAGACTAGTTGTGCATATTATTATATTATTATTTCTTCCGCTGCATATTTATACCGTAAAACATGCCACTTATATTATGAAAATATTTTATGATATTTTCTATATTATTTCTTATATGTTTGCTATATTGCTCGATTACCCCCCTTATTTATGCCTTGTATCGTCTTGGATAGCCCGCCTTTCGAGACATGCATCTCGAGGTGGTACGGCGGTTGTCACGTGGCTGAGCCCTTGGGTCGGGACGTGACAATTTTCATTTCAAAACAATTCCTAGTTAGGCAATGTAAATAAAACAAGCCTTATCTGTTGCAAAAAAAAAAAAAAGAATGAGTGTCATCCGTCGACGAGCTCGAACTGTTGGGAGAAATCCTCATCGTTTTCTTTTATAAATTATTATATATAAATATTCATATTGTCCCCTTTTCTCCTAACATATCCGTAGTTGTCTCAAAACAACTACACTACCACCTGGCGAGTCACATTCTGTGCCTTTCTACTCTATGGTAGTGCACTAATGTCTCTCCTTTTGGAGAACGGTCCACAAGTGCGTATAACCAAGGTAGCAATAACCCCTCTAGGGTAGTCTTTTATGGACTAATGTCATATCTCAATCGGGCAGGCAACACATGGACCATAATCACACCACAATTAGGTTTATATAAAACATATACCTCAATCGGGGCAAGTCACGTATGGACTCTCATCATGCCATGATCGGGTTTGCATAAAATCATTTTAATTTATTTATATCATATTTATATGGCATATCCCACCCTCATAGAATGTTTGTGAATGCTTGTGCAGTGGTACATTATATCCCAAAGCAATAAAACATTTAATTTGAAATAATTAAAAACGTTTGCCATTAATGTCACTAAATATTGAGGCCAAACCACTCACAGATTGGGAGAGTAGTATACTCCCATGCTAACCCAACTGCATAGCAGGAGCCCTCGTCGCGATCCATCATCATGGCTCCTAATTCGCATTTAAATCTCATAAAAATCATTTTCAAAATTCAACTAGTCTATTGAACTTCGAAATGCTTTAGACTAAGCCAAGATCGAAAATGATCAAAATCAGTGTCGCAACGTTGCCAAAAACGACGGATTTGGGACTTTACGAAATGTATGGAGTCGCCACTAACCATTTTTGTTTAGGTACGGTTAGTCACCTATTAAGAATCTATTTAACTTAACATTGGCCGTTAAATGGCGTATTAAGACAGATAGGTCCCGGTCTACGGAACAAACGGATCTGGGTTCGGGAGTACAGTTACGTGTGGGGAAGGATTAGCACCCCCAAAACGCCCGCCAAACGACGGTACCGATTAGTTCAGTATTAATTAGGCCTTAACAAAAATTAATAATTAACCTTTTTAATTTTTGTCTTTGATTTTCGTGTTTCCAAAATTTTTAATTCAATTCCAAAATTACCATAGAGTAATTACTAAGGAAATTGCCATCACAATCCCCATAATAAATACCCATTATTTAATCAATCCTTTTTTGTATTTTTCATTTAATTTTTTTTATTTTTTTATTTTTACTATTTTTAAAAAGGGTCCAATAGTTTATTGAAAATTTTTATTTCCTTTTGTATTAGTTTGTGGATTTTTGTATTTTAGAATTTTCTTGATTAATTAATGATTATATGTTTAAGGGCCTTTTATAAATCCTCATCGCCACCACGATGAAGTTTGAAGAGACCATTAAACTTAAAGTATTTCCCGAAAGAATCACCACCACGACTCTCTGGGAAAATACCCTTTCAAAATCATTAATTTTTAAAAAAATATAGTTGATTATTGTTGTTAGTATTATTATCTTCTCCCTTTTTTTTATTATGGGACCTTTTTTATTAATGACTGTGTATCCAAAGATCTCTTATAAATCTTTGTCGCCGCCACGATGAAATTTAAAGAGACCTTTAGATTCGGAGTATTTCTCGAGAGAGTCGCCGCCACGATTCCTGAGGAAAGTATCCTTTTTCTTATTATTATTATTATTATTTAAAAAAAATGGATTCCTTTGAAAGGTTAAACCTTTGTTAATTAATTAGTAATTTCTATCTAATTTACCCACTTTTATTGTTCATTGGCTCGAAAATTACTTATAAATCCTCATCGCCGCCACGAGAAAATTTATAGGTAATTTTCGGAGAATTTGTCAAGAAACTCGCCACCACGATTCCTTAAAAAATACTCCTTGGTTAATTATCTATATATAATGTCTTGATTAAAAAAAATGAATATCAACGTATATGAGACTGCTCATTACCCATCTTTGGGTTTGCCTTTTTATTTAAAATGAAGAATGCCTTAATGATCTGTTGTCTATTATTCATTATAATAAAATGATCTAACTGAGCAAAGAAATTGAAGCTACAAGCAGATCATGGAATATGTGTACGGAAACATAAAGGAGAAAACTTCTCAGTAAAAAAAAAACATGACCCAACAAGTTGATGTGTCAACTCGGGTCCCATGTAGTAAACATCAACAACTCTTCTTATTTTTCATAAAAGCAAACCCCTTTTTTACCTTCCCATACGTATATTGCTTGGATCTAAACATGATTGTTAACAAACATATGAGCAAATGGACTTGACAAGACAACACATATTATTTCATTCAAAAAAAAAACTTACCCTATTCCTTTATTCCGATTTTAAGGAAACCAATTATTTTATACATAATATAATAGTATGATATTTTATCCCATCAAAAAAACATACCAGCCAATGTTTTTCATGGAAGAAAAGAGTCAAACAATGGATATTGACAAGACAACACAAACAAATGAGCCATAAAACACACAAAGTGGACAAATAATATGACGTTGAAGTTGAAGCTAGAAGTTTTAAAATTTTACCCAAAGATCAAGGTAGGGACGTCAGGTAAGTGGGCTGAAACTTCCTTTTTTTTTTCTCTCTTGTTAGCAACTAGATTTTTAAAACGTGAAGGAAGAGAACCCTTCTCAGAAAGCTCTTTTCTGCCTTCCTAAAAAAGCTTCTTTACAAACTAACCAGACAACCAAAGTGCTACAGAAGTCGTGGAGCCCCTCTGACGTTGATGCAGGAGACTTTCAAAATCCCCTTTCTTCTTTCACCAATTTTTTCTGTTGCTCTTCTTCTTCTTCTCCCGTACGGGTTGCTTTTAGGAGATTCCCTAAGTTTCTTTGGGACTTTCCTAAGAGTGTTATGAACAGAGGGAAACAACTAGTTTAAGGGCTGTTGGGGTCAACATGGCAATATTTTGGGAAGTGTCAGTTGGAGATTAGTAACACAGAAAGGTAAGAAGAAATGTTGATTGATGTTGTGGAAAAGGCCCGATCATGAAAAGGAATCCATGAGGATGTTGAAGCTGAGCGATCTTTCCTTTGGGTCTTTTCCCTTTTTTGTATTTTTTTCTTGTGATCGGCTGTGCTTGGCTTCCCCCCTCTCCGTTTTTCTTTGCTTGGCCTCTCTTTATATATTTTTCTCTGCTTGGCCCCCCTCTCTACATTTTTTCTTTGGTTGCCCCCCCCCCCTCTTTTTTTTGGTTGGCCTCCTTTTATTCTTTTCTGCAAGGGGTATCTTCTAGAGAGAGAGTGGGTGGCAGCTGTTAAGCAGGCTGATGAATGGGCATGTGCTGGTTTTGGAATTGTTGAAAGGGCCCCCGTGTTAAACCTCTTTGAATTTTAAATTTGCAGCTGAAGGTTTAGGTGGTGGAACAGGAGGTGGGGGCGGATGAAGTGATGGATTTGAGGCAAGGGAAGGTGGGAATTTTGAATTTGCAGTTGAAGGTTTAAGTGGTGGAACAAGAGGTGGGGGCGAATGAAGTGATGGATTTGAGGCAAGGGAAGGTGGGACTTTTAAATTTGCAGCTGAAGGTTTAGGTGGTGCAACAGGAGGTGGGGGCGAATGAAGTGATGGATTTGAGGCAAGGGAAGGTGGGAATTTTAAATTTGCAGCTGAAGGTTTAGGTGGTGGAACAGGAGGTGGGGGCGAATGAAGTGATGGGTTTGAGGCAAGCGAAGGTGGGAGGAGAGAGTGAGAGAGTGGGGATTCAATGGGGCCCGTGCTGTGCAAGTTTTCCACATTTTTTGAGGGACATACCGCCTACTGCATTGAGGTAATCTCGGAGCTGAGTGAGCAGAGATAAACCAGCTGGCATTTGGGATGATTTTGATTTTTGATTTTTCGTCTTTATTCCCCTTGCAGGGCTAGCATCACTTTCATTAAGCCTGATCCAATTGGAGCATGGGTTGTATTCTACGAGCCAATCACGTTCCAACAGACATGCTTGGCTGAGCTGGATGGAAAATTTCCCATGTTTCAAATGAAGTTGGCTGCTTTTAAGAGTCAATTTCGTGTATGGCATCCAATAGTCATGATGATATTCCTTGATATTGTACACCGCCTGATTATAAATTGATGAGATCGTGGCCATTGGATTTGCTTTTGTTGTTTTACTATTCAAGGTCACATGAGTTGTGAATCAACCACTTGCAATCTTTAGTGACGTGGGTGCATGAGCAAAAACATCTAGTGCCATACGTTATTTGTGAACTCCTTTTTTATTATTGCAATAAACTACTTTGTAGCACCTAATGAAAGCTAAAATGCCAGCACTTAAATATTAACACTTTGGATGCAGATTTTTTAATCACTTGGTACCTTGCTACTATGGCACATTGTTTTCTCTAATGCAGAAACAACATTTGAAGATTCTTTCTTCTTTGTGGGCAACCATAATACAACGAATTAGGAAGTGAGAAGAAAGGTGAAAAGTGGTTAGAAAATAATTCCCACGTTAGCTCCCTTTTCTTTCTTTTTTTTTGTAATTTTTATTTTATGAAAAGATAAATAAAAGTAATTTCATTTTCTTTAATTATTGTCCAATTCCACTCCATTCAAAAAAACTCAATATTCAATATAGAACAACCAACCTCCAACAATTTTGGATTAGTTTGGGAACCAAAATTGGACCAATAAAAAAGAAATTCATTTTATGATTTTTTGTATATAAGTTTTTTTTTTGTATTTTTTTTAAAAAAGGATGTAAACAAATACAACTAAAGTTAAATTTATTGAGTTCATTTTATTCATTTCTTGATCAATTTGAGTTCATCTTAACTTAGAAATTAAAATTCCTAGATAACAAATTAATCCTTAAATGCACCAAGCTTAAATTGGAACATTAATTCTTTCCAATGGTTAAGTTAAGACCACGACCAAATTATCAATAAAAAAGACTAGGGAACTCAGTGAAAAATTAGTGTCTACAGTTGCCCCTCTTGGCATATTTCTTGAGTATCTAGAAGTGCACGCTTCTAGAGAATCAAGAAATAAGCAAAGATGTAGACACCGCTTTTATTATTAGAACAAAAAGTTTCTGCAAAGACCTCGTTGAGAGGGTATTAGCGGAAAATAAAAAGTTTTGCAAAGACCTCGTTGAGAGGGCAACAATGCAATAAAAGATAGTTTTACAAATACCTCGTTGAGAGGGCAACAATGCAAGATAAAAGATAATTTTGCAAAGACCTCGTTAAAAGGGCAACAATACAAGATAAGTAGATTTGTAAAGACCTCGTTAAGAGGGCAACAATGCAACGAAAAATATTTTGCAGAGACCTCGTTGAGAGGGCAACAATGCAAAATAAACAAATTTGCAAGGACCTCGTTGAGAGAGCAGCGTTGCAATGGAAAATAGTTTTGCAAAGATTTCGTTGAGAGGGCAACAATGCAAGATAAAAGATAGTTTTGCAAAGACCTCGTTGAGAGGGCAACAATGCAATGAAAAATAGTTTTACAAAGACCTCATTGAGCGGGCAACAATGCAATGAAAAATATTTTGTAGAGACCTCGTTGAGAGGGCAACAATGCAAAATAAACAAATTTGCAAGGACCTCGCTGAGAGGGTATTAACGGAAAATAAAAAGTTTTGCAAAGACCTCGTTGAGAGGGCAACAATGTAATAAAAACAGTTTTGCAAGGACCTCGTGGAGAGGGCAACAATGCAAGATAAATCATTTTACAAGGACCTCGTTAAGAGGGCAACAATGCAAAATAAATAAATTTACAAAGACCTCGTTGAGAGGGCAGCGTTGCAATGAAAATTAGTTTTGCAAAGACCTCGTTGAGGGGGCAACAATGCAAGATAAAAGATAGTTTTGCAAAGACCTCGTTGAGAGGGCAACAATGCAATGACAAAGGGTTTACCACATTGAGAGAGCAACAATGCAATGAAAAATATTTTGCAGAGACCTCGTTGAGAGGGCATCAATGCAAAATAAACAAATTTGCAAGGACCTTGTTGAGAAGGCAGTGATGCAATGTAAAATAGATTTGCAAAGACCTCGTTGAGAGGGCAACAATACAAGATAAGTAGATTTGCAAAGACCTCGTTAAGAGGGCAACAATAAAAGATAAGTAGATTTGCAAAGACCTGGTTAAGAGGCAAACAATGCAAAGAAAAATAGATTTGCAAAGACCTCGTTGAAAGGGCAACAATGCAAGATAAGTAGATTTGCAAAGACCTCGTTTAAAGGGCATCGATGCAATGAAAAACGGACTTGCAAAGACCTCATTTAAAGGGCAACAATGCAATGAAAAACGGTTTTGCAAAGACCTCGTTGAGAGGGCAACAATGCAATTAAAAACAGTTTTGCAAAGGCCTCATTGAAAGGGCAACAATGCAAGATAAGTAGATTTGCAAAGACCTCGTTAAGAGGGCAACAATGCAATGAAAAATACATTTGCAAAGACCTCGTTGAGAGGGCAACAATGCAAGATAAGTAGATTTGCAAAGACCTCGTTTAAAGGGCAGTGATACAATGAAAAACGGACTTGCAAAGACCTCATTTAGAGGGCAACAATACAATGAAAAATGGGCTTGCAAAGACCTCGTTTAAAGGGCAACAATGCAATGAAAAATGG
This sequence comes from Microcos paniculata, assembly GCA_030664755.1. Lineage (NCBI taxonomy): Eukaryota > Viridiplantae > Streptophyta > Magnoliopsida > Malvales > Malvaceae > Microcos > Microcos paniculata. The sequence continues at coordinate 33,841,972 of CP131456.1, read as the reverse complement.
ACTTGCAAAGACCTCATTTAGAGGGCAACAATGAAATGAAAAACAGTTTTACAAAGACCTTGTTGAAAAGGTCAACGATGCAATAAAAGATAGTTTTGCAAAGACCTCGTTGAGAGGCAACAATGCAATGAAAAACAGTTTTGCAAAGACCTTGTTGAAAAGGGCAACAATACAATAAAAAATAGGGCTTAATATACAAATTCGCCCCTGAACTTTGGCCAAAAAAGCAAATAAGCCCTCTAACTTTTAATTTGGTCAATTTCACATCTGAACTATCAATTTTGGTCAATTTCGCCCTCAATTGGATGGAAAACGCTGACAAGGCTAACGGGACCGTCTACCCTGCCATGTCATCACATTTATTCTGACGTGGAATTCTTTTTTCCACGTGGAATTTCCACGTGTATGTGGGCCCCATTAAACAGTAACATGCGGAATTTTTCCTGCTGCTCCTTTTTTTTTTGCTAAAAAAATAAAATAAAAGTTACAAAAATTTTTGAAAGGGACGTTTCAAAGCAGACTCTTCTCCCTCACGAGTCCTCTTGGCTCTCTGTTTCCATCTGAAAACGAAAGCAAAAAGGAAGAAGAAGGCTGGATTGATTGGAGTGAATCAAGGACGATCAGGGTACGAAAAGGTCAGTTCTTTTTTCGTGATAAAGTTTTCGACATTTGGGTTGTAGGGATTCGGGGGTTTTGGGTTAATCAGTGTTTAGGGTATTATTTAGGGATAAGAAATAAAATTTTTTGGTGTTAGTGATGCTTTACGGTTTAATCTACTTTTGTTAAAAAAAATGCAAGGGTTACGGTTCATAATCTTTTATTTAGGGGACTTAATCACTGTTATAAGGGTTTATTGTCGGGTATTGTGTTTCCAGATTGAGCTTTTTTGGTTTGATGTCACTGGGTTTAGGTATTGTTCCCATAAAAACCAATTTAGTGGTCCCTTATGTCTGCCATTGACTAAACATGTGTTGTTGCCCAAGCTCCCTAGGTCCATTATGTCACTTTCTGTGGAAAATTATTCTACAGTGTGTGCCTTTTACACTGAATATTATATGAACATACTTTAACATGTTATAAACTATCATGGTTTTAATATTGTAATATTTATGCATGCATAGATGAACAATGGTGACTCTGACTCTGACGATGGTGAAAGCACATATATGGTTGTTCATGCTGGAGGCAGATTTGTTCGAGATCCTGATTTGAGATATGTTGGTGGGGTGAGGATTAGGGGTCGTGAGGACCCAGAAACAATGTCACTCTTTGAGCTCCAAGGTATAGTTAATAGATCTTTAAAGTTCCATAGCTTCTCTAGGATATACTTTTATGATCCTGATTGTGGTATTTTTGATGATGGTATTAGACTGGTATGCAATGATGAAACTACCATAGACATGTTGGATGTGTGGTTAAAGCATAGAGAAATCAGTGTGTATGTTGAGCATGATGTTGACAGCCCTGACATGCAAGAGCCTGCACCATCTTTAATGAATGTGCAGCTTAGTGCAGAACCAATTATAAATGATAGCAGAAGTAATGGTCAACCAGCAACAGATGAGGAAAATCATGCTGTTGGCAGTACGGTGTCCAATATGGATGGTGTTGCCTTAGAGGAATTTAATGTGGATGAAGGATTTGGTGAAGCAATAAATGAAGGTTTGAATAGTGCAGATTTAGCTGAGGCATTTAGGGATGTATTAAATGTTGGTGGTTTAGCTGGTAGTAGTTTAGAGTTACCAGAAGAGTTAGATGCTGAAATACAAGATAAGGATGCTGAAGAAAATGATGGTGATGTTGGAGCAATTGATGGTGATGTTGGAGCAACTGATCAAGAAAATGTTGAGAAGAAAGATAAGTGTGCAAAAGAACCAGATTGTGACGAGCAAAATGGTGAAGATGTCTACCTAGTGGATGTTAGGTATTTGAGCGATGGAGAGGCTGATGAAGAACTTCAAGAAGGTCGAGAGAAGTTGAGACAGTTTTTGGGAAAGGGGAAAAAAGCAAAGCATCAATCCCGCCAATAAACTGTTCATGTTGAAGGGGTAAGTGATGATGAAGAAGACCCTTTAACTGATATTTTCAAGGAAAAACCAGCAACTGCCAGTGGGGAAGCGATTGACAAGGGATATGAGTCTGAATATTATGACTCTACTGACTTTGGCAGTTTGGTAGGCAGTGATGAAGATGAAGAGCATGACGATGCTGAAAGGAGGAAGAGCAGGTTCCCAAAGTTTAAAAACAGCAATGCAAATCCTCATTTCTCTATTGGGATGGTCTTTGTAGATGGCAAGGAGTTCAAAGAAGCAATCAGAAATTATTCAAAGCTTGTTAGAAGGGAGCTAAAATTTGTGAAAAATGAACCTCATAGGGTTCGAGTGAGGTGCAATGCTGGTGCTCATTGTCCATGGAGGATATATGCAAGTTATAGCAAACAAGCAAGGGGATTGCAAGTCAAGAGTTTTCAAGAGGAACACACATGCTGTGTGAGTTTCAAAAACAGTTTGATATCTACATATGTCATTGCTACACACTTTGTTGATGCAATTAGGGAAAACCCAAGAATGAGAATTAGAGAAATGCAGAAAAGGGTCGGGCGTGAGCTGAGAGTTAATGTCAGTCTTAGTAAATGTGTAAGGGCAAGAAAGAAAGCTATGGATACGATTTCTAGGAATTATAAGGATGAGTTCAGTTCATTATGGGATTATGCTAACGAGCTTATGGTGAAGAATCCAGGTAGTAGTACAGTTAAAGTGGGAGTTTATAGAGTTACACCTGAGTCACCCCCACAGTTTAAAAGATTTTATTGTTGCTTTCATGCATTGAAGATCGGATGGAAAGAAGGATGTAGGAGGATCCTAGGTGTTGATGGTTGCTTTTTAAAGGGTCCTTTTAGTGGAGAACTATTGTTAGCGGTTGGGAAAGATGGAAATGACCAGATGTACCCAGTTGCATGGGCAATTATGGAAGCTGAGAATCAGGAAACTTGGGCCTGGTTTATTGATCTTTTAAAGAATGATTTGGCGCTGGATGATGGCTTTGAATTCACCATCATCAGTGACCAACAAAAGGTATTACATCATTTTTGTTAATTACTTTTATATTTACTTGATTACTAGATTTCTAATTATCTTTTGTACAGCACATTGATATTTATATTAATTACATCATTTATTATTATTAATTTTTTTTAGGGACTTAGTAGGGTAATAAAAGATGAACTCCCAAGAGCTGAACATAGAAACTGCGCAAGACATGTTTATGCAGATTGGTCTGGTAGAAGGAAGGACAAATCTTTTGAATATGATTTTTGGAACATTGTGAAGGCAACAACCGAGAGGCAATGGAAGGATAGGGTCGAAGCCTTGGTGAAGAAAGATGAAGACTGTGCAAAAGAGTTGATGGACAAACAAAAAAATCCAAAACAGTGGACCAAGGCTTTTTTTTTTTTCAGAAAGTACCAAATGCGACATTGTTGATAATAACGGCTGCGAGGCATTCAACTCCATTATAGTAGAAGCAAGGGAGAAAAGCATAATTACAATGTTAGAAGAAATCAGGGAGCAGACAATGACAAGGATAGTTAAGAAAAGGCAGTTTGCTGCTTCATGGAAACATAATTATGGTCCACTTATTAAAGAAAAATTTGATGAGCAGAAGAATAAAGCAATTGAGTGGCGCATGGTATGGAATGGTGATGATGGTTGTGAAATTAAAAAGGGGAAACAACAGTTTGTAGTAGACTTGGATAAAAGAATTTGTAGTTGCAGATATTGGCAAATTTTTGGTATCCCTTGTCTACATGCCTGCTGTGCAATAATGACCAAAGGTGGAAACCCTGATGAATACCTTCATACTTGTTACAGTAAACAAAATTACATGAAGGCATATCAGTACAGTTTGCAGCGTATTAATGGAGCTGATGAATGGGCAAAAACAGGATATGAGCCTATTCTTCCACCAACAGCTACTACAAGGAAGCATGGACGACCTAAGAAAAATATGAGGAAGCGGAAAGATGAACCAAAAAAGAAAGTTGTTGCCATTGGGAGGAAAGGTAGCGTTATGACTTGTTCAATATGTGGTGTACAAGGCCATAATAAGCGACGGTGTCCTAGTAAGGGTTGTATGGCTAATGATGTAAGTTAATTACATTCTAACTAGTTACTTGTACTGACTTGTTGTCATTAGTATTTAATGCTTTTTCTTGTTTGTGATGATGTGTGTCAAGGATAAAACTACTCCAGTTACTTCAAGTAAGTTCAATGCCTCAAGAGCTTCAATTTTTTCTAAGTCAAAGACCACTGGAGCTGTTTCTGCTTGCCAGACCATTGAAGTTGATTTAGTCTCTAAAACCCATGCAACTTCAAAACAGCAACCAACTAAAAAGGGTCTGGGTATAATGGAGAAGGGTTCAACTTCAAAGGAGAATGGTTCATCTTCAAAAGGGACAGTTTCAGCTTCAAACAGTAATACAAAAATTGGAGAGGATGGCCAGGATAAAGGTAACATGACTGCAGCAGGAACCAGACCTGTTAGGTTTAGGAAACCTTCAATCAAAGGTTATGGCTTGTACACCAACCTAAAAACTGGCGAGCAGAATTTTTATGTAAGCAACTAAAGTCAACTGATCAAGATAGTGAATTTCAACATCATGAAGAAATTCAACTAATTTTTGACTTTTCTTTCTTTCTTTCTTTTTCAGTCAGGGTTCAAAGGAAAACAGACTAAACAACTAAGCAATTCAACTTCAGGAGGACAATCTTCTTTTACGCTGGCTTCAAACAAAAGGAAACGAAAGGTTGAAGAAAATCCAATCAGCACACAAGAATCTGTCAAGATGAAAAAATGACTTTAATCTTTATTTGTATATTCTAGCCTGAGATGTTAGAAAAGAGTTGGAACTTTTTGGTTTTAGTGAATAGCCTTTGAGGCATCTAGCTGGAACTTTTTGGCATGCAGGTGCTCACTTAGTACAGAATTGGAACTTTTTGGTTTTAGTACAGGTGGCCAGATTGTGAAGTCATGAATTTTTTTTGCACATTTTGGAAGTATATATTGTAAAGACAGATTACAATTATGATGAATGACAGATTCAATTATATTGTTTGATTGTTTGATCAATTTTTTTTATTTTATTCCAGGTTATATTATGAATACCTAAACCATCTAATAACAATTAGGTACATAGTTTCATTTTCATATAAACCAGATAATGAAGCTAAATCTGTGAACAACATAACATAAACTTATACAATATAGTATAGTTAATCGAAAATTGGTCTATGGCAAAGATAAAAGACCAATGCCATTAGAGCTTGTCTTAGAATTTAAAAAAACAAAAACAAAAACACACACTAGAACCATAACTAACATCCACTTATATATCTGCTTTGACTTTTTGTAATAAGATGACCTATGCTTCAATTTCTGGTTTTTACTTCTCAACTTTTCCATTTCATATGTCATCTCTATCAAATGCTGAAGCATCTCATCATTTTCAACCTTTGTGCTTGGTGTCTACTCGTGAACAGTACTCTGTAAGCTTGCAATTTCACCAGCGCTTTCTTTGTTGCTTTTCCCTGTTGAACCAACATCATCAACTCTCAAACCCAAACTTAAAATCTTCCTTCTAAGCTTTTCATTTTCTTTTGCTAAACTTTCATTCTCTTGCCAGAGGCTTTTCTCACTGTTTCGAAAAGCCATCAATAGCTGCTTAGCTCTTTTAGACATGGCTCTGTCATACCACTTGAAAAAATTGCAGCCTCCACCCTTCAAATCCATATGATCAAACAATGGTCACAAAAAAAAAATAGATTTAACAAAATTCTAAAAATATCTCAAACAACCTACCTTGAAATTAACACACCCATAGAATCTCCTTCCAGGGTTTTCATCTGTCCATGCCGTTTCCCTTGGAGCCAGTTTGTTACACTTGTAACAAATTTCTTCACCGTCATAGCTGAACTTAGTTTGGGAGAAGCTGACAAGAGAATTTCTTCCTCTACTACACATTGAATAGAGCCAGGGATGGACTTCAACAATGCTGACTGGGGAAGAAAATGGATGAAAAAGGCAAAGGGAGGGTTGGGGCAGCCGACAGAGAGAGCCAGTTTATAAAGGCTATAAAGAAGATTTCTTTATTTTATTTTTTTAGCAAAAAATAAAAAAAAGGAGTAACGGGAAAATTTCCGCCTGTTACTGTTTAATGGGGCCCACATGCACGTGGAAATTCCATGTGGAAAAAAAAATTCCACGTCAGCATAAATGTGATGACATGGCAGGGTAGACGGTCCCGTTAGCCTTGTCAACGTTTTCCCTCCAATTGAGGGCGAAATTGACCAAAATTGATAGTTCAGATGTGAAATTGACCAAATTAAAAGTTCGAGGGCTTATTTGCTTTTTTGGCCAAAGTTCAGGGGCGAATTTTTATATTGCAAAGACCTTGTTGAAAAGGTCAACGATGCAATAAAAGATAGTTTTGCGAAGACCTCGTTGAGAGGGCAACGATGTAATAAAAGATAGTTTTGCGAAGACCTCGTTAAGAGGGCAACAATGCAAGATAAAATAGTTTGCAAAGACCTCGTTGAGAGGGCAGCGTTGCAATGAAAATGGTTTTGCAAAGACCTCATCGAGAGGGCAACAATGCAAGATAAAAGATAGTTTTGCAAAGAAAAATATTGGTGATATTGATTTCCTTCGGCATCTTCATTCCCTCACTCGCGTTCTACATTTTTGTTCTTCCATTCCTGAAGCAGAAATTATCAAAAGGATCAGAGTTCATATGTGTGTCAAGTCAAATTTCAATTTTGTATCTGAATTAATGAATTCGATGATTGTTCAAAAATTGCCCCATACTCAATCGTTTCTTTATTTGCAAAAAGATTTTGGACTACTTAATGTACAAAGCATACAAACATCTGTTACTCATCATGAAATTTGGATCTTTTAAAGGTTGGTGGCTACTATCCAAAATGTGCTTGTAGGTGAACAGGCTATTTTAAATTCTTAAGTGGGTTTCAACAGTAGTGGGTTCCAAAAAGGCTATTTATTGTCTCATGAAAGAGGGAATTTCAATATATCTTAATCTAGGCTTACAATTAACTTTCTTTTTGAAAATCACAATTTTAAAAAAATCTGACTTGAAAACAAGATCAAGTTGATGCTTGCTTAATCTCTTAACTTGACAATCTTTATATGAGTCAAAATTTGGACATGAAAGGCTTGAGATTTTGTGAGATTGGTATCAAAGAGAGGTGTGACCCAACTTTCCATAGTTAGAGTTCAAAAAGATATCTCATCTTATGGGGTTTATCATTTTTGGATGCCCCAAATGGTATTGCTCATTTCTAAAACTCACTTTGTTGTCTTAGTCAAATTTCGGGTGATCTCATGAATTCTTATTTCTGCTTTAGACTACCCTTTCGAGTTTTCACCCTAGAGCCACATCATTTCATTCTTTTTCTTTTTCTTTTTTTTTTCTCTTTTTTTTTGACTGTCTCATCATGCACATGAAATTTCAAAATTCATTTAAACAATCTTTTGAAAAAAATGGTTCAGTGTAAAAGACCCATTCTTCTAAAGAAATGCTCCTCAATTAAAGTATCCACACTTGATCAAAATGGGCTTTTCAAGGCACGTAATGTAGATCATGGTTGAGGGTTCAGAAAGAAAGGATCAACAGGCCTAAAAAGTATTTCAAGGTAACTGAATCAAGGATCACTTTTCGGCCATATGAAGAATTCATTTTTTCATGCTTGATTTCTCATTTGCCTCAATCCCATTAGTTTTTTCATTTTAATTTGTCATTTCGTTCTTTTCTTTCTTTTCTTTCTTTTCTTTCTTTTCTTCTTTTTTTTCTTCTTTCTTCTCTTTTTTTTTGACAACATGAGTTCAAGGATATTCTTATCAAGCAATTCTTCATCATTTTGGGGCATTATTTCTTTAGGCCATATGCAAGATTTCTTCCATCTTTTGCTCGAATGCTTTCTTTGCATTTGCCCTCAGTGTGAGGGGTGACCCTTGATTAGGTTCATTAGAAAGAATATTCATTAAGCTCAAAGGGGACAGCAATGGATAATTTTCTCAAAGTGAAGGGGATATGAAAAATGGCCATTTGTCTTCTCAAGTATGGCTGTCTTCATCAAAAAACAATTCCTTAGAAAAACGTTACTTTGAAAAACAATAATAATTTTTGAAAGCTTTTCAAAACTTTGTTCAAAATCCTAGAACATCACGTGCATGATGATGCAATCAACTTTCTTCTTTTTATTCTTTTTCTTTTTCTTTTCATCATGAGGATTTCACAGAAGATGACATTTGCACCCTTTTCAAATTATAACTAAGGCAATCAATCTGAGCAATTTGTCTCAATAGCAAAGAGGTATCGGGACCTTACAAAGTGGATTTGGTCTTTTTGATATTTTTGTCCCATGAGTGGGTGAACATGTTAGCAAAAAGATTGTTCTTTTTAGTCAATAAGAGAAATGGGAAGCAAAGGTCCGTGTTAGATTCAAAGAGCATGAGTTTATTTTGAGTCAATAAGAGAAACATGAAGCAAAAGTCCAAGTGGGATTCAAAGATCATGGTTTATTTAGAGACAAGGAAGAATGGATTCAAAGTTTTAGCCCAGTTTAAACACATATCAACATGTCAAACTTTAAAGTCTATGCAAGCATTTCCTTAATTGTTTTTCAAAGCATACCAAGAAAAAATTGTTTATTGCGCCCAGATGAAGAACATTGATTCTATCAGGCAAATTTTCAAGGTTTATGTCTCATCCTTATTTTGGGTTTCAATTTTTGTGGCTTCATTCGAATGACAAGGAGTGGCAAGAAAAGCGGTTTGAAGGACTTGTCAAGAACCATTTTCAATCATAACCACTAGCTTTTCACGAGATCCTTCTTGTTATTAAAATAAAAATTTCTTCTTCCTTTTTTTGTTTTTTTTTTCATCAAACGCAACCATGGAAGATTGATAACACAAATATCTTATTTAAAGAAAAATGCATATTCTGAAAAGAGGTTAATATCAGCAAGGATAACCAAAATCAAAGCACCATGACATGATTTTCAAAATTCAAATTTTATTCGTTTCTATTTTACACCAAAAGAAAACGAAAATTTCATAAATTGTTACTTTCAAATGACATTATGTACAATACTAGAAAAGAAAACACTATATATAAGAGTGAAAAGGAAGGAATTGCCCCGGATTGGCATACTAATTACAAAGCTCCGCGGTCCATAAAAAGTTATCACGAAATAATGACACTTGTTGACAAAGATGTCAATCTTTTTCTTTGTTAAAAAACTCTTGCATGCGTGTATGCATAAAATGTCATGTATGAATTGTTGGATGAATGTAGGGACATGTAAATTACTAATATGTGTAGGATAAAAATGCTATGAAATGTAGAGAATGAAATTTTATTATGAATGATGTGATGTGAAATTTCAAAATGTCATTAACAACATGTTATTAAACATGATAGAATGCAATTGAGATGCTGAGATGTTGAAAAATGATTAAATGATAAGCGTATCATGTGTGCAACTTGAATGAGTATGACAAAACAAAAATATTTTTTTTTCTTTTTTTTCTTTTTTTCTTTTTTTCTTTTTTTTTTTGTTTTCATTTTCCCTTTTTTTTACCCTTTTTTTTACCGTTTACTCTCATTTTTCTTGCTAAATAAATAAGCCCACAAATACCTTCCTAATGTTTTTAGGCATAAACATCATGATTTGCCTTCAATTGTTGTTGTTCATGAGGTGTATTAGAGGAGCTTATTCGTACCCCTGCATAATTAGGCAACATGTCCCCTAACAAGATGTCAGTTCCGTTCTCTTCTAGAAGCTCATTAAGCCAAACTTGATCAGAACTTGTGTTTTCCTTTTCAAATTCATACCACTGAGTGTCCCCAAATAATCATGCGAAGTTCATATCTAGCATTGACATTAAACCATTTTAGTAACGGTTCCACTTGCACCTTAACTAGAAACTGGTGCTGGAAAAGTGGAGAGAGCAATTCTATGCAAGTCATGAGAACTGGATCAAACTAGTTCTTTTGTTTATAGCCCTCGTGTCATTGCCACTTGCCATGTGGAATGGTTGGCTTAGGAACAGGTTGGATTGTCGACATTCATATAGGTAGCTGAGCAATTGCTACCATGGGAGTTGGCCTGGAAAACAAATGCTGGTTAAGACATGGGTGTAGATTGCTGCTGGCTACACTAATATTTGGTTTATGGCAACACAGAGATGACCAGTAATGCATGGTGTTGTGGGCAAAGGATGATGATGGATAGGTAAACCATTGACGCTTGGCAGATGGAATAATAATTATTGGTGGCAAGGTCACTAACATTTGGAGGATGGAAGGAAGATAATTGGTGAGGCAAAGTATCGATTCTTAATTGGTAATGTGAAACACTAACATTTGATGAATGAAGATATAGTAATTGGTAAGGCAAAGCATTGGGTTGTGGACCAAGGTCCTGGATTTGCTTTATCCAAAATGATTTTCGAGCCAGAGGCGACTTCATTGGTGTGTTTTGACTATTGGGAACTCGCATATTAAAATTGATAGGAACCTGAATAAGTTCATTAGGTTGAGATTTCTTGGAGAAAAGGTCCTTATTGCTCCAATTTCAACCATTTATACCAATCTATGTATTTGTTCCTTCAATTTATGTGCTTCTAGTCGAAACTTCCCTTGAATATTCTCCAAGGCACTTATTTGAGCTTCCATCTTTTCAATTGTGCTCTGAAAACCTTTCATTTGTTAGAGTTTCCTCACCAATTTTTCAAACATGCCGGATCACTGACGTGACACTATTAAAGACTACATGCCAATTTGCATTCTCTTTATCTTTTCAAGTGACCAATTTATTGGAAAAAGAGGTATGTATATGAATGAAAGAATGTGTAGATATGTGATGATATGCTAATGGATAATATATACAAGATGCTCTCCTAATCTATTATGTGCATGGATGCATGTGAGTGTACAATTATGTATGAACATGGACTGATGCTTTCACCTACATGTTATACAATAGATGCACAAGAATGTAGGATGCTTTTGTGATTTGGGATCAAACAAATGCATAATGTTTCAATGATGAGTAGAGGGGATGATGTAAAAAAAAATCTGACTTTGACGGACTTATGAATGAAAAGATGAGATAGAGAGTTGCAATCACTAAAACTTTTGGAGCAAAAGAAAGAAACCATTCCCCTATTTTTAAAAAAAAAAGAAAAAAAATTTTGTTTCTTTTTTTTTTTGCTTTTCATCATCTTCATTTTTTGATGATTTTTCTTGCATGGTGTAAAAGTAGTAAAGCAAATATATGCTATTAAATAAAAATGCATCTTTTTATTTCAATCTTAAAAAAAATCAAAAGGTCGGATTCTGAGACTCTGGGCCAAGCAGTCTCCCTTACGAACAAAATGCTTGTCCACACTACTATCATAACTCATACATTAACGAGGAGAAAGGTAAACGAGTTTTCCTTCATGTGTACCTAGTATTGTAGTCGCCTCACAGGTTCAGCTCTATCTAGGTTCACTCATCATAACTACATGCTGATGGGTCCCACAACCTAAAAAGTTCTCAGATTGTCCTTACTACCGGTCTAATCCTAGGCAAATAAGGCCCCCAATCCTCACCCATTATAGGCTCATTTGGAAAGGGTTTAACCTGAGTGAGGGTGTTTCGCTCAACCCATCCGGGGACAAGATTGTCCCTCGAAGGCCAATTACTTTACCCCCCAATCTAAAGGTAATCCGACCGCCATCGGATATGCATGAATGCAATAAGTGCCGTGTGTGGAAGGAACTGCAAACCTTTAACAATCATCGTAATACCCGTCTAATACCTCTTGCCAAACAAAAATCACAAAAATGACTAGTAATAAAGAAAAATATTTACACAATAAAGAAAATATAAACATGTAAAATATCAATATTCACATAATAATGAAAATCACCAACATCCATGAAGTAAAGAAAATCAATATCTACAAATGCAAAGAACACATCAATATCCACGAAGGAAAAACAAAAAAGATTAATTATTAATCTTTATTAAAAATCTAAATCTGTTAAGGCCTTTAATTAATACTAACATCTTCTCGGCTCGACTCTCTAACCGATCCCCAGCGGAGTCGCCAAGTTGTCGCAACGTTGTCAAAAACGACGGGTTTGGGACTTTACGAAATGTATGGAGTCGCCACTAACCATTTTTGTTTAGGTACGGTTAGTCACCTACTAAGAATCTATTTAACTTAACATTGGCCGTTAAATGGCGTATTAAGACAGATAGGTCCCGGTCTACGGAACAAACGGATCTGGGTTCGGGAGTACAGTTACGTGTGGGGAAGGATTAGCACCCCCAAAACACCCGCCAAACGACGGTACCGATTAGTTCAGTATTAATTAGGCCTTAACAAAAATTAATAATTAACCTTTTTAATTTTCATCTTTGATTTTCGTGTTTCCAAAATTACCATAGAGTAATTACTAAGGAAATTGACATCACAATCCCCATAATAAATACCCATTATTTAATTAATCCTTTTTTGTATTTTTCATTTAATTTTATTTATTTATTTAATTTTATTTTTTATTTTTATTATTTTTAAAAAGGGTCCAATAGTTTGTTGAAAATTTTTATTTCCTTTTGTATTAGTTTGTGGATTTTTGTATTTTGGAATTTTCTTGATTAATTAATGATTATATGTTTAAGGGCCTTTTATAAATCCTCATCGCCACCACGATGAAGTTTGAAGAGACAATTAAACTCAAAGTATTTCCCGAAAGAATCGCCGCCACGACTCTCTGGGAAAATACCCTTTCAAAATCATTAATTTTTTAAAAAATATAGTTGATTATTGTTGTTATTATTATTATTATCTTCTCCCTTTTTTTATTATGGAACCTTTTTTATTAATGACTGTGTATCCAAAGATCTCTTATAAATCTTTATCGCCGCCACGACGAAATTTAAAGAGACCTTTAGATTCGGAGTACTTCCCGAGAGAGTCGTCGCCACGATTCCTGAGGAAAGTATCATTTTTCTTATTATTATTATTATTATTATTATTACTATTATTATTTTAAAAAAATGGATTCCTTTGAAAGGTTAAACCTTTGTTAATTAATTAATAATTTCTATCTAATTTACCCACTTTTATTGTTCATTGGCTCGAAAATTACTTATAAATCCTCATCGCCGCCACGATAAAATTTATAGGTAATTTTCGGAGAATTTTTCAAGAAACTCGCCACCACGATTCCTTAAAAAATACTCCTTGGTTAATATTCTATATATAATGTCTTGATTAAAAAAAATGAATATCAACGTATATGAGACTGCTCATTACCCATCTTTGGGTTTGCCTTTTTATTTAAAACGAAGAATGCCTTAATGATCTGTTGTCTATTATTCATTATAATAAAATGATCTAACTGAGCAAAAAAATTGAAGCTACAAGCAGGATCATGGAATATGTGTATAGAAACATAAAGGAGAAAACTTCTCAGTAAAAAAAAAACATGACCCAACAAGTTGATGTGTCAACTCGGGTCCCATGTAGTAAACCTCAACAACTCTTCTTATTTTTCATAAAAGCAAACCCCTTTTTTACCTTCCCATACGTATATTGCTTGGATCTAAACATGATTGTTAACAAACATATGAACAAATGGACTTGACAAGACAACACATATTATTTCATTCCAAAAAAAAAACTTACCCTATTCCTTTATTCCAATTTCAAGCAAACCAATTATTTTATACATAATATAATAGTATGATATTTTATCCCATCAAAAAAACATACCAGCCAATGTTTTTCATGGAAGAAAAGAGTCAAACAATGGATCTTGACAAGACAACACAAACAAATGAGCCATAAAGCACACAAAGTGGACAAATAATATGACGTTGAAGTTGAAGCTAGAAGTTTTAAAATTTTACCCAAAGATCAAGGTAGAGACGTCAGGTAAGTGGGCTGAAACTTCCTTTTTTTTTTCTCTCTTGTTAGCAACTGGATTTTTAAAACGTGAAGGAAGAGAACCCTTCTCAGAAAGCTCTTTTCTGCCTTCCCAAAAAAAACTTCTTTACAATCTAACCAGACAACCAAAGTGCTACAGAAGCCGTGGAGCCCCTCTGACGTTGATGCAGGAGACTTTCAAAATCCCCTTTCTTCTTTCACCAATTTTTTCTGTTGCTCTTCTTCTTCTTCTCCCGTACGGGTTACTTTTAGGAGATTCCCTAAATTTCTTTGGGACTTTCCTAAGAGTGTTATGAACAGAGGGAAACAACTAGTTTAAGGGCTGTTAGGGTCAACATGGCAATATTTTGGGAAGAGTCAGTTGGAGATTAGTAACACAGAAAAGGTAAGAAGCAATGTTGATTGATGTTGTGGAAAAGGCCCGATCATGAAAAGGAATCCATGAGGATGTTAAAGCTGAGCGATCTTTCCTTTGGGTCTTTTCCCTTTTTTTGTATTTTTTTCTTGTGATCGGCTGTGCTTGGCTTCCCCCCTCTCCATTTTTCTTTGCTTGGCCTCTCTTTATATATTTTTCTTTGGTTGGCCCCCCTCTCTACGTTTTTTCTTTGCTTGGCCCCCCTCTCTACGTTTTTTCTTTGGTTGGCCCCCCCTCTTTTTTTTGGTTGGCCTCCTTTTATTCTTTTCTGCAAGGGGTATCTTCTAGAGAGAGTGTGGGTGGTAGCTGTTAAGCAGGCTGATGAATGGGCATGTGCTGGTTTTGGAATTGTTGAAAGGGCCCCCGTGTTAAACCTCTTTGAATTTTAAATTTGCAGCTGAAGGTTTAGGTGGTGGAACAGGAGGTAGGGGTGGATGAAGTGATGGATTTGAGGCAAGGGAAGGTGGGAATTTTGAATTTGCAGCTGAAGGTTTAGGTGGTGGAACAAGAGGTGGGGGCGAATGAAGTGATGGATTTGAGGCAAGGGAAGGTGGGAATTTTAAATTTGCAGCTGAAGGTTTAGGTGGTGGAACAGGAGGTGGGGGAGAATGAAGTGATGGGTTTGAGGCAAGGGAAGGTGGGAGGAGAGAGTGAGAGAGTGGGGATTCAATGGGGCCCATGCTGTGCAAGTTTTCCACATTTTTTGAGGGACATACCGCCGACTGCATTGAGGTAATCTCGAAGCTGAGTGAGCAGAGATAAACCAGCTGGCATTTGGGATGATTTTGATTTTTGATTTTTCATCTTTATTCCCCTTGCAGAGCTAGCATCACTTTCATTAAGCCTGAGCCAATTGGTGCATGGGTTGTATTCTACGAGCCAATCACGTTCCAACAGACATGCTTGGCTGAGCTGGACGGCAAATTTCCCATGTTTCAAATGAAGTTGGCTGCTTTTAAGAGTCAATTTCGTGTATGGCATCCAATAGTCATGATGATATGCCTTGATATTGTACACCGCCTGATTATAAATTGATGAGATCGTGGCCATTGGATTTGCTTTTGTTGTTTTACTATTCAAGGTCACATGAGTTGTGAATCAACCACTTGCAATCTTTAGTGACGTGGGTGCATGAGCAAAAACATCTAGTGCCATACGTTATTTGTGAACTCCTTTTTTATTATTGCAATAAACTACTTTGTAGCACCTAATGAAAGCTAAAATGCCGGCACTTAAATATTAACACTTTGGGTGCAGATTTTTTAATCACTTGGTACCCTGCTACTATGGCACATTGTTTTCTCTAATGCAGAAACAACATTTGAAGATTCTTTCTTCTTTGTGGGCAACCATAATACAACGAATTAGGAAGTGAGAAGAAAGGTGAAAAGTGGTTAGAAAATAATTCCCACGTTAGCTCCCTTTTCTTTTTTTTTGTTATTTTTATTTTATGAAAAGATAAATAAAAGTAATTTCATTTTCTTTAATTATTGTCCAATTCCACTCCATTCAAAAAAACTCAATATTCAATATAGAACAACCAACCTCCAACAATTTTGGATTAGTTTGGGAACCAAAATTGGACCAATAAAAAAGAAATTCATTTTATGATTTTTTTGTATATAAGTTTTTTTTGTATTTTTTTTTTTAAAAAGGATGTAAACAAATACAATTAAAGTTAAATTTATTGAGTTCATTTTATTCATTTCTTGATCAATTTGAGTTCATCTTAACTTAGAAATTAAAATTCCTAGATAACAAATTAATCCTTAAATGCACCAAGCTTAAATTGGAACATTAATTCTTTCCAATGGTTAAGTTAAGACCACGACCAAATTATCAATAAAAAAGACTAGGAAACTCAGTGAAAAATTAGTGTCTACAATCAGGAAAAAGTCAACAAAAGTCAATCAACGGCCAACTTTGTAACTCACTTGTTTCTTGACCAATTGACTTGATTCTTGAGCCAAATGAAAGCTTATTAAGTCAACCACAACTTCTTAGTTTATGACTTAACCCAGTTCGGCCTTCTTCTATTTCAAATTTAGTTCGGAATCTCATGTCGCCTGAAAATTGATAGTTTTGGCGACACTTGAGAAAATTACATTTTTCTCTATCTTAGGATCGGAATTACGGGAAGGCTAGTTTCGAAAAAATTGTAGAGGACTCAAAAATATTTTCAAAAAGTCAAACTTCACCTAATTCGAGCAAGTCCGATGCCGCTTATGGCCACTTCCGACGCTAGTTCAGTTCGACAATTGTTTGTTCGACTTCCTTTCATGTCCGGCATCGGTTCTACCTAGTTCCGGCTCCATTTTTGACCTGGACACCACTTAAGGCGGCTTTTTGGCAGCCTTCCCCTTGCACAACCCCATTTTTCACTTTTCCAACTTCATTTCCAGTTTCCTAAGGCTCAAATACACCACATAACTCATTTATAACACCCAACAACAACAATTCAAACTCAAATCTACAAATTTCACTCAAAATACCCATTTTCTTCAAATTCAAAGATCCTAACAACAAACCAACCAATTGCAACAAAACTTACACCAATTGAAGGCTTGTGGGGACTAGAACAACATACCTAAATAGCTCAAACCGATTTGAGCTCGTTCTCCCCAAATCTCTAAAGAATCTCAAACCTCCTCTTACCCATTGTGCTCAAATCCTTGCTCTTCTCCAAGAATGATCACAACCAATGTGTAGAGCTCGAAAAATACTCCAATTTAGACTATTCATTTGCTTGATTTGGTTGAGAAATGAGGAAGATATTGCAAGAAGAAGATTTAAGCTTTTTGAGGAGGAAAAACGGAAGGGAAGAAGAAGAAAAAAAAAAGAAAATTCTTCTTCCAAACACCCTTTTCCCCCCCTTTTATACTCTCTTGGAAAAAAGTCAAATTTGCCCTTCATTAACTCTTCAAACTTCAATTTTGACACAATTTTAATTACTCCCACTACTCCCAATCATACTTAGAAAATTTAATTGCACCTAAACATCCTAAGAAATTTCATATTGGAAGCTTGGTACAATATTAGACTTGGGTTGGGGTCCACATTAGGGTCTTTGGGGTTCGGGTTTGGGTTAGGCTCGGGCTTGGACTCAAGTTTGGTTTATGTTCAGGTTCGATCAGATTTGGACTTAGGTTGGGTTAAGTTCGGGTTTAGGTCGAGTTTTGACTTTTTCAATTAAAAATTATATTTTTGTTTTATTAGTCGAATTTTATTTTACTACTTTTCCTTTTTCATTTGTTTAAGAAGTATTCCCTCTATTCCTAAATAATAGTCATTTTAATAAATTGTTTTTATTTAAAATTAATTGTCGTTTTACAAAATCAAAAAAGTATTTATTACTTTTTTTTATCAATTTTATCATTCTTTTTCAAATATATTTTCAAGTTACTTTAATGAGTTTTTAAGTAATTTAAAATCTCAAGAAAATGATAGTTTAGTTACATAACTAATTTTTTGTCTAGACTTTAGAATATTTATTAACTTAATCCTTATTCCCTCCGTCTCAAAATAAATGTCATTTTTGAGAAAATTTTTGTCATAAAAATTTATCATTTTTACAAAACCAAGATAATATTATTGTATTTTTTAAAAATGACCCTTGTACGATTTAAAACCCGTTATTTAATTCATATCTCATCTTTCTATTCAATGAGTGAGAGAAAAAGTTCAATTAGGGGTAAAATATGTAAGTAAGTGAAAAATACATAAATGTTAACAAAAATGCTGTTTTTCTTAGTCTTATGCAATAATTAAAAGTAATATATATTTTGGGATAGAAGGAATATATAATAACTGTAAACAACTATTATTTAGGAATATATGGAATACTATTTCTTGGATAATTTTAAAAAGTATTTTTTATCCAATGATTAATATGAGTGTACGTAAAAGGAAATTGAAAAATTATTACTCATTTCCTTCCTAAATAATAATCGTTTCAAAAAAATTTTTTTTCTAAATTACTTGTCATTATACAAAATCAAGAAATTATTTATTACTTTTTTATTACAATTTTTACACTAATCTCCCTTTATACTATTTTCTAGTTACTTTAATGAATTTTTAAGTAATTTACGATCTCAAAAAAATGATAGTTTAGTCACATAATCAATTTTTTGTATAGATTCTAGGAGATTTATTAATTGTTTTAATTCTTATGTAGCAACTTTAAACAACTATTATTTAGGAATGGAATGAGTAATTATTTTATCATTGAGTATTAGGAGATAAAAATTCTTAATTCTTAATAATTAATAATTAATTTACTAATTCACATTAATAATTAATGATTTTTTCGTAGGATTAATTTAAATTATTTATTAATTTAATATCCTTATATATATATATAATATAAGAGTATGAATATTGCAAAACTTTTCAATCATCTAAAATACCTTTTTTCTCAAATATTTTTCAAAAACATCATTATTATTGTTGAATAAAATTAAAACTTGTTATTATTTTAATTAAATATTTTTTATATTTATTACACCACGATGATAATTAACCGATTGACATATTTTAGAAATATAATTAATAGTAATTAATCAATTTTACTTTTATCATAATTAACTTACTACTATATTTATCTTAAAAAAAGTTTAATAACTTACAGGATATGACACATAACTAGTAATAATATTAAGAAAAAAGAGAATGCATTATTTTAAATAATTATGAACATTAAAACTAGAATTTTGGTCTTATAAAAAATATTATAAAAAAATATAAGATTACTTTTTTAATATTAAATTCAAGTTTGAATTCAGGTTTGAGCTTAGGCCTTATCGGGCTTGGGTAATTTCGAGTTTGGGTCCTTGACTTTTTTTGTCAAATCGAGTTTGGTTGGATTCGAGTTCGTGCAGGCTCGGGTTCAACCGATTGAACTCCCTACAGAAAAAGGCAGTTGAAGAAATTGAACTGATTAAGAGATGAGTGAATCAATTCCATGGAAGAAACAAGAACATCAAAAGACAAAGTTAGAAAGATTGAACCGATTCAACCTTGGGCCCAACCGATTCAATGGCGTCAGAACAATATAACAGCTAGTTTTTTCAAAGCTGCAAGTGTGCCTCTCTCTTCTTTAAATGCTCCAACGGCCAGAATTAAGACTCTAGCTATTTAAGGGAGTCTAAAATGTTGAAGAACAACAAGGGATTGTATAGAATTGAATAGCATTTACTACACTTGTATATTCTCTTTGTCTTAAATTTCTCTTTTTGTTCTTTCACTTTTTACTCTTTGTGAGAGAAATTCTTTGAGCTTTAAGTCTTGTACATCCTAGGTCTTGGTAGAGATCACTCTTGTACATCAAATTTACATTTTCTTGTATTCTTAGAGGTGTAAGAAGCACTGTAAGGGGAATGAATCAAAAAGGGGGATCCTCGGTTGATGTGTATTTGAGCTTAGGAAGAGGTCTCTTTATAAAAGCTTTGTGGAAGCTAGAATTCCACTATCTTAGTGAAGAGGAAGGTTGAAAATCCTTGATTGGGAAGATCAAGGTAGTGGATTAGGTGAGGATCATCGAACCACTATAAATAGAAGTGTTCATTCTCTTTATTTCTTTAAAGCTTTATAAAGTTCTCATCCTTCTATTCATTGCAATCCTAAACTCTACCCACCTCAACTCTAAAGTTCCAATAAAAAGTAACTCCATCAAGAAAAGAAGTATTAAGTGCTACTCAACCCCCCCTTCCCGCGGGACTATATCAATGGACCAACATGCATTGCATATAGGCTAAGGTTGTCTAATTTCTTTTAAGTCCATTATTCGTGTGTTATTAAACAACTATTTTTATTAGATAAGAGGTTAGATCTCAAATCAAGGTAAATCATTGTAAGAGGATTAGTGGGAGTGTAAATATTCTTGAGACTTATGAGCAAGTAGTTCTTGATTCTTTGTTTGTTCAGGGAAGTTGATTTCATTGATTTAATATGCTATTTTTCTTAGATGCTTTTAATGTTTTAAGCTTGTTGAGCATAGCCCAATATGTCCAGTAGTAGACTCTTTAATTGCAACAGACTCCCAGTAATAGACTCCTTTAGATGATCCTCACAAGACAAACCCGTGTAGACAAAAGCCAAATACAAGTACAAAGGCAAGCCTGACTATGGCAGATGAAAAACACTCCAACCATTCCTCTCACCAATCTCTCATCCAACCCTATCGAAAAGGACACCAACCCCACTACTATTGTACCATATATAAATGGAGTAAGAATTTGATCAAAATTGCCTGTAAAATAGTGGTTTTACATCCATCAATAATAATATGTCACGTTAGATTTTATAAAGTTTTGCAATACTTTACAATACACCACATCACACACAATTATTTAGTAAAATAGCTCTTTTGACCTTCTTTTTCCATAAAATTGTAGATTCTTCTATAATTACTAAAACCCTACCCTAATAATACCCTAAATTTTAGGACTTACCCTACAAATCTCTTTTTTTAAAAAAAAATTTGCGGCTAAACTTTGATCAAATATGGGCTTCTTGATGAAATAATTGTATGTGATAAGGTCTATTATAAAATTTTTTTAACACTTAAAAAAATCTTAAGTGGTGCGTTATGATTGAAAGGTCTAAAACTCCCTTTTACAAGTAGTCTTGATGAAACATTTTCTCATATAAATGGGTATTTCTTTCACTTCTCATTATTCCTCTTCTTGCTCTTCCATCCACTTTTCTCTCTATTCTTCTCTATTTTTCCAGCAAATATTACTCCATTTCTCCACCATTTCTATGTTAAATTAAGCACAAAAAATGATAATATTGGCTAGAAGACAATGCCTCTTCCTTTTCATGGCCAAACAAGCTTGAATCAAGCCAAAAGGGATCACCAAGAGAATCCAAGGATTCCATGGAAGGACAAACTCAAAGCTTCATCAAAGATCTTCCAAGCCCAATAAATAATGTCATCAATGGAGCTTACGAAAATTTATTAGAAAATTGTTTGATATGTGATTTCAATGAAATGGATTTCATGTGTTCGATTACATGACCTTCTTTTGAGGAATGGTTATATTTGGTAGGAAGGGAAAAAATGGTAAGAAAAAGAAATAAATAGGGAAGGAATGAGCACAAAAGGCAAGAAAATTATATTTCATTTCCCATATTTGATAGTAAGGAAAGAAATAAATGAATTCTTTCCATTGTTTGGTATAAGTAAGAAATTGAAAAAAAAAAAGGAACTTATTTTAACTAATATGACAAGCTACCCCTACTTGCTTTTTAGTTAAAAATTTACTTCATATATTATTTACTAATAATGATAAATTTTGTAATTTGAAACAAATTTTAAGAGTATAATAGTTTTTTATATGTTAAAGTCATCAAGCACTCTCTTTCCTTTCTATTTTCATCCAATTTGGACAGAAATAATTTCTAAAGAAATGGATCTCTCATTTCCCTTTTATTTATTTCCCTCGTTGTATTTCTTTCATATCAAATAAAAGGAAGACATATTTCCTCTTATATTTTTTTTATATCTTTTCTTTCTTCCTGTTTCCTTCCTACTAAATACAATGTAAATAAAATGATACGACTCATATTATAATATTTTTACATTGATTTTGATGAGGCAAATGAGATCAATGAGATTTCAACAACTTTTGTCATTATCATTTTTTTGCTCATAAAAAATTTCAAATGATACAAAGAAGATTAGTATGACCTTGTGCAAGGATGACACATGAAGAAATTCCAACTATCTTTTTTCATAGGCATATTGTGGTTGGACCGATCTACTATATCTGGATTCCACTTGGCAAATTCTAGTTGACTTCATTTCTTGGGTCGAATTGACTACCATATCAATCAATTTGGCAGAATTCATTTTTGATAGACTCGGTTTCTTTGATCAACACAACTAGATCAACCTTATTTTGTGATATTATCAGCTGAAATTACCTAATTAATCTCTTCACTATAGGATATATATCATTTCAGTCCTTGTACTCTTATTTTATTTAATTTAATCATTGTATTCTGTTAAAAGTGAAAATTTTAAGAAAATCACTAACTCGTCTAGCTATTCTTTTAAATACGATGAAATCACATTGAGTTGGCTACATACGATAATCTAACCCAATAAGCGGTTGGCATGCAGCATTCACATAAATTTAAAAATTAAATTAATTATTTTTTAAATTGATTTAAGATTTTTTTAAAAGGTAGTGCTGGGAACACGTGGATGTCATGTGTCAAGCTCTCACTAATCCACGTTATCACAAGTTGCCAATTCAGCGTCAGGCCATCATATTTAACAGAACATATGGATGGCGTTTTAGAAGAGTATATAGATCAAAATAAATAAAATTAGAGTACATAAATTAAAATGAACAAACCATATAATAAAGGTACTAATTAGATAGTTTCTGTCACACCCCAACCCGAAGATCAAGAATGTGACAACCGTCGCGTGCCACGAATTACAAATGGCACGTTTTGCCCGCAACTTGAAACTTGCAAGGCTTATAGTGTCTCGAACCTATTTCATAAAACAATTGTAGTTTTTTGTACGTAATTACAAAATGCACGTCAAAATACATTTAAAATCTGAGTTGTATGTATATTTTGACATGCATTTTCTAATTACGTACGGAAAACTATAATTGTTTTACAAAATAGGTTCGAGATACTATAAGCCTTGCGAGTTTTGAATTGCGAAAGAAGCGCGTTGTTCGGTTGTCACAGTCTTAATATTCGGGTTGGGGTGTGACAACTTCACCTATTTTTCTAAGCATATCCGTCTACTTACCCCTCCCTCCCTCCCTCACCCTCATGCTGAAGGCCCATGCCAATGTTGAGTTTGGGCATTTTGATAAATTAAAGAACTTTGAAAAACACCTTGATGGACTCGAGCCCCACTTTGGTCGGGTGCGGGTTTGAGTATAGTTTTTGGCAAGCCTAGAAATTTATTTTAATGATTTTATTACTTATTTTTATTCATCATTGAGTCATGGATTTTTCGAGCTTTTGATGTAAATTTTCTCACTTTTCTAGAATAAAAATAAATATTCATGTACAGAAAAGACACCAAAAGAACATTTTATTAACATAATGAATTTTTATGAGATTAGCTTTAGAATTTCGCATGCCCTCATCCTTAATTATTTAGGTTTAGTTTGTCTCACTCACTGAGTATATTCCCATATACTTTCCCTTACTGTTGCATCGAAAATCTTTTTGGTCGTTTTGCTAGGCCAATGTGCGGTTTGCGGGGTGTGCCAGTTGCTTTTGTAATTAAAAACAACAAAAGAAATGAATTGTCCAGGTCCTAGCTCAAACTCACAGTTGGGCTGTTTTAATCATTGAACTAAAATGGATATTTCTGCAAATAAAAGAAGCAAATGCTACTCGATTGATCTCTATTAAACTGAAAATTTGTTTTTGGCGGATCAAAGGCTAACGCAAGACTGACAAACTGAATAGCTGATTGAACACAAGAATAATGATTTCAATGAAAAGGTACAATAAAAAGGAAATCTTAACCAAGACAAGTAGAAGGAAAAGCTTTGAAAGAATAATGAAAAAAATGTGACTAAGCCATGCTTGAACAGGGAGTTGTCTATGTTGTCTGAAGAGTTGTTGATGTGCCTTGTTCTTTAGGTTGAATCCCTTTTACAGTTGTACTTTGGCTGACATCAAGGCCCTGTAATTCTGCCGCCTCAAATTCAAATATTCTAGTTTTAAGGCAGAGCTTGATCTTTGGTCGATCCATTGCTCACTCCTTTAACTCCATGATTGTCACAACCTTAATCATCAATTAAAATCGCTAACTTTGCAACAGTCAGATTTCCTTTGCAGGGCTAATTTCATTCTTTGAAGGACCTATGTTACGGTCCATTTTCTCTTTTAGCCCATTGGCCCTATATTTGAAAATTAGGGTACAAATATTGTCCCCTCCCACCCAGGTGTGGAAGTTTGATTAAAATTTAAACACTTGATTTCATATTTGTGACTGTTAACCAACAACTCTTTGCATTAATTATTTTCGACGTTTATGCTCATTAAACATAAACTTTCAAATTGATCAATGGTTGCACCTTATCAATTTACAAATCGGCTTGCCTTTTCACCCCTTTATAAACCTCTTGGCGATTTTCTTTCGCAACCAATTTCAGAATTCCCCAAAAATCAACAAAACCTTTATCTTGCTTATATTTCATGTCCATTATATTAACACCTCGCTCTAAATCCTCTCTATGATGGCCACTGCTAATGAGTTTAACCTTTATGGCATTCAAAAAATTGTCAGACTCTACCCAGATTCTTACATTGAGACACCTAGCAAAAATCCTCCTTGCCTAACTTATTCCTTTAAGGCCGATCCACCAAAAACCTTAAAACCTGTTTTCCCTCGTCATCGTCCTCTGCCTTTCGAAGTCGATTCTTTTGATTGGAGCAAATGGATTTTGGGCAAAGCTCCAGAGCTTATTGCTTGGGAACAATGGATGAATCGCCTGAAGCCTATTTACAGACCTACATGGAAGTTTTTGGGAATCTACACCTTTATCGACCTGACCACCAGACAGATACCTTACGACTAGGTCGTCGTACTTGCCCTGATGTCTTTTTGGAATCCCTGCTTCAACTTCTTCCATCTTATTCAAGGGTCGATGTCCATTACTCTTTTGGATATTATCGCTTTTACCAGATTCCCCATGGATAGTGACTTGATCTCTTTAGTCTCCTTATCTAAAAAAGGGGGTTTTATTCCATGCCAAAGCACTAAACTTTGGGCAAATTTGTAACCGAGGAAGGCAAACTAACAAATCCAAATCCTATTTCTTTGAAGGAGCATACTTCTTTTCTTCTCTGCCTCATCTACCGATTCATGATCTGTTATGGGAGAAAAACCTGTACCTAAGAATATATCCCTTTAACTAGGGTGCTGACAGCCAAAAAATAACTTGCCTTGAGTCAATTCCTCCTCGGAGTATTGTATAGCAGGCTTCGTACCATAACCAGTACTGATCCTCTCGGCAATCCTGGAGGCCCAATATGGATCGTCCAGTTTTGAGCCTATCTTTATTTTCCTGGCATTGTTCCAGCGGCTCATACTGCTGCCAATCTCCTACCCTGTTTTGGGTTGGCTTTGGTGGACAACAAACCTCGCTAGTAATCTTTTGCTGAGATCTTTGATCATTTCTTCTCTCGCTATCTTCAGAGCTCGGATGTTGATGGGATAAAACATGATGGCTTCAACTTCTACCCTCTTCATCACCGAGAGGATGGTCTGATTTGGTTTATGACAGCCCTTTATGAGCACAACAAGCTAAGAATAGAAGTATAGGCAGAAACCATTCAAGGCTGTGACCTGTTTGTCGAGCTTCTTCTTGGAGGTATGAACTCTAAAAGTGGCTTTGAACTTTATGCCCCCCAATTTTTTAGCAGGCAACTTGATTTTGAACTATGAGTCCCCGTTCCTCCTTTGTTCTCCATGAATTCAACCAGCTACCATAAGACAAGAAACTGTAAGGCATCGAAGATTTAACAAGGCTACAACTTGTGAAAGAGTGCAAGAAATTGGGCAGCCTTCATTCCTAGTCCTGGCTTAAATCGAGTTACTCTAGAATTCATCAACTGGTGAGGTGTGCGCTGGAATGACTTGGTTAGGACTCTTCTTTCATCCCATTTTGCTAGTAGAATTGGCCCTCCTTCTACCCTAAGAAAGTAGGTAAAAATCACTCATCTTTATTTCTTTATTTGCTTTCTATCTTTGTAGCTCATATTTCACTTATTTCTTCTAGCTTAGTCAATTTCAAAGAAGTGATTTGCTCCCTATACTTCCATTGTGGCTGACCTTGCCAGATTGATCACTATCCAGCCTGTTAGGGTTAGCTAAACACCCATAAATGCTCCTCATTCAGGTTTCTCTGAAAACGATTATCAACTTTCTATCAGTAGTCTAGTTCGAAAGTCAAAGAATGCAAAACTATCTGAAACAAGTGATACATAGGCTACTGCAACTCCAATGGAGGTCTAAAAAGAGGTGCAATAAGAGGCTACTGGGAATAAGGGCCAGGTCGCTGAGGGCCAAGAAGAGGCTGATATTCCTCTGGTTGCTTTGGAATAATTTCATGAACAACCAATAGAGCAAGTCTATAGAGGAAATGTTGGAAAAAAGACTGAGATTCCTCCTATCGGCTAGCAACGAAAGGTACATTTTTAGACTTTTCTTCTTCTTCTTCAAGTTCTGAGGACTTTCCTCTAATCATTTGAAGTCAAACTACCTCTCGTTTAAATCCCTTAAATGTCCAACCAATCTCTACTATCCCTCGTGACTTTTACTATGATGTCCCCTTTTTTTGGCTTTCCTCATCCTCAGGTCATCAGGGAACCATCTCTAGTCCAGCACACTTCTCCTTAGCCTAATTCCCCCATTTCTATTCCAACTAATCAACCTTTATCCTTTCCAATAAAAATCATACCAGTTCCAAGCTCTTCTCAGGTAACACTCTTATTGGCCTTCTTCTATGTTGTTTTTCCTTGTCCAAATTCCTTATGCTATTTACCTAATAGGGATAAACTCTTTTGGCTGATAAAATTGTTGATGTGGCTTTGAAGATTGCTGCTTCTATTGAAATTCCACCAACTATTCCTCTTGCTCCCTAGGCTAATCCAGCAGTTGATGTTGAACCTATTATTGCCACTATCATGGCCGAGCTATCATCTACAGCCACTGAATAGGCCCAAAAGAAAATCAGTAGTCATTTTTTGCATTCAATAACCTAGCAGGAAATGAGTGACTACTGAACGCACGCAGCGGGTAGAGATCCAAACCTACTATTAGCATCACTTCTCTTTTCTCTATGGACATTTCATTTACAGGTTCATGTTCCCTAGGTATCTCTACTTAAAGATGATGCTGCTATTGGCTAAGATACCATTATCGGTCAGAGTTTGGAGGCTCAAACTCCATTAACAAAACTGTTGCCCAAACTGATGCTGCCTCATCTTTTGTGGTAGGTCCCCTTTTGCTTTCTTTCCACACTCCTAACCCCCTTTCTTCTTCTAACTTCTTTTCTTGTTTTCTGCAGGCTTCTAGTCCATCTTCTTCTTCTTCTTTAAAACTTCAACTAGCCAAGGTGGTCGGCAATATTGCTGCCCTTGGTCCTGCCATCTCGCAAGTTCTCAACCCTTCTACTGAAGAACTGGTAGCTGTCCGAGAGACACTTAGGGAATTCTTGGCCAATTACCATGAAGCCATGGAGTGATCTGATATGGGGCCAATTGATAAAGTGGCAAAGATCTAAAGTCACTCTCCTGAAGTGTGAGAGGATTCGAGTTTTCTTTGGACGAACTTCAAAGCTTTGTATGAGAATGCTCGTCAAAAATATGAGTCTCTAGAGGCCAATGATCAGGCTCTAAATGACAAGATAATGGGTTTCGAGACTATATAGAAAGAACTTTTTATATTTCCCAACTTAAGGCCCAACTAAATGAGTCATAAAAAGAAAGGAAAACTCTAGTCGCTAAGGCAGAGGCTGCTGATCAAGAGAAAATTGATCAGCTTCAGGATTTGGACAATCGCACCAACCGGCTTCATGCTAAAAAACTAGAAATCGAAGTTTGGAGCATCAACTTATCTTCATCAAGTAAGAAAAGACAACTTGCAGGCTAAATTTGACCACTAGGGGACTGAATTATTTCCTGAAGGCCAATAGGAAAAGAATTGTACAAAAATTTACAAAGATAAATAAATAGAAACAAATTTATTTTATTGAATTTTTTTTTACACAACCATAGGACAATATTTTTTCAGATATCTCCCATTAACAAACCTCGGATGCCATTCTCCTTCCAAATTCTCTAACTAGTAGGCACCACCGTTGAGCACTTTCTTCACTTGGAATGGTCCCTCTCAGTTGGGCGACCACTTCCCATACTTAGGTTTTATCTTTCGGGCAGGTAAAACACTTTCCATGCCAAATCAACCTCAGCTAAGTTCTTTGTTCAGAGTTTCCTATTATAATTACGCTCTACCTTCCTTTTCTAGGCTTGTAGATGATTTAAAGCTGCTAATCATTTTTTATCTAGATTCTCTAATTCCAATATCATGGCTTCACTATATTCCTCTCAGCTAAGATGATTTTGAAAAGCAATTTTGGCCGATCGTGCTAGAATTTCCATGGGAATTATAGCATCATGGCCATAAATAATAGTAAAAGGACTTACCCTCGCGCTTGACCATTGAGACATCCTATAAGCCCAGAGTGTTTCTGGCCGCAACTAATCCATTTTCTCGAGTTGTCATCAACCAATTTTTCCATCAAAGTCAGGATGACTTTGTTGGACGCTTCTATGTGGCTATTCACTTGTGCATAGTGAAGAGTTGACTAAATGAACTTAAATCCCATCTCATCGGGCAAAGCTTGAGTCTGCTGACCGATGAACAAAGTTCCTTGATCAGTGGTGATTGCCTCAGGAATCCCAAATCAATGAAGGATATGCTCTTTGATGAATTTTACCACATCTCCATGCTTGACCCTTCTCAAAGGCTTTGCTTCAACCTATTTAATGAAATAGTCTATTGCTATAATCATAAAAGAATATCATCCATGAGTTGGCAGGTAAATCTTTTAACTAGGTCGATCGTCCATCCTCAAAATGGCCAAGGCTTAATAATTGGATGAAGTTCCACAGCTGGAATTCTCTAAACTGGACCATTGATGAAGCGTGTCGCAGTGCTTGACAAATTAACCTATTCTCGAACTAATTAATATAGTTGGATAAGTAAGGTTCGATCCCACAGAGAGCTGTTGGTTCACTTTTGCTTTCTCCAAAACAGGTAAATATAAAAAGGGGGTTTTTGATTGAAATCAAGAACTAAAAAGATTAAAACTAAAGGAATAGATAATCAGAATTAAAGACCTTCAGCCTAATGTTGGGATGCCTATAAGATATTTGATCCTTGGTTCATCAAGAGATATAGTTCTAACACAATCGTATTAGCTAATTAAGGAAAACCTAGCATTCTCATTGATTCAATTAATCCTAAAGCTAGATATGCTGTTACTCATGTTTCACAAAAATATCATTCAATCTTACACTTAAACCAAAACCCTAGTAGCCCGGTTTCAAGTATTCGAAAGCATTAAGAACAAGATCAATAAAAGCTAATCAATATTAGAAATTTATCCAGCATAGATTACTCAATAAACCCCTTGAATTCCTTTGAATAAAGCGTCCTATTCAATTACTACTTATCATTTGATCAAATTCAATCACCAGCACGAATTTAAATAAGAATAGAAATACTTTTGATCATGAGATTGATTATTGCGCAAACCAAACAAACAAACAAAAGATTAATAAACCAACAAGTAAGTTTACTTTAGAGCAAAGAATTCAAGGAACAATTATGAATAAAACTAGATTAAGAATAAGAAAACCTCACAAATACTTGGATAAGCATCCACTTAAACACTAGATTGAAGAAAAGTTGTTTAAGTTGCCGTGGAAAATAGAAGCTCTCAAAAAGGTGACGAAAATTAAACTAAAGATGTTCTCTTAAGTGATTTACAAGAGTATAAATACTTAGGGTTTCTAATTCCTAAAATTTCTCTAAAAGTCTTTCAACTTGTGCTTGAATCTTCTTCCTTTAATCCTTTTTCAATTCATTTTAATCTTCAATTTTTTCAGCCCAATCAATTCTTCATTCTTCTCTTTGAAATTTCCTTGTTTTAGGGTTGAATTGGCGAGATTTTGGGTCCAAGAAACTTTAAGAGTCGGCTTAGGAGGCATTGGAAGATTGTAAGACCAAGCAAGACCACTTATGGTGCACCCCGTGTCCAGTCGGCCCCGGCTAGAGCTCTAGTCGACAGCTGGCCAGTGACAGACAACAAGACTCTCTGCCATTCTTTAGGCTAAGGCTGGCCAATAATTGGGCTGGGGTCGACTGATGACAAACATGAAGCTCTTGTGTTCTTTTGTCATTCTTTACCTCGGTTTTGACTATTTTTCTTCCAATCTTTGAATGCACCTTCAACAATGAAAAACATGCAATTAACTCAAGTATAGAAGATTAGTTGCTCTAAATCAATATGATTATTAATAAAAAAAACATAAACAAATTGGCAACTAACCAATTCCCCTACACTTAACCAATTGCTTGTCTTCAAGCAAAACTTTTGAAAGCATTAAGAAGAATCAAGGAATAACTCCAAAACAATATCATGGAATTGCAAAAGAATAAGTATATCAATAAAGTTCAAGTAAGAAAACATTAATCAATTGAAAATAAGAAGAAAGAAAAGCTAACCATCCTAGGGTATCATCTAATCACAACCAAATAAAGTGGAATATCATTCAATCTCTCATCGTCCCCCTAAAAGTGTTTAGGTTTGCCACTCCAATCATCCTATAAGACTTATCTTACCATAAGCTTGCTTGTGAACCTAGTCTCCACTACTCCACTACTCCACTAACCATACTCAATTAAATTGTTAATGCTAAAGTCTTTTCACAAAGGTTGTAGTAGGGGCCAAAGGTAAGTGAGCTCAACAATGAAAAGATAAAAGGAATCAAATACAAAGTTCAAAACTTAGTAGAGCAATTAAACATAAAAATGGGCAAATTTAACTTGTGATAGCCCAACTTTCAGCTTGATTCAACACTCAACCAAAGTTCAACTCTTTTGGACTTTTCTTTTCAAAGACTAGAAATCAATGCCAATCGTCTTTTTTAGTGTCTTTTCTTTTCTTTGAAATGCTTTTGTATTCAATTTTCTCTTTTTCTTGACACTTTCATTCTGTTTTAAATTTTTAATTGGCAAAGTTTCCAACTTTCAAGCCATCAATCAAAATTTCCCCACACTTCTTCCTTATTTAACCTTGCAAACAACAAAACATGTAAGTAAGCTCTATTAAATCAAGAACAAGGGTAGAGAAAACTTGTTTTTCTTTTAAGTTCAAGGTTCTTTAGGAAAAGGTTAAACTAAGAAAAAGGCAATTGATATTCAAATAGGCTCAAAAGGGGTTGACTACAATTGTTTTTTGCATGGGATGGCTTAATTTTGCTCAAGCTCAATCCTATAGACAGTTAGCAAATTCAGTGAGTAAGTGTATTATGTAATCTCAAAAAGGTTTCCAAGCAAGTTCTAGAATTAAAGCTTATAGAAGATCAATAATGCACTCATGATAAGAAAAAGATTGGAGGCAATCTTTAAAAGCTCAAAAACTCACTAAGGGTGCTAAGATACTCTAAAGGTTGTGCTAGAATCAAATCTAGAAAAGCTAGAAATTCTCAGTTCAAAATTTCAATCGACCAATGAATTCGTCTCATAAAGGATACTCAATCAATTACAATCTACAATATAGCTCAAGGATTACTCAAAATATTTGAAAAGCAATTGATCAATAATTAAGCACAAAGATCGAAGTTGAAAAAATAAAGCACAAAGATTAGTAACAAAGTGAAATAGATAAATCAAAAAATAGATTATATAATCCACCCCCTCCCCCCTACACACACTAGAATAGCACAATGTCCTCAATGTGCATAGAAAATAAGAATTCAAGGTTATGAGTGAAAGTTCAGAACGATATTATCGTGAATTCGAGATCCTAGAAGGCTATACAAAAGGAAAAAGGACATAGGGGTTAAGTTACAAGTCATAAAATCCAAATAAAACATAAAAATAAAGATAAAGATTGTCCTAAGGAAAGAGACAAATAGAAACTAAATGCAATGCATGAGAAAAATGTAAATCCAGAGTGGTAATCATTAAGGTGGTAGTTGCTACCCCTTAAGAAGATTGAGAATCTCATCAATCTTAGCTCGATCAGTCAATTGAGCCTCCCAAACATCTTCCACATAAACTCACGACTCAGCATAGTTCTTATCATGTCTGGCCATCCAGTCAATTACTTGGTTCTAAAATTGCACTTAGGAAAGAGGTCTACCATGCCGAGGTTGAACTAATGGAGGAAGATGAACTGGAGCTTGGGCTTCATGATCTTCCTCATCCTTTTCATCACTAGCCTCTTCATGTTCGTCTAGAGGTGGAGGCACAAGATCCTTGGTCAATCGATTCGGATTAGACCACCAATGACCATTAAAGGAGTAGCGAAAGGTATGGAGTTTACTATCATCCACAATATCCTTGGAAGAAGTCTTCAACACTTTGTCAGGACTAACATCAACACCCATCATGCAAATGATCTGATTAATCAGAATAGGGAAAATCGGGCATCTAGGTGTTTTGTGAGGGGTGACAACACCTCTAACGGCTTGGATGATAATAGGAGCCAAAGGAATCTTCCTACCCTTCTTTATCCCAAAAAGAAGTCTGTCCAAGAAATAGAGATCAGTATTCTGAGCTATATGATAATCACTAGACTTGGGATCAACATTAAACTGAAGAAAATAGAGAGCAAGTCTAGCTCGGATATCCATATTCTTGCAATAAGCAACTTCATGGACATAAGGAATATCAAGCTTCTTAATAGTTTGTGCAATCTTCCAATCCGCATTTGTCTCTTGATAAGATTTAAATTTAGTCCTAAAAACAGGAGGAAGTCCCTCGTTAGGAAACTTGAATTGCCTTGCCAAGAATTGTGGAGTGATCTCAATTACTACCCCTTGGACTCTTGAAGTGATATCATTAAGCTTGAGTGTCTTGTCTTCAATGTTGGCATAAAATTGGAGTACTAATTCAGGATAACACTCACCATGAAGATTGAAAATTTCTTACCAACCAAATGTAGTAAAAGCTTCAATGATATGAAAGTGTTCATCAATGTTTGGAGCAATAGACTTTTCAACAACAAACTTCTTAGTCTTATGAAGATTGAACCAATCCTCACAACTAGGATTTCGAGAAGTAGTCAATGCATCATGACCTTCATCTTCTTCAACATTTTTCACAACCTTCTCCTTACCCTTCTTCAATGGCTTGGAATGTTTGGAGATGGATTTAGCTATTGAAGAACTAGCTTTCTTAGCTTTGGTGGAAGGTTTACTAACTCTCTTAGACATTTTATCAAACACTTAGTCAACACAAGTCTAGCAACCTTCAATCAACAAGCAATTACCAATTCTCTCAAGCACTAACAAAGCTAGGAATCTATATCTCTAATCCAAGTCAATAACTCAACAAACCCACTAACTTAATTCAACCAATTGGCACCAATTCAAGCAACTAATCATCAATTTCAAATTCAAGCTTGTTCTTCTAATTCTAACAACTTCAAATTGCTAGTAAACTCAACATTAATGATGATAGTCTTAAGAAACACTTACTAAGCAACAAGAAGATGAAATTTTGCCACCATTGCACTCACACACTTGAATTCGAAAATGGCACCAAATAGACTCAAACCTCCATCAATCTTCAATGTAGTTCAAAATGAAGTGGAATGATGGAATGGATGAATGGTTAAATGTTTAATGGAGTGGAAATAGGTGAAAAGATGGTGAATTAAAGACAAATTGGATGGTTAAAGTGTTTGAGAGGTTAATGAAGTTAAGAAGGTTTGAATTGGGTGAGAAAGGAGCAAAAATGGACTAAGGAAGAGGTGGAATGGGATATATGTAGGCTGGGGCCGAATGGAAGAGTTGAGAGGCCAGATGGGGAGAGCCCGCATCTAGTCGGCCCCAGCTAGAGGTTTAGCCGATCGTCGACTAGAGATAGAAACATGGTTTGGCCTTGGGTGGGATTAGGCGGTGGCCGGCCAATTTTAGGGCTTCGGCCAGCTGATCATAGTCATAAAATCACCCTTGAATCACTTCCACAAAAATGTTCAACCATGCTCCAAATAACCCATACCACAAAGAGTACATCCGAAGAGACTTCAAATGATCTTCAAACTTCTCAATCCACTTATCAATGATGAAGATTAAGTCCCTCAAATGAATTACCATAAAGAATTATGTATGAATATGCATGAAAATAAGAAAAATAAATAGCATAAACTAGATGCAATGAAAATGCAATTAAGGTGGAAAGAACTCCCTCAAAAGATTGATAGAAGCTTTTAAACCTTCTAAAATTTGCACTTTGCTTATTTACCTACAAAAACAAAACAAAACAAAATTAATTAAGAAAAACAATAAAATTAATAAATAACTTAAAGAAAGAAAGAAAGAAAGAAAGATTGGGTTGCCGCCCAATAAGTGCCTTTGTTTATTGTCTTTGGCTAGACTTAGCCCTCATGCAAAATCAGATAAATGAAGGGTCCTTTAAAGTCACATCCTCCACAATAAAAGATGGCAAACTCTCTAGGTAAGGCTTCAACTAATGACCATTCACTTTCATTGTCTTTGAAGTAGCTAAACTTTTGATTTCAATGGCTCCATGATCATAAATATGAACAATCTCAAAAGGTCCCAGCCATCTACTTTGAAGCTTGCCCGGAAAAAGATGTAACTTGGTATTATACATCAACACTTTCTGACCTACTTTAAAGGTTTTCCTCAAAAGAAGCTTGTCATGATAAGCTTTGGTCTTCACTTTATAGATGAGCGAATTGTCAAATGCTTCATTCTGAATTTCCTCCAATTCATGCAATTGCAATTTTCGATCATTTCCAGCCTCATCCAAGTTCATGTTGCAAGACTTAATAGCCCACCAAGCCTTGAATTCAAGTTCAATAGGTAAGTGACATGCTTTACCATACACCAACTGATAAGGAAACATGCCTAAATGAGTCTTATAGGTAGTACGATAAGCCACAATGCATCCCTTAACCGAGCACTCCAATCTCTTCGGTTTGTGTTCACGGTCTTTTCTAGAATGGCCTTATTTGATGATTAGAGACTTCCGCTTGACCGCTGGTTTGAGGATAATATGGACTTGACATTTTGTGAGTGACTCCATACTTCTTAGAAAGCGCATCAACGGACCGATTACAGAAATGGGTTCCCTGATCACTTATCAAGGCTCTAGGAACTCCAAAACGAGAAAACATGTGAGATCTGATAAAAGCTACAACCACTTTAGAATCATCAGTACGATAGCTTTCGCTTCTACCGATTTGGAAACATAATCACAAGCCAATAGAATATATAAATTTCCAGAAGAAATAGGACAAGGTCCTATGAAATCAATACCCCATACATCAAAAATTTCACAAACAATAATAGGATGCAAAGGCATTTGACTCTTAGAAGTCAATTTACCAACTCTTTGGCATCTATCAGAAGATTTCAAAAATTGATGAGCATCTATAAAAAGAGTAGGCCAATAGAAACCACATTCAAGCACCTTTCTAGCTATTCATTAGGAATCAAAGTGACCCCTACAAGCATATGCATGACAATGAGCTAGAATGTAATGGTGCTCATGTTCTGGAACACATCACCTAATTACTGAATCAAAGCAAAACTTTCACAAATATGGATCATCCCAAACATAAGATCTAGAATAAAAAATCAATTTATCTCTAGAGGATTTAAGCATATCATGAGGGAAACTTTTAGTAACAAGATAATTGGTTATGTCTGCAAACCATGGCAAAGGAGTGTGCACATGCATGGGTTGTTTATCCGGAAAAGAGTCATCAATTTGAGAACTTACCTCCTCACTTACCAAACGGGTTAAATGGTCAGCTACTAGGTTTTCAACTCCCTTTTTATCTCTGATCTCAAAGTCAAACTCTTGGGGTAACAAAATCCACCAAATAAGCCTTGGTTTAGCCTCTTTCTTTGCTAGAAAATACATCAAAGCTGTATGATCAGAAAAAATTTTGACTTTAGTTCCCAAAAGATATGAACGAAACCTATCTAAAGCAAAAACTATAGCTAAGAGTTCTTTTTCAGTAGTGGTTTAGTTTTGTTGAGCTTCATTCAACACACGAGAGGATAATATATGACATATGAGTCCTTTCCATCTCGTTGGCCCAACACAGCCCCAATCGCAAAGTCACTAGCATCGTACATCAATTTAAATGGCTTCTCCCAATTAGGTGGCTGAATGATAGGAGTAGAGGTCAAGGCTGCCTTCAATTTTTCAAATGCAATCTTGCAATCATCATTGAAATCAAAAGGAACTTCTTTTTGCAACAATTGACACATTGGAGCAGCAATCTTGGAAAAGTCTTTGATGAATCTCCGATAAAAACCTGCATGACCAAGAAAAGAGCGAATCTCCCTCACTGAAGAGAGGTAAGCAAGTTTTTAACATTATTAATCTTAGCTTTGTCAACCTCTATACCTTTAGATGACACTACATGGCCTAGGATAATACCTTGATCAACCATAAAGTGACATTTTTCATAATTCAGCACCAAATTCGTTTCAATACACCAAGCTAAAATCAAAGACAAGTTATATAAAAAAGAGTCAAAAGAATCACCATAAACAGTAAAATCATCCATAAATACCTCAATGATGTGTTCTACAAACTCTGAAAATATACTCATCAAACACCTTTGGAATGTATCTGGTGCATTGCAAAGACTGAAAGCCATTCTACGATAAGAGAAAGTACCAAATGGACATGTGAAAGTGGTATTCTCTTGATCTTCAGGAGCTATCACTATTTGGAAATATCTTGAATAACTATCCAAGAAACAATAGAAAGCACATCCAGCCAACCTCTCAAGCATTTAATCCATGAATGTTAAAGGAAAGTGATCTTTTCTGGTGGCAGTATTGAGTTTTCGATAATTGATGCAAACTCGCTAGCCATTTTGAATTCGTTGAGGCACAAGCTCTCCCTTTTCATTCTCAACCATTGTAATC
The DNA here is from genome assembly GCA_030664755.1 of Microcos paniculata. Lineage (NCBI taxonomy): Eukaryota > Viridiplantae > Streptophyta > Magnoliopsida > Malvales > Malvaceae > Microcos > Microcos paniculata. The sequence goes on along the minus strand of CP131456.1, from coordinate 33,804,826 downwards.
CCTATCTTTTTAAGCACAACTTGAACTGGACTTACCCATTTGCTATCCGAAATAGGATAGCTGACTCTAACTTGAAGAAGTTTTATGATTTCTTTCTTCACCACCTCCATCATTGGAGGGTTTAATCTCCTTCGAGGTTGTTTTCAAGGTTTGGTGTCTTTTTCCATTAGAATTCGGTGCATGCAAAAGGAAGGGCTGATTCCCTTAATGTCTACAATGGTCCACCCAATTGCTCCTTTGTACTCCCTTAGCACTCTAAGTAGCTTTTCTTCTTGGAGGTCAGTAAGCTTACTTGATATAATGATTGGAAGTGTCTCATCATCTCCAAGAAAAACATACTTCAAATAAGAAGGAAGTGGCTTCAACTCAAGCTCTGGTGACTCAATGATGGAAGGCTTTAACTTTGATGAAGGCATAGGCAAATCAACATAGGACACATCCGCCTTTTCCGACTTGGATAGCAGGGACTCAAGTGACCTACTTGTTTCCAGCAACTCTTCTATCACTTCATATTCAATAGCAGCACAAGACCTCTTTGTGATTGAATTGGAAAGCACCATATCAAGAGTGTCTTCTTTCTCAAGCTCTTCAACTTCCCTGGCCATGTTACCAATGACATCAACACAGTGAACAGAATCAAGTTCAGTGGGATATCTCATAGCTTTGTATAAATTAAATGTTACCACTTCCCCATCAATTTCCATCGAAAGTAAGCCTTCGTAGACATCAATCTTGGTGCGGGCTGTTCGAAGGAATGGTCTTCCAAGCAATAGAGTTCCAGGTGTAGAGATTTCATCATCCTCTATCTTAATCACATAGAAGTTAGCTGGGAAGATCAATTGGTTTACTTGAACAAGGACATCTTCCACCACACCTTCTGGATATAAATTGGAGCGATCAGCTAGTTGAATTATGACTCCAGTTTCTTCCAAAGGTCCCAACTTCAGTGATAGGTAAATGGAGTATGGCATGACATTGATGGAAGCACCAAGATCACACATTGCTTTATCAATTCAATTATTCCCAACACAAATGGGAACGGAAAAAGATCCCATATCTCTGCACTTTGGTGGTAGCTTCATTTTAAGCACAGTTGAAACATTTTCGTTCATGGTCACCATCTCGTTTCCCTTCAACTTCCTCTTGTTTGTGTAAAGGTCCTTAAGGAACTTAGCATATTTTGGAGTTTTCTTGATAGCTTCAAGAAGAGGAATATTGATGTTCACTTTTTGAAATACTTCCCAAAGATCCTTATCCATATCTCTTTTAGATTTCTTTGTCAACCTACTAGAAAAAGGAGCAACCACATTAGTCCTCAAATCAGAATTCATTGAGTTTGGATTTACCTTTAAGGTTTCCTTTGATGTGGTTGAGGTAGAAGCTTCCGAATCATGTTCTTAAGGTAAGAATAGAGCACTAAAACGATTTGGAGGAAGGCTTTCGGAGATAAGAATTGGTGGATTTAGAAACAAATGAAGAGAGTTGGTGACCGTTTCTGGCTGGCGGCTAGTTGGACTCGGGTTTTTGAGGGTCCTTAGGCTCGTCAGTCAGGCTGGGGTCGGCTAATAATTAGGCTACGGTTGGTTGGAGACAGACATCATTTTCTCCGTTTTTCAGCTTCTCAACTTCTTGGAATTGATTGGAATTGTCCTCTTGGCCTTCAAATTCATCTTCCAACTGATCTTTCTTGGATTTATCTTGCTTCTCAACCAAAGTTTTCCACTTCTCAAATGAATGGCACTTGTATTCTCCCTTGGATTTCTTAAAGGTTGAGATGGGAGTCTATTTAAACCTTGAGCTTGCAACTCATTTATAGAAGAAGCCATCTGTCCAAGTTGCCTTTGAATGTCATCAATTGAAGTTCGAACTTGCTGAAATTGAGTTGTGGCTGAGTCTTGGAATGCCTTTGTGGATTGTTGGAGCTCAAATGTTGAATTGGCTATCTTGTTAACCAAAGCTTCTAATCCAGAAGTGTTAGAGTTTTGAAAAAAGCTTTCATTCCTCTGATTAACTTGATTGCCTTGATTGCCTTGCTTCCCATAAGAATTTGATGGAAAATGAGAGTTTTCTTGCTGGTATGGAAGTCTAAATGGTTGATTTGGAGTTGATGAATTTCCATATCTCAGATTTGGATGATCCCTTACCCTGGATTGTAGGTGTTGGAGTAAGGATCATACCTCTTTGGAGCATTATTCATGGCATTCACTTGCTCACTTGAGTTTTCATAATGAGTTGGACAAGAATCTATAGGATGAGGATATTAAGATAGCAAATTCCATAAGGATTTGGATTAGGAGAGTATCCATTTTGTTGTTGTACCATAACTATAGAAGTCAACTTCGAAACTTGTTGCTGAAGTGGAACTAGTTGACTATTTATATTCACCTCATTCGCCTTGCGTTGATCAACTGAATCATCTCTGGACTGAAATTCTTCAGTTGTAGAAGCAGTGATTCGAACAATCACTCTTGCATCTGGAGGAGGCAATTGAAGTAAACTTCATTTAGCCACTGAATCAAGTCTCCATTTTTCATTTTGTCTAAAGCCAATGTAGAAAGTTTGAATCAAACTACCCTCTCCAAATTGGTGATTAGGGCAACTCTTCAACAACTTCTCAAATCGATGCCAATAATCATAGAAAGATTCATGAGGTTGTTGGCGAATGCTATTAATCTCTCTCTTAATGTTGGATGCCTTCAAAGTTGAGAAGTATTTTTCTAGGAAAACATTTTCCATGTCTTCCCAAGTGGAAATTGAAGCAACTGGAAGGTCATAGAGCTAATTTTTGGCTGAATTAGCCAATGAAAAGGGAAAGGCCCTGAGTTGAATTTGATTATCTGTCACTCCAGTAGGCTTCATAATGGAACAAACTACCCAGAATTGGTCAAGATGGTTATATGGATTCTCTCCAAAAAGACCATGAAAAATGGGCAAATGGTGAAGAATAGTAGATTTCAGTTCAAAAGTGGCATTTACATCCGGAATTCGAATGCAAAAGGGCTGCTTATTAACACTAAGGGCCATCATCTCCCTTATGGTTTGCCTTCTCTCTAGATTTTCATTACGAGCATCATTCGAAGCATCATTGTTTCCTTGGTTTTGTGGAGGATCAGCCATTGTATCTTCTGTTTTCACCTTCAACTCTCAATTGGTAGAGGGTCCACTTCAGTCAAAGAAACTTCACTTGAAGAAGAAGAAGCAGAAGATTCCGATTTCTTGACAATCTCACAGAACTCTCGAATACCCTTGAGTGACTTTGTAGATCCACTATGGTTCATAAATCTAAAAACCAATGAAAAACCAAGTTCTTTAGCCCTTAAAAAGTAAAGAAAAAAAGAAAAATAAACTACAAGCAAAGATAAATAAAATAAAACAAAAATACGATAAAGAGACAGAAAAAGATTCAGGCAATTGCTCCCCGGCAATAGTGCCAAATTTGACGAAGTGTGTCGCGATGCTTGACAAATTAACCTCTTCTCGAACTAATTAGTATAGTAGGATAAGTAAGGATCAATCCCACAGAGAGCTGTTGGTTCACATTTGCTTTCTCCAAAACAAGTAAATATAAAAAGGGGGTTTTTGATTGAAATCAAGAAATAAAAAGATTAAAACTAAAGGAATAGATAATAATAAATAAATCACAATTAAAGACCTTCAACCTAGTGTTGGGATGCTTATAAGATATTTGATCCTTGGTTCATCAAGAGATATAGTTCTAACACAATTGTATTAGCTAATCAAAGAAAACCTAGCATTCTCATTGATTCAATTAATCATAAAGCTAGATATGCTGCTACTCATGTTTCACAAAAATATCATTCAATCTTACACTTAAACCAAAACTCTAGCAGCCAGGTTTCAAGTATTCGAAAGCATTAAGAGCAATATCAATAAGAGCTAATCAATATTAGAAATCTATCTGGCATAGATTACTCAATAAACCCCTTGAGTTCCTTTGAATAGAGCGTCTTATTCAATTGCTACTCATCATTTGATCAAATTCAATGACCAGCACGAATTTAAACAAGAATAGCAATACTTTTGATCATGTGATTGATTATTGTGCACTAACCAAGCAAACAAACAAAAGATTAATAAACTAACAAGCAAGTTTACCTTAGAGTAAAGAATTCAAGGAACAATAATGAATAAAACTAGATTTAGAATAAGAGAACCTTACAAATACTTAGATAAGCATCCACTTAAACACTAGATTGAAGAACAGTTGTCTAAGCTGCCATGGAAAATAGAAGCTCTCAAAAAGGGGACGAAATTAAGCTAAAGATATTATCCTAAGTGATTTACAAGAGTATAAATACTTAGGGTTTCTAATTCCTAAAATTTCTCTAAAAGTCTTTCAACTTGTGCTTGAATCTTCTTCCCTTAATCCACTTTCAATTCATTTTAATCTTTAATTTCTTTAGCCCAATCAATTCTTCATTCTTCTCTTTGAAATTTCCTTGTTTTAGGGTTGAATTGACTAGATTTTAGGTCCAAGGAACTTCAAGAGTCAACTTAGGAGGCATTGGAAGATTGGAAGACCAAGTAAGATCACTTATGGTGCACCTCGTGTCCAGTCGGCCTCGGCTAGAACTCTAACCGACAGCCGGCCAATGACGGACAACAAGACTCTAGGCCATTCTCTAGGCTGAGGTCGGCCAAAAATTTGGCTGGGGCCAGCTGATGATAGACATGAAGCTCCTATGTTCTTTTGTCCCTCTTTGCCTCAGTTTTTACTATTTTTGTTCCAATCTCTAAATGCACCTTCAACAATGAAAGACATGCAATTAGCTCAAGTATAAAAGATTAGTTGCTTTATATCAAGATGATTATCAATAAAAAATATAAACAAATTGGCAACTAACAACCATGTGCCTAACAAGTTCTGCACCCCTTAGCAAAATTATTGCAATCTTTCATGACCATTGGCCAACAAAACCATGTTGCCTTATCAGTCACCTCATCTTTCGTCAAGCTTGATGAGCTCCACATAGCCCATCATGGACATCACTGACCGTTTTGAATGACTCGTTCGGACCTAAACATCTCAATAAAACCTCATCGACCTCTTTCTTGTATAATTCCCCATTAAGCAAAGTATAGTGGACTGATAGCGTCTTAGTTCTCCTATCTACTCAACAATTTGGATTGTTCAGATATTGGATAAAAGGAAAATGCCACTCATTAAGAGTTACTAGAATCATGCTAATTTTGAAGATGTTAATTCTCTGTAAGACCGATGGCATTGACCATCGCTCCACCATAACAACCATCCACAAAAGATCTTAAGGAAAATTGAGTAGCCACATTGGTCATTTCATTCACCTCTCTAGGGATATGTTCAATCAACACTTCATCAAACCCATCCATAAGCTGAACGGATAGAGCAAAGTACGATTTTAGTTGCAGACTTGAGCACTTGTACTCACCCGTCAGTTGGCTTATCACCGATTGAGAGTCCCTTTTAACATGGACTATCGATGCCTGTAATTCACCAAGTAGCTCTAGCTCAATGATCAATGCTTCATATTCTACCTGATCGTTTGTGCATTCGAAATCCAGTTGAAGGGGCCACATGGCCCAGCTCTAGTAGAGCTTTATGTGCTCAATCCATCGAATTCATGTACCTAAGGTGATATAGATATTGTCAGAACTTCAAGATCATCCTTCTTATCTTGTTCGATGTCCAAGCATGGATGATTGGCCAGGAACTCGGCCAAAACTTATCCCTTGATAGCCTTCTGAGGGATATAAATCAAGTCAAATTCGAACAAGGCCAAGCACCATTTTCCAAAGTAGCCTTTCAAAATCAGTCTGGACAACATATACTTCACTACATCAGTTTTGGAAATAATGAACATAGTAAAATAGAGCATATAGTGTATGAGCTTTATTGCTACAAAGTGTAAAGACAAACATAGCTTTTCAATCGGGCTATACTTTTCTTGACAACTAGTTAAAGCCCAGCTAAGATAACAAACTGCTTATTCTTTTCCTTTTTCATTTTTCTGGGCCAATAAACATCCTATTGAAGAATGTGTGATCGAAATGTACAGTTACAATGGTTTGCCATTCGGGCGAAATTAACAGTAGAGGATTTGTGAAGTAACTCTTGACTTTGTTGAAAGCTTCCTGATGCTCTTAGTTCCATACGAAATTTTCTTCCGATTTTAACTTTAATAGTGGTTAAAATGCTCTGGTTTTGCCAACTGGTTAGATATGAATCTTCGGAGGAAGTTGAATTACCCCAAAAACCTTTGTAGTCAGAGGTTGGGCATTCACAATGGCCTTAGCTTTCCAAAAATCCCAAAAAGTTACCAACTATGACCCCCAAAAACACACTTCAGAGGGTTCATCTTTAGGCCTTGTTCCCATATTCTTTCAAACGACCTTCTCAAGTGGCTGAGATAATCATTATGCGACTGAGATTTCACTACCACATCATCAATATAAACCTCCACAAACCTCCCGATCATGTCATGGAAAATAGTGTTCATGGCTCTTTGGTAAGTTGCCCCAGCATTCTTTAGGTCGAACGCCATGACCACCCACTCAAAAATTCTAATAGGTCCAAGACACATAAAAGCTGTCTTCTGGATGTCTTCCTCTACAATGAAGATCTAATTGCATCCACTATGGCCATCCATGATGGACATAATCTTATGTTTTAAAGCTCCATCTACCAACAAAACTGCCACTGGCATTGGGTACTCATCTTTAGGAATGCCAGCATTCAGGTTTCTGAAGTCAATACAAACTCTTAGCTTGCCGTTCTTCTTAACTATAAGAACCACATTGGACACCAATTCCACATATCGGGTTGGTCGTATAACCCTTCCTTCAAGAGTCACTCAATCTCTTTTTTTATTTTTAGAATGACATTATTGGACATCTTTTTTGGGTGCTGTTGGTATGGCTATCGCTAGGCAAAATAAAAAATCTATATTCCCATGCAAAGCAATCTCAATATTCTCTAAAGATTGCTACAACATCGACCCGATTTTTTTTACTCAACAAACCACTAACATACGTTGGTGAATGTTCATCATTTTCCCCCAAGTTGATTTCTATTAATGGATCTTGGACTTCTTCCTTTGTGTCCTCTAACTTGGCCGAGGCTTTCTCCAACTCTTCCATGATAATTTCATTAGGCTTGGTTATTTTCTATGTAGAATCGGCCTAACATGATGGCTCTTCTTGTTGGATCCTTTTTTTTTGTTTCATACGCCAAGAACTTCTTCAGAGCGAATTTGCTGTGAACTTTTTTTTTCATGGTTATTGATCATGGAACTTCATCAATGATCAAACCAGAATCTATCGGCCTAAACGGAATGATTGCATTCAGCCACAGTAGATTTTCAAACTTCTCTCTCATTTATGGCTCTTGTGGCTGTGTAGCCATTAAGACTAAATGAGGGCACCTATACTTATCTTGACCAAGGAACCTAACGATACCTACTGTCTCATCGTAATATCGAGCTTCCACTATATTAGACCCGACCTAAAAAGGCCTCTGATCAGTATGGACAATTTGCATCTTATCTACATCCAAGAAAATCAACAGTTGTTGTAGAGATGATGGCACGTACATATTGGAATGAATTCAATCTCGACCTAGAAAAGTACTTTATGTCAAGGTAGATTTGACCACAAATAGGGCCATCAACATGGTCTTGGATCCCACCATCACTTCTATAGGAAAAATTCCCTTTCTCTGGGTTACAATCCCAGTGAAATCACTCACAGTAACATCCTTCTTGATTAGATCTTGAATTGATTTGCCTAACTTCCTGAGCGATCGATATGGTAGAATATTTACTATCACTCGTTATCCACCAGAACTTTGTTTACATTGATACCATCAAAGTGCGCTTGGATGTATAAAGGTTTTATGTGGTGTACTACCTGATCCTCAAGTTTATCGAAGATGATCGTCTCTGATCATTCAGGCTTTTCTTCTTCACGAGCCGAGACTTCGATCGCTTCCTCCATGAAATTAGCCTAAAAAGAAGATCCATCATGTTCCACTAGTGGTGATGCGGTAAAGATTCTTGGCCATGTTAAAGTGCACAATGTAGATTTACCATAAACTACCAAATTGAACAGTGCCATCTGACTCGTAGAAATCATCTCTCCAAGGTTCTGCAATCCTCACTTAGTTCTGGGCTTGCTTTCTCTTTTTCTGCATGCTCCAACTTCTTTTGCCAAAGTAAGTAAGTCGCCCTTTTAGGTTCTAAGGCTTGAGTTATTAATTAAGCCTCGGTTATCCAATGTTCCACCTCGAACAATTCGTACTTCACACTTGCATCAATCTGGATTGGTCAGTTCTTTCGATCTCTTGCCTGCAGCAATCGTTCCACCTTGTCACGACTTACTCCTCAGATTATCAAATAGAATGCCTCAGTTTCAAACGTGATTTCATATGGTGTAAAATTCATGCTGCAATCTAATCTAGTGTCCTCAGCCTGCAGGTTGATCAATCGGCCATTGAGAGCATCTCTACTTTATTGCTTCAGCCTATTTGCCTTCGATCGGAGCAACCTTCTTCTCACAGTCATCCAATTTCTCTTCTCTATGAACCTTGGATGCTCAATTCATTGCCAGCCGTCAACTATTACATTGCTAGCAGGTTTTACCATCCTAGCTTGCTTAGGACCCTGCTTGGATGGATTTAAATTCCGATTGATCCCTTCGATTGGTAACTCTCCTTTCTGCTGTCAGGCTCAATAAACTGTCTTCTTGAAGTCTAGCTAATGATGGATTTTTTCTCCTAGAAATCCATATTTTCCCTTCCTAACTCGACTCATACAAGTGAATCAGCAGAAGGGACATTCACAGTGGCTGGGAAAGGATTCTTGTCAACCTCCATCTCCTTCTTCTCAGCTTCAGGGAAACAAAGCACCCCTCGGTCAATCTTATCTTGCAATACATTCCTGAACATTAGGTAATTGATGGTCAAGGGTCTCCAGGAGTTATGATATTTGCAATAATCTTTGCCCTTTAGGTCATTCGAGTTAGGTAATTTATAACTCGAAGGGAGCCTGATCTGGCCCGTCTTCATAAGGAACTCAAAAATTTTCGAGGATTTTCTTACATCGAATATGAACGTGTATGTTAGATTGAAAACTTTCTGTTTGAACTCTCAGCCTGTTTCTGGTAACGAGAATAGACAACTTCTTGATTAACAGGGTCTCTCAAACTAACCTTCATGATTAATAGAGATTCAACTGGTCGATCCATTAAGACTTCAACTATTCCTAGCTCGAAACTTGGCTCCTAGTAGTATGTCTCATCGAATGAGCTTCTTCGATCAGCTACCTCCCTAAGTAGGTTCTCATATCGAGCTACTTTGGTGGACATCTCATAATAGTCACATCCTTTCAAGCTTCTTTTGTAGCTTGATATCCAACCTGTTTTGAGCTAATCAGACAAATTCTTCTTTAGGGAGAGCGACATGTCATGGCCACACCATGTTAGGGCCACACCATGGCCAACATTGTATAAGGCCATGGTGGGGTAGAGGCTAGATCATGGATAGATTCTTGTAATCTAGGAAAGTCGCTCCCCATTTCGAACATGTCAATGATTGTTCGTGATATAGCTATAAAATCTTGTTAGTTCTTTAGGGGGGGAATCCGAAGACCCGACCGGTGGGTTGGCTCCTTGGCTTAGGAATGCACCACCAATCATCTAGGGCTGCCCTTTTGCCTGCAAGTGGTGTGGTGATGCATATGGCTTAGCGTAATCGATGTACCCTTGTGGCTTGTTTGTGCTTGCCTATTGCCTAGTTGTTTAGTAGCTTTGTTGCCATGTTGCTTGGTTGTTTGCTGCCTTATTGCTTAGTTACTTAGTTGCCATGTTGCTTGGTTGTTTGCTGCCTTGTTGCTTGGTTACTTAGTTGCCATGTTGCTTTATTGCCTTGATGTAATATGCGGATCTATTAATAATAAAACCATTTTCCCCCTCGAGGGTAGACGAGGGTCACTGTGCATGTTTGCTTATGCCTTATGGGCTAACGTTCTGGCTAGTGATTGATGGGAACCAAGCTAGGAATATGCTAAAGATGGTGCACTCTGATTCCCTGCAACTTGATGATCCATTACACATTGTTGGAGGTTTAATAGCTTGGGTTAAATCTAAAAGGATGAAAGGAGTTCTTAATGGACTAATTGAAGATGTTTGGATCAAAGAAGCAACAAAAGGATCTGAACTGGGCTTGGAGAGATCAACGAGCCTTATTCCCTTAATTCAAGCATTTAATGGGCCTGATTTGTGGCCTATTTGGCCTGATTGATTTTCATTAAGTAAAATCAGAAGTCTTTCTTACAATTTGAAGATTTTTACGAGATTTCTAGCTGATTTTATGGTGCCTTAAAGTTACATTCCTAAATTTTAGGAACTTCCTTATTTTTAGGAATAAGTCTTATAGAAGATTTATTAAGGTTTTCTTTAGCCTTTAAATTATCAATTCTTGTACTAAACTTGGAAGATTGGAATTTTATGAATTTGGTGAGATTATTCACTTGGTTTGTTCTTCATTGAACTTCTGAACTTATCAAGGTTAATTCCTTGTGGCGTTCTTCTGACTTATCACTCTCAATCTCTTCCTTTTCTAGAGTGTGGCATCAATTATCCTTCTTTATACCTTCGGTTCTTGTTTCTCTAAACATTGGGTCAAGGTTTTTCTTGAGTTCTAAACTGATTTGGCTTTCTTGGAAACTTCATTCATCAACTTGTTTGTGGGTTCCTAGATTCAATTTAGGCGGTTCACATCAGTTGGCATCAGAGCTTTTGGTATCTAAATCAGTTTCATTGCATTTTTGTTTTGTTTGTTTCATTCCCTTTGTTTGATTTCTTTCTTTCATTCTGAAAGTTATCAATTCTTGCAAATCTGGTTATTTCTTCTTTAACCTTTCTTGTTTCATTTTGTTTTGTTTTTTTGATTCACATACTCTCCAAATCTTATAAATCTGGTCAGTTTGTTCTTTTCTTTGTTAATTGCTCTTTTTATTTTTTATATCTGTTTTGTTTAGTTTGTTTCTTTTTTTATTACCTCAATTGAAAAAAAAAGAAGAAAAAAAACGAAATAGATAAAAAAAAAGGAGAAAGCAAAAAGAAAGTGAAAAGAATCGAAAAACAAAGAAAACTAGTGGAGGCATGATTTTGGCAAAAAGGACAGATTTGATTTGAGCATCTTTTCTATCTTTCTTTGATTCCTGATCAGTATTCCTTTCTTTGAGTCTTTTTGTTTCATATTTCTTCTCTTTTATATCCTCTCTATCTTTTACGCTTTTCCTTGATTCCTAATCAATTGAGTTTTATTTGGGTAAGTTGGTTGGGCATTGCAAGGTAATTGCTCTTGATTAGATTTTCTTTAGTTCCTTAAAGAACTTATTTAAGTGAATTGAGTGATAAAAGGCAAGAGTGTTACCATCATAGTTTAAAAGCCATAAAAGAGTGAAACACACTTGAGTGTAACCACTTGTGAGGTTTTCTTTTCTTGGCAAATCTTATATTTTCCAGATTGAGATAATGGTCGAGACACTTGAACAACAAGTTTTGCGACAACACTTTGAGCATATGGAAGTTAGATTTGATGAAATCTTGAACAAAATGGAAAGAAGAGATGCAGCCCTTACTGTTTTGCAAAGGAATCAAGTTCTTGCAGTTCCTAATGTGCATAAATTTGGTCACGAAAGAAATGGTCGAAGGAGGAGGATAGATAATTATGATCAACACTTGGGGAGTGTTAAAATGAAAATTCCATCATTTTTGGGCAAGACTGATCCAATGGAGGTAGCCATGATTAGGGCTAATGTGAAGGAGGATCTAGTGAGGATGAAAAATGAATTTGAGAAAAGAAAGAGTGATGCTGAATATGAGAAAAGAAAGAGTGAGGCCGAATGTAAGAAAAGAAAGAGTGAGGCTGAATGTGAAAAAGAAAAGACCGAGGCCAAATGAGAAAATAAAAAACATGAGGTTGAGAAAAATGATATAAAGAATGAGATTGAATGTGAAAAAGAGGCTGAAAACACAAAAAAGAGAAGAAAAAGAAAAGCCTCAAGAGCAAGAGAGAAAAAAATCTAGTTTTGATGCAAAAGAAAGTAAGGTTGAGAGAGTTTTTTATTCAAATCAGCCACTGGTTGTACTTTTGTACAAAGAGGCTTATTTTAATACTAACAACCTTAACCCTCCTTTGTCTAGTGCTTCTACATCTCTTTTGCAGGAACTTGTTGATGTCTTTCTAAATAAACATCATGATGGTTTATCCTTACTTGGAGGAATGGAGCATCGGCATACTTTCTTTCCTAACTTATTCTTTTGTGAGATAGTTTGGCTTCATGGAATACCAAGAAGCATTGTTTCTGATCATGATGCCAAGTTTTTGAGCTATCTTTGGAAGACTTTATGGTGGTAAGCTAGGTAGTAAGCTAATGTTTTCTACAACTTGCCATCCACAAATTGATGGGAAAATTGAGGTAATTAATCAAACTTTGTCTACTTTATTGCTTGCTGTCCAAAAGAGTTTGAAAAATTTGGACGTTTGTTTGCCTCATGTTGAATTTTCTTATAATCAATTTGTCAATTCTAATATTTACATTTCACCTTTTGAAGTTGTGTATGTGTTTAAATCTTTGACTCTAATAGATTTAGCACCTTTACCAATTGATGAGTGTGCTAGTTTATATGACAAATGGAAAGCTGATTTGGTGAAGCCAATGCATGAAAAAATTCAACAAAAAAAGGGAAAGAGAATGGAACAATGTGCTGCTCAAGCTAACAAAAGACATAACAGAATGATCTTTGAACCTCGAGATTGGGCTTGGGTTCATTTGAAGAAGAAGAGGTTTCTAGCAAAATGTTGTTTTAAGTTGCACCCAATAGGAGATGGACTGATTCAACTAAATGCGCAAATCACAAGCAACACATACAAATTGGATCTACTTGGTGAGCATAATGTTTGTATTGCATTTAATGTTTCTGATCTATTTCCATTTGATGTAGGTGATGAAGATTCAAGGACGAATCTTTTTGAGGAAAGGGGGAATGATGGGAACCAAGCTAGGAACATGCTAAAGATGGTGCAATCTGATTCCATGCAACTTGATGATCCATTACACATTGTTGGAGGTCTAATAGCTTGGGTTAAATCTAAAAGGATGAAAGGAGTTCTTAATGGACTAATTGAAGATGTTTGGATCAAAGAAGCAACAAAAGGATTTGAATTGGGCTTGGAGAGATCAACGAGCCTTATTCCCTTAATTCAAGCATTTAATGGGCCTGATTTGTGGCCTATTTGGCCTGATTGATTTTCATTAAGTAAAATCAGAAGTCTTTCTTACAATTTGAAGATTTTTACGAGATTTCTAGCTGATTTTATGGTGCCTTAAAGTTACATTCCTAAATTTTAGGAACTTCCTTATTTTTAGGAATAAGTCTTATAGAAGATTTATTAGGGTTTTCTTTAGCCTTTAAATTATCAATTCTTGTACTAAACTTGGAAGATTGGAATTTTATGAATTTGGTGAGATTATTCACTTGGTTTGTTCTTCATTGAACTTCTGAACTTATCAAGGTTAATTCCTTGTGTCGTTCTTCTAACTTATCACTCTCAATCTCTTCCTTTTCTAAAGTGTGGCGTCAAGTATCCTTCTTTTTACCTTCGGTTCTTGTTTCTCTAAACATTGGGTCAAGGTTTTTCTTGAGTTCTAAACTGATTTGGCTTTCCTGGAAACTTCATTCATCAACTTGTTCGTGGGTTCCTAGATTCAATTTACGGGGTTCACATCAGTGATGCTAACTAATATTGTGTGCTTGTGCAGAATTCAAGCAACTTTAGGCTGACTTGATGGGGAGAGCCCCTTCAAGTGCCGCATGGCCAAGCTAGACATCGAGTGCAAGGCTTGTCCATGACATGACATGACATTTGTTCCTGGCTCTCTTCAATCTCTCTAGGTAGCTCTCAGTAGATTCCCCTCCCTTATGAGAAATCCTAGATTAATCAGCCATGGATACCTCTAGTTTCAATCTATAGAACTAAGTGTGAAACATTTTCTCTATTTCATCCCAGGTTCTAATGGAATCAGTCGGTAGTCCAATATACCAAGTAAAGGCGTGACCTGTTAAGGAGTTCGGGAATAGCCTTAGTTTAAGAAAACCACTAGTGGCCGCTTTGCCACACTGGATTGAAAATCTGTCAATGTGCTCAACTGTAGATTGATCAGATTCCCTAGTAAACAATAAGAATTCGAGAACTTTGTAATTCCTTGGGTATGAGTATAAACGATCAATCCATTCTGGGTATGGTTTTTGGAATACTAACCGACCAATTCTTTTTATTGCAAGTTCGAGCACATCTTGAATAATATCCACGAATTGTCCTCGGTCAAATCCCATGGCTGGTTCTTGACGATGTGGTATTAGTTCATGACCAACCACTGGATAATTGCTAGAGGTACTGGGATCTCATTATTCTGCACAACTGGAATATTTTTCCCCCGCCCCACCGCCCCCCCCCCCCCCCCCCGACCCTCTCTAACATTGTTGCTAGCTTTGCTCGTATCTAGCCAAATTGTTGGCTAATTTGCTGGTCGAGTTAGCCAATCTATTGGCCCATTGGCTAACCTATTTGTTGTCTGACCTATTGACCGATTCCTTACTGAGAGTCAAGCAATTTCGTGAAGTTATCATTTAAGGATCTAGCCATTGCTCTATGGAATTCTGTCGGTTTCCAAAGGTAGGACTTCTAACTGGGCTTTTTATGAGCTTCGATCATGGGATCACAGTGTTGTGGGATGCTGGGTTCCATTGGACTACTTTCCTAAATTACCAAGATGAAGCAAAAGAAATACCCAATAGCCCCACTAGGTGTGCCAAAAAGAAATGTTGCACCGAAAATCTTTTTGGCGGTTTTGCTAGGTCGATGTGCAGTTTGTGGGCTGTGCCAATTCCTTTTGCAATGATAAATAACAAAACAAATGAATTGTGCAGGTCCTAGCTCAAAGTCACAATCGAGCTATTTTAATCATTAAACTAAAATGGATATTTCTTCAAATAAAAATGAGCAAATGGTACTTATTGATCTCTATTAAATTGAATATTTGTTTTTGGCCGATCAAAGGCTAACATGAGACTAACAAGCTGAATAACTAATTGAACTCAAGAGAGAAGATTTCAATGGAAAGGTACAACAAAAAGGAAATCTTAACCAAGACAAGTAGAAGGAAAAACTTTGGAAGGACAATGGAAAAAATGTGACTAAGCCATGCTTGAACAGAGAACTGTCTATGTTGTCTAAAGAGTTGTTGATGTCCCTTGTCCTTTAGGTTGAAGTCCTTTTATAGCTGTACTTTGGCTAACATCAAGGCCCTACAATTCTACCGCCTTAAATTCAAATATTCTAGTTTGAAGGCAGAGCTTGATCTCTGGTCGATCCATTGCTCACTCTTGCAACCTTAATCATCAATTAAAACCGTTGACTTTTTGCAACAGTCAAATTTCCTTTACCGGACTAATTTCATTCTTTGAAGGACCTATGTTACGGTCCATTTTCTCTTTCAACCTACTAGCCCTATATTTGCAAATTAGGATACAAGCACTTACTTTACTATATATTTTTCAGGCCAATAGTTATTGACTAAAGGGTAGTTCAGTAGAGACTAGAGGTGTCAAATCGGGTTGATCGGGTAGTTTTGGGTTCGAGTCAACCAAGTCGGGTCAATTAGGGTCAAAAGTGATTTTCAGGTCATTTCGGGTTTCGAGTCATTCGGGTTCGGGTCTTTCGTGTTTCGGGTCATTCGGGTTTAGGTTTTGTCCTCAAGTTTGTCGAGTTTCGGGTTCAAGTTTTTCGACTTTGACCATCGGGTCTTTCGGGTTACAGTTTTTTTTTTTGTTTTATGTCATTTGGATTCAATTTTTTCAGAATTAACTCTCAAGTCATTCCGGTTCCCGATTATTTTAAATTGAATTAAAGTTTTGATTTTACAAATTAATACTTAAGAGAGGTTTTATCAAAAATATTATTTATTAAATTTGTTATAAATTGTAATTAAATTAATTAAATCGTAATGTTATAAATGTATTAATTAAATTAGTAATATTTATAATTTTTTTTAAAATTTTTCTATAAATTATCTATAGTTTTAAATAAAATAAATATTTAAGTTTTTATTATTTACTAATTCATTTATAAATTATAATTGATATATAATAAATTCATGATTCATAATATCATTAATATATAATTATGAATTATCCATTATACAATCACAAACTAAGGAACCAGAATTTTGATATACAACTACAAACTAAGGAGTCAAAATTTTGACATACAATTACAAAATTTACCAGTTTCCTCTTATAGAATTGAAAATTTAAAAGCTTTTGTTTGGTCCATGAATAGGATAGTCGAGAAGGAATAGCTAATAGCCGATAGGTCATCCGAACAGTCATATGAATGTGGCCACCATGAACCATTAATCTTAGTATCTTATTATCTTAGTGCTAATGACTTTGTTTTGTTATTTCCTTTCTAAGACTTGTATATAGTGTCATGCCCCGACCCGTCCGGGCCAACCACTTGGCAACCGCCATGCTACCTCAAAGTACGTGTCGGCAATCACTCATCCGAGGCACCGCAAGGCATGAATTGAGTATCTTCGCTGCAAAACAAAACTAAAATTTTAAATTAGAAATAATTTAATAAAATAATTAACTTTAAAAGACATACCAATGGACTAATTTAACAGGAATACCTATGCAGCGGAAACTATTAAGCCTATGCCACCGACGTCTCCTAGTGAGCCTCTGATCTATCTACTATCCTCGTACGTGGATCTACATCCATCCACATTCGATACAGGTGAGTGACAGAGGTTTCAATGAATCTCCATCAAGGGTTAGGGAAAACAGGGGTAATCCAAATCATAACAATAACAAAAATAAATATTTTTCTTTTCAAATTTTCCAATAAAAATTTGCTTTAAAATCATTTAAATAAATATATAAATAAAATGGACTGGCCTCTAACATAGTGAAGGCTCGACCCATCGGTCATATGCCTCACTGCATCGAGGGCTATCTCTTTTCTTTTCAAAACATTTACTCTTTTTCACTTTCTCTAGCCCGTTCCCTCGATGGTGCCAGGCGCTATGGTAAAACACAGCTAGATCGAGCCCTGGCGCCTCTCCCAGGGTCTCCACTCACTGTGCCCCTCGATAGGCGGTCCACAGCTATTTGATTGCACGCCTCTCAACTCGGTCCACGTTTTCTCAATATCGGAGCCCCGAGGACATCTCTTAATCGCTTATCTCGCACCCCATCCGCATCAAATATAATATACATATTTATTTAAAACACATAAACGTAAACATAAACACACACACACACACACATAAATCCTTATATTTCCTTTTAAAACATCCCACTCTCTTTGTGGGTATATCACCAAATATGTGTGTGGTGGTGGATTTCCCCGTATCCCAAAACCTTCAAAAATCATTTTATCTTTAGAAAATGTTTTACCCTAGAGGCTAGGCACTAAAATCTAACCCACTCACAATGTTGGGAGGTTCATATACTCCCAAAAGATCCACATAGATTATCAAACGATGAATTCACCTATGAGGTGTTAGTATTCATAATCAAACGATGAATGCACCTATGAGGCTCGAGCACGACCTAAGACGATGTTTGAATGTTTTTCGGGGTTTAGAAAAGTGTCAGGGAGATTTCGAGGTCAAAATCAGGTATTATGGAGAAAATTATGATTTTACCCATAGGGTTAGGGCCACTCCCGAGAGGGACTGGCCAAGTCCAGCGCGAGACCTACCCAAAAAAGTCATTCCCACGCGGGAATGAGTCGGGCCCCACCCAGGATCTAACCATCTGTAAGCCTCGGGAACCGAGACCTTTCCTCGATTTTCGAGCCCCTCGATCCATGGTTCAACCTGAAAATCGAGACAGACATTCCTCACACGCCTTACGAGCTAAAGCAAAAACGAGAATCACAAGTTCAAAGTTCCTAGATCTCAAATCTAAGCTAAAATTTAACTAAAAAGCTAAACCAACTTTGAGCTAGGATCTCTCATAAACCAATGCATGAAAATACATGAAAACTTAATAAAACGTAGATTAAGGTGAGTAGAATAACATACCAAGATCTCACCTTGATCCTTCGATCAGTTTGTCCAAATCTACCAAAAGTCTAAAATTGCTCCGAGAGAGCAAATGAGAGGAGAGGAAGAGTGTAATACCGAAAATTTTGGTATTAATTTGAACTTTTGTTAAACTTGAAAATTTAAGTGGTTGAAGTCAATTTTTGATCAAGTCTAGAGATATTGAAGTGTAATGAGTTAATCTGGAGAATTGTGATGAAGTACGGAAATTCAAACTCCACATGGGAGTCTTAAAGAATAACTATTACCGTATTGAGAAATTGGAGATTTAGCTTAATCATTATGTAAGTGACCTTGGCAGTTGTTAAGTACTAAAGAAAATTGAGGTTAAATGAAAGAAGATGATTTAGTATGAAATTATGGTTTGATGATCAGAAGGAGTTAATGGAGATATAAGACGATCCATAAATTAATTAGGAGTCACAATATTAATTACTTTATAAATTGAAGATTTAATATAAATAAAGACTTAAGTGAAATTGGGTGTCATTTGGAATCGTGAAAATTATGGTAAATTGGAGAAAATGGCTAGATTGAAGATAAATGTGCTTTGGGGGACAAAGTGGATATTTGAAAGGATAAGTGAAGGGTAAAATTGGAAACCCAATGTATAAAAGTGGAAGAAGAGGATTTTTCCTCATTTTTTTTCTTCTTCTTCCTCTTTCTCCTCTTCTCTCCATTGAAAAGCAAACCTTCCCAAAAATTACCCAAATAAATCCCCCATTGAATCCTAATCAAATCTTCATGGAAACCAAGAGTTAAAGTCATCAAAATCCTCCATGAAGCTTGCAATTTTCGTGGGTTAAGCATTGGAAGGAAGAAGAACCAAGTTTGTTGGTGTTTTGGCAATTTAAGCTAAAAAGGAAGAGGGATTTCGTGGTAGATCAAACAAGTGTTGGAAAGTGGGTTTAAGGTATGTTAATCTACTCCATTTTAGGTTCAATATGCCCTTGGAATTATGTTAATCGGATTTGAATTGAGAAAGATATGCTTGTTAGAAGTTAGAAGTTGAAAAATGGGTTTTTGGGTGCAATTTGATTGAATTTGAGCTAAATTGATGTTGTTGATGCATTGATTGATGTTATAAGCATTTTTTGATGATTTTTTGAGTTTAATATTGTGTTGGTTTGAATTAGAATTGGTTGGAAGTTGTTTAGATTGAAAATGGCATGAAAATAGCTTAAAACCCAAAATATGTGCAGAGGAATTCCGGCCCAGGTGCTCTAGAGACCCTGGCCCGGATCCTCTCTGAAACAAGAGGAATCACGAAACAGGGCAATTCCAGACCAGGTGCACCAGAGACCCTGGCCCGGATCCTCCCTGGAATTATTGGAACATGCTTTGTTCCATTTTGGTTCATTTTGCTCCGTTTTGCTTCTGATTCAATTTTTGACTTCTCCGAACCTTCTGGAACCTTAATTAAACTTATGTAAGAGACCTTTTGAGATGGGTAAACATCTCAAATAAACCTTGGATTAAGATTTGGGTATTTAACCCTTGAATTGAAAAAATTTGGTAAGTGTTGAGCTCAAAATGGCACAACGGAGTGCGTTGCCAATCGGCTGGCGTACTTTGAGCGTAAAGGCATAGAGATGCATAGCATATAGCCTTAGAATGTTATATTAAGTTTGTTTAGTGTCTTACCATATTGTTTTCATTGTCTTAACCTACCTTATAGGAGGTTACACATAGGTGGAAGGCAAGGCGCAAGCATGTGGACTTATGGGAGTGTTCACCCTCCCAAAGTTGTGAGTGGATAGTGACTTGATATTTTAAATGATAATGATTATGTTTTCAAATATAGATCTTGAAAAGAGATTTGAAAACCATGTTTTGAGTATGGATGTTTAGTAATTGCTTGTTAAGCATGTTTGGTGAAAATGTGACCCGAATAATTGTATATGCCATGTTTTACTTGTGATACATTTGTTATCAACCATATGGCTTGGAAATGGTTTTATGAACTACGGCATGTACTTAGATTTTTATTGGTGAGATTGTTGTGCATGAGCACATAGGGGAATTGAATTCCCAAACTCAACCATGGTTGCCAATCTATGGTCCATTGAGAAGAATGGCATAGATTGTGGTATGTTTTATTATGTTGATTATTGTCATGTAGAGTTGATGGGAGAGGGTGGCTCTTATGACATGTATACTTGTTGTTGGACTCTCTTTGCCTCACCACATTGAGTTGTCCAAGGCCAACACCAAGGAAGGGGAAAACTTTGGTTTTATTATGATCTGTGATGTGCCAAAACCCCTTGGTGGTTTCCTTCTTTACCTCGGCCAAGGTTAGGAGATCGGAAATGTGTATTTGGCTAGAACCCATGCTTTGTGGAAAAATCGAGTCTATTTTTGTGATATTGATATCTATGATATTGTTTTGCTTTCCAAGCATGTTTTCAACCATAGAATGGATAGATTTCATCAAAAAGCTTAAGTTGTTGGCTTGGTTCAGAAACCATACTATGAAACTTTGATTTGAACGTAAGCATGCTTTGATATTCATGTTTTATAGCCGTATGATTTATACGTTTGAATATCAAATGTTTGCCATGACTGTTTTCTAAAGATACTTGTGAAATTACCTCCATACTCCTGCAAAGTGTGTAGATCTTTATAAACTGTCACTATAACTCACTGAGTATGTATTAGTACTCACCACTCATTTTTGTCTACATACTTTGCAGTACCTTAGTTCGGTGGTGTCTTCATGCCTCAAAGTGTCCGTGGTGGGTTCAAATGTTTTGTGTGGTGCCTCTCTCAGAGACGGCCTATGTACTTGAGCTTGGGCTCATGATTGGTAAGGGAATCCATCGGAGAAAGAAAAGATAAAGGAGACTAGTTTTTTTCAAATTTTCGGTTATTGTAATACTTCGATTTATCTTTTAAAAGTTATAGATTTACGAAACGGATTTCCAACTTGCTTTGTATTTCAAACTTGATAAATTTAGGTTTATTGAAACCAAATTTGTATAATTGACCTAATTTTGACTTTTGGTTGACTTTGGTCAACCCTTTTGTCAAATAAAAAAAAGGTTAAATTTTATTGAAACTTTATTGTAATTGTTTTGCCTAACAAATTGAGTCTCCAATTTAGTTTAAAGATGTTTTTAAATTGAAATCATCTAATGCCTTGCGTGGTGTCGAAGTGCGAGGCTGCAGACTCGTATTTCGGTGCAACGCGGCGGTTGTCACATGCTCAGCTTCTGGGTCAGGGCGTGACAAAGAGAGGGAGAAAAGAAATGAGAGGGGGAAGGCTCAACTCCCCCTATTTATGAGCAAGCCCGACATCGAGCTTACTCGGACCCTGGGCCAAACTTAATTCCCTCTTTTTCACCTTTCATAACCTCAATCCTTTGCCTAATCCATCGACCAATTCACCAATGGATATCCAATCCATCGGCTATGGACTTAAAGAAGTCCAATTAATGCTTCCATGCATGGTCACTTGTCTCATCTTCTAACTCGTCTTATCCTAATTTCGACTTCTCTTATTCATTTTAACACATCCAGATCGACGTATTATTGAGCTAATACGCGGTCTTACACTATTTCGGTTATACGAAAAAGTCGAATTAGGTCCGGGTGTGTCAACTCTCCCCTTCTTCTAAAAGTTTTGTCCTCGAAATTATCGAGGTAGCTATGGGGAGATTTGGCTTCTATTTCAAGCCTCCTTCTTTTTTTTGAATAGTGTTCACACCATTATTCGCTACTGACGCCCACCAACTTACGACTCAATATCTTCTGATCATTCTCTTTCTCAAGAGTGGCTTCATCGCCCTTCTGCTCTTAAGTTTGAACCTCAGCAAAGCCTATTCTTGTCCATTTGTGGTTTAGGCTTGCTTCACTTTAATTGTGCCACTTGAAGGTTCTCTCTCTACTTTAGCTGTGCTTACTTGATCCTCTCGCTTTGCCATCATCCTTTCTTTAAAGTCTCTCCCAATGAGACTATCCTCTTAGTACTTCTGAGGTTCCACACCTCTTGCTCTTCTTAGGAGCCTCTTCTTTTTTTCTTTATCACTGCCTCTCACTTTGAGGCCGTTCTTTGACACATATCTTGTCGTTTCGTGGTCTTGTACTAATCTTTGTAACCAAGATGTCGAGGAAGACCTTAGGTTAACTCCCTTGCCTCCACGGTGAGGTGTGCGGTGAGTTAGTTGTCTCTCCCCCTACCTTGGTCTAGTTTCTTTAATCTGTTCCTTGGTTCCATTCTCTTTCTTTCTAATCTTCTTCCATTCAAATCTCATAGCATATGAGTCGGGCTCTTATACCCACTGGCTTACTCTCGGCCATATCATATCAGAGGAATCAGAGATCATGCCCTTTCAGTTCTCACACTCTGACTCACTCTCTGACTGCCCATCTCTATCTTAAGTAGGGCCCCTGGCCCATCTCATAACATCTCTCATCTTCTCTGGGATAGAGAACTCTGGGTGGCCTCATGCACTTCCTAGTCACACTCTGGGTCGATCCTTTCGAATGGTCATCTCAGAGATCCTCAAGATCTCGATCTCTGATCCTTCCTCTTATAGGGATGCCTCATATGGCTCCCAAGTCACTCATACTTGAGCCTCGACTTCATACCCATCTATGCCATTCCTTTGGCCTCTTAGGCTTTCTTTTGTCTTCCACTCCCTTGGGATGTTCACTTCAGGAGATGTCATGCGTTTCTCTTTCATATGACTTCCTTTATTCATATTAGCTTCCTTACTAATGGTCGATCCCTTTTCCTCCTTTCATCAACAATTCTTTCTGAGGGTTTCCTTATCCCCTTCTCTATCCTTTGTAGCTTCTTCCTCCTCGTGTTTCTCTCTTTTACGGTTTCTTGTCCTCCATTTAATTTGACCTTTTCTTTGGTCCATTGCCATCCTTAGGCATCACCTGTAGCTTTCATAATCTCCATACCCTTTCCCTTAGGGTTTTGAGCCTTGCTGCTAACTCTATTTTACCTTGATTCATGTGGTCCTTCACGTGTTATTCATAATTTCCTTTACCCAAGCTTCATTCTTTCCTTGCTTTGCTTTCTTCCCTGGCTTTCTTCATCATCCTCATCCTTATTTCTCTTTTCTTCTAACACCTTTGCTTCTCTTGGGTGTTAGAATTCCCTTTTTTCTTCTTATACTTGCTGTGCTCATAAAAGTTTATGAGCTTAACCAGTTCCTTTCCTTATCCTCGTACTTCTTCCATTGAGTACTCGGGGCTCTTTCTTGTCAGCTTTTTTATCTCAATTCCCGCATTTCTTGCTCTTTCCATGTAGGTCTTCCTTTATCTTAGCCGTCCTCAGCTCTTAATTCCTTCATATCTTTCCTTTGTCGTCCACATCATGGTTTATTTGCCGCGGACAACACCTTTCTCTACCACCCATTGTCTTACAATCTTGTCTGCGCTGAGCTACTTCCATTTGACCTTGACTTAACTCCATCTCCCACATCCTTTCTTCCCTTATCATTCTTCGAGGATGCTATCTTTAAAGTTGATCTGCTTCCCTCCTTCTCGATTTTCATTTTATCCTTAATATTCCTCAACTCCTTACTCTGAATTCCTTCATCCCACTTTTTCATCATGCTTTCACCTTTTTGTCTTTTCCAATTTCAATCATCATCTCATTTATCCTCACTCTTTCTTCAACTCTTACCTAAGTCAATCCATCTTCCTCTTTCTTTGTGTTTGATTGTTCTTAAAATTTCCATCATCATCATCATTATTCTCGTCCTCATCATCTTTTCACCTTTGTGTGCTTTGCCACGTTTTGGTATTCTCACTTCGTTATTTCTATTTTATTCTCTTCCATTCATTCTTTATTGATATCATCAAGGTAGACAAGCAGTGAGAAGCCTACTACCCATCATCCATTAAAATACAATCATCCCCATTCACTCGTTTCTTTCGAGTGTTTTCTTCTCTGTTCTCTCACCACTTTTTCTTTCTATCCAATCTCCTTATTTCTTCTTCATAACTTAAGTAGTCAAGGGTTTTCCATTCCTTGCACCAATTTACATTCTTAACCCCTTTTTGCTCAACCGTTCTGGCTTCCAATCATCCTTATTTATTCTTTCTTTTCTTTGACCTATTCGTAGTATAATGTAGTACCTTAGCTTGACTCGAATTTGGGGTTCATTATGCTCGACTTTCTTTAGTTAAAATCCATTTCTAAGTCTTTTATTCGTTTTGCTTTACTAGATTTTCTTCTTAATCCTCTTCCTACGCCTTTTTAATCCCCTTTTATTCGCTTTTTTTAACCTATCCTTAGGTTATCTACCTATGTTTTGTCTCGAATCCTAACTTCCTAGTCTTACTCCTTACTAATTCTACCTAGTCATTTTGGGGTTATTAACCTATGATTCATTATGACACTAGTACCAATTAAGGATTTTCTAAGGTGTGTTATGCTTTTCCTTTTTCTTTTTTAAGGCTCTATTCCTAGTTAAGTAAAACTTAGTTCACCAATTGAACTATGTTTCTCTTCTTTCTAGACCCTATTCATCTCTGATTAGCCTAGAATTTTCATTTACCTAGAGTTTTATGTTTTCTTTCTTTATTAAGAAAGCTTCTGCACTACATCATGGCACCCTTTTATCCGTTGTTTAAGAGTTCGCTTTCCTTTTCTTTTCCATTTCTTCTTTCTCGCTAGTTCCTTCTTGCGATGTCCTTTCAACTCTAGGGAAATTTCTCTCTGTACCCTTCATTTACATGCATGCAGGCATTTTATCATTGCCGTGCATTCTACTCTCTTCGCTTGCTTACTTCCCATTGACTTTGTCAAGGTCATTTCTTATTATCCCTTTGAGGTCTCCTCCTTCTTACTCTCATCATCAACCAAGTGATAAAGGGTTTATCACCTTTAACCTCTGAGGAGTGGAGGTTTCTAGCTCATCTCTCTCCTTATTCTGTTTCTTCCATCTCCACTTCCTTTCTCTCCTTTCTCCAATATATTCTCTTAACATTGGTATCCAATGGTTGGACAAGTAGCAACGGACGTACCACTCGTTGACCATATAGATATGCTTTCTTTTCATTCGGCTCTTTAGTTTCCCTTAGCATTGGGATCCAAGGCTGATTGCACAATGTGTGGTCCACCATGCATCCATCATACAGATATGAGGTCTCTTTCCATTCCTCATCCTCTGTCTTGTCATCCTTGCCTTATTCCTTCTCATCATTTTCCAAGAACAGCTTCTCTATTGTTCCTTCTTCCTTACTCTTTCTTTTTTCCATTCTCCAGTTCTTTAGGGTTTTCTCTTATCAATCTTTGCAATACCTTCGAGCGACTTTCCCTTATCTCACCTCTCGTGATTTTGGGCTCACTCGATCTATTCCAATTTCCTTGGATGGTATTCCTCAATTAACTTCCTCCTCTGTGGTTATTCATCTCACATCTTGGAGTTCTGGGGCACCACCCCTTGACTCCGGGTGCTCTCTCTTTCATCCACCTATACCCCCTTACCTTCACCGCTTGTTCCCAAATGGTGTAGGGATGAAAGAAGTCAGCTAGCCTTTGCTGCAGTCCCTCTCACCTCCTGCCCACTCCTAGGAGCATTATCCCGGCAATCTGTGGGCTCATCCCTCCAAACTTGCCAATCTGTGGGCTCATCCCTCCAAGCTTACCACGGTGTTGGGTCGAGCCCAACCACCTCATATGCTACCCCAGTGCCTAGGCATTCAAGGGCTAACGTGCTGCAGCACTTCTTGAACCCTAGCCGCTAAGGGTTTTGTTGCTTCCAAGTGGGCTTATTCGCGATCTCTTCACTTCGCCTTCCCGTCACCTTTCCTCTATGAACTTCCTTTCAACGTCTGCACATGATTAGTACGGAGAGTGAAGGAAGTTGATTTGCGTTATGCAGGTCCTTCCTTGACCTCTACACTTGGTTAGCTCTTCCTTGGCTTCACTTTTTCATCCTTTCATTTGTTGCTTTATAAGGTCCTCCTTAATTCTTCATCCTTTTACTCGAACGCTTATCTCGCGTCCTAAGGTTTTTGTTAACCTCGTCCTCCATAATCGATCTCTTCGATTTCTTTCATCCTAACCTAACTCTTTCTTAATGGTGTAGAGAGTGAGAGAAGTGGGGTTAGCCTTCATGCACGTCAGGTCCATCTTGGCTCCTTGCCTTATTCTAGCAGCTTCACTTCCTCCCAAATCTTACACATTACTAGTGTAAGGAATGGGGGAAAACACATCTGATTTAGGTTTAGAAGTCAAACTCACTTCTTCACTAGCAAGTCTCGATGCCCACAACCTCAAAGGTTGGACATCGAAGCAGTTTTCTTCACTAGTAAGCCTCTAATTAGGCTATCATGGAGGGTTCAAGGGATTTACTATCCCTTGTTTGTTTAGCTGTCGAGTAGAAAGAACATTAGAAGCTGAAGAATTGATTTTGGGGACTTCTTGGAAAGCGTCCTTTGCTTTCACGAATATCAAGAAAAAGGTGGTCGTGGTGTCATCTCACCTAAATACTACACTCGAGTACTCTATATGGTGGCTTGCTACTAATAAAGGTATTCTAAGAGTAGGTTTAGGTATTTTGACGCGTTCAAATAACAACGTACTCGAACTCTGGAGTTTTAAACCTAAGTAATATACTAGCTTTGAAAACGTTTGAAAATACTTTGAAAATACTTTACAGCTTTTGAAAATAGTTAGAATCGTTTAAATGCTCTGATACCACTCAAATTGTCACACCCCGATCCACTCAGGCCGACCATGTGGCAACCGTCGTACTACCCTGAAGTACGTGTCTACAGCCACACATCCGATACACCTCAAGGCATGAATTGAGTATCTTCGCTACAAAATAAAATTAAAATTTTAATTAGAAATCATTTAATAAAATAATTAACTTTAAAAAATGTACCAGTGGATTAATTTAAAAAGAATACCTGCGTAGCAGAAACTACTAAGCCTATGCCACCGACGTCTCCTAGTGAGCCTTTGATCTATCTGCTATCCTCGTATACAGATCTGCATCCATCCACATTGGATACAGGTGAGTGACAGAGGTTCAGAGGTTCAATGAATCTCCATCAGGGGTTAGGGAAAACAAGGATAATCCAAATCATAACAATAATAAAAATAAATATTTTTCTTTTCAAATCTCTTTTCAAATTCTCCAATGAGAATTTCCTTTAAAATCACTTAAATAAATATATAAATAAAATGGGTTGGCCTCTAACATACTGAGGGCTCGATCCGCCAGTCGTATGCCTCACTGCACTGAGGGCTATCTCTTTTCTTTTCAAAACATTTACTCTTTTTCTCCTTTTCTAACCCGTTCCCTCGATGGTGCCAGAAGCTGTGGTGGAACACAGCTACATCGAGCCCTGGCAAGTTACCCTACGCGCCTATCCTAGGGTCTCCACTCACCGTGCCCCTCGATAGGCGGTCCACTGCTACTTGATTGCATGCCTCTCAACTCAGTCCATACTCCCTCAATATTGAAGCCCCGAGGACACCTCTCAGTTGCTCATCTCGTATCCCATCCGCATCAAATATAATATACATATATATTTAAAACACATAAATGTAAATGTAAACATAAACACACACACATAAATTCTTATATTTCCTTTTAAAAAATCCCACTCTCTATGTAGGTATATCACCAAATAAGTGTGTGTGTAGTGGTGGATTTCCCCGTATCCCAAATCCCACTCTCTTTTGAAAATCTTTTACCCTAGTGGCTAGGCACTGAAATCTAAACCACTATCAGCGTTGGAAGATTCATATACTCCCAAAAGATCCACATAGACAAGTCTCTAGAGCATCGCTACACTAGATCATCGGAAACCCTAATACACAAAAATGCGTGTTAGTATTCATAATCGAACTATGAATCCACCTATGAGGCTCTAGCATGACCTAAGACGATGTTTGGATGTATTTCGGGGCTTAGAAAAGTGTCGGGGAGATTTTGGGGTCAAAATCGGGCATTATGGGCAAACTTATAATTTTGCCCCTAGGGTTAGGGCCACTCCCGCGCAAGACTGGCTAAGTCCATCGCAGACCTGGCCGAAAAAGTCACTATCGCGCGGGAGCCGTCCACAAGCCTCGGGAACCTAGGCTTTTCCTCGATTTTCGAGCCCCTCGGTCCATGGATCGACCTAAAAATCGAGACGGACATTTCTCACACCCCTCACGGCACGTTTACCGAAGCAAAAACAAGAAGCACAAGCTCAAAATTCCTAGATCTCAAATCTAAGCTAAAATTTAACTAAAAAGCTAAACTAACTTTGAGCTTGGATCTCTCCTAGACTGATACATGGAAATACGTAAAAACTTAATAAAAGGTAGATTAAGATGAGTAGAATAACATACCAAGATCTCACCTTGATCCTTCGGTCGATTTGTCCGGATATGCCAAAAGTCCAAAATTGCACGGAGAGAGTAAATGAGAGGAGAGGAAGAGAGGGAGAAGAGAAATGAGAGGGGAAGGGCTCAACTCCCCCTATTTATAGGCAAGCCCCAACACCGGGCCTACTCGGACCCTGGGCCAAACTTAATTCCCTCTTTTCCACCCTTTCATAACCTCGATCCTTAGCCTAATCCACCGACCAATTCACCAATGGATATCCAATCCATCGACTATGGACTTAAAGAAGTCCAATTAATGCTTCCATGCATGGTCACTTGTCTCATTTTCCAACTCCGTCTTAACCTAATTTCCACTTCTCTTCTTCATCTTAACACATCTAGACTGATGTAGTATTGAGTTAAATATGCCGTCTTACACTATTCTGGTTGTACGGAAAAGTCGGATTAGGTTCGGGTGTGTCATATAGACTATACTTTGTAGTGATTAGTGATTACCATCACCCACTTCTGCATAATACAATAACTTGCACACACACTACATTTGGCATTCTCATTAAATTATTTATTTTGGCGAGTACTAAATTATAAGGAGAAAATATATGACAACATATTGAAATTTTAATTTCAAAATTTTAATGTTTAGATGCCTTTTGTTGGATAGATAATTCACTAATTTGATATGAACATTAGTAATTTATTAATACTATTATATTTATTAATACTATTATAATTTATAAATTTTCTTAGTTAGAATGGAAAGTTGTCATTTACGTGAAGAAGTTTATCTCTTGATTTGATTAGTAATGATGAAATTAACATGGTCTTTTGTAAATTCTCAAATTTTCCTTAATAATGTTCATAATTAATATTATTAAATTTAAGTAATAATATTCTATAAATTCATATAATTCAATCATAATAATAAAATTTAAAATTTTAATTATGAAAAATATTTTTTTAAGTTCACTTTGATCAAAATTTTATCAAGTTTTTATTTTTATTTTCTTTATCAAATTTATTTATTAAATTTGAAGTTTAGGAGGTATATAAAATTACTTCATCTGTCCCTATTTGTCTGTCATAGTTAACCGTTTCATACAGAACAAAAAATTAGTTATGGTGCAAAATTATATATATATTTACATTGACTTTCTTATTTTATCCCTATCTCTCTTCCTCTTTAATTCTCTCTCCTATTAATAAAAATATTCATTTAACAAAGAAAGAAAGTAGTTTGAAAGGGTAATTTTAGAAAATTAGTAATTAATATTGGGATATAAACAGATAAAAATGGAAAAATAAAGCTTCTGGAAACAAATAAAGCTTCTAGAATGGGGCAAATAAATAAGGACAGAGGGAGTATTTCATTACTTTGTCAGGTTTTTTTGGGTTAGATTCTCGAGTCTATTGGGTTTCAGGTCTATCGGGTTTTGGATTAGTCAGGTTTAGGTCGTTTACTTTTTTTGATCAAACCAGGTCGAGTTAGTTTCGGGTTCGGGTCAATCGGGTTGGGTTTTGGGATTCGGGTCAACTTTTGATAGCTTGAGTAGAGACCGTTACTTGACACCGGACCCCCTCATGTAAGTCATCATGATTTGCATATTAATATTGTTGGATCCCCTGGCATAGATTTGGGCTACTTCTTAACATTTTTCTATCTATATTTTTCAGCTTTGATATCTATTTTATCACTTGTAGAAATTGCTCATATCGTTTGTTTGTAAAAATAGTCTATAAATATTTTCCAATTTTACTGCTCTTAAATATATATAAAATACACGCGTATGTGTGATATTTGTAAAGTGACTGTCAGTATTTAAAATCTAAGTTGTATGTATATTTTGAGCTACATTTTCTAATTACATACGGAAAACTACAGTTGTTTTACAAAATAGGTTCCGGCTACTATAAGACTTGCGCACTTCGAATTGTAGAAGAAGCGCACCGTTCGCAATTCGTGGGAATTCTAATATGTATTAGATAATATGTATTAGAATAAAAATAAAAAAATCTTCAAATTCGAAATCTATTTTTATTCTTTTTTTTCTATTTTTTCATTGGTATTTGAATAGTCTTTATTGTATTGTTTTAGTTTGCTTTAGTTTTAAGCATAATATAATTAATATATTAATTTTAGTTTTAACATATTACATATTATTTTCCGTTTTGTCCAAGCGGGATCCGAAGTATTTGCCTTATTGGGTAGAATGCCTTCCGCTGTGGGTTATCAACCCACCCTTGGTACCGAAATGGGTACTTTACAAGAAAGAATTACTTTTACCAAAGAGGGATCCATAACTTCTATTCAATCAGTTTATGTACCCGCGGATGATTTGACCGACCCTCCCCCTGCCACAACATTTGCACATTTAGATGCTACTATCGTACTATCGAGAGGATTAGCTGCCAAAGGTGCCGGCTTTCTCTATTTGTTTGATTTTTTACATGATTGATAATTTTTTTTTTGAAATCAAAGAACATTGAAAAAACTTTTTCCCCTTTTCTTTCCAAGGGTAAGCAATTTGTTTGCAATTCGTGGCACGTGACGGTTGTCGCATTCTTGATCTTCGGGTCAGAGTGTGACAGGTTCACCAGTTTTTCTAAGCATATCCGTCTACTTACTCCTCCCTCCTCCCCCCCTCCCCCCTCCTTGGCAAATCTATCTTGTTATGATGTTGTAAACAAACTTTTTTGGTGACTTCCAAGTAGAAACCAAGGTTGAGAGTTCTCCCTTGACCATCACGTTCTTTTACAATTTCAGTGCTCCTTTGGTCGATCTCCGGCTAAATATTGTAACCGGAAGATTTTTAATCAACATATATGCTACAATTAAAATATCATAAAAAATCAGGTGCATTAAAATAGAATATCATTAAAAAAAAAACTTTACGTCCATAAAAAATAAAGAAGGTGGAGAGCATCAATTTCATTACTTAAAAAGAGTTTAAAAAGATGTACGAGCTGGAGGGCACGAGGGGGAAAATTCAATGAAAGATTTCAACAAAAGTAAATAACTTAAGAAGAACACAGAAATACAGTATATTCTTCAACCGTTTCCGGGTTACCATTGACCGAAAATTTCAACTCTCATAATTATTTTTTATTGAGCCCCAGTTTGAGAAGGCATGATACTAAAATGTAGAAACTATTCTAATAATACATATCCTCGCAACGGAGCAATTGATAGCAAGAAAAATTGGAAAAACAGAAGATTACATTTATGTTAACGCCAAAAGGCGCTGAATTGCCCAAACATTCGGCTTAGTAGGTGTAGCCCTTAACAAACATTCCCTTCTTGGCTTCCTCACTTTCCCCTTCAGCAGAGTACTTTCCCAGCTGAGCCAGTGAGTTCGCCTTTGCACGCACCAAAAGTGCCTTCTGTGCAGCTTCAACATTTTCAGGACGTCCTTGCCATGTCTTAAGCACAGTGTTCTGCAATGCACGTGCGTATGAGAAAGAAACATGCCATGGGTTGGGGCTTTGGTTCATTGCATTCAAGTTCAATGTGGCTTCCACTTCAGACTGTCCCCCAGACAAAAACTGCAATATAACGGAATGCATCCACTTCTTATTAGTCAAAAATTCAATATATAGATCATGAGCATATATTACTGAACAGAACGATAAATGGCAGAGATGTCAACATGCTTTGAAAGCTGAGATATCAAGAACAACTTGCACGATTAACATCTAAGAATGCAGGTTTTGATAAGTTTTCTAGGTCATTCAAGCCACAAACATCATTAAGAATTTCTTATCTAACTGAATTAGGTAACAAACATTTAATCTACATAAGATCTTTTAGAGTACCATGATTCCTGGAACAGCCGGAGGAACTCTCCTTCCCAGCATTGTGAGTGTATATTTGGCAATGGTGTCAGGAGAAGCCTTCTCCTTATGTTCAGCACCTGGGGTTACCATACTGGGCTTAAGTAAGATGCCCTCAAATACAACATTGTTCTCAGCCAAGTAATAAAAGACTTCAGCCCAAACTTTCTCAGCTACTTCAAGGGTCCTCTCGATTGGGTGATCACCATCAAGAAGAATCTCAGGTTCCACTATTGGCACAAGACCATTGTCCTGGGTATTGATTGACATGGCATACAAGTGAGAGGTTGGTACATGAATCAATTAAAAATAAAACAATTCCAACAAAAGATCTAGTCAACACATAACTCATTCACAACTCCATGGACAAGCAGAAGAGAAATGATATCGCTGCTCGGACAAAGACATAGATTTGACTTATTCAAATAACACTTGAGGTGAACCAGGGTCAACAAAAAATTCTCTTTATGATAAACAGATCCATTTTGCAAGTTCGGTATACAGGTAGTTCCTACAAGGATCGGACTACTGATGCATACATTACTTGAATTCTCAATGTAGAAGCAACCTAGTTGCTTCTCATCCTTTAGAGACAAAAAGAGCATCCCGTGGCAATCACTCTAAGATGATCAATCTCATGGCCATTGAAAAGGATGCAAAGCAGACGGTTCTATTACTCAATCTTTCTAACTTGCTCTTGCATATTCAAGGTTGAAGAGATTAAGAAAATTGGTCGCAGAGATCTACCGATGAAGCATGCCTTGAAAACTTAAGGATTAGTAATTCATTTAAGAAACTGAATGGGTTTGATCTCATGCATACACAGATGGTTATAAAAAAATTTAAAAGGAGAAGAGACTTAGAGAAAACAAGAGAAAACTGATCTAAATTTCATGCATAGAATGAAGCAAATTGATTAAAATTTAGACTCAATAACTTTTACTTTAAGTGGGAAAATCAAAAGTCTTGCATTTCTTTTATGAAGTCATAAGAAGGCACATAACCTAACAGAATACCTGAGAAATGGCAGCATAACGTGCAAGTCCCCATGCAGCTTCCTTAACAGCAAGAGCAGAAGGACCACAAGGAATGCTAACAACTGTCCTCCTGGGAATATGAATAATATACCAAAGCAATTCATGAATTTAAAATACACATATATCACTAAAATAAAGGTATTAGTGAACAACCAGACTTTCATGTCAACTTCACTAAAATAAAGTAACTAACCACTTGGCAAACCGAGCACCTTGTTTGTAGTACTCAGCAGATCTTGACGACAAACCATCCAAGCCTTGGCACCAAGATTCATTGTTTGATCCAGGAAGAGGAACCAAACCCTGAAAGACAAGGAAAGTACAAAACTGAATCAATGGAGTACGCATAAAATCAATTCCTAGGGTATGTAAACATGTTGAATTAATTAATGTCACACCTTATCGACTTTGATGCCAGGAACGATTTTCTGGTCGCGTAAGATATCTACAAACTTCTTCCCATCTGTTGTTGACTGGTAAAGTGTTTCCTCGAAAAGAATAGCACCAGAAATATATTCACCAAGGCCAGGAGTTGTGAGCAGAAGCTGTCTGTAAGCCTGACGGTTCGGCTCAGTATTGTCTAAGCCAATAGAAGATAATCTCTTCCCACAGGTAGCATTTGATTCATCAATTGCCAAGATTCCCCTACCAGGAGATGCAATGGTTTTCTATATCATGAAGAAAACAAATAAAACAATTTAGCACAATCTGGTTATTGATTTTTAAAGTAAAAAATTGCATTGTGGATACGAAAACAGATCATAAGTATGATTAAAATGATTAAAACTAAAATTCTACTCTATAATTACAAAAAGTTTATCTGAGTTTTAAATAAAATATTCCAATATATATAGATTTTTAGCTACTTATTTCTTTCAATCAAATAAGAGCAATTTTAGCTTCTAACAACCGAAACAGATGACAATCATTTATAAATAAAACATAAATTACGATAGACAGATTAAAGAAGAATAATTGCATATAAAAACAAAGGATCGATCATTAACCAACAAAAACAATTTGATAAAAACACGTCATGTTAGAAAAGTCAAACTGGAAACCAAAGAGAGAAAGGATCCAAGAGAGCACTAACGGCGGTTTGTATAAGTTCGTCGGTGTAAGCACCAGCACGGATCGGGAATGAGACTCGGCGAGTGCCGAGTGGAGTTGAAGATCCAGAGCGTTGAGAGAAAGACTGCTGGCCACCGATCCAATGGGACGACGCAGCGTTTAGTTTGGCGAAGCTAGCACAAGCCATGCTACGGACTACGGAGAGACAATCCCGAAAGGGGTTCGGTAGTTGGTGGTTTGGTTTGGTGACAAACAGAGAGGAGGGCTTAACGAGTTTGGGTTGTCAAGGGTACTTTTATATGGGGGTTAAAAATTATTGCTCCTTGGAGAATCCGGAGTGGGGTAGTATCGAGACAGAAACTAGCGGCTTTACCAAAAGGCTCCTAACTCCATCCTTCCTCTTAGGTAGACATGGCAAATTGGGGGAGCTCCGTTGGACTGGGGTTCGGTAATTTCGGAATGTTTGGATTCGGATTCTTTCGTGTTCGGATACTTTCAAATTCAAGCTCGGTCAAATTTTAGTTTATGTCAGGTTGAATTCGAGTTTAAATTTTTTTAATTAAAAAATTATTATTTTTTGTTTTATAAATTAAATTTTGTTTTATCACATTTAATTTTTTATTTATTTAAGTATTATTTTTAACTAATTCGGGTAAATTGCTTAATTTATGGTTAAATCTTTTCAAAATAACCTAATTGATGTTAAACCTTTTAATTTAGTCAATTAAGGGCCAAATATTATAAAATCGGTTTAATTTTGGGCCTACTGTTAATTTGGAAGTATGTGAGGTACAATCTTCGTTAACTTTAACGACCCATAAAAATATTAGAACCTTATTTGAAAAATACAAAAAGATTAGACCCATGAAAAGATTATTTACCATTAATTTAATAAACCCGAAAATTTTGACACTTTCTCTCTCTCATACTACACCCTTTCTTCTCTCTCTAACTCTTAAAACCCAACAACTAAATAAAACCCAAAAATCCAGTGAAAAGTTCACCTTCAACCATCATTGACCGACACTGTTGACCGCTGACAACGTAATCAGATGAATGCAAATAGCTTCTTTTAGACTTGCTAAATCTGAATCTGACCTTAGATTCGTCAAAATCAACTTACAATTTCTTAGAAATCCTCCCAAAATTTGAGATATTTTCATTATCAGATGAAGTTGATTTTTGGATATGTTGTTCTATAACCTAAAATCTCTCTTCTCACGGTTGGGATTGTGAAAAATCTAATCAAGGCTTCATAACCAAAAGTCAAAATGAAAAAGGTAGGCTTTTCCCTCTTTTTTTTTTCTTTTGTTTTTTCGAATAAGAACCTAACATTTTCAAATTTCTCAAATAAAGTCCTAAACTTTGGATTTAATGCACCTAAATTGTTCAGTGTAGACACCAAATTGAGTCAATTTATAAGATTTGAACCTCAATCAACCAAATTAAAAGATTTGACACCAAATTAAGCCATTTTGAAAAAGATTTAGCTACAAATTGAATAATTAGCTATTAATTATAAAAATTGCTTATTACCATTCACCCAATGATAATATGAGTCTAAATATTAATCGCAATATTGTGTTGGCTGGTATTTTTGATTTGATCTTTTTTCTTATATATGTTTATAAAAAGAGTAATGACTCATGTGATGTAATGAGATTAATTGCACCTCTATTTAGTTTTAATTTAATATTTCTAGTAATTATTATTTCATTATACTCTATTTCACTAAATCAATAAATAAATATAAATTTACGCTAATGATCAATAATTGAAGGAATCAATTTTAAAATTATTAAAATTTGATTGACGAAGAAATCATTTAACCTATGTTGCCTTTACTAAATCTAAAAGGAAACATTTAATTTTAATAAACTAGATTTAATTAAATTCAACATTTGGAATCTAAAAATATAAATTTTAAAAATTTCATTTTGGATTTATGTATTCAGTAGGGGGAAAAAAAAGAGAACATTATTTTTAATAAATATTATGGCCATTAAATCTAAAATTTTGATTCTATAGAAAATATTACAAGATTACATTTTTCTAGTATTAAATTGAAGTTCGGGTTTAAGTTGGGCTTAGGCTTAGGTTTAGGTTGGATTCAGGCTCAAGCTTTGTCGAGTTTGGATATTTTCAAATTCGGGTACTTTCGGGCTTGGCCGAGTTCGGATTGTTGACTTTTTTTGTCAAATCGAACTTGGTCGGGCTCAGGGTGTTTTCGGATTCGGGTTCATTGTGCCACCTCAAGTCTTAGGATTGTTCATTGTTGCTTTTTACCACATTGCGCATTTCCTTTTTTTTTCTTTTTTGGGTGAGATTATCCAATTTTTGGGCTGAGAATAAAGGTGACAAAATGAATCCAAAAGCCAAAAATCAGTCCGAAGAACACAAATTTGAAAGTGATCTAATTAATCAGAAAAATTATATACCCAAACCCATAAAAAACTCAACTATGAAGTTATCTGGACTTGAAATAACTTGAAACGACTCAAACATGATATCAAGCCTAAAAATACTTGAATTTACTAGTGAAAAACTTTAAGAAAGTAAAGCTATATTTGGTAGGAGAAAATGTTTTATGTGTTTCATTCTTTAAAAATACAAACAAATTATCGTATAATATGTTAAGTTAATGAATATGTATGCATGTTATAGAAAATAAAAATGAAAATTGACCTAAAATTAAGAATAAATATTTATTATTCTCAATTTTAAAACCACTTCCATTTTTATTTTCTAACATATGTATACATATGTATACATATATATTGACTTAATATATGGTAGATGATGAATTTTTTTTTATTTTTTAGAAAATGAAAACTGAAAATATTTTTTCCTACTAAACTGTCACGCCCTTGACCCGCCGACCAAGCCATGTGACAATCACCGTGACACCTCAAAGTATGTGCCAGCCGTTCATGTACCCCAAAGTATCGCAAGGCATGAATTGACTATCTTCGCTACTAAACAATTACTAAAACTTTAATTTGAAAAGTTTATAATAATAGAAAATAATTTAATAAAACAATTTAATTTAAAAATAGAGTACCCGTGAAATAACTTAGAAAAATAACTACGCAGCGAAAAGCTAATAACTCCTAAGCCGCCGACCCTCCTAGTGAACGTACCTCCGATCTACCTATGATCCTCGTACATAAAAGTTACATCCAACAAAGTTGGCTACAGGTGAGTGACAGAGGTTTAGTGAGTTTCCAATAGGGGTTAGGGAAACGGGAATAATCCAAAAGAAATTTACAAAACAATTATTTTTATTTTCAATACCTTTTTCCCCAAAATCCTTTTTTCAAATTTATAAGTAGTAATTTAAATAAATGAATTAAATTTTAAATTAAAATCTTAAATAGGCTAGCCACAAAACACTGAAGGCTCGACTCGTCGATCGTATGCCTTACTGCACCGAGTCTATCTCTTTCGTTTCTTAAAACCTTTTTATACTTTCTCTTTCTCTAGCTCATTCCCTCGGCGATGCCATTCACTGTGGGTGGAAACACAGTTACAATAACCCTGGCGAGTGTCCCCCCGTCGCCTCTCTACTCCAAGGTTTCCACTCAGTGTGCCCCTCAGAAGGCGGTCCACGGCTACTTACTTGAATGCATGCTCTGCTTGGTCCACTCCTCCCTCATGGAGCACCGAGAACCATTCGGTCTCTCATCTTGCATATCATCATCATCAAAATGTATATAAACATAATTAAAATAAATATAATAAACCTTTATAATTTCTTAAAATTATCCCACCCACTAAAATGGTGTATTATAAAGTAACAGTGTGTGTGGTGGATTACTCGAATCTCAAAACATTTATAAAACATTTTGAAAATTGTTTTATATTTAAAACCTTTTAAAAACATTTAACCCTAATGGCTAAGCAATCAAATCTAAGTTAGTTACAGTATTAGGGGGTTTGTATACTCCCATAGGATCTATACAGACTAATCTCTGGAGCGTCACCGGACTCGATCATCCGAAAAAACTAATTACACGGAAGTTTGTGTTAGCATTCATAATTAAATCTATGAATGCACCTATGAGGCTCTACTATGACCTAAGATGATGTTCGGATGTGATTTGGAGCTTTAAAAAGCGTCCGAGGAGGTTTCAAGTCAAAATCGGACACTTAAGACAAAATTACAAAAATGCCCCTAGGGTTTAGGATGACTTCTGTGTCGGATCTGCTGGATAGATCTAGCGCCCTAAAAGGGCAACTCCATTGTCAGATACAACTAGGTCCCGCATCGAACCTAAAACAAAAACCCAAGAAGTCAGGTTTTGCCTCGATTTTCAAGCTCATTGTTCCATGGATCGTCCTGCAAATTGAGATAGACGATCCACACAACATCTACGTTGACTTCACTAAAAGAAAAACTGAAATCATTAGCTCAAGGCTCCTAAACTTCAAATCTAAGCATAAATTTAACTAAAAAGCTAAACCTAACTTTGAGCCATGATTTCTCCTAAACCAATGCATGGATTTATGTGCTACGCTAGTAAAAATGAAGATAGAGGTGAGTAGTGGAACATACTAGAAACTTGCCTAGATCCGTCGGTCGAATTATCCAGATTGACCAAAACTCCACACTGACTCTTTGAAAGAAAAAGATAGGGAAAGGGGGAAAAGGGAATGAGGGGATGAACTTGGCCGCCCCCTTATGTAGGCACTGATTTCGTGCAGAGCCTACTTGGGTCCCAGGTCAAACTTCGTCCCCTTTTATCCAATATCTTCGATTCTCTAACCTTGGCTCATTCTCCGACCTATTAGCACCAATGGGCTCCATTATTATTAATTATAGACTTCGAGAAGTCCAATTGGTGTTTAGTTATTTTCCATGCATTAGGGTTACCTCATCTTCCAACTCCATTTTTTCCTACCGTTAACATCTTTTCATTATCAGACACATTCAGATTGATGTATTATTCGGACTACTACGCCGTCTTCCACTATTTTGATTGGTACGGAAAAGATCGACTAGGTCCGGGTGTGTCATACTAAACATAGCCTAAAACTTGCGATTGAGTATTCAAATTAAGTACAATAGCTCAAAAGTAAGGTAAGATGTAAAATTTTGTTTATATGCTAAGTACTCTGATTAAGGGGGTCATGATTCGGTTTGGTTTTGGTTTTGGTTTTTAGAACTTTGCAATTGAAATCGTAACTGTTAGATGGCAGTTCAATTTCGATTTGGAATTGAAACCTTAAGTTCTTTTCTTTTTTGTAATTTTTTCAATTACTTTTCTGAATTTAATTAAATTTGTAAAAAGATATAAATAAAAAAATAGGATCGAAACTGTCTAATTCCAGTTCCAATTCCTCTTTAGGTGAAACTGAACCGAAATCGAAAACCATGACAGTTTTTTGATTCGAAAACTAAATTTAAGGCTAGGTTCCAAATCCTTGGATCTCGGTTTTGTCCAGTTCAAACAATGTCTATGTCTAACTTTGGTTAAGTTTAGGGTGTTTTTTGGTTGGCAAACTCAAGTTTCAAAAAGGTTTAAATCTCCTAAATTTTGACTGAAAAAAGTTACAAAATATTGAGTAAAGATGACAAAAGAGTGGGGTAGGTGGGTTCAAGTTAATTCATCTCGAGTTTTACGTAATGATTCAAGTTGAGTTCAAGTTTTGTAATTTTGATCCAAGTAATTTGCAAGTCTTATTGAACTTTTAAACTTATAATTTTCCTTTTTTATATTATATTCATGTATAAATAAAGTAAAGTATAACATTTATTTATACATATTTAAATTTTTATTTATCTCCTATCTAGATGTCATGTGGAGTTTCAGGCTTTATGTAAAATTAAAAACAATCGAGTCAAATTCAAGTAACTCGATAGTATTTCAAACAAAACTTGATCTAACTTAAGCTTCAAGTTTTTGAATCGAGCGGAACTTGTACCTCGTATAAATCTCTAGTACGGAATATATTTCCTTTCTAAGTTAATATACACCCCCATCGCATTATATTTGTTCATTTTTTTTAAGAAGTCCCTATTTGTATATCTTTTATCCTTAATAAACAATAAATAAACTTCAATTTTTAATTTTACTCTTTTTTTTCTTTTATTATTATCATATCATTACACAAAAGAATAAATTATACATTTAGTCACTTAATTTTTGTATAGTTTCTGTTTTAGTCACTTATCTATAAAAAATTATAATTTAGTCACTAAAGTTTGTGAAATTATTTTTTTGGGTCACCCAACCGTTAAAAACTAATGGAATGATGATGTGGCAGTTAACATAAGCCACATGGTATTGTCATGTCATCTTATGTGCCATATGCAACATCTACATGGCATTATCAATTTTTAAGTAAAAATCAGGATTTAAACATTTTAAATAAATGAAATATTATTTTAAAAAAGAAAAGTTTGTAACAGAATTGTTAGGGAATATAAAATACACAATTCAAAGGAAAAAAAGGCCACTTGATGGAATGCTTCCCTACTAAGAGCGCCATCCCCATCGGTACTACTAACAGCAGTGCTTCTCGATCGTTGATTTCTCAACTTCAAGGTGTTAAAGGCTTCAATTGTGGCATAGATTTCCGATTTAGCAGCTTTTGTGGCTTTTATAGCTCTTACAACGTTGCCCTAAGCTTCTGTAGCCAATTGCTTAACACTAGAGCTTTGCGAAGCGATTCATCGACTGTGACCATGGTGGCAATTGAGAAAAAACTAATTAGTATTAAATTAACAAGCCATGCTTATCTCCCTCTTGAAATATTCATCATTTTAGTGTCTTTTTCAGAGCATC
Source organism: Microcos paniculata (assembly GCA_030664755.1). Lineage (NCBI taxonomy): Eukaryota > Viridiplantae > Streptophyta > Magnoliopsida > Malvales > Malvaceae > Microcos > Microcos paniculata. The sequence continues at coordinate 33,763,614 of CP131456.1, read as the reverse complement.
TCCAAGCCGCCGTTGATGGTGCCGATGGGGATGGCGCCGATTTGGATGACACTCAATGGGGAAGTTCCATTAAGCGGAGGTTTTTTTTTCTTTTAATTGTATATTATATAATCCAAAAAAATCCTTTTAAAATTCCCTTTTTTAATAATATTTCCTTTATTTAAAATTTTTAAATCTTGATTTTTCTTAAAAACTCTGTAATGCCATGTGGCACATGAGATGACATGGCAACGCCATGTGGCTCATGTTAACTACCACAGGAAAAAAACAATTTAATAAATTTTAGTGAGTAAATTGTGATGTTTTATAGATAGGTGACCAAACAAAGGCTAAATATTCAATTTAGACTTAAAACTTTCACCTGTTGCTCAATATAGGCTTAAAATTTTTCGGAGCTATATTCAAGGCTCAAAACTATATTGATCTACCAAATAAAGATTAAATTGTGACTATGTAATAAACACATGTTAAAGCACGTGAAGAACTTTTGATGCCTTTTTACCTATGTTAAAACGACGTCGTTTCATCGTAATATGTATTTAGATATTCTAATTTATTTCTTCTCTCATCTTCCTTTTTCTTTTCTCTCTCGTCTCTAACCTTTCTTTTTCTCTCATCTGCTAAATAGCAGTTTGCCGCACGTAGAAGAGAGGAATAGAGAAAATGGAGAGATGGTTTCGCTTAAGCTTCGGAAATGGCTCTTAGCAAGCATTCTGAAAGTGTAGAAAAGGAAAAGTTTGGCTGGATCCAAATGAAGTCAACAAAATCTCTGTGGCCAACTCCCGCTAGAACATAAAGGAGTTGATATGGTTTTATCATCAGGAAACCAACCAAGATTCACTCTCGATCTCGTGCCCATCGCATGAAAGAGGCCAAGAGAGAAGACGTTTTTTGACCTGTTCGAAGCTAAAAAGGCTAAGAATAACACAAGTAGGGAAAGAAAATTTGCTAGGAGGGTGGAGCGTTTGGCCTAGGGACTTGAAGGGGATAAGCCAACAACACCACCACCACCACTTGCCGCACAACCAGCTGAAGTTTCTAGGAAGTCCAAGGAGTAAGATCACTAACGAGGATTTAGTGAAGGACATGTAAATTTAGATAGTCAACAAAGTAGTTTTGTTGACCCATTGTGCTTTTTTTGGTTGAATATAAACCTGTTCTTCTAGTTAGATTAAGAGGGTTCCATTTTTTTGTTCTCAGTTTACTAGTTTTGTCATTTATTTATTTATATTATGACGAATTTATTTTCTTTGTGGTTTCAAAAAAAAATTCATGTAAAACCTTTTTTTATAATTTTTTTTTTCATGTGAGTGGTTGATTTATTCTTGGGATTTCTTTTCTTTGAGTATGGTTTGAGGTTGAGATTTCATTGTTGGTGGGAAGTTTGGGTAGCAACTGTCATCAATTTCAGGATCAGATTGAATCAAGGAAGAATCGGAGAAAAAGCCATGAAGCCTGAAGGGAGGAAGTGATTGTGATCTGGTTCATCCTTGATTCGGAGAAGAAACCATGAAGCCTGAAGGGAGGGAGCGACTACGATCTAGTGCCTAGAGGAAGAAAAAAGAAACACCAGAAACAAAGAGTAACAACAGAAAAAGAATGACGGTTGAAAGAAAGAAGATAGGTGGCTCAAAAACTTTGGAGGCAAATTTAAAAACCCATTTCCAATCCCAAATTTTGAAAACAAATCAAGAACCCAAAATCTTAAACAAGTTAAGAACCCATTCCAATTTATCTATGAGATTTCCATGGTCCTGCTGATATGTTAAATTTGTTGGGTTTTGCTTAGAAAGAAAGCTTTTTTTTTTTTGCCGAGAGAGAGTTTAGTGAAATTTTCTTTTGTTTTTTTATTTGAATTGAGAAAAAGCCACCTGTCAACATTTGTCAACGTTTATAAACTAATGGCGCGTGTGGTTCACATATGAATTTTCATCCAAAATAATCCGTATTTGACAAGCCTGCATAGTTTTAAGCTTTAAATGTAGTCTCAAAAAATTTTAGGCCTAAATTGAGCAACAGGTGAAAGTTTTAAGTTTAAATTGGATATTTAGCCCCAAACAAAAACTCCACAAAAGTTAAGTGAGTATATATGTAATTTACCCTACACAAAATCCTAAAAACACTCATAAACATTAATATCAAGGATAACAAAGGTATTTAATTTAATTCAACCACTTCTTTTTTAATTTTATAAAAAATCAATGGGAGACAAAGATTTAGAGTCAGAGAGAGTAGTTTATACAAAAGGTCTTACAAGTCCATGTGGAAATTAGGAAACGAAGGTTTGAGTTTTGGAGAGGCCAATGAGAGGGGCAAGTGGGCATTTTGGACTTAATATGGTTCGGAGGAAGTTAGGTTTCAAAACGTCGTCCTCACCTAACATCATTGTGATGAACTAAGCTGCAACTTGGACTATTGCACAGTTGCACTTGCATAACGCTGGGCACTGTCATGTATCTAGAAAAGAAGAAAAAAATTTGTTTTATAGGCATATATTAGTATATCAACTCGCAATTGTTTATTTGGGTAGTTTGGTATTATTATTTTTTTGTTTTATTTTCGTTGCGTTATTAATTTTGTAAAGATAAAAATCCTTTGAATATATAATTTTATTGTTTGTTTTCTCATGAAAATATATTAAAAAAATCTGAACACGTGTTAATTAGGTATTGAGCATAGTTATTAAAACCGGCCTCGATAATGACCAGTTCAAAGGTTCATGTCATGGGTCAACTGATTCAATCGTCAGGTCATTCAAATCGATGTCAGATTAAGAAAATATTATAAAAATTATTTTTATATATTTAATAAATTTATATATTAAATAAAAAGTATATTTTAATAAACTATTAAAATTTATGACATATAATATATTACACAATAATATAAATTAAGAATTAAGAAAATTGTAATGCAATTAAATTATATTTTTGTTAAATTATTCGAACTTTGAACTTTATACTGATTTATTTTTTATCTTACTTTTCTTTTAGTTTTTATTTGTTTATCATTTTAATGGACTATATTACCCTTAATTAGACTATGGTTTAAATGTAATTTAAAAGACTAATATTTAACCCAATCGGTTCACTCAAACCCGACCGGGTCAACAGTTTAAAAAGGGTTTTACTGGTTCAAAACTAGTCAAAAGTACAAATAGTGTAAAGCTAAACCAACCCATATTAGGTCCTGAGTCATCGAGTCAATTGGTTCAGCTGCCGGATCGGTCTAGGTTTAATAACTATGGAATTAAGAATGCCATTAAAAAATTATTGTTCACCTATGTCATAGATGTAATTTGAAAAATATAAAAATATAAAATCTCTACTTTCACCTTTTTTTCGTTTTTTTGAAAGATGGGGTTTGTTTTCAAAATTTTTTAAAACAAAAACATCTCGCCGAATGTGTTTTTACTTTTTTTTTTTTAAAACATGAAATTGATAATAGAAGACAAAAGATGGCAACAATACCAAACAACCCCAATTATGTTATGAAATATTGAAATATTGAAGAACAAACAAGAACAAGAAATAAGAGATCAAGAGATATTTCTATATAAGATGAGATGATACAAAGAGTGGAAGGGCTCCATATTTATATTAGAGAACCCCTTTACAAATAACATAGGTTTAACCTAACTTGCAAGCCAAGTTTACTTAAAGACCAAGTAAAACGGCAATTCCTAAAACCCTAGATATAATCTCCTTGATTTTCTCTATCCATTAATTCTCTACAATATGAGCTTGTCTTAAGGACAAGGTAAATATTCTTGAGGTGTGAAAGTCCATTATTGTCATGCCTTGACCTGTCCGGGTCGGCCACGTGGCAACTGCCGCACTGCCTCGAAGTACGTGTCGGCCAGTCACGCACCGGAAGCACCGCAAGACATTGAAATGGATACCATTGCTGCAAAACCACTAAAACTTTAATTAAAACTCTTTTAATAAAATAATAAACTTAAAAGTAATACCAGTGGTTTAAATTAAATGAATACCTACGTAACGGAAACTGCTAAGCCTAAACCACCAACGCCTCCTAGTGAGCCTCAATTCTAGTTGCTGACCTCGTACGCGGATCTGCATCCATCCACATTGAATACAGGTGAGTGACAGAGGTTCAATGAATCTCCATTGGGGTTAGGGAAAACAGGGGTAATCCAAAATATAATAAATCAAATAAAAATAAAATAAATAAACTTGCTTTCAAATCCTCTTTTATAATTCTCTAAATGAGAATTAAATTTAAAATCTTTAAAATAAAATATACTATATGGGCTGGCATCTAATATATTGAAGGAACGATTGGTCGGTCGTATGCCTTACTGCACCGAGGGCTATCTCTTTTCTCTGTAAATACACTTTCACAATTTCTCTTTCTCTAGTCCGTTCCGTGGTGCCCATCGCTGTGGTGGAACACAACTACCTCGAGACCTGGCGAGCTTCCCTACTCGCCTTTCCCAAAGTCTCTACTCACCATACCCCTCAATAGGCAGTCCACGGCTGAGTCTCATGCATGCTCTCAACTCAGTCCACGCTCCAGCATATTAGAGCACCGGGGAACCCATTCAGTCACTCATCTCCCAAGGGTATCGCACCCTCAATAATCATAATAATAATATTTCTTGTATATATTTAAAACATGTAAACACACACAAGCTTTTATATTTTTAAAATCATCCCACCCTCTAAATAGGTGTATCACAAAATAAAAAGTGTATGTTGTGGATTACCCTTATTCCAAAACAGTTGTAAAATCTTTTAAAACAATTTATATTTTTAAAATATTTAAAATGTTTGTGCCTAGTGGCTAAGCACTGAAAACAAGGCCACTCACGATATTGGGAGATTCGTATACTCCCAAGCGTTCCATGTAGCTCAACCTCTGGAGCATCACCGCATTCGATTCACCCAGAGCCCTAGTAGACGGAAATACATTAGCATTCATAATTAAACTATGAATGCACCTATGAGGTTCTAACATGACCTAAGACTGGGCTTGAATGTGATTTGGGGCTTAGAAAAGTGTCTAGAAGGTTTCAGGGCTAAAATCGAACTCTAGACGAAAATTACCAAAATGCCCCCAGGGGCCCGTGGGCCCCAAGGAGTTCGGCCAAGTTCTACGCGAAATTGGGCTCAAAAAGCCCTCCTACGAGATATTTATATATTATAATGATATAATATATAATATATAAATATCTAAGATATATTAATATAATATATAAATATCTTAAATATAATAATATAATATAAAAATATCTAAACAGGGACTCAATAGGCCTGTTTCTTGGCCAGTCTCTCCCCCGATTTTCGTACTCGTTTCTCCTCCTTTTGATGTACAAACTTAGATAGGCGATCCTCATGGCATCCATGACGGATCCGCCGAGGCAGAAAATGAGAAACACAGGTCCAATTTTCGTAGAACTGAGATTTAGCCTAAATTGACTAAATCTCCAATTTACTCTCACCTAGTGCACAGAAATGCGTAAAAACGGAATATGTCATAGATTAAGGTGAGTACTATAACATACTAAAAACTCACATTATTTCACAGACCCAATATCCATCGATTTGAGTTTAAAAATTAAACGGATCAAAAGTTGAAAACTGAGATCGACGCTAAATCGATGCATGGAAAAGCGTGCAAACTTAATATAACGTAGATGGAGGTGAGCAGAATAACATACTAGAAACTCACCTTGATCTGACGGCCGGTTTGTCCGAATCTGCCAATTGTCCAAAATGCCTTCATTTCGCTCCAGAGAGAAAAAGAGAAAAAGAAAGAAAAAAGAAAAAGAGAAATGAAGAGAAAGCTTCGACTCTCCTCTATTTAAAGAGGAGCATGACACTAGGTCTACTCGGGTCTCGGGTCAAAATTTTTTCCCTTTTTCAACTTTCTTTCATTTTCATCCGTTGGCTAAATCCTTGGATTTTTTGTGCCAACGGGGCCCATAATAAATTTCTAGGGACTTAATTGGAGGTCTTTTTGGCATTTACTAATTTCCATGCACGGTTAATTACTTTATCTTCCAACTCCGTCTTATTCTAATTTGAACTTCTCTTCTTAATTAGACACATCCGGACAGACGTATTATCCACTTAATACGCCGTCTTATACTATTCCATTTGTATGGAAAAGTCGTATTAGATCTGGGTGTGTCAACTCTCCCTTCCTTCTAAAAATTTCGTCCTTGAAATTAAATGAGGTAGCTTGGAGAGGTTCGACTTCCATTCGAAGCCCTCCTTTCGTTTTCAAATAGTGTTCGCATCAATATTCACTACTGAAATCCACCACACTTCTGCTGCGCACTCTGATCATTCTCTTTCTCAAGAGTGGCTTCACCGCCTTTCTACTCTTGAGTTTGAACCTCATCTTTTTCTTAACATAGCCTACCCTTATCCAATTATTGGTTAGGCTTTCTTCAATCCATTTGTGTCACTCAGAGGTTTTTCCTTCGCTTTAACTGTGCTTGCTCGATCTTCTCATTTTGTCCTTGTCTCATCCTTCAAGTCTCTCTTGACGAGACTATTCTTTTGTTTCTTCTGAGGTTCCACACCTCTTACCCTTCTCAGGAGTTCCTTCTCCTTTTTCATTGCCACTGCCTCTCACTTTAAGGCCATCCTCGGACGCGTTCCTCTTCATTCGTGGTCTTGTACTCATCTTTGTAACCAAGCTATTGGGAAAGACTTAACTTAACTCCCTCGCCTTCACGGTGAGGATACGGTGAGTTAAATGTCTTTCCTCCTACCTTGGTTTTGTTTTTTCGTTTCATTCCTTACTCCCATTCTCCCTTTTTTTCTAATCTCTTTCCATTCAAAACTCATGGCGTATGAGTCAAGCTCTAGTTCACATTGGCCCACACTCAGCCACATCATTTCAGAGAGAATCAGAGATCATGCCCTCTTGGCTCTCATAATCTGACCCACTCTCTGACCGCCCGTCACAATTACACATAGGGCCCTCGGCCCATCATATTACATACAAGGCCCACGACCCATCACATTTCTCATCCTCTCAGGAATGGAGAACTCTAGGAAGCCTCATGCTCTCCCCAATCACACACTGGGCCAGTCCTCTCGAGTGGTCATCACAGAGATCCTCAAGATCTCAATCTCTGATCCTTCTTTTCATGGGATGCCTCACATGGCTCCCAAGTCAATCACATTTGAGCCTCGACCTCATACCCATCCATGCCATTTCTCTAGCCTCTTAGGCTTCTCAAAAAGGGTTTTCTTTCCCTACTGACATCCCTGTCATCGCGAGACATAGCCGATCATACCATGTTGATCGCTGTATACTCTTTATCTTTGTGCTTCTCTTCACTATGACTTCCTTTTCCTTCCTTTAGTCAACTGTGTTGTCTGGGGTTTCTTATCCCCATATTTACCCTTTTCTCTCCTTTCACTCGCCCACAGTCCATTGTGGGGTCCATATGTTTCTTGCCTTCTCATCAATACCAGAGTAGGCAAATCACGCACGTCAACATCGTGCGGCATCCTTTGTAGCTTCATCATCTTCGTACTTTTTCTTCTTAGGGTTTCTTGCCCCCTTACTCAATTCTGCCCTTCTCTTGAGTCGGTTGCCATTTCTTGGCATTAATTGTAGTTCTTGTCATCTTTATGCCATTTTCCTTAGGGTTATCTCCATATTGTTTCACTTTTTCACACTCTTTTACCCCGATTTGAGTGATTTTTCACGTCGTATCCAAGGTTTCCTTTACCTTGGCTTCATTCTCCCTTTTCTTTGTGCTCTTTATCATTCTTATCCTTATTTCTCTTTTCTTCTAATACCTTTACTCCTCTTGGGTGTTAGAATTTCCTTTTTTCTCCTCATACTGGCTATGCTCACAGAAGTTCATGAGCTTGATCAATTCCTTTTCCTTATCCTCATACTCCTTCCATTAAGTACTCGGGGCTCTCTCTTGTCATCCTTTTTGTCTCAGTTCCCGCATCTCTTGCTTTTCATATGTGGGTTTCCTTTATCTTAGCTGTCTTCGGCTCTTAATGCCTTAATACCTCTTCTTTGTCTTTCGATACCATGTTTTGTTTATCACGGACAACACCTTTCTCTATCCTCTATTGCCTTACAATCTTGTCCGCGTCAAGCTAACTCCATTTTAGCTTGATTTAACTCCATCTCCCACATCCTTTCTTCACTTATCAGTCTTCAGGGAGGTTATCCTTATAGCCAGCTTACTCCCCTCCTTCTAAAAAAATTTAACTTATCCTTTATGTTCCTTGACTCCTTACTCTTAATTCCTTTTATCTCCCTTTACTTCTTCGTTCTCACCCTTTTGTCTCTTTCGGTTCCAACCATTATTCTGGTTTGTCCTCATTCTTTCTTCGACTGTTATCTAGGTTGATCCATTTCTCTCCTTCTTTGTGTTTGATTATCCTTAAAGTTTCCATCATCATCATTATTCTTGTCCTCCTCATCCTTTCACCTTGTTTACTCCATCATGTTTTGGTATCCTTACTTCTTTATTTCTTTTTTCTTCTCTTCCATTCATCCTTTATATCCATTATTGCCCATTATCCATTAGGATACAATTATCCCATTCACTCGTTCCTTCGAGTGCTCATTCTCTTGTGTTTTCTCCAATTTTTCTTTCTATCCAATCTCCTTATCTTTTCTTCTATCACTTATATAATCAGGGGTTTTCCTTTCCCTTCTTTTCACCAATTCACATTCTCAAATCTTCTGTTCTCTTCTTCCAAAATCAAATGGCTGGGGGTTTCATTTTCCTTTCACCAATTTATATCCTTGACCCCTTTTTGCTCCTCAGTTCTGGCCTCTAATCATTCTTGTTTATCCATTCTCCTCTTTGACTTATTCGTTTTATGATGTAGTGCCTTAGCTTGACTCGAGTTTAGGGTCCATTATACTCAACTTCCTTCAACTAACATCCGTTTCTAAGTCTTTTATTTACTTTCCTTTACTAGATCTTTCTTAATCCTCTTTCTATACTTATTTTAATATCCTTTTTATGCTCTTCTTTAACCTATCTCTAAGTTACCTACCTAGTTTTTGTCTCTAACCCTAATTTCCTAGGTCTTATTATATACTAATCCTATCTAGTCATTTTGGGGTTATTAACCTATGGTTCATTATGACATTGTTGCTATTTAAAGTTGTAATTTTCTAGTGATAGGTTATACTTTTCTTCTTTTAAGGCTTTATTCCTAATTAATCAATACTTAGTTCATCAACTGAACTAAGTCTCTCTTTCTTCTTAGGCCTTATTCAACTCTTATTAGCCTAGGATCTTTCTTTACCTAGGGTTTTATGCTTTCTTTCTGTATTAAGAAAGCCTCCGCACTATATCACGACATTTCTTTATCCTTTATTTAAGGATTTGCCTTTCTTCTCTTTCCTTTTCACCTCATTCTTTTTCACCATTTCCTTCTGGTGATGTCTTTTCAGTTCTGAGGAATATTCGCTTCATATCCTTCATTTACACACATGCAGTCATTCCCATCATTGCCGTTCATTATACTCTTTCTTCGCTTGCTTACTTCCCATTGACTTTGTCAAAGTCATTTCATATCATCCTTTGGAGGTCTCTTCCTTCTTACTCTCTTTAACCATCAATTAATAAGGGGTTCATCACCCTTAATCCACTTAGGAGTGGAGGTCTACAGCTTATCTTTCTCCTTATTCCATTTCCTCCATCTTTATTTCCTTTCTCTTCTTTCTCCGATATCCTCTCTTAACATTGGTATCTAATGGTTAGGCAAGTAGTGACGAATGTACTACTCGTTAACCATCTGGATGTGATCACTTTTCCTTCTTTCCTCATTCTTCATCTTATCATCCTTGCCTTATTCTTCATCATCATTTTCCAAGAATGGCTTCTCTCTTGTTCTTCCTTCCTTACTCTTCCTTTTTGTCATCCTTGAATCCTTTAGGGTTTTCTCTTATCAATCCTTTTCACATCCTCAAGTGATTCTCCTACATCTCACCGCTCATGGTCTTGGGCTCACTCGATCTCTACCAACTTCCTTGGACGCCTCTCCTTGATTGACTCCAGACGAACTCTCTTTCGTCCACCAATACCTTATTTCTTTCACCACTTACACACCACGGTGTAAGAATAAGAGAAGTTAGTTAGTCCTTGTCGCAACTCTTCTCTCACTTCATGGTCACTCCCTAGAGCATCATCCAGGCAATCTGTGGGCTTATCCCACCAGACTTGCCAACCTATGGGCTCTTCGACAATCGCTTCACTTCACCTCTCATTTGATGCTTTGTGAGGTCCTCCTCGATCCTTCGTCTGGTTACTCGGAAGCTTTATCTCACATTTTGAGGTTTTTGGTTAACCACATCCTCCGTGATCGATTCCTTTGATTTCTTTCATTCTAACCCAACTCTCTCTCCAAGGCTACACACATGTAAGAGTGAGAGAAGTGGGGTTAGCATTCACGCACGTTAGGCCCCATCTTAGCCCCTTGCCTCGTTCTAGTCGCTTTATTTTCTCCCAACTCTTACACGTCACTAATGTAAAGAATGGGTGAACGCATTTAATTTACGTTTCAAACTCCCTCCTTTACTAGCGAGTCTCGATTCCCACAACCTCAAAGATTGAACATCGAAGGTTGTGGGCATCAAACAAGTTTTCACTTACTGGTAAGCCTCTAACTAGGCTATCAAGGAAGGTCGGACGAGATATCGTCTATCTCATCATATTATGGGAAATACCATCCCTTGCATGATTTAGTTGTTGAGTAGTAAAAACATCATAAGCTGAAGAGTTGGTTTTGGGAGAATTTCTTGGGAACGTACTTTGCTTTCACAAGTCTCAAGAAGAAGGTGGTCGTGGTGTCATTTCACCTAAAGACCACACTCGAAAACTCTATTTGGTGGTTTGCTGCTAAAGAAGGTATTCTAAGAATATGTTTGATCATTTATGACGCTTTCGAGTAACTACATACTTGATCTCTGGAGTTCTAAACCTATTTAATCTAGTGGCTTCGAAAACGTTTGAAAACACTTAGAAAACACATTGTAGCTTTTAAAAATAGTCAGAATCTTTTAATTGCTCTGATACCATTAAGTTGTCACTCCTCGACTTGCTCGGGTTGGCCACGTGGCAACCGCCGTGCTGCCTCGAAGTATGTGCCAGCTGGTCACGCACTGGAAGTACCGCAAGGCATTAAAATGGATACCATTGCTGCAAAATCACTAAAACTTTAATTAAAACTCTTTTAATAAAAAAATAAACTTAAAAGTAATACTAGTGGATTAAATTAAATGAATAGCTATGCAACGGAAACTGCTAAGCTTAAGCCACCGACGCCTCCTAGTGAGCCTCCATTCTAGTTGCTGACCCCGTACGCGGATCTGCATCCATCCACATTGGATATATGTGAGTGACAAAGTTCAATGAATCTCCATCGAGGTTAGGGAAAACAGGGGTAATCCAAAATATAATAAATCAAATAAAAATAAATTAAATAAACTTGTTTTCAAATCCTCTTTTATAATTCTACAAGTGAGAATTAAAGTTAAAATCCTTAAAATAAAATATACTATATCGGCTGGCATCTAATATACTGAAGGCACGACTGGCCGGTCGTATGCCTTACTACACCGAGGGCTATCTCTTTTCTCTGTAAATACACTTTCATAATTTCTCTCTCTAGTCCGTTCTCTCGGCGGTGCCCATCGTTGTGGTGGAACACAACTACCTCGAGACCTGGCGAGCTTCCCTACGCACCTCTCCCAGAGTCTCTACTCACCATGCCCTCGATAGGCGGTCCACGACTGAGTCTCATGCATGCTCTCAACTCAGTCTACGCTCCAGCATATTGGAGCACCGAGGAACCCACTCAGTCACTCATCTCCCAACGGTATCGCACCCTCAATAAACATAATAATAATATTTCTTATATATATTTAAAACATGTAAACACACACAAGCTTTTATATTTTTAAAATCATCCCACCCTTTAAATGGGTGTATCACAAAATAAAAAGTGTGTGTCGTGGATTACCCTTATTCCAAAACAGTTGTAAAATCTTTTAAAACAATTTATATTTTTAAAACATTTAAAATGTTTGTCCCTAGTGGCTAAGCACTGAAAACAAGGCCAATCACAGTATTGAGAGATTCATATACTCCCAAGCACTCCATGTAGCTTAACCTCTGGAGCATCGCCGCACTCGATTCACCCGGAGCCCTAGTACACGGAAATACGTTAGCATTCATAATTAAACTATGAATGCACCTATGAGGCTCTAACATGACCTAAGATTGGGCTTGAATGTGATTTGGGGCTTAGAAAAGTGGTCGGAGGTTTCAGGGCTAAAATCGAACTCTAGGCAAAAAATTACCAAAATACCCCGGGGCCCGTGGGCCCCACCAGGACTGGGCCCCACATGGGTTGGGCCAAGTTCTAAGCAAAATTGGGCTCAAAAAGCCCTCCTACGAGATATTTATATATTATAATGATATAATATATAAATATCTAAGACATATTAATGTAATATATAAATATCTTAAATATAATAATATAATATAAAAATATCTAAACAGGGACTCGATCGGCCTGTTTCTCGGCCGGTCTCTCCCATGGTTTTCGCACTCGTTTCTCCTCCTTTTGACGTACAAACTTAGACAGGCGATCCTCATGGCATCCATGATAGATTCGCCGAGGCAGAAACGAGAAACATAGGTCCAATTTTCGTAGGACCGAGATTTAGCCTAAATTGACTAAATCTCCAATTTACTCTCACCCGGTGCACAGAAATGCGTGAAAATGAAGTATGTCGTAGATTAAGGTGACTACTATAACATACTAAAAACTCACCTTATTTCATCTGCCCAATATCCACCGATTTGAGTTTAAAAATTAAACCAGTCAAAACCTGAAAATTGAGATCAACGTTAAACCGATGCATGGAAATGCGTGCAAACTTAATATAACGTAGATGGAGGTGAGTAGAACAACATGCTGGAAACTCACCTTGATCTGACAGCCGGTTTTTTCCAAATCTGCCAATTGTCCAAGATGCCTCTGTTTGGCTCCAAAGAGAAAAAGAGAAAAAGAAAGAAAAACGAAAAGAGAAATGAAGAAAAAGCTTCGGCTCTCCTCTATTTATAGAGGAGCCCGACACCAGGTCTACCCGGGTCCCAGTCAAATTTTTTTCCCCTTTTTCAACTTTTTTTCATTTTCATCCGTTGGCTAAATCCTTTGATTTCTTGTGTCAACGGGGCCCATAATAAATTTCTAGGGACTTAATTTGAGGCCTTTTTGGCATTTACTAATTTCCATGCACGGTTAATTACTTTATCTTCCAACTCCGTCTTATCATAATTTGAACTTCTCTTCTTAATTAGACACATCCGGACCGACATATTATCCATTTAATACGCCATCTTGTACTATTCCATTTTTACGAAAAAGTCGTATTAGATCCGGGTGTGTCAATTATTCCATAACACTCCCCTTTGGACGGAACACCATTCTAAATGGCCTTATTAGCCGTATAGCTACTGCCTCGTTAAAAACCTTAAGTCAAAAAACCCAATGAGACAAAAATAGTTCATAAGGGAAAAAGAGTATAGAGCAATTAAAATTCATCTAATATGTCTTTAGAACATTTAGATGTGCTATTATTGCCTCTTTAAAAACCTTTAGCTGGGAAAGCCCTATGGGACAAAAGCCAAACAAAAGAAAAAGAGAGTATAGTACACTATGTCTATAGTTCGCTCCCCCTCAAATAATCACTATTGGGATATATATTTATTGCCACGTCTAGGGTTTCTATCTATTGCCACTTTTGGGGCCTTTAAGTATTGCCACTTCTAAGATTTATATGTATAACCTCTTCTGGGTTTTTAATTTTGCATCTTATTGATTCGCTGCATATTAATGCCATAGACTAGTTTCTCAAATGCTGATGTTGGCAATGATTTGGTAAGTAAATAAGCAAGATTATTGTGGGAGCGAATTTGTCAACATCAACTTGTCGACTTTTTTGGAGTTCATGAGTATAGAAAAATTTTTGCGAGACATGCTTGGTCTTATCACCTTTAATATATCAGTCCCTTACTTGTGCAATAGAAGCAGCATTCTTTTTATAAATTATAGTGGGGGAATCTATAACCGATTTCAATCCATTAGCATTTTGAATATGTGATATCACATATCTTAACCACGCACACTCTCCTTCGACCGCATAGAGGGAAATAATTTTAGAGTGGTTAGAGGATGTAGCTACAAGTGTTTACTTAGTGGAATGTCAAGAAATGACTGTATCATTATAACAAAATAAATAACTGGTTTGAGGGCGAGCCTTGGGTGGATTAGATTTATATCCCACATCAACATATCCCACTAATCTAGAGTTAATGGTTTTCTTAGAGTAAAATAACCCCAAATCTATGGTTTCTCAGAGATAGCGAAAAATATATTTAATTCCATTTCAATGTCTCCGGGTTAGCTTAAGACTAAAACATGCCAATAAATTTACCACAAAAGTGATATCTAGTCTTGTGCATTATGCCATGTACATCAATCACCCAATAGTATGAAGATATGGTACTTCAGGACCAAGTATATCCTCATGAAGTTCTTTAGGATGAAACTTATCCATTTGGGGATTGAGAGACCTTACAACCATAGGGGTGCTGAATGGGTGAGGCTTGTCCATGTTAAAACATTTAAGCAATATGTATGCTGACTGATGGACAAGTATTCTATTTGATTTATGCTTAAGCTCTAGACCAAGACGTTATTTGGTTTTACCCAAATTTCAAATTTCCTTTTCAAATATTCACAACAAGAAATCGAAGCTTAGACTATGACAAAAATCGTGGCCTAAAGTAACTTTATCGTCACCTTAGCTTCCATTAATCTATGGCCACGACTTAAAAGTCATTGCTAGTTTATCATCATATAGGCCTTGTGATCTTAGATATAGACTACGTATCTTAAAGTCATGGCCGAAGACAAAATGCCTAAGACCACACCTATCTAAATCGTTGCCAAAGATAAAAACCCTAAGGCCACAATTGACTATGTCGTTGCCAATAGCGTTAGATTAATATTAATTAATTTGTTACTAACCAATGACTTTTACCACATTTTCAGTATTGATTAATATTAATATAAGATAAAAGAGAATATATAATGGAAAATATTTAAAAAATACTCTTATTACTAATCAAAATTTTCAATGTTTAACATATTAACAGAACGTATAGTTGCAATACAAGCTACATATGGCCTAAAAATCTTTTGGACAGGAGAAAAGATAGATATCAGATATCAAGTTTCTTTTTAAACTCCATAAAGAAGTGGTACATTTTGTATTGGTCCAGGAAAGACACACCTTTCCAGGCACCTTTTAGCCCATGGAATTAGCTTGGAGCCCCGCTACAATGCTAAAGTTGGCACCAGCTTTTCTTGGACATCCCTTTTTCCCTTGAAAGGTGATTCATTATCTGAAAAATTTCAGCTGAAAATCAGTTAGTCGCAATTATTTTCCTTTACTTAAATATAGGACACATATGCCAATCAACTATAATAAACAATGGAGAACCTAAGAGCAAAGCACTTATCATCAATGTAATGAACAAAATACAAAAACAATGCAACTTAAGAGTGCCAAATTTTAAATGTGATGACATAAGAAAGCAAAAGAATAGACAAATCAACAGATTTGTCATAATGAAAATAACAGCAAAAAAAGCAAAGAAATATAGAAAGTCATAATAGAGATGTGCATTAACATATCATTAAACAGAAAAACTCAAAACAAAATCCACTTATCCGCTTCAGTTTTATTGATAGGAAAGCAGCAAAATTAATCCAATCATGAACTAAACCAAAATCCAAAATAAAGAAATCACTTGAGAAATTACCTTGCTAATATCGAAGTTCAACTTCCGAGAAAACTTAAAGATAGATCATCTTTTGACTTTTCTTAAGCATTCCACAAGACAAACTGTATGGTGCTGCATTGGCAAAGCAACACACTGGTGAACTAAGTTCATGGTTAAAGGCTTAGGCAGTAAATTTACGAGGGTAGAAAAACAAAAGGGTCAAATTACCTTCACTCGTTTGTAGTGGATCAAGTAGTGGGTGGTTCTTTACACCTGGCATTGTAGGGAAACAATGAAGGTAAAAGTGTAAGCACATTATAAACAAGAGAACTAAGAGAACTACTAGGGTATACAAGTAAAACACAAAGAAGAGTATAATAACAAGGACTACTTTCAATGCTTCCTAGATTGTTTCCTCTGGAATGTTTACAAAAGGTTCCTGTGGAAAGCATTTGACTATCAATTTCAAGGATACATTGTCATTTAAGTCATGAATATGGTAGACGATATTTGGCCAATTTGAAATGGACTCAAAAGATTACAAGAATTGATCCCATTAGCCCACATAAAATTATCCTTTGCTATTCTAGGAGTGAACTTAACCATCTAAAGCTCATTAAAAGAAGAGTCATGAAATTTTGGTAATTTCTTCCTATGGTATCTTATGATATCTTGTAAGAAGAGCTATTAACTGCAATCTCACTAAAAGGTCATCAAAGGAGAGAAGTTTCAACAGAAGTATGGCACACCTTTAATGCTCTGGTGAGCTCATCCCTTTGATACTCACATGCTTACCTTCTAGCTGAAAAACAAAAGAGAACCCCATATCATTCATCAAAGCCTACTGACAAGAAATTGGCAGCTACTTTAAATGGTTAATACATTCAAATAAACAGACTAGCAGTAGACAGAACTAGCAATTCAGTTGTCCAAAGCACCGTTCTCACCTTCGTTAATAAACATTATATTTGGCTTTCAAAATCCAATTTGTCTCTGCCAAAAAAAAGTTAATATTAAAGCAAAATGAAGAAGATAATTGTTTTCTTGTACATGGGACTTAAAAGTTTCAATAAAAAGACTGATTAAAATTTAAAAACCATACAATAAATCTACAATAAGTCTACAAAAATCCATTAAGGCATCATATTGATCTTAATGAATTCTAATATAAAAGAGATGGCTTACCATCATCATGTTTTTTTTTTTACAAACTCTAATCCAAGGTGTTCAACCTCTCACATACCTAGTTTGTATCATTCACAATGATGCCAATATGCCCCAAAAGTAAAAGATGATAGTCAGAACCTATATTCCCAGAAACTCATAATATACAAAACCTTGCATTTAGAAGAGACAACATCAAACAATCTTTTCTTCTATCAACTTGAACATAGAAGTAAATCACCAAGAAGCAGTAATAGATTTTGATCAAATGGTTGTTAAGATAAGCTAGTTGCTTAATTGAAAAATAATGGGGAAAATTTTAAACTAAACTTATTTGAAACAGAAAAGCTCATGAGAGCAAGCTTGCTCTGATTCATTTATTTTTGGTTTCCAATGCTACTTTGGGATAAGAAATGATTTGGTTAGGCTTTTTATAGCTAGGGCCAAGGGTTTTTCTTATAGTAGATGATTTATGAATGTATGATTACATAGTGTCCTTGCATCATATATATAAAACTAGCAGAAAGGAAGGTGGGGATAAGCATTTTAAACAGAACTTTTAAGGGAAAACCGATGAGAGGCGGGAGACCAAGTCATATGGGTCTACATCATAGAAAAGTTTAGTAAGCCTATATCTTAAAGTCAGTTCATTAACTAAAACTTAAACAATCTTATGAGTATAAAAATTATTGTACTATAAGCCTATATCTTAAAGCTAGTTCATTAACTAGCAAACTCAAGTTACAAAAAATAAGCATCCTACCAACAACCCATACATGTAGAAACAAAATTGAATATGATATTGATCCTTATAGCTAAAAAATTCAAAATTTTGAAATCTATTAACAAACTGAGTTTTCACTTCTTAGTTTGAAAAACTAACGAAAGTAGTAAAGTGTATTGGTCATTCACATGGATACAAATGCCCCAAAAATATAAAGTAGACAGATTAAAAGAACCCATCATTATCTCATTCCTTAAAAGCCTTTTTTCCCAGCCAACATATTTCTAGAAAGGAGGCAGACACACAAAACAGAGGTGGAATGGAGTACCTGATAAGCCACGTTCTTCCCCATCTTCCATCTCTAAGCCAATAAAATTTTCTGATAATGCCTGTCAATGAAACTATCATTAATCAATTGTTTGATATTCTACTAGTGTTTTCAATAATCTAAAGCCTCAAAAAGCTAAAAGTAAAATATCCATCATGGTCATTAATGGCAATATTTTAGAATTATAGCATATTGAAAATAAAAACTAAAAAGCACTGAAATAACAAAGAAAAAACACTGTAAATAAAAAGCACAAAAAAGGAGAAAAAGAAAAGAAAAGTAAATCGCAAACTTTGACCTCCATTTTGGTCAGTGTCATTGAACTCCTTCTTGAGAGCGTTAGCGATTAGCGAAACTATCCAATTATCCTCTATTATTGACTCAGTACTCGGCAAAAATGATAGCGATGAGATCAAAGGAATAGCAGAGAAATCACCGATAATGGCAGAATGCAATCTGCCTCCGATTAGGTTCTCAAACATCCAAAACTCTAATAATTTAAAAATATAGGGTTTATCCTCTCGACAAACTTCCAAGTTTAAACCTCAAATTCTATGTCATAAACGAGAAGTGGAATTGATTAAAGGAAAGAAAGTGATCAAAAAATTTAAAAGACTTAAGATTAAGGGGAGAAGAATTGAAAAAGCTGTTTGGAGTGAGAGAAATGATGAGAAAATCATTTGAAGAAAGAGAGAGAGAGAGAGAGAGAGAGAGAGAGAGAGAGAGAGAGACGTGAAAAAGTACTAATTCAGATAGGAAGGTTTAAATACAATGAAAGTTTAATGAAAAGTTATTGCACCATTTTTTTCCATCATTCTTTTTTTTTGGTAATATTTTACTTTCTTTTATTAAATTGATTTATACCTATCCCACCCTTATTACTAAGAAACCTTGTATATAACATCACATGTAAATTGCTTCTAACAAATTACTATTAAAAGCAAGGCAAGATTTGGCATCATGAATTATAGGTCATAAATATTTGGATTAATATTGAATTGGAGTTCAATTTAAAATATTAATATATATGTATGGCAACGACAAATAAAAGTCGTAATTGAAAATTTTAGGTCTTTTGATTTAACCACGACATCTCACATGTCGTGGTCTTTGATGATACTTAAGACAACGATCTAGCAGAGTTGTGGCCAATGTTTGTCACCTTACATCAAAATTCCTGTAGTGATTTAGCAATTTTAGATAACCTTTCAGAAGTTCAAATCAAATTTATATCGTCAACATAAACTGCTATTATAGCAAATTCAGCTTAAGATTACTTAATAAACACGCATGGGCAGATGGGATGACTTTTGTACCATTCCTTAATAAAATAATCACTTAAATGTTCATATCACATACGACTGGATTGCTTCAATCCATATAAAAATCTTTGCAACTTTATCGAGAATAAGTTACAGGGAGTGTATGTTTCAGGCATTTTTAATCCCTCGAGAATTTTCATCTAAATGTCGGAATCTAATGAACCATACAAGTATGCCGTCACAACATCCATAAGGCGTATTTCTAAATTTTCTTGGACTACCCAACTTATGAGGAAACGAAAAGTAACTGTATCACAGGTGAATAAGTCTCATCATAATCTATCCTATGTCTTTGAGAGAATCCTTGGGCTACGAGTCAGGATTTATATCTCATGATCTCATTTTTCTCATTTTGTTTTCGAACAAAGACCCATTTGTATCCAATGAGTTTTACGTTGTCAGGGGTTTTAACAATTAGTCCAAAAGCATCACGTTTGGCAAGGGAATTCAATTTACCCTAGATTGCTTCTTCTTATTTAGGCCAATCGTGTCTTTGATGACATTTGGTTATAGACTGAGGTTCATAATCATCATTCATAATTTCATGAGCAATTGTAAGAGCAAAAACATCATTGATGATAACCTCATTTCGATCCCATATCTCGTTACAATAATTTATGGAAATTTCAATATTCCAGGAGTTGGTGATCTTTTCATGGGTTTGTGTCACTTTAGGGACAATGGGCTCATGATTTTATGCTGCTTCAAGGGCAATGTGCTCTTATTGATATGCCTATTCTAAGGCAATTTGTTTTCCTCGAAAAAGATTAATATGCTCAACTAGAGTATATTTAGAATTCCTCCCATTTTTTTGAGGAACTGTATTCTTTTTACCCCATCGGTCTACCACACTTCAGCTGCAGGACATTTAGATTCATTTATGATGGTTCTAAGGAACCTCCATCCTAGCTAGTACATTCGCAGCTTGTATATAGGATTTTGTAACTTTAACAATCTTATTAAATGCATCAGGCAATCTATTAGCAATAGCTTGTAAATGGATCAATCTTTGCACCTCATTTTCACATTCAGATGTTCTTGGGTCTAAATGAGACAAAATTTTCTCATTTCATGAGAAAATCTCAACATTTTTTTTGCTTTCCATCTGTGAAAGCCTTTAGTGTCCCAATTGATGAGAATTTTGTCTCATTGAAGTGGCAATCTGCAAATCTAGCGGTAAATAAATCTCTTGTCAATAGTTCAATACCTAATAAAGGACAGTGAATCAAACCCAACATAGATACTTGAACGACGTTGGGGGCCCATTTTAGTTCTTTGAGGTGGTGCTACAGGCATTTGCACAGCACATCCAAAGGTACGTAGATGTGAAAGATCGGGCTTCTGGCCCAATACTAATTAAAGGGGGAATATTGATGAGAAGCTATGGGCCATAGTCTAATAAGTATTGAGACATACAAAACTAAACTACATTTTGAGTATGAAGTTCTAGCGATTATTTGAATCTGTTTAATCAAGGATTCTACTAGTCCATTTTGAGTATGAACATGTGAGACTGAGTGCTCTACTTCAATTCCCAATGAAGCGCAATATGCATGAAAACTTTTTGAAGTGAATTCACCGACATTATCCATTTGTATACTTTTGATTTTGTGATCAGGAGAATGTGCCTGAAGATTAATAATCTGCCCAAGTAAACATGTAAATGCAACGTTACGTGAGGATAGTAGGCAAACATGGGACCATCTGTAGGATGTGTCCACTAACACCATAAAATATCGAAATGGTCCATTTGGGGGTTGTATTGGTCTATATTTATCACCTTGAATTCTCTGGAAAAATGATGGTGATTCATAATCAACCTTTGTAATTGAAGGTTTAGTAATGAGCTTTCCTTGTGAACAAGATTCACAAATATAATTTTTCGACAATAAGGCTTTTGAGTCTTTTAACGGATGTCTTTTAGTATTCTTAATTATTCTATGCATCATTATAGCTCTAGGATGACCAAGGCAATCATGCTAAAGTCCAAACACATTAGGGTTGACTAATTTCCAAGGCATAATAGCATATGATTCTACACCTCATATGGGGAAATAATACAATCCCATGTTAGAAGCTTCCAACTTCTCATGGGTGGTCTTCTAGCCCATCTTGTAAGAAGTAATGTAGAGAAAATCTTTGTTTTGCTCATTTTTTGTTCCAAGATGATACCCATTAAGGCGTGCATCTTTGTAGTTAAGTAGATTCCTTTTTGATCTACCGCTCTATAATGCATGTTCTATATGCAAGATAATGCTATTAGGCAAAACAATTATGGTGTTTCCATAGCCATCTATAATTTTAATAGGACCAGATACGGTATGGACATTGGTGTCGCACAATGTCATAGTTGAGAAAAAATCTTTATTACACAAACACAATATGTGCTGTAGCACTATCAAGTAAACAAATTATTTGCTTTTTCTCTTTGTCCATTTGCATTTTATTGACAACTTCTGACATCAAATGCTTTGCATTTATATTAATAGGAAAAGTCCTTATTATGCAAACACAGTATGCTTTCCACGTTATTAACGACTTCTAATGTCACAGGCATATAAAATTCATCCACGGGTAAATAGCCTCAAAATCAATATAAACAATTATAAAAATTACACTAGGTAAATTCTCAAGAAAGAATGGAGGGGTCACAAATAGTCCCCCTCAAGTTCCACACTCTTAGATAGAATTTTCCTAGACAAAGTAATTAATATCAAAATCATGACAACTTCCGTTGTCAATAAGGTAAATTCCCAGGAAAGAATGGAGGGGTCACAAATGGTCCCACTTAAGTTCCATACTCAGACAAAATTTTCCTAGATAAGTAATTAATATTAATATTACGACAACTTCAGGTGTCAATAGGTTTACCCAACTAGAGCACTAAAAATTACTATGACAACTTTTGGTGTCAGTTTATAATACAAAAATCGCCAGACTAAAGAAATCACTATGATAACTTTCGGTGTCAGTTTATAACACAAAAATCACCAAAACAAATAATTATTTCTATTGACATCCAAAATCTAGAATTTGAGCTTTTCAACATTGGCTATAACTATTCAAGATCTATAATGTGGACTTTTCGATGATGGCTATAACTCTATAAAAGGTGGTTCCAAAAATTAGTGATTAATAATGACAACTTGACGTGTCTATAACTTTAACTAGTATAACAACTTCAGGTGTCAAAATATCTAGAACCAATATGACAACTTCAGGTGTCAACAAGAAATTAATTTTCAATTATCAAAATCAATACAATAAATTTAACAAGAATTTTGAACACTTCAGGTGTCAATAATTAACTTCCAATCAACATTAACAAGAATTTTTGAACACTTATGTGTAAATAGCCAATCAACTTTAACAAGAATTTTTGGGCACCTCAGGTGTAAATAAAGAATTTGCACAATTTCAAGTTGTGATATGAAAGAAAAATAATTCTAATATTTTGTATGATAACTTCAGGTGTCAAATGTTGTCAAGAATTGCCTTGAAAGATTGTTTATCTTTAGAATTTTCGTCTCATTTGAAGAAAGTTTTGTCTAGATGGCATCACATGTTTGATTAAAAGCTAGACAACTTTGAGTGTCTAATCTTTGTTTTAAAACTTGACAACTTTAGGTGTCTAATCTTTAACTTTAGGAGTCTGTTTTCTTTGATTAACATCTAGACAACACTTCTATTGTCTAATATTTGATTAAAATTTAGGACACTTCTATTGTTTAATATTTGATTAAAACTTGGAACACTTCTGGTGTTTAATATTTGATTAAAACTTAGACAACATCGGGTGTCTAATTTCTTTTCCTTGTTTCTTCATCTATTTAATATAGAATACTTTAACAAGAAATTTTGCAACTTTAGTTGTAAGCAAAGAATTTTGTACAACTTCGAGTTGTGATATAGAGAAATTTTGCATACTTCAAGTGTAAGCAGATGATTTTGCACAACTTTGGATTGTGATATGAAGGAAAATTAATCTAAAAAAGTTTTTGTACAACTTCGGGTTGTGATATAAAGAAAAATACTCCTAATATTTTGTATGATAGCTTCTGGTAACATTCAATCTAAACATCAAAGTAAATAAGTATCATAACCATTGAGATTAAAACCAATAGGGTTTAACTTTATTAAAAAGAATAACATAGTTAGTATAATGGGAATAAGAAATCAAAAGTGAAATAATTTGAATATTGAAAACAAGTATGGAGAGATCTGACATTTCACAGTAAAATCAAACTTTAAGAGAGCTTCTACATGTTGATAACGTGTTAAGAAATATTGAAAAACAAACAATAACAAATATAAGGGATGAGGAGAATAGAGAAAATATTATTGAGAGATATCTCTGTATGAGATGAGATGGTACAAAGGGTGGAAGAGCTCCCTATTTATATTGGAGAACCCTTTTTATAAATAACATAAGTTTAACCTAACTTGTAAGCCAAGTTTACTTGCAGACCAAGTAAAATGGTAATTCCTAAAACCCTAGATATAATCTCCTTGGTTTTCTCTCTCCATTAATTCTCTTCAATATGGGCTTGTCTTAAAGATAATGTAAATGGGCCTGAAATGTGACAGTTTATTATTCCATAACAAATTATTTATTTTTAAATGAACTTGCTTTTCTTTTTGTTTTTATTTGTCTTTATCTATTAAGAATAGTAGAAATTTGTTTCAGTTTTGATGCAAGTGATCCAGATGGAAAAATCTTATATCTTTCTTTCAGGATTTGCTTAATATGAAGGAAAGAAAAAGAAATTAATAAAAAGAAAAAGATTGGTAGAAAAATGAAAGAAAATATAGGTAAGTAAGATGATTGATAAGTGTTACTTTATAAATATTAATTAATTAGGTAGTTGGACATTGTAAATCATCTAAACTTTCTTGAAGAGTAAAATGCTTACACTGATAATTTATAAAAAAAAAAGATAAAAATGTTTTTCTTCCCTTTATATATTTGGTAAGAAAGATAGAAAAGTGATATTTTTCTTCCTCACTAGGCGGGCCTCTGAAGCTGTGGCACCCTTAAAAGTACTTGCCGCACCGCCAGGCTAAAAGTGATGCGGGACCATAATGGAGGCGTGGCTGATATAGATGGGAGACTGATCAGCAGGCTGCTGGGAGGACCATGGTAAGTTAGGAGTATAATGAGGCCGTGTCGATGTCAGCATCGGCAACAATGGATGAACAGGTGGTGCAGTGCCAGCAGGTGGATAAGCACCACTAGGCATATGCGTGGAAAAGAATCTACTAGCCCAACTATCAAACATCCGCTTGAGGTCGGCTGGCGTATACTGCACCGGTGTGTCAGTCACCGGAGGCGGGGGAGGTGGAACCTTATGATGGAAACTCTGATGCTGGGTCTTGTCTCCTAGTACTACTGGTGGTATAGGTAAATCTGGGATCGCTGTAGTCTCTGGATCGGTAGTAGGCTGTGCCTCAGGTTGCCTACATGGACGACCTCTTCTCTTTGGTACGAAAGTGTAGGTGGTGTTCTTTCTTCTAGGTGACATGGTGCATGCTACATAAAATCTTGGTTAGTAATCTTAAATATCTCTATATTAATCATACCCTATACCTCTATCCCAAAAATAAAAAATCTCAATACAATGTGAACTCCCCGGCTCGATATAATATAGATATAACGTATATTTTAAAATTTACTCTGATACCAATCAAATTGTCACGGCCGGACCCGAGGGCTCAGCCACGTGACAATCGCCGTACCACCTCGAGATGTGTGCCTCGAAAGACAGGCTATCCAAGATGGTACCAGGCATAAATAAGGGGTACTCGAGCAATAATTGAAAATATATAAGAAAACAATATAGAAAATATCATAAGATGTTTTTATAATATAAGTGGCAGGTTTACGGTGTAAACATGCACAGGAAAGAAATAATAATATAATAATATGCAATACTATTCCAAAGCCAAGATTCACGAGGAATCTAGGTGGAACTTACAAAATAATACACGCTGGTGATATACCAGGATCACTGTCCACTGGGACGCCTGTCATTCGTAGCCTGATAACCTGACAAAAATAAGTGAATGGTGTGAGTATAAATATATGTACCTAGTAAGGGACTCAGTTATAATGATCGATCACCTCAGGCTGTGGTAGGTTTACGGTGCAAACATGCACAGGAAAGAAATAATAATATAATAATGGGCAATACTATTCCAAAGCCAAGATTCACGAGGAATCTAGGTGGAACTTACAAAATAATACACGCTGGTGATATACCAGGATCACTGTCCACTGGGACGCCTGTCATTCGTAGCCTGATAACCTGACAAAAATAAGTGAATGGTGTGAGTATAAATATATGTACCTAGTAAGGGACTCAGTTATAATGATCGATCACCTCAAGCTGTGGATATGAAATAATCCAAAACTCTTTTAATAAACCATTTTATGAAATCATATGAAATCCCAAGCCAAAACAAATAACAAATCTCGAAAAATGGGCTAGCATCTGAAATCATTCTAAAGGTACACCCGTGCACTTGGGTTCCTCGCTAGACCATCAAGGGCTAAACTCATATCTCAAAATCTTTTTCTTTTATTCTTTGGCCCGTTCCCTTGACGCTGCCATCGCTGTGGTGGAACACAGCTACATTGAGCCCTGGCGAGCTTTCCTACTCGCCTCTCCCAGGGTCTAGCACTCACCATGCCCCTCAAAAGGCGGTCCATGGCTACTTAGTCGATGGCATGCCTCTCGTTCGGTCCACACTCTCACTCTAGTCAAAGCACCGAGGACCTCTTAATCACTCAACTCCCATAGGTCATAACATCAATAAAAACATAATAATAATATTTCATATAATCTTTTGAAAACCCACCCTTAAATCCATTTCTAAACTCGTATGTGAGGGTGGACTATCCCAAAACATTATAAACATTTTATAAAGCAGTTCATAAAGCAATTAGAAAATGGTTGACCCTTAGTAGTCAACCACTATAATCCAAGCCACTCACTAGTAAGGGAGATTTGTATACTTCCCACTAATCCCCTCGAATGCCTTAGCTCAGTTGCTACCGCCTGATCTCGTACAATCACTACCTAAATAATCAAATTGAAATCTAATTTGACTAATAAAGGCATTCGACTAATAATCAAACATCACAACATGACCTAATTAGGATTTATAGAGTCTCGGAACTAAATTAGACAAGTCTAGAAGTTAATTGAAGTCAATTGGGGTCTAGAGTTATAAAAAGACTAAAATGCCCTTGCTACAATGTAGCTTCGACTCGGCCAAGGCTTACTCCTAAGCGGGAGTGGCTGATTTGGGGAAAATTCCCCAAATTTAGTGAGTCCGGCATCGAACCTAGGCATGTCCGGCACCGGACATGCTCTGTTCTAGGTTGAGATTCGGCCCTCCAAATTCCTAAGCTTGGTTTAAGCTCAATTCAACACCAATCCTCATAAAATTCGAAACACACAATCTTAAGCACTTAAACTAAGACTCTATAGCTTCAAAAATTGAATTAAACAACTAATCATGCATGATTTCGAAACAAAATTCTAAGGTGCAATGAAATTAAGCAAGTAAGTAGTCAAATTGAAGCTTAAAGAGTCTAGAACAACATATCAAGAAATCATCCAAGGGCTGTGGTTGGATTGGAAGATATAGCCCGAAAAACACAGTGACTCCAAGTTGCCAACTTTGGAGATTTGAAGAAAACTTGATGAATTTGATGTTATTGATCTTCTTGGAAGCTAAAGAAGTTGGTGGTGATCATTAATGGAGTGTTTGAAGGAGGACTGAAGAGATGAAAATGGTGGAAGTTTGAGAGAATTTGGATGAATGGGATAGAAGAAGAGAAATAGTGAAAATGAGGGTCTCGAACAATCGAGTGGGTCCGGTGCCGAATCCCACACTGTCTGGTGCCGTAGTCAACAATTTTAAGTTGACTTTGGGTCAACCCACTCCAATCTCCTTGGTTTCCGAACCCAAATAGACCCAATCGACTTTGACTAGAAATTAGGGTTTCTAAGCTCGAAATTGAGCTAAAGGAAGTTCAAAATGTCTAAAGAAAGTCCAAATTCATTTTTTGGCTTTACAACTATATACAATTTCACAACTTGACACGTGTGGACTAGGTCCGGGCATGTCAACTCTCCCCCTTTACAAAAATTTCGTCCCCGAAATTACATTAAACTAATCCTCAAATAGGCGAGGGAAGTCACATCTCATGTCACTCTCGAACTCCCAAGTTTGCTCATCGATTTGTAAACTTTTCCATAATACTCACACCAAAGGAATAGATTTATTCCTCCAGGATCGAGTTTATCGGTCCAATATGGCTACAGGTTGAACCTTGAAGTTTATACTTTTCTTCAGCTTCACTGGTGGTGTCTGAAGAACATGTGATGGATTAGGTACATACTTCCGAAGCATGGATACATGGAAAACATCATGTATTCTGGCCATGTCAGGGGGCAATTCCAGGCGATATGCCACTGGTCCAATCCGTTCAATGATAAGGAATGGACCTATGTACTTCAGATTCAGCTTTCCCGCATTGTGAAAACTGATAACGCCCCTTCAGGGAGAGACCTTCAAGAAGACTTGATCTCATACTTGGAATTCCAAAGGTGTTCTCCTTCATGCACGTACTTCTGATCTCGATCCTGGACTGCCTTTAGTCCCTCCCGAATGAATTTCACCTTCTTAGTGGTGAATTCAATCCCTTTCTTATCAAAGATTTGGTTTTCTCCCACTTTATCCCAGTATAACGGGGTTCTACACTTATTCCCATACAGGGCTTCGTACGGAGCCATACCAATACTAGATTGGTAACTGTTGTTGTATGCAAACTCTGCTAAAGATATGTAGGTGTCCCATCCATCGGTAAACTCGAGCGCTCATGCTCGTAGCATGTCCTCCAATATCTGAATGGTGCGCTCCAACTAACTGAAGGTCTGTGGATGAAAAGCGGTACTGAAGCGGAGTTGGGTTCCCATTGCTTGCTGAAAGCTGCTTAAGAACTGTGAAGTGAGTCTCAGATCACGATCTGAAACTATGGAAGCTAGAACTCCATGGAGTTTAACCATTTCATTTATATAATATTACGCGAATTGGTTCATACTCCATCTCATGCTCACTGGCAAGAAGTGTGCCGACTTGGTAAGTCGGTCCACGATCACCCATATGGCATCAAGTCCACGTTTAATGCATGGAAAACTAGTTACAAAGTCCATGGTGATGTGCTCCCACTTCCATTCGGGAATCTGTAGGGGCTAAAGTGTCCGAAAAGGTTTCCGACATTCCGCTTACACTTTTTGACACATCAAGCATCTAGCCACGAACTTAGCAACTTCTCTCTTCATTCTAGGCCACCAATAATGATCTTTGATGGTTCGATACATCTTGGTGCTACCCAGGTGCATGGCAAATGGTGAAGAATGAGCTTATTGAAGAATGGTGCCTTTAAGGTCAAGGTCGTTCGACATGCAAATTCGGCTTCTGAATAGCAGAACTCCATCGCCCCGAACTAAAAATTCAGATTGTACGCCCAACTGCAACTTCTGAAGCTCTTGTTGCAATCTTAGATCGGAAGCCTGGAGATCGCGAATTCGATCATCTAGCAGCGGCCTAAGTAGAATTTGGGCAATCAATGCACCATCGTGAACGTCATTGGCCAATCAGGCTCCAGTTGGCCTAAGCTCCATTAACAGTGGCAAGTGGACATCTTTGATTGTTTCCAAAAGAGCAACTGCATTCCGGCTCAAAGCATTTCCGACCACGTTTACTTTGCAGGGATGGTAGTTGATGACAAGATTGTAATCCTTGATAAGGTCTAGCCATCGCCTTTGCCTCATGTTCAGATCACGTTGACTTATGAAGTGCTTTAGGCTCTTGTGATCGGTGTAGATACTACAAGTTTCACCATATAAATGGTGGTGCCAAATCTTTAAGGCGAAGACTATGGCTGCAAGCTCCAAGTCATGTACTAGATACTTCTTTTCGTTCGATTTCAATTGATGTGAGGCGTAGGTAATTATCATTTCATCTTGCATTAACACGCATCCAAGTTCTTGGTATGATGTGTCAGTGTATGTTCAACTTGTCCTTTAGCTTTTGAAAACTTTCTTCAGAGGCATCTGACCAGAGAAACTTAACGTCCTTGCGAGTCAATTTCGTTAAGGGTGAAGCAATCACGGAGAACCCATCCATAAATCTCTAGTAATATCCAGCTAACCCCAAGAAGCTTCAAATTTTAGTAGGATTTGTGGGGTGTTTCCAATTGGTGATCGCCTCGATCTTGCTGGAATCCACAAATATACCTTCTCTAGTCACAACATGACCAAGGAATCTGACTTACTGCAACCAAAATTGGCATTTGGAAAGGTTGGCATATAACTGGTGCTCTCGGAGAGTTTGTAGCACTATGCGAAGATGGTTGGCATGCTCTCGTCGATTTCTTGAATAAACCAATATGTCATCAATGAAGACAATGACAAATCGGTCTAGATATGGATGGAACACTCGATCCATCAAGTCCATGAATGCCACTGGAGCGTTGGTAAGTCCAAATGACATCACACAAAAACTCATAATGTCTATAACTGGTACAAAAGGCAGACTTGTAAATATCTTTCTCTCATCTTCAATTGATGATAACCCGATCGTAAGTCGATCTTGGAGAATACTCCAACACTTCGAAGTTGATCAAACAAATCATCAATGTGAGGCAATAGGTATCTGTTCTTCATTGTCACTGCATTAAGCTTGCAATAGTCGATGCAGAGTCGCATTGAACCATCTTTCTTCTTCACAAACAATAGGGGCTCCCCAAGTTGAAGTACTTGGCTGAATAAATCCTTTCTCCAATAATTCAGAAAGTTGTTTCTTTAACTGAACAAGTTTAGTGGGTGCCATTCGGTATAGAGCCAAGGAGATTGGATCTGTACTAGGATAGACTTCGATAGGGGAGTCAAAGTCTCTCTTAGGTGGCAAACCAGGTAATTCATCGGGGAAGATATCCAGAAACTCATTCACTACCAGAATATCTTCAATGTTAGGCTCTTCCACTGAAGTGTCTATTACATGACCTAACACGGCTTTGCACCCTCTTCGTAGCAACTTACTTGCTTGAATGGTGGAGATGATGTTCGGTGTGCCTCTGCGCTTGCTATAGAAGCCAATTATGCTATGATCAGGTTGTGGAATCCTCACTAAATTGTGCTCGCAGTCGATATGTGCACGATATCTCCCTTGCCAATCCATTCCCAAGATGGCATCGAAGTCGGACATTTGCAGAGGAATCAAGTCCACGTCTAAAACAAGATTCTCCAACTTTACTGCACATCTTCGATACACAGTATTTTGAACCATTCTTTCACCCAAGGGCGTATTTACTAATAATTCGTACCCAAGGGCGATAATGGTCTATCCGCATGTACAGCGAACTTTGGTATTCACATAAGACAAAGCAACTCCTATGTCCATAATCATATAAGCCAGTTGATCGAAAATAACTAACACGCCTAATGTCCAAAAATTTTCTAAAGTGGTTACTTTCACTCCACAATCAGCTGCAAACGTGATGATATCTTTATGTGCGAAAAATAACTATTTATGAATATTTAAATATATACTTATCGGTGACTATGTCTGGATGAGCATCGGCATCCTTTTGCGATATGGCATAAACCTGGGTGTGGTGCTGCTACTGTTGGGGTCATCTCTAGGGTACTGAACTACTACCAGCACCAAAATGCTGCCGAGAGGAAGAGGGAGTGGCATAGGAGTGACGCGCATGTTGAAAAGGATGGAATCCCCCATAATTGCTCGGTCCTACCGAAGGCTGACCAAAACTCAGTGTAGGTGGTGCAGAGGCAGTAAATGGACAATCACGTGCCATATGGCCTACACCTCCACACTAATAGCATCCGATCGTACTCCTGCACTGGCCAAAATGGTTTCGTCTGCAGTGTGGACACCGTGGTGCAGACTCTCATCTCTTCTTCCTGAACCATCCTTTGATCACGGAACCGAATCCAAACTTTCCTTTCCCTCGACCACCAGAGTAAGATGGTGGCGAAGGAAGTGGCATCTACGGTGCTGGGGACTTGGTAGAACTATTTTTGGATACCCCACTATAAGAGCTTGTGCCCTTCGACTTCTTCGATGCGAGCATACATCAGAGGATCATTGTCCGTTTGCGCTCGAACCTCCTTGGCTGATGTTGAGTAATCATGGCCTCAACCCACAAAGCATTCTCTCAATGCTGCTCAAAAGTGGCTTTGGGAGTAGGCGTCATGAGCTATATGATCTCCCACCGAAGGCCGTGGACAAACTGAAGACAGAGGGCCTCCTCGGTGATAGACGGAAGATGGTGTGAAAGTCTCTGCAACTCTGTCTCATACCTCTGAATAGATATATCACCCTGTCAGAGTCATAGGAACTCGCTATATCTCCTTATCATCATCTCCTTCGACATGAACCTCTGTAAGAACTCTGTGACAAATGTCTCTCAGGTAACTGATCCAGTGGCTTGACTCTCAAAGTTGGTCCACCAACTCAGCGATTGCTCCTGGAGATATCAGGTAACAACACTCACTCGCTC
The DNA here is from genome assembly GCA_030664755.1 of Microcos paniculata. Lineage (NCBI taxonomy): Eukaryota > Viridiplantae > Streptophyta > Magnoliopsida > Malvales > Malvaceae > Microcos > Microcos paniculata. The sequence continues at coordinate 33,731,655 of CP131456.1, read as the reverse complement.
CTCTGAGGTCATGCCCAAACCCTTCGTATTCTTGGTAACAAAGTGCAACTAGTCCCAAGCTGCATCAGCAGAAGTGTTGGAGAGTTTCAGAGTGTCCAATCCTTTCAAGATGCGAAGGAACCTCATTAGGCGGGTCTCTGGAGCTATGGTACCCTCAAAAGTACTCATCGCACCGCCAGGCTAAAAGTGATGCGGGACCATAAATGGAGGCAGTTGCTGATATGGATGGGTAGACTGATCAGCAGGCTGCTGGGAGGACTATGGTAAGTCAGGAGTATAATGAGGCCATGTCCGTGTCGGCATCGGTGGTGACGGATGACGAGTGGAACAGTGTCGGTATGTGGATAAGCACCACTGGGCATATGCATGGAAAAGAATCTACTAGCCCAATTGTCAAACATCTGCTTGAGGTCGACGTGAGTATACTGCACCGGCATGATAGTCGCTGGGGCAGGGTGACACACCCGGACCTAGCACGACCTTTTCGTATGAACGGAATAGTGCAAGATGACGTAATAATTAAACAATATGTCGGTCCGGCTGTGTCAAGTCAGAAGAGAAGTCAAACTTAAGATAAGACGGAGTTGGATGATGAGATTGGTGACCATGCATGGAAATACTAAAATAGACTTCTTTAAGTCTATAGCCAATGGATTGGACGTCCATTAGTGAATTGGTCGGTGGATTGAGCCAATGATCAAAGTCTGGCTCGGGGACAGAGTAGACCCGGTGTCGGGCCTTGCTATAAATAGGGGGAGATGAGCTCTCCCCCTTTCATTTTCTCTTCTCCCTCTCTTCTCTCCTCTCATTTGCTCTATTGGAGCAATTTTGAACTTTTGGCCGACCCGGACAAACTGACTGCAGAATCAAGGCGAGATCTTGGTACGTTGTTTTTAACCCATTGATCTTCATTTTTCTAAGTTTGCACATATCTCCATGCATTGGTCTAGGAGAGATCCAAGCTCAAATTTAGGTTTAGCTTTATAGTTAGATTTCTACCTTAGATTTGAGATCTAAGAACTTTGAGCTTGTGATTCTCGTTTCTACTCCGATAAATGCATCATAAGAGATGAGAGGAACCTCCATCTCGAATTTCATGTCAAACGGTGGACCGAGGGGCTCGGCAACCGAGGAAAAGCCTCGGATCCTAAGGCTGCCGAAAGGCTCCGAGTTGGAGCCGAGTCTCTCCCACGTGGGAGAGACCTGCAGCCCAGGTCCCGTGCAGGACTTGGGCCTGTCCCGCGCCGGACTGGGCCTTTTGGCCCAAACCGGGCGGTTGGGCTTTGTTGGGCCCAATCCGAGTTGGACTTGGCCCAACTCACATGGGAAGGGCCTTTTGGGCCCAGAAATAGGCCGGGCCTGACCCAACCATATGGGGGGGCCTGCTTGGCCCAGACCCGGGCTGGGCTGGGCCTGAGTTGGCAGTCCATGGACCTCCAGGGGCATTTTCATAATTTTTTACCAAGTGTCCGATTTTTACCCTGGAACCTCCTGAACACTTATCTAAGTCCCGAATCACATCCAAACCCAGTCTTAAGTCATGTTAGAACCTCGTAGGTGCATTCATAAATTTAATTATGAAGAACATATATTTCCGTGCACTAGGGCTCCGGTTGAATCGAGTGCGGCGATGCGCCGGAGGTTAAAGCTACATGGAGCGCTTGGGAGTATACGAATCTTCCAATACTATGAGTGACCTAGACTTCTCTATTTAGCCACTGGGGAAAAAGGTTTTAAAAATGATTTTAAAAACATAAATGTTTTCAAAAAGGTTTTGGGATACGGGAAATCCACACACATACACTTGTTTGTGATATACCCACACAGTGAGTGGGATGTTTTAAAAAGAAATATAAAGACTTATGTGTGTGTGTTTATATATTTTAAAAATGTATGTTTTATACATATATATGTAATAATGAAATATTATAATTATGAGTTTTAAGGGTGCTACACCCTTACGAGATGAGTGTTTGAGAGGGATACTCCTCGGGCTCCAATATGTGGGAGCGTGGACGAGTTGGAGAAAGCATGCTAGATTCTCAGCTGTGGACCGCCTATTGAGGGGCACGGTGAGAAGAGACCTGATTAGAAGAGGGACGTAGGGAAGCTCGCCAAGCTCCAGTTCGCTGTGTTCCACCACAGTGAGGCACCACCTAGGGAAAGAGCTAGAGAGATAGAAAAGAGAAAATATTCTTGAATGAAAAAAAAAGAGATAGCCCTCGGTGCAGTAAGGCATAAGACGACCGACGGGTCACGCCTTCAGTATGATAGAGATGCCAGCCCACTTTATGTATATATATTTATTTATTTTAAAATGTTTTTAAAAGAGGGTTCTCAGCAGGAAAACCAGAAAATAGTTTTCAAAAGAAAAATAATTGTTTTATTATTATTTTATTTTGGATTTCCCTTATTCGCCTTAACCCAGATGGAGATTCTTAGAACCTCTGTCACTCACCTGTATCCAATGTGGATGGATGCAGATCTGCGTACGAGGTCAGCTGGTAGGTCAAAGGCTCACTAGGAGGCGTTGGTGGTTTAGGCTTAGTAGTTTTTTGCTGCATAGGTATTCCTTTTAAATTAATCCACTGGTGTACTATTTAAGTTTTATTATTTTATTAAATGATTTTTAATTAAAGTTTGAAAGGTTTTGCAGTGATGGTATCCATTTATTTGCCTTGCGGTGCTTCAGGTGCGTGAGTGACCGGCATGTACTTCGAGGCAACGTGGCGGTTGCCACGTGGCCGATATGGGTGGGTCAGGGTGTGACAACTTTAATGTTATCAGAGCATTTAAACGATTATAACTGTGTTCAAAACCTATAAAATATTTTCGAAGTGTTTTCAAAATGTTTTCAAACGTTTTTGAAGTTAGTGGATTAAATAGGTTTAGAACTCCAGAGTTCGAGTATGTAGTTACTCAAAAGCATCTTAAATAATAAAACCTGCTCTTAGAATACCTTCTTTAGCAGCGAGCCACCAGATAGTGTTCTCGAGTGTGGTCTTAAGTGAGAAGACATCACGACCACCCTTTTCCTCGAGATTCATGCAAGTAAAGCACGCTATCCAAGAAACTCCCTAAACCTAAATTTTCAGCATTTAATGTTCCTTCTATTCGACAGCTAAACTATGCAAGGGATGGTATTTCCCTTGAGATGACCAGATAGATGATGTCTCGTCCAATTCTCCGAGGAAGCCTAGTTAGAGGCTTACCAATGGAAACTGGCTCGATGCCCACAACCTTCGATGTTCAATCTTTGAAGTTGTGAACATCGAGGCTCGCTAGTAAGCAACGAGTTTGAAGCTTAAACTAGATACGTTCCCCCATTCTTTAGACTAGTGACGTGTAAGAGTTGGGAGGCAGCGAAACGACTACAACAAAGCAAGGGGCCAAGGTGGGCATAACATGCGTGAATGCTAACGTCACTTCTCTCGTTTTCTGCACCGTTGGTGTGTAGCCTAGGTGAGAGAGCGTTGGGTTAGGATGAAAGAAATCGAGGGAGTCGATCATGGAAGACGTGGTTGACCAAAAACCTCAGGACGTGAGATGAGGCATCTAAATAACCAGACGAAAGATTGAGGAGGACCTCACAAAGCATCAAATGGAGATGAAGTTAAGTGATTGCCGAAGAGCCCACATGTTGGCAATTCTGGTGGGATAAGCCCACAGATTGCCTGGATGATGGTATGGGAAATGAGCAAGAGGTGAGAGAGGAGTTGTAGCAAGGACTAGCTGGCTTCCTTTGTACTTAAACAGTGGTGTGTAAGTGGTGGAAGAAAGGGGGTATTGGTGGATGAAAGAGAGTTCGTCTGAAGTTAATCGAGGAGAGACACCCAAGGAAATTGGAAGAGAAAGAGTGAGTCCAAGATCTCAAGAGGTGAGATATGGGAAGATCACTTGAGGATGTGAAAGGATTGATAAGAGAAAACCCTAAAGGATTCAAGGATGGTAAAAAGGAAGAGTAAGGAAAAAGGAATAAGGGAGAAGCCATTCTTGGGAAATGGTGAGGAGGAATAAGGCAAGGATCACAAAATGGAAAACGAGAGAAGAATGAAAAGAGATCACATCCAAGTGGTCAACGAGTAATACATCCATTACTACTTGTTTGACCATTGGATACCAATGTTAAGAAGGATAATGGACAAAAGAGAAAGGAAATGAAGATGGAGGAAGTGGAATAAAAAGAAGAATAAGTTGTAAACCTCCACTCCTAAGGGGATTAAAGGTGATCTACCCCTTATCATCGATTGATAATAAGAGTAAGAATGAGGAGACATCCAAAGGATAATGAGAAATGATTTTGATGAAGACAATAGGAAGTAAGCAAGTGGAAAGAATGGGATGCACGGCAATGATGGAAATGCCTGCATACGTGCTAATGGAGGGCATGCCGAGAATTTTCTCTAGAGTTGAAAGGACATCACCAGAAGGACCTGGTGAGAAAGAAGAATAGGAAAGGAGAAGAAAAGCACGCCTTAAACAAAGGATAAAGAAATGTCGTGATGTAGTGCGGAGGTTTTCTTAATAAAGAAAGAAAGAATAAAACCCTAGGTAAAAAGAAGATCCTAGGCTAATAAAAGAAGAACAAGGCCTAGAAGAAAGAGAGACTTAGTTCAGTTGGTGAACTAAGTATAGGCTGATTAGGAATAGAGCCTTAAAAGAAGAAAAGTATAACACATCACTAGAAAACTATAACCTTAAATAGCGATAATGTTATAATGAACCATAGGTTAATAGCTCCAAATGACTGACCATGATTACTAAAAGGATAAGACTAGGAAATTAGGGTTAGAGACAAAACCTAGGTAGGTAACTTAGAGATAGATTAAAGAAGAGCATAAAAAAAGGAGATTAAAAGAAGCTTAGAAAGAGGACTAAGAAAGATCTAATGAACGAAAGTGTATAAAAGACATAGACACTGATGTTAGCTAAAGAAAGTCAAGCATAATGAACCCCAAACTCGAGTCAAGCCAAGGCAACTCATCATCCTAAGAATAAGTCAAATGTGAGAAAGAATAAACAAGAATGATTAGAGGCCAGAACTATGGAACAAAAAGAGGTTAAGGATATAAATTGGTGGAAGGAAAAGGAAACCCCCGACTGCTTGATGGTGGAAGAAGAGAGAAGAAGGTTTAAATGTGTGAATTGGTGGAAAAGAAAGGAAAGGAAAACCCCTGATTAGTTAGATGATAGAAGAAGAATAAGGAGATTGGATAGAAAGAAAAATTGAAGAAAACATAAGAGAAAGAGCACTCGTAGGAAACGAGTGAACGAAGATGATCGTATCCTAATGGATGACAGGTGATAAGGAATGATATCGGTATAGAATGAATGGAAGAGGAGAAAAGATAAATAAAGAATGAAGATATCAAAGCATGATGGGGTAAACAAAGGTGAAAGGATGATGATTATGAGGATAATGATGATGATGATAATAATGATAATAACAATGATAATGGAAATTGTAGAATAATCAAATATAGAGGATAAGGAAAGTGGATAGACCTAAATAAGAGTCAAAGAAAGGAATGAGGATAAAACAAGGATAAATAAGGTGACAATTAAAACTGGAGAAGACAAAAAGGTAATCAAGCAGGAACTAGAATAATGGTTGGAACCAAGAGAAACGAAAAGATGAAAACAAAAAAGTAAAGTGAGATAAAAAGGGATCGAGGTTAAGGAATCAAGGAACAAGAAGGATAAGTTAAATCTTTTAGAAGGAGGGGAGTAAGCTAACTTTGAGGATAACCTCCCCGAAGAATGATAATTGAAGAAAAGATGTGGAAGATGAAGTCTAACCAAGCTAAAATGGAGTTAGCTTGGCGGACAAGATTGTGAGGCAATGGAGAATAGAGAAAGGTGTTGTTTGTGATAAATAAATTATGGTATCGAAAGAAAAAGAAGAGATATCGATGAATTAAGAGCCGAAGATGGCTAAGGTAAAGGAAACCCACATGTGGAAAGTACGAGATGGGGGGACTGGAACAGAAAGGGTGACAAAAGAGAACCCCGAGTACTCGATGAAAGGAGTACGGGGACAAGGAAAGGAATTGATTAAGCTCATAAACTTCTATGAGCACAACTAGTATGAGCAGCAGTAAGAGAATTCTAACCCCAAGAGAGACAAAGGTGCTAGAAGAAAAGAGGAATAAGGATGGGAATGATGAAGAAAGTTAGAGAAGAAAGCAAAGAAAGGGAAGAATGAAGTCAAGGTAAAGGAAACTTTAGGTAAGACATGAGAGACCACACAAATTGAGGTAAAAGGATATGGAAAGAGAAAGGATATAGAGATGACCGTAAGGAAAAGGGCATAAAGATGACAAGAGCCGCAAAGGGATGCCTAAAGATGGCAATGGACCTAAGAGAAGATCAAGTTAAGTGAAGAACAAGATACCTCAAGAGAGGGGAATGTGAAGATGAAGAAGATATAAAGGATGCTGTACGAGTAAAACGTACATGATTGCCTAGTCTCGTATTGACGGGAAGTCAAAAGAAATGTGGACCCCACAATGTACGTGGGCGGATGGAAAGGAAGAAAAGGATAGAGATGGGGATAAGGAAACCCTAGATAGTACTATTGAGGAAAGGGGAAAAAGGAATCTTCCATTAGCAAAGAAGCTAATGTGAAGGAAAGAGGTCGAAAAGAAGAGAAACACGCGACACCTCCTGAAGTGAACACTCTAAGGAAGTGACATATGAGAGAAAGCCTTAGAGACTAGTGAAATGGCATGAATGGGTATGAGGTCGAGGCTCAAGTGTGATTGACTTGGGAGCCATGTGAGGCGTCCCTATGTGAGAAAGGATCAGAGATAGAGATCTTGAGGATCTCTATGATGACCACTCGAGAGGACCGGCCCAATGTGTGATTGGGGTGTGCATGAGACCACCTAAAGTTCTCCATCCCAGAGAGGATGAGAGATGAGATGTGATGGGCCATGGGCCCTGTATGTGATGTGATGGGCCAAGGGCCCTATGTGTGATTGTGATGGGCGGTCAGAGAATGGGTCAGATTGTGAGAGCCGAGAGGGCATGATCTCTGATTCCTCTGGTATGATATGGCCAGTGTGGGCCAGTGTGTACTGGAGCTTGACTCATATGCCATGAGATCTGAATGGAAAAAGATCAGATAAGGAAGAGAATGAAGTCAGAGGCAAAACGAAGAGGCAAAACTAAGGTAAGGGGGAAAGACAATTAACTCACTGCATCCTCACCGCGGAGGCGAGGGAGTTAAGCGAAAGTCTTTCACGATAGCGTGGTTACAAAGACGACTACAAGACCACAAAACGACGAGAAACGCGTTGGATGATAGCCTCGAAGTGAGAGGCAGTGGTAATGAAAAAGGAGAAAGAACTCCTAAGAAGAATAAGAGGTGTGAAACTTCAAAGGTAACAAGAGGATAGTCTCGTTAAGAGAGACTCTAAGAAAGAACAAGGACAATGTGGAAGAATCGGGTAAGCACGGCTGATGCGGAGGAAGAACCTCCAAATGTTATGATCAAAGTAAAGTGAGCCTAACCCATGAATAGGTAAGGGTAGGCTATGTTAAGGAAAAGATGAGGTTTAAACTCAAGAGTAGAAGAGATTTTGGTATGTTGTTCTTAACTCCTTGATCTTCATTTTTCTAAGTATGCACGCATCTCCATGCATTGGTCTAAGAGAGATCCAAGCTCAAAGTTAGGTTTAGCTTTTTAGTTAGATTTCTAGCTTAGATTTGAGATCTAGGAACTTTGAGCTTGTGATTCTCGGTTCTGCTTCGGTAAATGCGTAGTGGGAGGTGAGAAGAACCTCCATCTCGAATTTCAAGCCAAACGGTAGACCGGGGGGCTCAGGAACCGAGGGAAAGCCTCAGATTCTGAGGCTGCCGAAAGGCTCCCGAAAGGGAGCCGAGTTTCTCCCGAGAGGGAGAGACCCGCAGCCCAGGTTCTACGCGGGACTTGGGCCTGTCCCGCGCCGGACTGGGCCTTTCTGCCCAAACCGGGCGATTGGGCCTTGTTGGGCCCAATCTGAGTTGGGCTCGGCCCAACTCACATCGAAAGGGCCTTTTGGGCCCAGAAACAGGCCGGGCCTAAGCTAGCCACATGGGGGGGCCTGCCTAGCCCAGACCTGGGACGAGCTGGGCCCGAGTTGGAGGCCCATGGACGTCCAGGGGTATTTTCATAATTTTTCACCAAATGTCTGATTTTTAGCCGAAACCTTCCAGACACTTTTCTAAGCCCCGAATCACATCCAAACCCAATCTTAGGTCATGTTAGGGCCTCGTAGGTGCATTCATAAATTTAATTATGCTAACGTATATTTCTGTGTACTAGGGCTCCAATTGAATCGAGTGCAGTGATGCGCCGGAGGTTAAAGCTACATGGAGCGCTTGGGATTATATGAATGTCCTAATACTGTGAGTGACCTAGACTTCTCTGTTTAACCACTGGGGAAAAAGGTTTTAAAAATGATTTTAAAAACATAAATGTTTTCAAAAAGGTTTTGGGATATGGCAAATCCACACACACACACTTGTTTGTGATATACCCACACAGTAAGTGGGATGTTTTAAAAAGAAATATAAAGACTTATGTGTGTGTGTTTATATATTTTAAAAATGTATGTTTTATACATATATATATAATTATGAAATATTATTATTATGAATTTTAAGGGTGCAACACCCTTGCGAGATAAGTGTTTGAGAGGAATACTCTTCGGGCTCCAATATGCAGAAGCGTGGACGAGTTGGAGAAAGCATGCTAGATGCTCAGCCGTGGACCACCTATTAAGGAGCACGGTGAGAGGAGACCTAGTTAGGAGAGGCGTGTAAAGAAGCTCACTAGGCTCCAGGTCGCTGTGTTCCACCATAGCGAGGCACCACCGAGGGAAAGGGCTAGAGAGATAGAAAAGAGAAAATATTCTTGAATGAAAAAAAAGAGATAGCCCTCGGTGCAGTAAGACATAAGACGACCGATGGGTCTCGCCTTCAGTATGATAGAGATGCCAACCTACTTTATGTATATATATTTATTTATTTATTTATTTTAAAATGTTTTTAAAAGAGGGTTCTCAGTAGGAGAACCAGAAAAAGGTTTTCAAAAGAAAAATATTTATTTTATTATTATTTTATTTTAGATTTCCCTTATTTTCCCTAACCTAGATCTAGATTCTTAGAACCTCTATCACTCACCTATATCCAATGTGGATGGATGCAGATCTGTGTACGAGGTCAGCTGGTAGGTCAGAGGCTCACTAGGAGGTGTCGGTGGTTTAGGCTTAGTAGTTTTCCGCTACATAGGTATCCCTTTTAAAGTAATTCACTGGTGTACTATTTAAGTTTTATTATTTTATTAAATGATTTTTAATTAAAGTTTTAAAGGTTTTGCAGCGATGGTATCCATTTATTTGCCTTGCGGTGCTTCAGGTGCGTGAGCAGTCGACACGTACTTCGAGGCTATGCGACGGTTACCACGTGGCCGACCCGGGTGGGTCGAGGCGTGACACAGGGGAGGTGGAACCTCATGATGGAAACCCTAATGTTGGGTCTTGTCTCCTCGTAGTACTAGTGGTATAGGCAAATCCGGGATCGCTGTAGTCTTCGGATCAGTAGTAGGCTATTCCTCAGGTTGCTTACATGGGGGATCTCTTCTCATTGGTATGGCAGTGTAGGTGGTATCCTTTCTTCTAGGTGTCATGGTGTATGCTATATAAAATCTAGGTCAGTTGTCTTAAATATCTCTATACTAATCGTACCTTATACCTCTATCCCAAAAATCAGAAATATCAAAACTATGTGAACTCCCCGGCTCATTATAATATAGATATAACGTATATTTTAAAATTTGCTCTGATACCAATCAAATTGCCATGCCCGACCCGAGGGCTCGGTCTTGTGACAATCGCCGTACCACCTCCAGATGCGTGCCTCGAAAGGCGGGCTATCCAAGATGGTACAAGGCATAAATAAGTGGTACTCGAACAATAATTGAAAATATATAAGAACACAATATAGAAAATATCATAAGATATTTTTATAATATAAGTGGTAAGTTTTACGGTGCAAACATGTAGCAGAAAGAAAGAATAATATAATAATATGCAATATTATTTCGAAACCAAGATTCACAAGGGATCTAGGTGGAACCTACAAAATCGTGTACGATGGTGATATACCAGATCACTATCCACCGGGATGCCTGTCGTCCGTAGCCTGATGACCTGACAAAAATAAGTGAATAGTGTGAGTACAAATATATATGTACCCAGTGAGGGACTCGATTATAATGATAGATCACCTCAGGCTGGGGATATGAAATAATCCAAAACTATTTTAATAAACCATTTTATGAAATCATATGAATTCTAAGCCAAAACAAATAACAAATCTCGTAAATGGGCTGGCATCTAAAATCATCCCAAAGGTATACCCGTGCATTTGGGTGCCCCGCTGGACCATCAAGGGCTAAACTCATATCTCAAAATCCTTTTCTTTTATTCTTTGGCCCGTTCCCTTGACGCTGCCATTGCTGTGGTGGAACACAGCTACATCGAGCCCTGGCAAGCTTTCCTACACATTGCTCTTAAGGTCTCACACTCACTGTGCCCCTCAAAAGGATGTCCACGGCTACTCAGTAGGTGGCATGCCTCTCACTCGATCCACACGCTCTCTAGTTTGAGCACCCAGGACCTTTCAATTGCTCAACTCCATAGGTCATAACATCAATAAAAACATAATAATAGTATTTCATATATTCTTTTGAAAGCCCACCCTTAAATCCATTTCTAAACTTGTGTGGGAGTGGCTGATGTGGGGAAAATTCCCCAAGTTTGGTGAGTCTGGCGCCAGACCTAAGCATGTTCGGCGTCGAACATGCTCTGTTCTAGGTTGAGATTCGGCCTTCCAATTTCCCAAGCTCGGTTTGAGCTCAATTCAACACTAATCTGCATAAAACTCGAAACACACAATCTTAAGCACTTAAACTAAGAACATATAGCTTCAAAAATTGAATTAAACAACTAATCATGCATGAATTTCGAATTAAAAGTCTAAGGTGCAATCTTGAACAAAAATGGATTTTGATTTTCAATTCAACATTTCTCTAAGCTCACTTAACGAAATTAAGCAAGTAGTCAAATTGAAGCTTAAAGAGTCTAGAACAACATACCAGGAAATCAGTCAAAGCCTATGGTTGGATTGGAAGATATAGCTCGAAGAACACAATGACTCCTAATTGCCAACTTTGGGGATATGAAGAAAACTTGATGAATTTAATGTTATTGATCTTCTTAGAATCTAAAGAAGTTGTTGGTGATGATTAATGGAGTGTTTGAAGGAGGATTGGAGAGATGAAAATAGTGGAAGTTTGAGAGAATTCGAATGAATAGGAGAGAAGAAGAGAAATAGTGAAAATGGGGGTCTCAAGCAACTGAGCCCGAGAAATTGAGCTAAAGGAAGTTCAAAATGTCTAAAGAAAGTCCAAACTCATTTCTTGGCTTTACAACTATATACAATTTCATAACTTGACACATGCGGACTAGGTCTGGGCGTGTCATGTTGTGGTCATCCAACATGGGTCAGCTTGTCTAAACAATATTGCTGCTCTTAAAGGAAACGTACTGGGATCAAAGAGCACATGTAAAGCCACTAAAAGAGCACATTTAAATGCTAACTAGTCTTTGTGTTACATGTATAACATGTAATACAACGCGATATTAATAATTATATATTTTTTAAGAATATTATCTAATTTATTTATGATTATATTTATTTTTTCAAATGCATTTGATTACAATAATTTATATAAAAGTAATGTATAAATTAAGTTATCTTGTTTTTAGCATTATAAAATAATGTTTATAAAAATGATATTTAAATAAAATTATTAAAGTGGCTCATGGCATTTTGTACTTTTTAATTGTGTAAAGCCCAATATAAACTAATGGTATTTTTGAACACCAATGACTAAAATCCTTGAAAATCTCAATGTTTAGTTATTTATTTTTAAAGGTCAATATAAAAAATAAAGCCCAAATATTTTAAAAGTCCAATATAAAAGGTAGAGTCCAAATTCAATGACATTTTTGAAATATGTTGGAGAAAAATGAATATTTAATAGGAAACCTCTTGCCCAACTCCCACTTTTATATATATTAGTCACTATCTGTCACATACTTTGCACGTGATACAATATGTTATTAATAATAAGAAAATGAAAAATAAAAAAAATTATAAAAACAAACTACATGAAAATATATGATAATTAAACTTTTTTTTCAAAATAATATGGTAGTAAGTTAATTATGATAAAAATAAAATTGGTCAATTACTATTATCATATAATAAATACATAAAAAAATTTAGTAAAAGATAAATAAAAAGTTTTAATTCAATTTAACTATATCAATCACATTTCTAAAATATATTAAAAAGAAAAGGATATTTTAGGTGATCCAAAAGTTTTTCAATATTCGTACATTTATATAGATTATAGATTATAGGTTATAGGTTATTAATAATAATTTTTTTTAAAGCAAAGTCAAAGGTGGATAGGATAAAAATCGAATCCACGACTTTCTAAATGTTTGTAACATTGGCTGCACTTTAGGAACCGGCTCTTCTCCCTTCTCAATTTGAAATGGAGAGACCTATTAGCAGCGAGATGAACTTCCACATCAATACAAAAAAGAAAAAGGGGAGTTGACACTATAAGAAAAATGCTGTATAGTGACAGATTACAGGGACGAATAAATTTTATCTTAAATTTTGGGACGGGATTTGCCACGATAGAGAAATTCCACGCCAAAATCCGTCCTAAAACGATAGCAGATAAAAATTAGCGACGGATAAGAATTTTGTTTCTAAAACCGTAGCAAATTTGGAACGGATTTAGAGATGGAAGGGTGTAGGGATGGATTTTAGGGACGGAAAGAGCGATCAGAATCCTTAGGATTCCGGGGTTTAGTTTTGGAATGGATTTAGGGACAAAAACGCTGGAAAGTAAAAATTATAATTGGCTAGCCAAAACGATAGGGTTTTGCACTCAGTAGAACTCCCATTTTCTCCGTCTCGCACTCCATTTTCCTTCTCCTTTCTTCTTCATTTTCTCTCATATTCCCTAGGAAAACACTAGAAAAGTGTAAGTTTTTATGGATTTCGGTGGAAATCATGTTAATATCTTCGAATTTCTTTGTATATGATTTCAATTTAATGATTAACATACGTTAGAATTTGGGTTTATGGTGATTTTAGTTGGAATTTAATGATTATTTTGGTGATTTTGTTGCTTACATTAGTGTAAAAATAGTTAGATTTGGAATGTTTAGGGTTTGAGTTGATTGTGTTGTTTTTCTAAATTAATATTAATTAATCATAAACATATGACATAATGTTGAGTTTTTTCTAATTGTGTTATAATTGTAATATTAATATTAATAAGATGATATATCGGTTTTGGTTATTGTTTTGAAATTGATGTTGATTGTGATGCATTTTTTGAATTTTGTTATTATGAAATTAATTACATTAAGGATGTAAAATTTTTAAAGTATGTAAAAATATGTTGAAACTTAGTTGAAACTCATTTAATCGGAATGCTATGATGCGAATCCTAATATATATTCATAGATAGCAATTAATTTGGTTGTTAGCCTATTTTAATTTTATGCAGAATGTAATTGAGTTGAAAACTGTCAAAAAACATTTATAGTATTTGAATATAGGCTCGATGCAGTTATTAACAGTGGCAATTATATTTTGGGGATGTTAATTGAACTAATTAAAATATTTATGTAGGAAAAGTGGATAAATTGATTAACAGTCGACAGTGGATGTATAATCGGAAGGAACCAGAACAAAATGGTGTGAGTGAATAGTTTATGGTCAGTGTGGGAGAATTCATCAGTTAGGCATCGAGTCAAGATGCCTCATGGAAAGATGGAGAAAAAATTCGTTGTCCCTGCACAAAGTGCAAGAATATGCGTTTTTGTTTACCAGTTAAGGTTGCACATCATCTAATCAGTTATGGAGTTAAGAAGCATTATTGGAACTAAGTTAGCCACGATGAACCACCATATAAGATTGAAACTAATAAGCAACAGCAAGAACAAGCACCATTACCAGTTGAGGTGCAAACTGGGGTGACTATGAAGATATGACATGGGATCAGTGTTTGGTGTTTGATGCTGTATGCTCGAGTTTTGTCCACTGTGATGAAGATTAAGCTAGATCCAATAGGGAAGCAGCAGATGAGTTTGGGCATGAGCAAGGGCAAGATCCTTTTATAGGCTAGCATGTGACACATTTAGATAACAAATGGTTTGACATCGTGAAAAATGTGGACAAGCATTTGTTTGAGGGCTCCAATGAGTCCAGGTTGTCCTTTGTTTTGACTTTGTTAATAGGGAAGTCGGAGTTTAACTTGTCTAAAGGTGCATTTTTTTTATGAAGTCCTCGGGAATGTATTGCCTGAAGAAAATAATTTTCCTTCGAATTATTATTAAAATAGGAAAACCATCAATGGTTTAGGTTTACTAGTCATAAAGTTGATGCTTGCAAGAATGGATGTATGTTGTTTTGGAAGGAACATTCCAACTCTGATTGCTGTAGGTTTTGTGGTGAACCTAGATTTAAAGACATTGGTCGACGTGGAAGTAAAACTCATAAAAGGATTCCTACTGCCATTTCGAGATACTTCCACTAACTCCCTGGTTGCAACGATTATACCATACCTCGGCTACAGCGATTGTACCATACTTCGGCCACAATAGAACATATGACTTGAGATGCTACACATGAAGCTCAAGATGGGGTTATGTGCCATCCGTCCGATGTTGAAGCATAGAAACATTTCGACAAAATATATCTTGATTTTGGTTCTGAGGCTTATAATGTTAGATTGGGACTATGCACAAATGGTTTTGCACCGCACGTCAGTTCGAAAAGACTTATTCTTGCTGGCCAATTATTGTAACTCCTTACAACCTTCCTCGAGTATGTGCATGAGGAGCCCTTATATGTTCTTAAGACTGATTTGCCTCGATCCGAAAAACCCAATGAAAAACATAGATGTTTTCTTACAACCTTTGATTGATGAGTTGAAGCAATTGTGGGAAGATGGGATTGCAACATATGATGTTTCAAGGAATGAGCATTTTTGCATGAGGGTTGCTTTAATGTGGACTATTAATGACTTTTCTGCTTATGGAATATTATTCGAGTGGAGCACTATTGGAGTTCTAAGTTGCCCTATATGTATACAAAGAGGAGAGCACTCGTGCTTCCACATAGTAGGAAGGTGACTTATTGTGATTGTCACAGGTCATTCCTTCACTCTGATCATCCGTATAGAAAGGATAAAAAGTCTTTTCGTCGTGGTTGAGTTGAGAGGATGGTTGCACCACTGAGGTTGACAGGGAAGAAATATATGCACAAGTTTGGCATTTTGGATCCCTACCATGATGGATGATTCGATTAATATGCTTGATTATTACGGCACTCATCACAAATGGACAAAAAAGGAGTATTTTCTAGGATCTTCCTTATTGGAAAATAAAACTGATCCGCATACTAAAAAACAAAAAAAAGAAGAAAACAAGTGCCAAAAGAAAATAAAATTTTAGAAAGAAAGGCATTGTTAAAGAAATGACATCTCTTTATTTGAAAAGAAAAGAAAAGAATGAAAAAAAGTTGCTGATTTGTTGATTATGCCAAGAGTTGGGCTATTAAAAGTGAAATCTAGCCATAGTTTTAAAGAGCCAATGTTTCACTAATCTTGAAGAGGACTTTTGATTGAATTCTTTTGTTCCTTTCTTTCTTAACTCACTTACCCTATGGCCCCATTACAACCTTGGTTAAAATATTTCTTTCTTTCTTGCATTACATGCATATGGAGTAGTGGAGATTGGATGTATTTGTAAATTTATAGTAAACATACTTTTATTTGAAATTTGTGTGTAACCTTTGCTTTAAACATTTGAGAAAATAAGATTTAAAACCAGCAAGATATTTCCTTATTCATGTACATTTGTTTAGAGATTGATGTATGCTTGATATTAATAAAACTTGCTAACCTTTTCTGTCTTATTTAGTCTTTATTATGCTTATTTACATTTGTATGTGTGATCTTTCATTTAACTTATGCATCTTTCTTGATTGTGTTATGACTATTGTTGTCCAAAGAAAAATGTTTGTGGCTATTGTTCTTGGTAAGCCCTCAAAAGATCATAACTCCTCTTACTAGGGATAGTCAGGTCTTTAATATGGACTTGTAGTTCAAGATAAAAGCTACTGTGTTCTCCTACGACAATGGATAATAAATTAGATTAGGATTAGTTTAGTAATAAGGTGACGTTGACTTAATTACTTGAGGGCAAGCAAGGTTAAGTGTGGGGGAATTTATTAGTTGAATTTTCATTGATGCTTTGATTGGTAATTCTTATGATTATGAGCAACTAATTATCTAATTCTTCACTAATTCACTTCTTTTCATGTTTTAGGTGTCAATTGAGTGAAAATGTTAAAATTGAAGTGACAAAAAGTAAAAACAAGCCAAATGGGAAGACAAGTGCTAAAAGTCCAAAGTTGACAGTCCTGATAGTTTAGATAGATATGAAATATGGCTAATTTTCACCATCTTAAAGCTCTGATTGTCTTTATGGTCTTCATGAAAGTTGTAGAGAACATCTTGGGCTTCTCGGAATGCTAAAGAATATTGAAATCCAAGTTCATTTTGCAAATATCTATTTTGTCGAGGACAAGTTCGAGCCGATTTGCTGTCATTACTCGGTCGTTAGCTGAAGATGCACCTGATGTAGGTCCCATTGAAAAATGTCCCTCAAGCCTTCTGTATATAGCCGGTGGCTGGTGTTAGAGCAAAAATTGTACAAGTATTTGCATTATAAGTTGGTTGAAATAGACACCTAAGTACTTTAATTAATCACTAATTGAGGTGTTTTCCAATTATAGGTGAAATAATGGAGAAATTGCAAATACATGTTAAAATAGTCCATTTTGGGATTAAAACAAAGAAGAAAGTTTCGAGCCATTGAGAGTCTCTGACGCAGCTTTTCAATAGCTGTTCATGAGTTCAGAAGTCAGGAAGCAGAGAAACCTAGCCATTTAGAGGCTACGCGAGAGCCTCTCAGTGGTCGAGTCTGACGTGGTTAAGATAGAAGTGCTTTTTACGAGAGCGGTTACAACAAAATTTCGAACTTGAATTTGACTCAATCAAGCCACAAGATTTCTCCCATGTGCTAATTAACTGGGCTAAGGAGCTGGAAAAGACATATTTGCCATCACTTAACTTTGTAATCATCTTTTAGGAAAGGATAGATTAGGAAATTAACAACTATTAGTTAGACTATAAATACCCTTAGTTCTTCTTCGAAGAGCAGTTTTTGAGTTAGTTTTTAAGCATGTAAAGCTTGGTTCTCTGAAGATTCAAGAATTCTCTCAACTTTCATGGAGGTTTCTTCTTCTTCGATGAATGGCTAAGTACTTCTAATCCAATTTAGCTTGTAATTGTAATTATTCTTCAATCAATGGTAAGATCTTGAACTTAAAGCTTTCAATTCTATTGTATTCTTTAATTTCCTGAGCTAATTGATCTTGGAAGTGTTAGAGGTCAAGTGATTTTGGGGATTCTTGATGTAATGACGGCCACATTGCTTGGGCTTCTTCAATTCACTAGCTATTCTAGGCAATTTGCTATCCGTAATTGTAGATTTTGCTTAGAACCGAGTAGCAACCAAATCTTAGATTAGATTTGGGGAAATTGAAGGGGAGAGTTACATAGAGATGCGCTAAGCTCACATGGCTCTAGTTAGCTAATATTGCTCTAGATTGTAATACTCTCTTGTGATTTAAACTTATAGCCGCTAAGGAATAGGTTGATTACGAGGGAAGAGAGTTAGATTGAGTGACCGAGCTGGCTAACTTCAACGATTAAGGAGTGATCGGGCTTAGACGAAACTGAAGTACCTTAAGCTACGCTACCTATAATAGGATTGGATGATTAGATTGAAGATCAAGGATCAATGATCCATTAGTTGAAGTTGATTATAGTTACTTGCTAGATTGGAGCTCAATTACTCTAATTTCCTTTTGTTACTTATTGTAGATCTTGTTATTAGTTTAGTTAGTTTCTTAGTTTCGAGATTGAAATCCAAGCTACTCTACCTCCAAATTCTAGTTTACATCTCATTTTGTTTAGTAGATTTCTAGTTTCTGTTTTATGAGCCATTGTTCCTTTATTTGTTGTTTTGATTATAGTGAAGAGTGTATAGAGAAATGTAACGAGCTCCTTGTGGGATCGATCCTTGCTTCCCTAGCTATATGTTAGTCATGTAAGGTTTATTTTGGAAGTGCCGCGACAAGCTTCACTAAAATTTGGCACCATTACTGGGGAGCACTGCTTTTACATTCTTTTTACCTTTTTCTGCTATAATCTATTTTTATGATCTTTTTAATTCTGTTTGGCTCTATTTTTGTAGTTGTAAACTGACTCTGTAGTGTTTTTGGTATTATAAGTGAGTTAGGAATTCTTGTTAGTAAGTGTGATAGTTGATTTTGTGTCCCTACTTGCTGTTCGGATAGGATTGTAGTTGTTCTTATGTGTGTTGCTGTATTGATTGTTAGTAATAGTATGTTTACTTATGTCTCTTGATTAGAATTTGTTCTTGTGTTGCTGCCCCTATTTTTCTTGATTTTCTTCTGTTTTTGTTAGTTTAGAACTTAGTTGTTTGGTTTTGATTCAGCTCCTTTACTTGTTTCTTCTTGTGTTTTGCTTTTGTTCCTTTTGATTCTTCTTTTGTTGTTTGTGTTTTTTGTAGAAATTTGGCAACAAATTGAGTCACCCACCCACTCCACCCTTGAGCTCATTTTCAGAATTGTTTAACATTCCAAAAGCTCAATGTCTTGGCCTTACAATCTATACCAAAGGAATGCATTCAACCATTATTGGGAGGACTGGAGAGAGGAAATACAAATCATTCAAATCATCAACATAGAGAAGAAACACAAGAGCTATCTTATTTAAGCTATCTTATGGAAACAATATCTGAAGTTACTACTGTTTCAGAGTCTCAAGAGGCTCGAATTCAGCAACTACGTGCTTTCATGGATGAGCTAACGTGCCAAATCGATGACATGGTTGTTTCTATCGAAGCATTAAAGGTTTCAATGGAAGAAGATAGGATGGAGGATGGTTATTGTGATTTGGATGATGAAGATGAGTATAATACTACATTTATTGAGAATGTAGTACATAAGCCATCCATGAGCATCAATTTTAAAGATTATGTTTATATTGATGACTGGAACTCGAATGATAAGGCTGAGGTGTGGAGACCAACTGACGATGCAATAGAGAATCTGGAGTAAAACCCAGTTAGAGGCTCTATAAAGGCAACTGAATGGCAGACATCGAAAACTAAAAAAGCTGCAGTTTGGCCTTTAAGTTCAAATGTGGATAGAAAGCCAAATCCTAACCCATTCAGAGGCTCTGAGAAGGTCTTTCAACGGCCTACATCGAAATCTAAAGCAGAAGAGGAAAATCTCAAGCCATTCAGAGGCTACGAGGAAGACTCTCAGAGGCCAAGCTCAACATTTGTATCACCTTCACCTCTTTGCTCCATGCCACTTAGAGGCTCTAAGCAAGTATTTGAGAGGCTATCAAGTCAAAATATATGCAACAAGGAAATTGAGGCATCTACGTCCTTATCAAGCTTGAACTCTGAATCCGATCAGCAAGAGGTAACTAATAACCTTGTGAATTCTAGCTTCAATGCTAATGCGTGTGTTCCATCATTTCCCTCTAAAATAGAAATGGATTCAAAGGAGAATCATCATACACCAATACTTGTTGAAGATCCACTACTAGAGCTTCATTTTGAGTAAACTTACAATGTCCTAGTGTTTACAACAAGTGTGGGGCAGAAGATGAGTGCCAACATTATCCAGGACACACCCCCACCCAAGTGTAAGGATGCAATAGTTATGGAATGCTTTTCTATTGGTGACCCAGATTTTTTGGGAGTTGAGTCATTCCTTGAAAATTTTGGAATATGGGTGGTTGAAGACCAAATCTTTCATGGTTCCAAATTTTGTAAATCTTCGAAGGAGCTGCCCTATACTCAATTGCTGACCAAAGCCAAACTTGTGTGCTTAAACACTTAAACACAAATCGAAGACAGCCACAACAATGGCCTTGACTATGCTAGCATATCATGGTGTTTTGAGCCATTCATTCGGTTGTTTCTTTCTCATATCCTTTCATATCTTTGTACTTCATTGTCGATATGTTTTGGGGTTTCTATCTTACCTCCTTTTTGCTATAAGGTGGCAGGATCCACCTTGACAAGGCTAAGTGATAAACATGTCTAGCCAAAGACGTTAAATAAAGGTGCTAGTTGGGAGGCAACCCAAAAATTTCATCATATTCATTTTTATTTGTTTTACTTACTCTTCTTATATGTGTAATTACCCTGTTCATGCATATATGTGTTGGAGATTGATACATGCTTATGACTTCTTGGATTTGTGATTTTCTCAATTCTTGATGATCAATGCTGAGTGTCTTTACATTCCTATGCAATTTGTCAATTGGCTTATCTATTGATTTTGATTGAAATTTGAGTGTTGTTGTTTAAAGATGTTGGTTTCAGTTGAAAATTCTGTTTCTTATCCTTAAGCTGGTTTGAGGACAAACAAGGTTTAAATGTGGGGGAATTTATTAGAGCTAAAATTGTACATGTTTTTTCATTATAATTTGGTTGAAATAGACACCTAAGTACTTTAATTAATCACTAATTGAGGTGTTTTCCAATTGCAGGTGAAATAATGGAGAAATTGCAAATACATGTTAAAATAGTCCATTTTGGGATTAAAACAAAGGAGAAAGTTTCGAGCCACTTAGAATCTTTGACGCAGCCTTTCAATGGTTGTTCGCGAGTTCAGAAGTCAGGAAGCAGAGACACCTAGCCATTTAAAGGCTATGCGAGAGCCTCTCAGTGGCCGAGTCTTACGTGGTTAAGATAGAAGTGGTTTTTACGAGAGTAGTTACAACAAAATTTCGAACTTGAATTTGACTCAGTCAAGCCACGAGATTTCTCCCATGTGCTAATTAACTAGGCTAAGGAGCTGGAAAAGACATATTTGCCCTCACTTAACTTTGTAATCATGTTTTAAGAAAGGATATATTAGGAAATTGAAAATTATTAGTTAGACTATAAATAGCCTTAGTTCTTCTTCGAAGAGCAGTTTTTGATTTAGTTTCTAAACATGAAAAGCTTGGTTCTCTGAAGATTCAAGAATTCTCTCAACTTTCATGGAGGTTTCTTTTTCTTCGATGAGTGGCTAAGTACTTCTAATCCAATTTAGCTTGTGATTGTAATTATTCTTCAATCAATGGTAAGATCTTAAACTTAAAGCTTTCAATTCTATTGTATTCTTTAATTTCCTGAGCTAATTGGTCTTGGAAGTGTTAGAGATCAAGTAATTTTGGGGATTCTTGATATAATGACGGCCGCATTGCTTGGGTTTCTTCAATTCACTAGCTATTCTAGGCAATTTGCTATCCGTAATTATAGATTTTGCTTAGAACCGAGTAGCAACCAGATCTTAGATTAGATTTGGGGAAATTGAAGGGGAGAGTTACATAGAGATGCGCTGAGCTCACATGGCTCTAGTTAACTAATATTGCTCTAGATTGTAATGCTCTCTTGTGATTTAAACTTATAGCCACTAAGGAATAGGTTGATTACGAGGGAAGAGAGTTAGATCGAGTGACTGAGCTGGCTAACTTCAACGATTAAAGAGTGATCGGGCTTAAGCGAAACTGGAGTACATTAAGCTTGCTAACTATAATAGGATTGGATGATTAGATTGAAGATCAAGGATCAATGATCCATTAGTTGAAGTTGATTATAGTTACTTGCTAGATTGGAGCTCAATTACTCTAGTTTCCTTTTGTTACTTGTTGTAGATCTTGTTATTAGTTTAGTTTCTTAGTTTCGAGATTGAAATCCAAGCTGCTCTACCTCCAAATTCTAGTTTACATCTCATTTGGTTTAGTAGATTTCTAGTTTCTATTTTATGAGCCATTGTTCCTTTATTTGTTGTTTGATTATAGTGAAGAGTGTATAGAGAAATGTAATGAGCTCCCTGTGGGATTGATCCTTGCTTCCCTAGCTATATGTTAGTCTAGTAAGGTTTCTTTTGGAAGTGCCATGACAAGCTTCACCAGCTGGCTACATTAACAGCCAAGGCTGACTCCCATTGGGAAAACCCTAAACGAAGCCTTATAGCACTATTTGGGTCTTGACACCTGCTAGCCATCCTGGACCCTTCTTGAATTCCAATTCTCATCAATTAGGTGCATAAACAAGGGAAATACAATTGAAATTCATATGGGAAGATGAAAGATTGATTGGATACTTGATTTCCAAGAATCCTGTAAAGATTTATTATGAAAGCCTAGGCGCACACACACACACACATAGGTGTGCACGCACTCACACGCACGCGTACATACACACACGTACATGCACACACACACACACAGAGTTTTTGTTCGGTAAAGATCCAATGTTTTGGAAGTTTGGAAGTTTGGAACTTCTTGCTTTGATAATTTTCAGACTTATTATTTACTTTATTCTACTATTGATGTTTATGCTCTTTTCTTCAACTTAGTGTTTTAATGGATGCTTTTCAACTATTTGTAAGGTTTCTTATTCTTAATTAGTTTACTTTGCAATTGTTCTTTGATTTCTCTATTTTAAGGAAAATAAGCTTGTTTGTTTACTTGATACTCGATACTCCATGAAAGAGAGAGTGCACCGAACAGAGCATGCATCTGACTAAGTAGCCGTCGACTGCCTTCTGAGGGGCATGGTAAGTGGGAAAACCCTGTAGTAGAGAGGTGTGTAGGGAAACTTACTAGGGCTATGATATAGCTATGCTCCACCCACAGCGAATGGCACTATCAAGGAAATGAGCTTTAGAGATAGAGATATATATATATATATATATTATAATGAATGATTTTATAAGAAAAGGTTTTAAAGGAAAAAGAGAAAAGACAGCTTTCAACGATATGAGATACTCAACCGATGTGCAAGGTCGAGCCTTGTTGTGTTTTCACGGCCAGTTAGTTCATTATTATTATTATTATTATTATTGATTTTAAAAGAAGGATTTTGGGAAAGTGTTTTAAAAAGGTTTTCAAAGATAATTATAAAGGTTTTCTAACTTGTTTAGGAATTACCCGATTCCCCAAACCCTATTTGACTTTACATTGAACTGAGGCTACTTACTGAGTACACCGAGCTGTACTCATCCCATGTCCCTTTAATGTTTTTGCATGTTAGATATCCAAAGGCTCACTAGGAGATGTCAGTGGCTTAAAAGTTAGTAGTTCTACTGCGTAGGTAACCCTTCAAGTTAATCCACTAGTACCCAAAATTTTAATTAAATTGTTTTGTTAAATGATTTTGAATTATTATAATATTTCTAATTAAAGTTTTAGTTAACTATTTTGTAACGACTATACTTAACCCATGCCTTACAGTGCTTCGAGATGCGTTAGCGGTCAGCACATATTTCAAGATGTCATGACAGTTGTCACGTCGCTGGGTCGATGGGTCTAAGGCATGTCAATAGGCCTTTCTAGAAAAGTAACACATGCAATCATAAAACATTAAGCATAGAAGAATTTATTATACATGACAGTTTAAAACATTAAGGACAAAATAGACTCACAATCTTCTTCTCTAAGAATTCAAAATTGCTTTCAACTGGAAAGGAAAACTATAATAACATAAAGAAAGAGAAAATATTAAGATAAAGGTCTCTAAAGGAAAGATGAGACACCTTACAAGTAGCGGCTAAGACTTTTTATATAGAAGAGTCAAAAGCCCTAAACTTAACTTGCAAGAAAAGAAAACCTAATTCTAGAAGAATATTAACTAGGTTAAAGTGTTTACAAAGGAATTAAGTACAAAAGCTAATTTAATGGACATGGATAATTGGGCTTCAATCTTATGGAGAATAAGGCTTAAATAAAACCTTTTCCAGCAGCTAGAAATCCTTCTTCAAGTAAGAGAAAACATAGCACAATCCACATGCCATGCACATGCTTCATTAAAGGGTTTTTCTACTCCAATTAGGACTTCTCTCCTAGGGTTAATCCACATCAATATAGGACTTGGGCCAACCTTAGATATATTCAATAATATGTCTAGAATTAAGGCTAAGAAAACAAAAACATGTTCTTGCCCATCTCTAACCCGAAATTGCTTTAAAGCCCAAAATAGGAAGCTTTCTCTAATTTTTGCATGAATTCTAGACCTCATTGTATTTTGCCACGAACTCCGATTTATGCAATCTTTAGCATTCCAAATAGAGTAAGATGTCCTCTACAACTTTGATAAGAACTTGAACTCAAATAAAGACTCTAAGGTTGTCAAACCTGCCGATCTTCACAAACTATCTACATAGAAAAAATCTCAAATTTTCCATATTTAAAAACATTTTATTGCAAACCATCCTTTTAGCATCCTATTACATAAAATCACTCAAAATAACTTAATTAGAGATAATAAACATTTAAAACATCAAAGATAATTAATAAAATATAATAGAAATAAGTGCCTAGCTATCACTATAATGCATGTATCTATGTTTGACTTTGGGCTATATATTTTAAGCTTACTTGTGTGTTTTGCTTGCATGTTCTAAATTTAGCCTGTGAGCAAAATTAATATTAAAAAAATAAAAAAAATAAAAAAAATGAATGAAAATTTAGAAAAAAAAAAAAGAGAGAAAGGAATAAAGGAAAAATCATGCATTTAAATTTAGAATATTTCATGCTCATTAATGATCATTTTCTGCCATGCTAATTAGTGAATTTTGATACTCATTAATTACCATTTTATGCCATATAAGTTAGAAAATTTCATGTTCATGCATATTAATTTTAATTTTATGCCATGTTAGTTAGCTAATTCAATAATTAGGCATTTTAACTTCACTTTTATGACATCTTATTTAGTTAATTGCTTTATCATGCATTCGATTTTTTTTTATGTATCACATTAGATGCTTAATTGCATACTGCATTCTTTATTATTTATGGACATACCTAACCTATGCTCACATGCCTTATTATTGTCTATGTTTGTCCATGTTTATTTTTTGATGATCCTTATCCTATCTTATCATGTATTTAGTAATTAGAGTATCGTTTTATAAAAATCATATGCATGGAAAATTGGAGAGTGTCTCGTAAGTTTGAGGTTCTTAAAGGTTTTCCAAAGTGAAAATTTTACTAATAACCCAGTTGGAAGGATGATTAGGTTTAGGCGAATTTTCATCCCTTCAAAATCCAAAACAATGATTTTCCTTATTTGATTTCCTTAAAAAGGCATATACGTGTCATGTTTATAATTTCCTTGGATTTTCAAAATTTTTAATAAATCCCAATTTTCAAAACCCTAAAAGATCTTTTTTTCCCAAAAATCCCATCAACAATAAATTGAATTTTAATTCGGACATAATTTTGAAAATTCCAAAAATGTATTGTAGAAAGGTTTCAACTTAATAATTAATAGTTGAGATCTTTCTTGGAAATTATGCTTCAATTTATTTCTTTAATCAAATAATAAAAGGAATTTAGTCATTTCAACATTAATTTTAAAATTTTACAAAAAAAAAGGAAGCTTTCAAAAGATCTCAATTTGATCCGTAACATTGAGATCTTTCCAATCAAATTAGATTTTATTTCAAATCTCATTTTTAATCAAAGCCTATTCATTAATAAAAAAGAATTATTCATTTCAACGTTTTAATTTCAAAAATTATTTTCTAAAGATTTCAATTTGATCCTTAATTATTGAAGTCTTTTCAAATCCAATCAAATTCCCTTTCAAATCCTACTTTTTTAATGAAAGCTTATCCCATCAATGAAATAAATTATCCATTATAAAATTTTATTTTTAAAAATACTTTAAGTTTTTTAGAAGTTCTCAACTTGATCATTTAACATTGGGGCATTTCTAATTAAATCTCATTGATCTCATTTTAAATCAAAATCTATTTTCCAAAGGGAAAATCAATATGTATTAAAAGGAATGTATATTCTGACATTTAAAATTCTCATTTTTTTAAAAAAGAATGTTTTAATTCAAAATCACCATTTATTATTAACCCTAAAATAAAACATTTAAAGACTTTTATGATATTAATTTTTGAGTATTGCAGGGGTGCTAATCCTTCCCTATGCGTAAATGACTCCCGAACTCAAAATTTGTTTTTTTCATAGACCATAACATGTTTGGCTTAGGGCAATCTATCTAGATTTACAGTAAGTTAAATGGAGTCATAATAGATGACTAACCAAACCTAAAAAAGTAAATGGTTAGTGGTGACTCCTTTTTTAATTCAAAGTCACAAGCTTTGTTGGGTCTACCCTCGGTAGACGTGTCAATAGGCCCTACAGCTACAGGAATAGTCATCTCTCTAACAACCTTTCTCCTGGTTCTTTCAAAAGCCCTCAACCAAATGACTTGTCGTCATCAAAGACTGGTCTCCCAGTAACTTCACCAAGGTACTGAGTGGCATCACATTCAAGGCAGAACCTTTGTCGATCAACACTTTGGCTAGCATATGATCTTTGCATCAGGTAGTAATGTGCAGTGCTTTGTAATGGCCTCTACCCCTCGGAGGGATTTCCTCCTCAGTGAAAGAAATGTAGTCGGCCACTGTGATGACTCTTATAATATGCTTCAACTTGGCCACAGTGATGTTCTTAGATACAGATGACTGACTCAGGATGCGAAATAGAGCATTCCAATATCAACAGTAGATCTAGCAAGGAGATTTTTACAAGCATTATATTCAACTGTTCAATCACACTATACTCATTTCATCTAAGGTAGTGTCCATTATCATTGGTGATTAGTTTAGCTATTTTCTTCACCACTCTTTCACTGGCCATTTATTAAATTGTGCTGCCTCCACAACCCAATCATTATTGGCCTTTTTTTCTCCTACCTTATCTGTTACAACAATCGTCTTCAAAGAATAGCACCTCCCACTCCTATTATTCCTCAAACCCTAGATATATTATCCGAGTTAGATTCGTTGTTCCGAATACTCGCTTGTTACACTAAACTCTCATACTTCCAAGGCACTTCCTTTTCACTTTGGTAGGGAAAAGGTTTTGACTCATTCAGGACTAGGCTTGCCTTTTGTGCTAGGTGATAGGTGTATTGTATACCTATATTATGAGCTATTTATAAGTTTAATTGGATGATCTTTGCTAATATTATAGCTCATTCTATATCTATTATTCTCACTTTTATCTTATTGTTTGTGGGAAATTTTTATGGCGAAAATTTAAGAAAACAAAGGAGATTTGGGATGAAAAGACCAAAAAGGATGAATAGATTGAAGTTTGGTTCAAGAGAAGTGCATAGAATGAAGAAACATTGAAGCAGACCTGAAAGGGGTGACGTATCATATATGAAACAGCCCTACTTCTTACCTGAAACAGCTAGGGTATCATTTATGAAACGGGGCCGTTTCTGAGCCGAAAAGTGCGATAGTGTACGACATGAAATGGCGCCAGAATTGTATAGAAACGGCGCCGGTTCTATGTTTTTGAGTCCAACTCGATTTAATCTCCTAATTTTATGTAATCTCTCCAATATAAATACCATAGTTTAGGGTTTTTAGAGGTACCAGAGATATAATTTTCGGAAGAGGGAAGCACTCAAGGGAGCAACTTTGTCAACTTGGGAGATTTTCTTCTTTACTTTCTTCTTTAATGCAATTGTTTATTTTCTTTAATATGAGTAGCTAAATTCCTTGTTCGGGATTTGGGTAGATCTTCTAGGGATTTTAATTTAATTATTGTATGAATTGATTTTCTGGGTTAAATATGTTTTCTTTATTCTTAATGCGTTTTATGTCTGGCCAACATAGAATAGATCTTTGGAATTGTATGAAGGACTGAGAGGTGAAATATAATTCGTGCTCTAGGAAAATAGACACAATCTAATTGGATACAAGAGTAATTCAATTTATTGTGATAACCATAATTGAATTAGGGTCATGGAGAAACTGATTTGATTATAATCCAAGGTTCTTAATGTTCTTAGCTAATTAGTTTATGCACTGAGAGGTGGTAATCACTTAGTTAGGAAAGCTTAGGATGATCTGAGAGGGCTCCTAAGTAGATTAGTGATTGTTATTTTAACCCTGATAATTAAATTCATACATAATTGGATTAAATACCTAGAAGAGAAGCCTAAACCCTCACATCCATTCTATTGATTTCTCTTAATTATTTAATCTTTGTTTCTTTAGTTAATTTCTACAATCATCTACTCTTTAATTGTTTGCAATTTGTCATTAATTCAGTTTTCTTTACAAGCTTTACTAGAATTAGTTTGTTAGCTTCTCAAGTCCTCGTGGGATCGATACCTTGGAATACTCCTAACTTTACTACTTGATTCTGTTCTCTTGCAGAAAAACCCCGATCAATAGGGTATTCAATGTCGACTTTGGGAATATAGGTATTGCTAGGTTCGACTTTTGCGTCAGGATTGTTAAGGTTGGCTTTTAAGGAGTTGGTACTGGGATGGTTAAAATAGACTTTTGGGGAATTGAAACTAGAATAGTTATGCCTGGTCTTGGGGTAATGGGTATAGTTAAAGTAGGTTTTTGATTAGAGGATTTCTTTTATCCACATTCTCCATATTAGCATATGTATCCTTTCTCTTTTTCCACATAAAATTCAATTACCCCATCATCCATCATGGACTAAAGTCTCTCTCGAAACTTTACACGATTCTGAATCTCATGGCCTTTGCTTTGCAATGGTGAGATCGCTTAGGCTTTCAACAATGCTCGATATACAACCTCTATTGGGGTAACCACTTTTTCTACTATTCTCTTAACATAAACTTTCTTCTCATCAATAGCATTCACTTTGTCACCCCCATGATTAGGAAATAGGTTCACTTATACATTTGGTTGTATAACAACTTCAAAAGTCAAGCGGCCCTCATCAATAATCCCTTGCACCACTTACTACAACAGAGTGCAATTCTCACTGCTATGCCCTATGGTTGTAGAGTGAAAAGCATGTGTTGCATTGCCGTTGAACAACTTTAGATAATAAGGCTACAAAGGATCGAATACTGTACTGATTCAATCATCTTACTATTCAATAGTTTGGGGGTGTAGCTCGATGTAAGTCACAAGAATATGAGTGAGTTGTTTTTTCTCCTTATGTGCTCTTTGGTAGGTTTGGGTAGCAGGTCTTGGTGTAATGGTATTTTGGAAGGGGTTTGGCTGGCAGTAGCAACTGGGTACTGGTATTGGTTCTAATGTTTGTAAGGTCTGTAGTGTTGCTATGGGTACTGATATTGATATTGGTGTCCCCTATAACTAGTAGTGTGCACCTCACCTTCCTTTTTCTTATAGATTTTTTTGGCAACACTAGATTCCTCTCCCTCAATCTTATATGTCTTAATGGCATTTTCTACCATCTCCCTAATCAACACCATGTTAGTAAAGCTCTTAATAGCACCACCAATCATATGACTATAATACGGCGCCTTCAAAGTATTCACAAACATTCTAATAGGTTTCTTTCAGTTAATAGAGGTTGAACCTGAGTTGCCACATCCACCTATCTTTGGGCATATTTAGTAAATGACTAGGCATTCTTCTTCTCTATATTCTCTAAAAATAATTTGTCAGGTACCAGATCTGTCATGTGCTTACACTGAAGGATGAAAGCTTCAGCCAAATCATTGCATGAATGAATACTATGCCTGTAAATTGATGGATGTGTTTTAGTGCTATAAAAAATAAAACCTTACTACAAATGAAACAAATAATAAGAATAAACAAGGGGATTTTAAGTAATAATAAAAATAATTGAATTAAACTAACTAAACTATACAATTAAATACCTTCAACCTAGTGTTTAAGGATGCTTACAAGCTATTTGAGCATTGGCTTACCAAAAGATGATGTTTAGATTAGAATTGCATTAACCAATCAAGTGAGAACCCAACATCCTCATTGATTCTAATAATCCTAAGGCTTAGATAAGAAATTACTTAAGTTTCATAACAAATCTTTCAACCTGACATTAACCTAAAATCCCAGCCTGAATTCAAGTGCTCAGAAGCATTAATAGCGTGATTATATAAATTAATCGATAATAAAGATTCACCTAGCATGTATTTTTCAAGAGCCCCTTTGATTCTCTTAAGCAAGCAACCTACTCAATTGCTACTAACATCTAATCAAACCATAAATAGTACAGATTCAAATAGATTAGCAAGTCAATTATATAACAAGTAATTATTGGTCACTAACCACAGGTACACACAAAAGGCAAGTAAACAAACAAGATTATTTACTTTAAACCAAAGAAATCAAAGAACAATTGCAATATAAATTTAACTAAAACTAAGAAACCTCACAAATAGTTGAAGAGCATCCACCAAAACACTAGATTAGAGAAGAGATGTTCAAACTTTCATAAAACAATAAATAATAATTCTAAGAATTACCTAAGAGCCCAAAGCTAGGAGCTGAAAGCTAGGGTTTTTCCCATATAAAGAGTATATATAGGAGTTAGGTTTAATCTCCTAAAGAATGTAGGAAATCTCTTTCTTGTGTTTTACTCTATTCATTTCGTTAATTGAATCTTGGAGATCAAGTATCAATCTATCTTCCACCTTCTTCTTGAACCTTAACTGAATCTTCCTTATTTTGGTGCTTAATTGGCTAAGCTTTAGGTCTAAGGAGTGTCAAAGGGCGACTAGGAAGCATTAGAGGCTTGAAGAGTGCCTTAGGACTTAAAAGGGTGGAATCCGAGGCTAGCCATCACTATCCTATCAACTAGAGATGAATGTGCTCGACTTAGATAATCTTTGGTAAAATGACCATTTAGAGGGTGAAACAGAATTAGATTTCCACGTTCTTTAGCATTCCGAAAAGCCCAAGATGTCTCTACAACTTTCATGAAGAATACAAAGAAAATCGAGCCTCTAAGATGGTGTAAATTAGCCATATTTTAGAACTATTCAAATTGCCAAGATTCTCAACTTTGAGCTTTTTGCACTTGTCTTTTCACTTGGCTTATTTTTCCTTCTTTTCACTTTGATTCTGTTATTTTCATTCAATTGACACCTAAGACATAGAAAAGAAGTAAATTAGCCAAGAATTAGATAGTTAGTTGCTTATAATTATAATAATTATCAATTAAGGTATCAGTAAAAATGCAACTAACAAATTCCCCCACACTTAATCAATTGCTTGTCCTCAAGCAAACCTTTGAAACCATTAAAAATTAATGAGTGATAACTCTCAAACGACATACTTGAATGACAAAAACATGAGCATAAAGCAATGAAATTCAAGTAAGAAAACAATAACCAATTGTCGAGACGTTTTACCGCTCCGACGATAAATGAAATGGCGTAAAAAAAATGCTTGGGACTAAACAGTCGAAAAACAATGAAATCGCCACTAACCTTTTATTTTTAATAGGTGTGGTTAGTCACCTACTTGTTTAACTCAACATAAATCTAGAAAAATTACGTCAAGTTTAGGAAAGAAACTAATCTACGAAAAATATTTTAGGTTCGGGAGTCGGTTACGCTTGGGGAAGGATTAGCACCCCCAAGACGCCCGGAAATCGGTACCACGAAAGTCTTGAAAATATTTTACTTGGAAAATAATAATAAAATGTGCTTAAAATCATTTTAAGAATACATAATTTTAAATGTTGGAATAAATATTCCTTTTAATGTAGGATAAACATCCCTTTATAAAAACTAAGTTCGAAATTTAAAGGTTTAATATCGGAATTGACATTCCTTTTAATACGAAAATCCATAGCCCAATTTTGAATTTGAAGAAATTTCCTACTTAGAATGGAGATTCAATTTCTAAATAGGAATAAATATTCTTCTAAAATCAAAGTCAAATTTAGAAATGAGGATAAATGTCCTTTTGTGAAAAACAAAGGTTTAATTTTAATTTTAGAAAGTCTCAATTATGAGAATATTAATTCAAACCTTCTAAAAACATTTTACAAAGAGGTTGGGATAAACATCCTCAAATTCATGTTTTTAAAAATCACGCTAAGAGACTTTAATTATGATTTCTTAAATTAAAATCTCTTAGAAAGATTTAATTTTAAAACAATGTCGGAATAAATATTCCTTTTAATTTAATGAAGGGAATAATTTGACAAAAATTTAGTCTAATAGGAAAACCTTAGTAGATTTAACAAATTAGGACCTTTAGAAAAAACTTTTAAGAAAATGAATGTCCTTTTATCGAATAAAACTGATTTTGAAAAAGAATTTTAAAGATTTAAAGAATAAGTATTCCTTTTTATTGAAGTTAAAAAAGCATTTTGATAAAAATGAAGTTTACTTTAAAGGTCTTAATTAATTAAACATACTAAAGTCCTCCCAAAAAGTATTTGGAAAATTACAAAAGAAAGGAAAAAGAAAATAAATATTCCCTTCCATTGAAAAAGAAGAAATAAACAGAAGAAAAGAAATTTTGAAAGTGGTTTTTTAACAAAATTTGGATTAATTTGAGAGGCCTTAACTATAGTTGGGAAATTAAGATCTCTCAAAAAAAATTTAAAATATGTTTTGAAATTATTGTTGGAATAAACATTCCTTTTAATTTTATTGGGCCTCTTAAACAAGTGATTTTCTTAAAATAAAATGAAAATAAAACATAAAAGCCAAAAAAGGAAAAGAAAAAATAATAATAATTGAGAGGCCTTAATTATAGTTGGGTAATTAAGATCTCTCAAAAAACCTTTTAAAACATATTTTGAAATTAATGTTGGAATAAACATTCCTTTTAATTTAATTGAGTCTCTTAAACAAAAGATTTTCTTAAAATAAAATGAAAATAAAACATAAAAGTAAAAATGGATAAAAGGTTTTGTAATAAACATTCCTTTTGTAAAATAAGGTAATAAAAATTTAGTACACTTGCCAATTTTAAGAAATTAAGGAAATCATAAACATGATATATGCTTTTTATGAAAATTAAATGAGAAAATTATATTTTTTAATTTTGAAGGGATGAGAAATTTCCCCAGGCCCGATCGGACTCCCGATTAGACACAAAAAAACTTCTCATCAGAGAAAACCTTCGAAAAGCTCGGACTCCCGAGGCATCCTCCGGTTACCCCATGTATATGAATTTTTGAAAGTCAATGTTCTAAACTTAATTATACATGAATAGGACAAAGAAACAAGGGTTATTACATATACACAATTAATTGCACAATATAATACGATAAATAAATAGAACATGGGAATTTAAATTTAATTTTACAAGAGTAAATTGCATGATAGCTAATTTAACACATATAAGTAAGTTTAATTTAAACAAACACATATACAAGGTCAAGTATGCAATTTTATACAAAATTCAACTCATAATTAAACAGATATATAAGTAAGGGTAAAAGGGTAATTTTACATGCAAAATAAGATTTTTAATTAGGAAAGCATGCATAAAGGGAAAAACAGTAATTTAACACATGATAAAATTACTAATTAAGCTAACATATCCATGAGGGCAAAGAGATAATTTTATATACAAGCATAAATTTTTGTATTAAGCAAAACACATATTCAAGGGCAAAAAAGTAATTTCTATGATCAAAAATTGAATCTTAAACTAAACATGCATTTATAGAAGCTAAAAAATTCAATTTTTAAAATCAAAGGTTATTTCTATTTAAAAAATAAAAAAGATAAACTTAAAGATTCAATTTTTATTAACCAAGTTTTCATTTTTAATCATGCAAAAATACCCACAAACAAAAAGGTGCAATTTTTATAATCCTAGGTTTAACATTTAACTAAGCAAACAAGTTAATCAACTTAAAGTTATGATCTTTATAATCAAGATTAGATTTTTAATCAAACAAGAATGTGAATATAAGCTCAAAAATGCAATCTTTTTAATCAAGATTAAGACTTTCAACTAAGCAAACATATGGAATGGGTAAAGCAAGTTTCAAAAATAATAAACAAGAATATAAAACAATGAAAGTTAGGAACTTTTTGCATAATCATATAAATAATTAAAAGAAAGAACATATTAACAAAAAATGAAATAAAATACATAAATAACAGAAAGCATCATCTTGAACATATATTAAATTACTTAGCAATGTAAACATCATCATGAAAGGGAAAGTTAATATTTTTATGTACAAAGTTAACATAATAAGGCAAGAATATTGTATTTAAAGCAAAAAGAAATGATTTTTACACATAAAAGTAAAAACTTTACCTAAAAAGGAATGAACTTTTGCATCAAAACTAAAAAAAAAAAATAGTGGCTTTGTGGAGAAGAGAATGATTAATAGTTGAAAATCAACAAGCCTTTTCTCTATTTTCTCTAGCCAAATCTTTTTAAAAATGAAAGAAATTTTTTTTTTGTTTTTGTATTTCGGACTGTTTTTGAAAACAGAGAAAAAACGCCTCTTTTTTTGCTTTTGAAGACTGATTTTTGCCAAAAAAGATCCCCCCCGGCTCATGTGCTGAAAGTTGGCCTTTTTATGCCTCTCTTCTCTTTTTTAATCCAATGGCTATCCCTCTTCCTCTCTTTCTCATATGATGGTTCATAACTTTTAGCCTTGTACTCTCATCTTTGCTCCTTACTTCTCTGCTGTGATTGGTCGCAGTTTGGCTAACTTCATTTTTGTTGTCCTTGTAGGGGTATCCAGCTGGGAGCTCGCAAGAGAATCACGTGGGAATGCATGCTGAGCTGATTGAACTGTTGTTCCCGGTCCATGAGATGCTAAGAAGCACCAAAAATATCGGTAATAATGGCGATGCTAGCCATCACGTGTTCCTTATCACCGCTGTAGTGCTCGATTCTCAAGTTGGAGCAAGTGCTGGCACTCAACTCCACCATAATTTACCAGGTTGCCCACAGCAGAGTCAGAGATGGCGCTTAGGGACTGCAGCACACTGTGCCATCCAATCATACCAAGACCAGCTAGAGGTTCATCCAATATCAATAAGTCCGGGCTTGTGCCAATTGAATTGCAAGGGCAAGTCGACGTTTGTAGCCATCACTTAACGAGCGAGGATCTTTATCCAAGGAGATCCCATTCATTCCAACCCAGTTAATAGCTTTTTTGAAGATTTAGTGCAAGTTACTCCTTCAAATGAAGCCCACCTTTCCGCCTTGGCCAGCCAAACGTTACCTCATCAAGCACATTGTCTGCCACGAAATACCTCTCCGGGAACTGGAAAACACTACCAACTCTTTTGGAGCTAATGGTTTTGGAGACTGATTTGGTTTGCCTTCATTTGAATATCTCAGGATATAAATGGAGCCTGATGTTGGTTTGCTTAACCCTGCAAGTATCTGCAAGAGGGTGGTTTTCCCGCTTCCACTCTGTCCAAAAATTAAGCCAAAACTTCTCTCCGGAAGTGAAAAGCTAACTCCACTTAAGAGATTAATCTGTGTCCCTGGAGGTCGATAATGAACATCTTTAACTTCCAAGCAAGAGTAATCACATGATTTTAAAAAATTGAGTTCTTCTGAAGTGAAGAGTGATTTCGAGGAGAGTAAGGTTAGTGGTTCGGTAATTCTCGAACCGAACAAAGAGGAAGTCGTGGTGCTTGTTATGTTACTGCAACTGTTGCTGTTGTTGATGCTAGTATTTCGATGGGGTCTTTCGGGATCCATTATTTTTCTTTGTTTGTTTTGGGGTTTACTATGTTGAAGCAAAAAGGAGAAAAGGTTGGAAATAGCCAAGGCCAAGAAGATTGAGCATAGTAGGCTTGTTCTCGGACAGCAAAAAGGACCCTATCATGGGATGAGTAGTCAAACCATAACTACTTCCATTGGAGAAAAGGCCAAGGCTGAGACTAGCAGTCAGCAATTTTTTAAACAGCTCAAGCGCTTCTTCTCCAAGACCATGTTGAGCCATAGCCATTATCGTGGATGTCCAAGACACAGTATCTCTGAACGAATGTATCCGATAGCATACTTGCCTTGTAGAATTAATGCTTCCAATTCTAGCATACATGGTAATTAGAGCATTATTCAAAAAAACCGAGGATGCTTGTCCAATTTGTGGTATTTGCATGAATTTGTTTGCCATGATTCAATGAAGTCAAACTTGAACTGACACTCAACATGGCTGCCAGAGTGAAGTTGTTTGGTTGTGGGCCATCTCCAATGCATGAGTATTCAAGCCATTCTGCAAGTATCCAACAATCATGGTTTGTTCTCGATTACGAAGGTGAACTGGCGTGGGAAGTTTTGACGAGGTGGATAGCTGCGTTTGGTGGTGGGCCCTTTTTCTCTTCTTTTTGGCTTGGCTTTTGATATATATGTATATATATATACATATATAAATATATATATATATGTATGTGTACATCTATATATATATAAATATACCTATACATATAAATATATATTTATACATACATATAAATATATATGCACATATAAATATATATATACATATATATACATATTTATATACATACATATATTTTGCATGATAATTGAATTGATTCGGTTCT
The DNA here is from genome assembly GCA_030664755.1 of Microcos paniculata. Taxonomy (NCBI): domain Eukaryota; kingdom Viridiplantae; phylum Streptophyta; class Magnoliopsida; order Malvales; family Malvaceae; genus Microcos; species Microcos paniculata. The sequence continues at coordinate 33,695,059 of CP131456.1, read as the reverse complement.
TCGGCTAGTTTTGCATGGGAGCTGATTCAACTTGGCTTTGGCTTGTTGGTTTTGATTCAAAATTACCTGTGAGGTCATTAAAAATAAAATAATAAGATAAAATGAAATAAAATAATAGTAATAATAATGATAATAAATGAACACAAATAAACTAAAATCAAAAGGATAAGTAAAATGAAAATTTCAAAATATCAAATCAGATTAATTAATTAACTAAGATTAAAAATAAATGTCTACACCAATTAAAAAGAAAGAGTAAAAAGCACTAGCAAACCTAACTTTCCCCCCTACACTTAGCCGTTACTCACCCTCAACTAAGTCTAAGATACATTATTACTAAACTATTCCTAATCTAATTTATTATCCATTGTCATAGGAGAACATAGTAGTTTTTAGCTACAAGCCATATTAAACCCCTAGGTGTCTCTAGTAGGAAGAGCTAGTCTCTTGAGGGCTTACCAAAGATGATACTCACAAACATCATTATTTGGAAAACAATAACTCAAAACACAATCAAGAAAGATGCATAAGTTAAATGAAAGATCATACATACAAATGTAAAGAATCATACGAAAGACCAAAATAAAACTAAAAAGATTAGCAAGTTTAATTAGAATCAAGCATGGATCAATCTATAAATAGATGTATATGAATAAGGCAATACCTTACTTCTTTTAACTCTAATCTCCTTAAGTGTTTAAAGCATAGATTACACACAAACTTCAAATAAATGCATGTTTACCACAAGTTTGTAAATACACCTAATCTCCACTACTCCACTAACCGGCTCAACTAAATTTTACATGCTAAGGTCCACATAAAGGTTGCAATGGGGCCAGAGGGTAAGTAGGTTAAGAAAGAATAGATAGGGAAACCAAAACAAAGTTTAAGAATTAGTAGAGCAAAGGATAAAATATGGGCATATTTTAGCTTGTAATAGCCCAACCTTTAATATAATTCATAACTCCATCAAAATTTAATTTCCCTTTTACTTTTCTTTCTTTTTTAGCACTATTGCCGATCTTCTTTATAGTGTCTTTTTCTCTCTCTTTCTCTTTCTTTTTTTTTTCTTAAAATGCTTTCACATCCATTTCTTTCCTTCTTTTAACACTTTCTTTTCTTTTCTATTTCACTTGGCAAAGTTCCTACATCTTTATTTTCAGCCATGCGTGGAACACATAGTTTCCCCCACACGTATTCCTTTTCCAGCTTTCAAAGAACAAAACAAAATATGTAAGTAAGCTATACTAAAACAAGAATAAGGGTAGAGAGTACTTGTTTTTCTTTTAGGTTGAAGTTCGTTAGGATAAGGTTAAACAAAGTAAGAGGCAAAAAATTTTCATATAAAGCTCAAAGGTTAGCTATAATTGTTTTTCCATGAGGGATGGCTTAATTTGTCTCAAACTCAATCCCCCATACCATTAGCAAATTCAATAAGCAAGTGTCTTATGCAATCTCGAAAAGGTGCATAAGCAAATTCTAGAAACATGCAATTATTGAAGCAAACATTTCACTTAAGAAAGAAAAGAAATTGATGCAATCTCATTAGGCCCAAAATATCTCACAAAGGACACTTAAGTATGATCTTATCCATCTATAAATGCTTTAAAGAAATCTACATGCATGGACCTATTTGAATAAGTAACTAATCAATCCTATTAATCAATCCTAGGCATTTTAATCCATAGAAAAACTACTTATATTAACATAGGCATCAATCTTTCATGTAATTCAAGCATTGTTAGCAGTCTATCCTACTCCTAAAGTAATTAACTCTAACTAACCCCAAATTTTCAAGCTATACCAATTCAATCCCGACATTTAAACTAAACATTGTTCTCAATGTTTGAACAACATATAGGCCATAAAAACACAATCAAGTAAGTAAGAACATATGGACTTGAATGAGTTTAGAAGATGAAAACATAATGTTGAAGATAAGGGTGGGTGGGAAATATATGATATACTTCATCGAATGAGCTCGATCACCATTACTTGGAAAAATTGGAGAGGATTCCTACAAAGATAAACAAAAGGAAAAAAATTTAAAGGTAAATAAGTAAAACTAAAAGTACTAAAACAAACTATATGTAATGCATGAAAGATGCATATCAAGGTGGCAAACCACTAAGGTGGAGGTTGCTTTCCTTAGAGAAGACCAAATTTCCATAAGCTCAAGCAAGAACAATGCACTAGTCTTCCAATTGCACTAACCAGCCCCAATGCAGAGAACACTCAATATTTCCACACAAATTTAGCAATTCAATCTTCAAATCAATGTCTCAAATTAAACCCATGTTTAATCATGAATTCCAACACCAATCAAATTCAATTGCTAGCAATTTTCAAGTTTAATGATATATGCAATTAATAGAAATCTTAAAAACCATTTACAAACCAAAGTGAAGTTGAAAGCTCACCAAATTTCCTTACCTTAAACTTGAATATGTCACCACCCAAGAAAAAACTCAATTTACTGACCAATTTTCAAGATAGGTAATGTTGGTTCAAAGGATGGCTTTAATGATGTAATTGAGTGTTTGAGTAGATGAATTTATGATTTGAAGTGCTAATGTGGGTAGAAATTGGTTGAAGTTGGTGTTTGGGGGTGAGGCTAAAGGTGCTTGAAATTGGGTGAAAGGTGGAGAAAATTGCATGAGAGAGGTGTGGGAAATGTGTAAGAGTTGGGGAAGGGGGTGGGGGCCGCGTATTGAAGAGTCGATAGTTGAGCTAGGAAAGGAAATGAGAGTGAGGAGGGCTCAGTGGCTAGGTAGGGCCTAGGGCCTTTGCTCCACTGTTTCTCTTTCTATTTCGGCCGCAGCCATGCTTCCTCAACTCGAAATAATTGATTTCTACAAGAAACATACTTTGGAATGCTTCAAATTCTCCATGAACTTCACAAACCTCTTGCCAATTGTGAACATCTTTACTCTTAAGAAAATTGCCGCCAAGAAATATGAATAAATGTTCATGAAGCAAGTAAACAAGTGGCAAGTATAATCATAAAAATTTATGCAATGAATGCTCAGGTTATGTCATATCCCGACCTGCCTAGGCCAGCCACGTGGCAACCGCTACACTGCTTCGAAGTACGTGTTGGCCAGTCACGCACCTGAAGCACCGCAAGGCAAAGAAATGGATACCATCGCTGCGAAACAACTAAAACTTTAATTAAAATCATTTAATAAAATAATTAACTTTAAAAGTAATGCCAGTGGACTAATTTAGAAAATCCCTACACAGCGGAAACTACTAGGTCTAAGCCACCGACATCTCCTAGTGAGCCTCTGTACTATCTGTTGACCTCGTATGCGGATATGCATCCATCCACATTGGATACAGGTGAGTGACAGAGGTTCTAAGATTCTCCATCAGGGTTAAGGAAAAACAAAGGAAATCCAAAAGATGGTAATAAAATAAATATTTTTCTTTTGAAAATCTCTTTCTAGTTCTCTAGCCGAGAACTCTCTTTTAAAACACATTAAATAAATATATATACATAAAATGGGCTGGCATCTCTATCATACTGAATGTGTGACCTGTCGGTCGTTTTATGCCTCACTACACCAAGGGCTATCTCTTTCCTTTTTAAAAGATTTTCTCTTTTCTCTTTTTTAACCCGTTCCCTTGGTGGTGCCCTTTGCTATGGTGGAACACAGCGACCTAAAGCCCTGGCGAGCTTTCCTACGCACCTCTCCCAATGTCTCAACTCACCATGCCCCTCGATAGGCGGTCCACGACTGAGTATCATGCATGCTCTCAAACTTGGTCCACGCTTCTGCATATTAGAGCACCGAGAAACACACTCAATCACTCATCTCCTTTAGGTATTGTACCCTCAATAATCATAATAATAATATTTCACATATATATGTATAAAACATATATATTTAAAAGATATAAATACACACACACACACACAAGTCTTTATATTCTCTTTAAAAAAAATCCCACTCTCTAAGTGGGTATATCAACATGCGAATGTGTGTGTGTGGATTTTCCCGTATCTCAAAACCTTTGGAAACATTTATGTTTTAAAAACATTTTTAAAACCTTTGTTCCCAGTGGCTAAACAAAGAAGTCTAGGCCACTCACATTATTGGGAGATTCGTATACTCCCAAGTGCTCCATGTGGTTTAACCTCCGGAGCATCGCCCACACGATTCATCCAGAGCCCTAGTACATAGAAATACGTTAGCATTCATAATTAAAGTATGAATGCACCTATGAGGCTCTAGCATGACCTAAGACTCAGCTTGAATGTGATTTAGGGTTTAGAAAAGTGTCCAGGAGGTTCCGGGGTAAAAATCAGACACTTGAAAAAAAATTATCAAAATGCCCTTGAGGGCCCATGCAGGCCCAGTCTGGGCCAGGCAGGCCTTCCCATATGGGTTGGGCCGTGCCTGGCTCAAGTCCCTTATAGGGGAAGTGGGCTGCCGCCCACTCCAACTCGGGATAGGCCAAGTCTCACGCGGGACTCGACCATCCAAGGCACTCCCAGGAGGGAGTGCCTCACCTCCCGGGCGGGAGGCTTGGGAAATGTCTCTCTCGTGCGGGAGAGGCTCGACTCCTATGCCGGAGCCACCTGGGAGCCTTGGGAACCGAGGCATTTCCTTGGTTTTCGAGCCCCTCAGACCATGGTTTGGCCCAAAAATCGAAACAAACGTTCTTCTCGCCTCTCACGACACGTTTACCAAAGCAAAATCGAGGATCACAAGCTCAAAGTTCCTAGATCTTAAATCTAAGCTAGAAATTTAACTAAAAGCTAAACTATCTTTGAGCTTGGATCTCTCCTAGACCGATTCATGGAAATACGTGAAAACTTAGGAAAACGTAGATCAACTCGTTAAGAATAGCAAACCAGAATCTTACCTTGATCCTTCGATCGGATTGTCCAGATCAGCCAAAAGTCCAAAATTTCTCCTAGAGAGCAAATGAGAGAAAAGAGAAATGAGAGAAGAGAGAAAGAGAGAAAATGAGGGGGAAAAGCTCGGCCTCCCCATATTTATAGGGGAGTCAGGCGTAGGGTTTACTCGGGCCCCGGGTCAGACTTTCTCTTCTCTTTTTAACCTCTCATAATCTTGATCCTTGGCCAAATCCTCTGACCAAGTCACCAATGGATGTCCAATCCATTGGCTATGGACGTAAAGGAGTCCACTTTAGTGTTTCCATGCATGGTCACCTATCCTATCTTCTAACTACGTCTTATCTTAAGTTTATCTTCTCTTTTTAATTAGACACGTCTAGACTGACATATTGTCGACTTAATACGTCGTCCTACACTATTCCGTTTGAACGGAAAAGTCGCATTAGGTCCAGGTGTGTTAACTCTTCCCTTTTTCTAAAAATTTCATCCTCGAAATTAAATGAGGTAGCTTTGGGGAAATTCGGCTTCTATTCGAAGCCTTCCTATCTTTTTCGAATAGTGTTCGCATCACTATCCGCTGCTGAAGTCCATCACACTTCAACTGTGCACTCTGATCATTCTCTTTCTCAAGAGTGGCTTAATCGCCCTTTTTACTTTTGAGTTTGAACCTCATCTTTTCCTTAATATAGCCTACCCTTATCCAATTATGGGTTAGGCTTACTTCACTTCAGTTGTGGCACTTAGTGGTTTTTCCTCGAAGTCTCTCTTGATAAGACTACTCTCTTATTACTTCTGAGGTTCCACACCTCTTACTCTTCTTAGGAGTTCCTTCTCATTTTCTTTGCCATTGCCTCTCACTTTGAGGCTATCCTCCGATGCATTTCTCGTCATTCCGTGGTTTCATACTCATCTTTGTCACCAAGCTATTAGAAAACCTTAGCTTAACTCCCTCACCTTTACGGAGAGGATGCGGTGAGTTAGTTGTCTTCCCCCTACTTTGGTTTTGCTTCTTCGTTTTATTTCTTGCTTTCATTCCCTTTCTTTCTGATTTTCTTCCATTCACATCTTGTGGCGTATGAGTCGAGCTCTTGTATACGCTGGCCCACACTTGGCCATAACATACCCGAGGAATCAGATATATGCCCTCTCGACTCTCACAATCTGACTCACTCTCTAACCGCCCATCTTTATCACAAATAGGGCCCCTGTCCCATCTCATCACATACAAGGCCCACGGCCAATCTCATCTCTCATCCTCTTTGGGATGGAGAACTTTGGGAGGTCTCATGCTCTCCCCAATCACACACTGGGCCAGTCCTCTCTAGTGGTCATCACAGAGATCCTCAAGATCTCGATCTCTAATCCTTCTTCTCATGGGACGCCTCACATGGCTCCCAAGTCATCCATACTTGAGCCTCGACCTCATACCCATCTATATAATTTCTCTGGCCTCTTAGGCTTTCATTTGTCTTTTAGGCCTCTTAGGCCTCTCAAAAAGGGTTTTCTTTTCCCACTGACATCCCCATCATCACGGGATGTAGCCGATCGTACCATGTCATGATCTCTGCGTGCTCTTTATCTTTGTGTTTCTCTTTGCTATGACCTCTTTTCTCCACATTAGCTTATTTGATAAGGGTCGATTTCCTTTCCTCCTTTCATCAATAGTTCTATTTGGGGGTTTCCTTATCCCTGTTTCTATCCTTTTCTCTTCTTTCTCTTGCCCACAGTCCATTGTGGGGTCCACATTTCTCTTGCCTTCTCGTCAATATGGAACTAGGCAATTCACGTACGTCAAACTCGTGCGGTACCTTTTGTAGCTTCTTCATCTTCGTACTCTTCTCTTTTAAGATATCTCGTTCTTCACTTAACTTGACCTTCTCTCCGGTCCATTGCCTTCCTTAGGCATCGTTACAGCTTTCACAATCTCCATACCCATTCCATTAGGGCCATCTCCACATCCTTTCACTTCTTCATACTCCTTAACCTTGATTTACGTGATCTTTCACATCTTATCCAAGGTTTCTTCCACTTAAGCTCAATTCCTTTCTTTTTTTGCTTTCATTATCGTCATTTTCTTTACTTCTTTTTACCTTTAACCCTTTACTCCACTTAGGTGTTAGAATTTCCTTTCTTCTCCTTACACTGGTTGTGCGCATAGAAGTTTATGAGCTTGATCAATTCCTTTCCTTATCCCCGTAGTCCTTCCATTGAGTACTTGGGGTTCTCTCTTATCACCTTTTCTGTCTCAGTTCCCTCATCTCTTGCTTTTCACATGTGGGTTTCCTTTATCTCAACCATCTTCGGCTCTTAATCCCTTGATATCTCTTCTTTATCTTTCAATATCATGGTTTATTTATCGCGAACAATACCTTTCTTTATCCTCTATTGCCTCACAATCTTTCCGCGCCAAGCTAATTCAATTTTAGCTTGGTTTAACTTCATGTCCCACATCCTTTCTTCACTTATTATTCTTTGGGGAGGTTATCCTCAAAGTTGGTCTACTCCCTCCCTTTAAAAATTCAACTTATTTTCCTTTATGTTCCTTGACTCCTTACTCTTAGTTCCTTCTATCTCACTTCATTTCTTTGTTCTCATCCTTTCGTCTTGTTCGGTTCCAACCATTATTCTGGTTCATCCTTAATCACCTTTTCTGTCTTCTCCATTTTCAATCATTACCTTATTCATCCTTGTTTTATCCTCACTCTGTCCTCCTACTCTTTCTTAGATCGATCCACTTTCCTCATCAATTGGATTTATAATCTCCTTATAATTCTCATCGCCATTATTATTCTTATCTTTCGTTCGTTCTTGTTTGTATTACCATGCCTAGGTATTCTCACTTCTTATTTCTCTTTTCTTCTCTTCCATTCATGCTTTACTAATATCATCCTTTACCCGTCATTGATTAAGATATGATCATCTTCATTCACTCGTTTCCTACGAGTGCTCCTTCTCTTATGTTTTCTCCAATTTTTCTTTCTATCCAACCTCTTTATCCCTTCTTCTATCACTTAAATAATCAGGGTTTCCCTTCCTCTCATTTCACCAATCCATACTTTTAACCCTTCTATTCTCTTATTCCAAAATCAAGTAGTCGGGGGTTTTCCTTTCCTTTCACAAATTTATACGCTTAACCCATCTTCTCTGTAGCTCCAACCTCCAACAATCCTTGTTTATTCATTCTATTTTTTGACTTATTCGTTTTATGATGTAGTGCCTTAGCTTGACTCACATTTGGGGTTCATTATGCTCAACTTGCTGTAGCTAATATCCGTTTCTAAGTCTTTTATTCGATTTCTCTTACTAGGTCTTTCTTAATCCTCTTTCTAGGCCTTTTTAAACTCTTTTTTATTTGCTTTCTTTAACATATCCCTAGGTTATCTACCTAAGTTTTGTCTCGAAACCTAATTTCCTAGTCTTATTGTTTTACTAATCCTGGTCAGCCCTTTGGAGCTATTATCACTAATTAAGGTTAAAGTCATTATGACATTATCGCTAATTAAAATTAAAGTTTTCTAGTGATAGATTATACTTTTTTTTCTTTTAACGCTCTGCTCCTATCTATCTTCTGGGCCTTATTCCTCTTTGATTAGCTTAGAAGTTTCTTTTATCTAGTGTTTTATGCTTTCTTTCTTCTTTAAGAAAGCTTCTGCACTACATCACAACATTTCCTTATCCTTTGTTTAAGGGTTTGCCTTTCTTCTCTTGTCCATTTCTCCTTCTTCTTTCTCACCAGTTCCTTCTTGTAATGTCTTCACAATGCTGGAAGAAGTTCTCTTCGTGCTCTTCGCTTACACATGTGTAGGCATTCCTATCATTGCCGTGCATTCTACGCTGTTCGCTTACATACTTCCTATTGACTTTATCAAGGTCATTCCTTATTATCCTTTGGAGGTCTCTTCCTTCTTACTCTAATTATCAATCAATCATAAGGGGTAAATCACCTTTAACCTCTTAGAAGTGAAGGTTTCTAGTTCATCTCTCTCCTTATTCCGTTTCCTCTATCTTTATTTCCTTTCTTTTCTTTCTCCAATATCCTCTCTTGACATTGGTATCCAACGGTCAAATAAGTAGTAGCGAACGTACTACTTATTGACCATAAGGATGTGATCTCTTTTCATTCTTTCCTTATTCTCCGTCCTGCCATGCTTGCCTTATTCATCCTCGTCGTTTCCCAATAATGGCTTCTCTACTATTCCTCTTTCCTTACTCTTCCTTTTTGTCATCTTTGAGTCCTTTAGGATTTTCTCTTTTCAATCCTCTTCACATCCTCAAGTGATTCTCCCTAATCTCACCTCTCGTGATCTTGGGCTCACTCAATCTCTTCTAATTCATTTGGATGCCTCTCCTTAATTAACTCCAGATGGACTCTCTTTTGTCCACTTATGCCCCCCTTTCTTTCACCACTTACACACCACTGTGTAAGAATAAGAGAAGTCAGCTAGTCCTTACTGTAACTTCTCTCGCCTCTTGCCCACTCCAAGGAGCACTCTTCAGGCAATCTGTGGGTTCATCCCTCTAGATTTGCCAACCTGTGGGCTTAACCCACCAGGATCACCACAGTGTTGGGTTGGGCCCAACCACCTCACATGCTACCCCAAGGCCTAGGCGTTCGACTTCCAACGCACTACAACACTCCTCGAACCTTAGCCGTCAATGGTTTTGTTGCTCCTTGTGGGCTCCTCTTTAATCTTTAACCCATTTGCTTGAATGCTTCACCTCATGTCCTGAGGTCTTAGTCAGCCTTATCCTCTGTGATCAATCCTTTCGATTTCTTTCATCCTAACCCTACTCTCTCTCCTAGGCTGCACACTACTGGTGTAGAGAGCAAGAGAAGTGGGGTTAGCGTTCATGCACGTTAGGCCAAGATGGGCCTTGGCTCCTTTCCTCATTCTAGTCACTTCACTTCTTCCCAAGTCTTACACGTCACTAGTGTAAAGAACGGGGGAAATGCATATAATTTAAGTTTCAAACTCGCTGCTTTACTAGTGAGTCTCGATGTTCACAACTTCAAAGGTTGGGCATCGTAGGTTGTGGGCATCGAACCAGTTTTCTTCACTGGCAAGCCACTAACTAGGCTATCTTGGAGGGTTGTCGAGATATCGTCACATCTATGTCATCATCTCAAGGGAAATACCACCCCTTGCACAGTTTAGCTGTCGAGTAGGAAGAACATTAAAAGCTGAAGAATTGATTTTGGGAAGTTTCTTGGAAAGCGTGCTTTGCTTTCACAAATCTCAAGAAAAAAGATGGTCATGGTGTCTTCTCTCTTAAAGACCACACTCGAGAATTCTATTTGGTGGCTTGCTGCTAAATGAGGTATTCTAAGAGTGGGTTTGATAATCTATGATGCTTTTGAGTAACTACATACTCGAACTCTGGAATTCTAAACTTATAATCCAATGGCTTTAAAAACATTTGAAAATCCAAAAGATAGTAATAAAATAAATATTTTTCTTTTGAAAATCTCTTTCTAGTTCTCTAGCCGAGAACTCTCTTTTAAAACACATTAAATAAATAAATATATATATATATATAAAATGGTCTGGCATCTCTATCATACTGAAGGCGCGACCCGTTGGTCGTCTTATGCTTCAATGCACCGAGGACTATCTCTTTTCTTTTTAAAAACATTTTCTCTTTTCTCTTTCTTTAGCTCGTTCCCTCGATGGTGCCCTTCGTTGTGGTGGAACACAGTGACCTAGACCCCTGGCGAGCTTCCCTACGTGCCTCTCCCAGGGTCTTGACTCATCGTGCCCCTCGATAGGTGATCCACGGCTGAGTATCATGCATGCTCTCAAACTCGGTCCATGCTCCCACATATTGGAGCACCGAGAAACCCACTCAATCATTCACTTCCCAAGGGTATCGTACCCTCAATAATAATAATAATAATATTTCATATATATATATATGTATAAAACATATACATTTAAAACATATAAACACACACACATAAGTCTTTATATTTTCTTAAAAAAAAAATCCCACTCTCTAAGTGGGTATATCAACATGCGAATGTGTGTGTGTGGATTTTCCCGTATCTCAAAACCTTTGAAAACATTTATGTTTTAAATACATTTTTAAAACCTTTGTTCCCAGTGGCTAAACAAGGAAGTCTAGGCCACTCACAGTATTGGTAGATTCGTATACTCCCAAGCGCTCCATGTAGTTTAACCTCTGGAGCATCGTCGCAATCGATTCATTCGAAGCCCTAGTACACAAAAATACGTTAGCATTCATAATCAAAGTATGAATGCACCTATGAGGCTCTAGCATGACCTAAGACTAGGCTTGAATGTGATTCGGGGCTTAGAAAAGTGTCCGGGAGGTTCCGGTGTAAAAATCAGACACTTGAAGAAAAATTACCAAAATACCCCTGGGGCCCATGGGCAGCCAGTTATTTTTAATCTTAGTCAATAAATAAATTGATTGGTTATTTCCAAATTTTTATTTCACTTACCTTTTAAGTTTAGTTTATGTTTGTTCATTATTATTATTATTATTATTATTATTATTATTATTATTATTATTATTATTATTATTATTTTATTTACCTTGCAGGTAGTTTTGAACCAAAATCGAAAAGCCAAGCGAGTCGACTTAGCCTCCATGCAAGCCAAACTCATCTCTATACCAAACACCAACCGAGTTAACTTGGTTATCATGCAATATATACATATGTATATATGTATATGTATATGTATATGTATATGTGTATATATATTTATATCTATATATTTATATTTGTATATATGTATTTATTTGTGTGTATATATATATATTTATATCTATTTATATGTATATATTTATATGTATATATAAGTATATATATTTATATGTATATATATAACCAAAGAGCCACGCCAACTCCACTTCCCAATATATATATACACACCAAAATGCCACCTCACTCTCTCTAACTCTTTCTTTTCAGCTTTATTTTATCATGAAAAAAAAATGCTCTTCTCCATAAGCCATTTATAAGCCACCTTTGTCTTTCCCAGTTTTCCTTAGCCATTCGGTCCCGTGCTCGAACATCTGTTGCTCTCTTTGCATTTTATCCACCACGGCTATTTCTACTTTCCTTCTCTCTTTTTATTTATATTTTTCTGGTCTTTCATTCCAAGGGGTACTGTAGTTTATCTTACACCTTGAATTCTACTTTATGTGGTGTAACTCCTCATGGGACTACAATCGTTTCTTCAAAAAAGGAACAAATATTATGCCAAGAGGCAACCCTCGACATGGCCCACCTTTAAGAAAGAGTGGTGAATGCTGATTTCTCCAATGCTTATTGATGGTACATCCGTCATATACAAGGTGTTAAACTCCATTTTATTCTCTAAAATGTGCATTAATGTTTATCATTATATACTCTTCAATACCTTAGAATGTTGAATTTAGTTCAATTTTGCTTTATAGGTGAAACTAGAAGAGTAGAAAAGAATTGAAGCTAAAATGGCCTTGCAAATTGACTTAGGCCAACCAAGAAACAACCAAGCAAATCCATCGACGTCTAGGTGTTCACCCGTGGACGGATGGATCTAGCAAGGATGACATTCTACTTCACACAAGCAGATCCATCGATGTCTAAACATTCATCTGTCGACGGATCCATCGGGTAGGCACGTGAACTGAAGAAAATGAGCAGACACGTCGACGTCTAAACACTCACCCGTCAATGGCCCACTTGATGTCGGGAACAACTTTGACCACTCGAATACTTGGATTTTAAGGTTGATTTAGTGGGGAAAAATCCGACAAAGTAGTTGGAAAGTGAGAATAAGGACTACAACCATCTTCAGCCCTTCTTTCTCTTCCGTACTTTTGTAACTTTTGCATATATTTTATTAGGCAATCTTTCTTGTCATTTTAGAAAGAGAAAGATCTTAGGAAAAGAATAGAGTGGGTTATTAGCTTTGTTGGGAGAGAAGAGAGGTAACTTTTGTTCTTCTTCAAGATAGCAATTTTAGAGCTCTTCTTAGTTTTCAATTTTGTTCTCCTTATCATGTGTGGCTAAATACTTATTTCTCCAATCTATTAATAGAATTTTATTTCTTAAATTACTATTGTGAGACTCTTATATTTATTGCATTCCTTACTTGTTGATTGTTCAACTTCTTATTCTTAAAAGATGATGATATTGATTGTTATCTTATCTTGTGTTTTACTTGATTAATTAGTTACAAATGATTGATTAAGTAATCCACTAGTTTGCTAATCTTTGAGCATGACCTCTTAATTGGGTTGAGTTCTTAGAACTAGGTAGCATGTGGGTGTCTTGAAAACATCCAAGGAAGTTGAATAATGCAACTTGAATGATAAATAATAGGTTTATTGTTAGTTGTTGTTAACTTGCATCTTTCTATTGCTTAAGGCTTTTCTATGCTTGAATGTACATTGCTAGGATTTATGTTAGCAATAGAGAAAGAGATTAATGATCGAACTTGAATGATTGTTAGTCTATTCTTAAGGAAAGATCTAATGAGTTTAAAGCTGGTTTCTATTTCATTTAGTTAACCAATTGATAGGAAGAATGATTCTTAGTGAGTCTATGATCAATTGCTAAATCAAGGGATTAATTCTTTAATAGATTGGAGGCTTGCATTCATTTGTTTAATCCTTAATTTCTGTTATTTAGCTTTTCTACCATTTGTTTAGCCAACAACCTACAACTCCCCTTTTCGCTACTTTGAAATTCTTGATAAATGCTTTGTAAGTTTAGTGAAATCCATTAGGCTTCCTTGAGGGATTTGACCCCTACTTCCCCTATTACATTTAGGAATAGTAAGGTTTATTTTGTTGCCTTGCGACACGCAACAAATTTTGGCGTAGTTGCTGGGGAGGCTTCGGCATTTCACTTTACTTACTTTGCTTTTTATCTTATGTATATGTTTGTTTACTTGCTTTTCTTAGCAATTGGCTAGTTTAGCTTTATCTTACCTTCTTGCTTTGTTAGTTTAGTTCTCCAATCAGTCATAGCTTCCCCTATTTTGTACATTATTTTACCTATACACTTTATTCTGATTTTTGTTCATTTCACTTCGCTATAATGTTGCATGAAACTTGGTCCTCCTACAACAATATTGAAGGACATCAGAAAATTTGTGGAGCAAACTAAACAATTCTCATTACTATCTGAGAATTCTCCATCTTCTTTAACCATGGAATTTCCATAAGAAGATCCACCCATTGATCCACCACCTCCAGCCCTTCCACCAGTCCTTAATGATAATCAGCTCGCCATTCATCAACTCTTGGAGCGTGAGTCGAATCTTCAACCATTGTGTATAGTTTTCCCAGCAGTAGAAGGGGCCTTTGAATTGAAGTCCAACTTTGTGCACTATCTCCCAACCTTTTGTGGTCTATCTAGTAAGGACCTTCACCAACACTTAGGGGAATTTCTTATGGTCTGTTCAACTATGAAGCCTAATGGTTTAATCGAAGAACAAGTCTGGTTGTGAGCTTTTCCATTCACATTGGCGGATACTGCCAAGGCGTGGTTATACTGGTTGGAGCCTAGTTCTATAACCACTTGGGAGCAACTTAAGAAGCAATTTCTCACGAAATACTTTCCAGCTGCCAAGGTCCTCAACTTCGAAACCAAATTAGTACAATTCATCAGAAAAACACGGAGTCTATCTATGATTATTGGGAGAGGTTTAAGCACTTGGTGGCTAGCTATCCTTAACATCAAATTCCTAAGCAATGTTTGTTGAACCATTTCTACAATGGTCTCTTACTTGTGAATAAAGGACTCATGGACGCTACTGCCAATGGGGCACTTCTTGATCAACCTACTGACCGAGCTCAGCAAATCATCACTACCATGGCATCTAGCTCTTAGAATTTGTAGGCATATGATGATGCTTCCGGCCATCAAGTGAATGAAGTTGGCCATTCTCACTTAGAGTAGCAACTTGCCTTTACAAATCAACAACTCTCTAAGTTGATTGCTCTCATGATGGCTCAAATGAATGCACCTCAGTCCACTAATCCTTGTGGCATTTGTTCTTTGCAAACTCATACCACTGATGCATGCCCCACTCTACAAAGGAATAGTGTTGAGGATGTGAATGATATTGGTTTTCCCAGACTACTAAGGAGAAATTATGACCCGTTTGCTTCTACCTATAACCCCGGTTGGAAAGTTCATCCCAACCTTAGGTATGGAAATAATGTGGCCCTTCCATTTTAGCCTAGACCTCAGTTCCAACAAAGGTAAGTGCCTTCCAAAACAAACCAATAGCACCAACGCAACCTAACCACATCCAACCTCAAGTTCTTTCTCACAATGTCCCACCTAACCAAGGACATTCATCCGTATCATCCTCTACATCTAAGCTTAAAGATATAGTGGCTCAGCTTGCATCTTCCCAATTATCTTTCTCAGAGGCTACTAAGTCACAATTTCAACAAGTGAGCATTTCCTTAGAAGATATTCTAAAACAAGTTGGGCAACTAGCTACCTCCATCAATGATCTCACATCTCAATCTTCGGGAAAGTTGCCTTCTCAACCCATCATCAATCTTAAGGCCAATGTCAATGCTATACACTTGCGGAGTGGTCAAGTGATTCAGGAATAGAAAGAAGGAGGAAGACGTTGGGGTGATAAGGAAGAAAACTTGGAAGGGGAGATGAAATCTCTCTCCCTTGTTCTAGAAGAGATGTCAATGGACAAACTCTCCAGCACATTGACGGGTAGACCTAGAACTAGATAATGAAGTGCCTGGTTCGATCGATCCATTGACGGATGACCTCGTTGCCTGTCGACGGGTAAGCCATACACCGGAGATTGAATCTCCCTAGAAGTCTCATACGACGACGGATGAAACACATGGATGTCGACGGATGCCATCCTCTGACACTGTTCCACCCTTCTCTCCTGGACCACACGACTTTGAAGCTTCCACCTCTACTTAAAACCCAAAGACACATACAAACTCTTCTCTTCCTAGTTTAAACCCTAAACAAGTGGCCCCCTTTCCTTCTAGATGGACAAGGAAGCCTAAAGAGAATATTGAGCTAGACATTCTAGATATCTTTCGCCGAGTTCAAGTTAACATTCCTCTCCTTAAGGCCATCAAACAAGTTCCACAATATGCCAAGTTTCTCAAGGACTTATGCACTCACAAGGTAAGATAAAAGGGAACAAAGTGATCACCTTGAGTGAGAATGTGTCGGCGGTTTTCTTCAACACAAGCTCCCAACCAAATGCAAGGATTAAGGTTCTTTCTCTATCCCTCTTACTATTGGAAAGACTCAAATTCAAAAGGCTATGTGTGATCTAGGAGCTGCAATTAGTCTTATGCCACATTCACTATATCGTTCCTTGGACATGGGACCATTAACAAGCATCGATGTTGTCATTCAATTAGTGGACAGAACTTGTGTGTATTCGGAGGAAGTCTTATAAGATGTCTTGGTTCAAATCAATGAATCAGTTTCCCTGCTGATATCTATGTCCTGAAAATAGGAAATAAGGATGGTTCTTCCTCCTTTTCTATTCTTTTTGGCAGGCCATTCCTCCGCACCACTATAACAGAAATTGACTATGATGAAGGTCTTCTCTCTATGGAGTTTGATGGCAAGGTAATCACTTTCAATCTCTTTGATGCTATGAGATATCCCATAGATGATCCATCTATCATGGTTGTGGATTTTATTGATGTTTGCTTGATATCTCCATTAAACCTTGTGCAAGAAGACCCTCTAGTTGCTACCTTAACTCAGAACATGGATTTTGATACATTGGAATTTGAAAAGGAAATCTATGATGAAGACATCAATCTTATCCTAACCTCCTTGGCTGCATTTCCCTTTAAATCAACCCTTGCTAATGTTTCTTACATTGATCTTCCTATCCCTTCCACCAAACTTTTACCATCTATCATTGAGCCACATTCAGTTGAGCTTAAGCCACTTCCGGCTCACCTTAAGTATGCTTTTCTTGGTGAGAATGACACTCTCCCAGTGATTATCTCTAATGCTCTTACTTCCAACCAAGAGCTTAAGCTTCTTCAAGTTCTTAAATCTAGAAAAGAAGCCACTGGGTGGTCAGTTGTAGACATTGTGGGTATTAGTCCCTCAATTTGCATGCACCGGATTTTGTTGGAAGATGATGTCAAACCAAGTCGGCAACCTCAACGCCGCTTGAACCCTTCCATGATGGAGGTAGTCAAAAAAGAGATTTTGAAACGTTTGCAAATTGGCATCATCTACCCTATCTCAGATAGTAAATGGGTTAGCCCGGTCCAAGTGGTATCCAAGAAGACCGGCATTACAATAGTTTAAAATGCCAATGGTGATCTTGTACCCTAACGAGTACAAAATGGTTAGAGAGTGTGTATTGACTATAGGAAGCTCAATGATGCCACCAAGAAGGATCACTTTCACTTGCCTTTCATTGACCAAATGCTTGAAAGGTTGGCCGGCAAAGCTTTCTATTATTTTCTTGATGGATATTTCGGCTACTTTCAGATCATGACTGCTTCGGAGGATTAAGACAAGACCATATTTACTTGCCCTTTTGGCACATTTTCATATAGGCATATGGCCTTTGGTCTTTGCAATGCTCCAGCTACATTCTAGCAGTGTATGATGAGTATCTTTTCTGAATATATGGAAAATATCATTGACGTGTTTATGGCGACTTCTCGGTGTATGGAAATTCTTTTGATGATTGCTTAGATAACCTTGCTCTTATTCTTGACTAGTGTATTGAGACGAATTTGGTGCTCAATTCAGAGAAATGTCACTGTATGGTTACCCAAGGGATTGTGCTAGGCCATATCATTTCAACAAAAAGGATTGAAGTAGACAAAGCCAAGGTTGACATCATCCAAAACTTGCCCTACCCCAATTCAGTTAAGGCTGTCAGATATTTCCTTGGTCATGCGAGGTTTTATCGACTTTTTATCAAGGATTTTTCTAAGATCGCAGCTCCCATGTGCTATCTTTTACAACAAGATGTTACCTTTCACTTTGATGAATCATGTCAAAAGGCCTTCGACAAGTTGAAGAATGCTCTTGCCCCAGCCCCTATCTTGCAACCTTCTAATTGGGACCTTCCTTTCGAGCTTATGTGTGATGCAAGTGATATGGCTGTGGGTGCGGTTCTTGGCCAGCGTGTAGGCAAGGTTCCTCATGTCATTTATTATGCCTCATGCACTTTGAACAAAGCTCAGTAAAATTATACAACCACGGAAAAGGAACTCCTTGCAATTGTCTTTGCTCTAGACAAGTTATGTTCTTATTTGCTTGGCACCAAGATGGTTGTATTCTCTGATCATATGGCCCTCAAATATCTCCTTGCTAAGAAAGAAGCTAAACCTTGCTAGATTCATTTGATCTTACTTCTTCAAGAGTTTGACCTTGAAATCAAGGATGAAAAGAGTGCTGAAAATTTGCTAGCTGATCATCTCAACCGGTTGGTAAGTTTCGAGGCAACCTCTCTTATTAATGATGCCTTTCCGGATGAA
Organism: Microcos paniculata; assembly: GCA_030664755.1. NCBI lineage: Eukaryota > Viridiplantae > Streptophyta > Magnoliopsida > Malvales > Malvaceae > Microcos > Microcos paniculata. Next base: position 33,676,707 of record CP131456.1, on the reverse strand, counting down.
ATGCTCTATGTTGTTGATGTTCAAGTTCCTTGATATGCCAACATAGTTATTAATTATCTTGTAACTAAGGAATTTCCTAGCACTTTCCCTAAGGCTAAGAAAGACAAGCTTAAGCATGATGCCAAATTTTATGTGTGGGATGACCCCTATTTATGGAAACATTGTAGTGACTTGATCATTAGGAGATGCATCCCTAATTATGAAATTCAAAGTGTTTTATCTTTTTGTCATTTGCAAGCATGTGAAGGCCATTTTGGGCCCCAAAAAACTGCTAGGAACATACTTGAATATGGTTTCTATTGGCCCTCATTATTTAAAGATGCTCACATGTTTTCTAAGCTATGTGATAATTGTCAAAAGGTAGGAAAAATCACTCCTAGAGACCAAATGCCCTTGCATTCCATAGTTGTTTGTGAAATTTTTGATGTATGGGTAATTGATTTCATGAGACCCTTCCCCAAGTCCAATGGTTTTGTATACATCTTATTGGCTTGTGATTATGTGTCTCGTTGGGTAGAGGCTAAAGCCACCCACACTGATGACTCTAAAGTGGTTTGTGAGTTTCTCAGGTCTAACATTTTTGCTCGCTTTGGAGTACCTAGTGTTCTCATTAGTGATAAGGGTGTCCACTTTTGTAGCAAGCTCATGGCATCACTCTTGAAGAGATATGGAGTTACTCATAAGGTGTCCACCGCATATCACCCTCAAACTAGTGGACAAGCTGAGATTTCAAACTGAGAGATCAAATCAATTCTTTAAAAGACAATAAACCTTAACCGGACGGATTGGAGTCAACGGCTTGAAGATGCTTTGTGGACGTATAGGACTGCCTACGAAACCCCTCTTGACATGTCTCCATACCATTTGGTGTATGGGAAAGCTTGCCACTTGCCTATTGAGTTAGAGCATCGAGCTCTTTGGCCATTAAGAAGTGCAATCCCAACATTGATGAAGCCAGTATTCATAGGAAGCTTCAACTTCAAGAGCTTGAGGAACTTCGTCATGATGCATATAAGAGCTCTTTCCTCTATAAAGAATGCACTAAAGCCTATCATGGCAGGATTTTAAAGAAGAAAACATTTCATGAAGGCCAAAAGGTGCTACTCTACAATTCCAAGCTGCATCTCTTTTCCAGAAAGCTTAGGAGTAGATGGATTGGTCCTTTCATTGTGACCAAAGTGTTTAAGCATGGTGCGGTGGAAATTTAAAGCTTGGCCACCTCCAAAATCTTCAAGGTAAATGGTCATCGCTTAAAGCCTTACTATGAAGGTGTTCCGGTTTCTCTCATGGAGGAAATTCTTTTCACCGACCTTACATATTCTTGAGTGTACTCAGCTCATCACTTAGTCGAGCCAACGACGTTAAACAAAGACACTGTTTGGAAGGCAACCCAAGTTCTTTCTTCAATCGTTGTAGTGTATTTCTTTCCCGCTTTTATATCCTTGCATTCTTTTCTCTTTTGCATGCATTCATTCCATCAATATATAGCTAAGAGTTCATGAGGTTTAATTTGGAAGAGGCTATTTGAATTCTGATTTACACAAGCGGGATTCTTCTAGTTCTCTACATTCAAAATTCTGCAAATTTGAGTTTGAATAAGGAGTAAGGTATAAGAGTTCATTGGGTTCTCAGAAATCTTCATCCGTTGACGGGTAAACCTCTAGACGTCGACGGATAATCTTAGCAATGGGAAATTCACAAGTCAGAACCTTCATTCTTTGACGGGTAAACCCATAAACGTCGACGGATGATCTTGGCAAGGGATATTATCGAAGTCAGAAATATTCAATCGTTGATGAGTCAACCTTTGGACGTCGACGGATGGTTTTGGCAAAGCAAAGTTATGAAGTCAATAATGTTCATCCGTCGACAGTCAAGTTGTAAACGTCGACGTATGGTTTTGGCAAGAAGGAAATCATAGAAGTCAGAAACTTTCATCTATCGACGAGTAACCCCTTAGACGTCGACGGATGATCTTAGGAAGCGAAATTATCGAAGTCAGAAATTTTAATCCGTCAACGAATCACTCGAATTTAGCCCTTTTAAACCTTCATCAGCCCTCATCCTCGCCAAACACTCTTTTCACTTTCAAACCAACTCCTCTTCCTCCAAAAACACCCAAACTCCAAACCCTACACTCTCAACCCAATTTTCCACAAAAAAACTTCACACCCATTCCCTTTCCACCACAAATAACCTCTCCATCCACTACTCATCACTTTTCATCCAATCATTTTACCAAATTTGAATATTGGAGTTCTTGGAGTCAAAATTTGGGCAATTTTCGGATTTAGGCACTTGAAGCAATTTGGGTTGAATTAAGCACTCCAGTTGGTTAGTTATTCTCTATTCTACTTTTCTTGGTTGAATTAGCATCGAAATTCGAAGATATTCCTTGGATTACATGCTCTTAATCTTGCCAATTTGAAACTCTTGCCTGTGATATTTAATGGAATCCGAATTAGGCTAGTATCGTTGAATTCTTGGGTTTCTTTGTTGCCATACTTGTCATAATCAATTGTAAATCAGTGCTTTATAGATATTGTTCAACGTAAGGGTGTTTATTATGGAAATTTCTTGAGTTTGCCCTAGATTCTCTGCTTTGCATTCTCATTATTCGACAAAATGTCCAAGAGAACTCGCCAATCCAAGGCTAAAGCCACCACTGAGCCCCCACCACCCCCCAAGTCCAAGGGTGCTTCCAGTTCTTCTAAAGCACTAAAAGCTTTGAAGGCAGCCAAGGGCAAGGATCTTACTTCGACTTCTGCCCTAATCGTGGCCAATGCCTTTTTCACCCCCCAATGTGAAGATTGGTTTAAAGATCATATGTCAGCTCGCAAATTTGTAGAGAAAACTGTGGATCCCATCATCGTTAATCAATTCGATTTAGTGCATCTCTTCATGATGTGGATTGGGATACTGTGCTTAACATTAAAGGTGAGTACTACCCTGACTTAGCTGTCCTCTTCTATGCCAACATTAAGAACAAGGGGCTGACTTACCCGAAAGCTAAACCATGGTTAATATAAAGAAAATCATAGTCAATCCGGCTTTCCTCTGGGAATATTTCTACATTCCAAATGAGGGGTCTCTCTATGTAGGTAGTGAGGATGAGGACGAAAACGAACTATGGTCGAGAAATTCTACTTTGAACTAGTTTGATGTGAGGCCACAACCAGTTCCCAGTAAAAAGGATGCTCTTTTTTGCCGAGACTTTAGCATTCAGAGTAGGTTGGTTGCTTACCTCATCCACCACAATATGGATCCCGAAATCAGTGACATTCACATCGTCCACCACAAAGACTTGTATGTGATGGACAAAATCATCCATGGGCTGCAAAAAGCTCCCGAACTTTCATTGGCAGCCACCGTCATTGCTGCCATGCACGAGGTTGTCTCTTCCACCACTCAGCACCGTTGCATTCCCTTTTTGGTTCTGATCACCAAGATACTCAGGGTTTATGATGTCTCTTTCGAAAATGAGTGAAAGATGGTCACCACCAAGACGGGTATTGTCAACTGTACTAAGATGACTACTTTTGGCTATCAACTTGTGGGGGGTATTTGGACCAAGATACCACATATGCAAGAACTTCCGGAGCAAGATGATGAAGGTCAACAAGGCGGTGACAGCCACGAATAGCCGTAAGATCAACAGGCTCCTCTTCCATTCCAACTACTGGTTGGCAATAGGCCACTATCTCAGGTGCTCGATTGGTGTCAAACCATGGGTCAGAACTTCAACACTCTCCAAGGGTAAGTCACTGGTTTGACGGATGAGGTTCACTCCCTACACACCAAGCTTGATCAAATTCTAGCCTTCCATACTTCACCACCGCCACCGCCGCCTCAACGAACTTTAACATACTTTTATAGCATTTGCATGCATTGCTTTCTGTTCTTTATTTTTCGTTTGCAAGATGTTAGCTTGTAATTTTTATCTTTTTAGTTTCTAACTCTCTAGACTTTTGTTGTTTAGTACCCCTATTAACTTCTATTTCGGATTTATAATTATCTTTATGGTTTTTTCTTAACTCTCCCCAATTTTCATGTTTGTAATTGCTTTCTTCATTGCCTCTATTCAACATTATTAAGGTAATTTTCTTTTCACCATTCCTTCGTTCAATAACTTGTTTTAATGTTAATATTTCTCACATTGCGAACAATATTTAATCTAAGTGTAGGGGGGTTTTTAGCAATTGAAATTCTTGACAAATAGGAATTATTAATAGCTTTTTTATAATTAACTATCAAATCAAATAGTAAAAATTTTGCACGAAGTAAGTATGACCATAGTTCAAGTCAAAAGGATGCATGTTAAATTGAAGAATACGATTCCTAGCTTCTTGATTTCTAGGCAACTTGTTAGTTAATTTCTTTCAACCACATATGTTTGAATAGAGTAAGGATTCAACAACCTTGTGAGGGATTTGAGCCTTATAGATTGCATTACAATCTTTTTTCTTTCTTGAGTGAAATTGTGTCTTTTATGATTATATACTTCTAAAACTTACTTTATAGCTTGTCAAGATTGTCACGCCCCAACCTGCCCGGGTCGGCCACATGGCAACCACCGCGTTGCCTCGAAGTACATGCCGGCAGGTCACGCACCAGAAGCACCGCAAGGCATTGAAATGGATACCATCGTTGCAAAACAACTAAAACTTTAATTAAAAATCTTTTAATAAAAGAATAAACTTTAAAGCAATACTAGTGGATTAATTTAAAGAAATACCTACGCAATGGAAACCGCTAAGCCTAGGCCACTGACGTCTCCTAGTAAACCTCCATTCTATTAGTTGACCCCATACGCGAATCTGTATTCATTCACATTGGATACAAGTGAGTGACAGAGATTCAATGAATCTCAATTGGGGTTAGGGAAAACAAGGGTAATCCAAAATATAATAAATCAAATAAAAATAAAATAAATAAACTTGTTTTCAAATTCTCTTTTATAATTCTCCCAGTGAGAGTTTGATTTAAAATCTTTAAAATAAAATATACGATATGGGCTGGTATCTAATACACTGAAGGCACGACTGGCCGGTCGTATGCCTTACTACACCGAGGGCTATCTCTTTTTATTTTGAAACCATGTTCTTCTCTTTCTCTATCTTTAGCCCGTTCCCTCGGTGGTAGCTAACTATGGTGGAACACAGCTCTGGAGCCCTGGCGAGCTTCTTTACGTTCCTCTCACAGGGTCTCGTCTCACTGTGCCCCTCGACAGGCGGTCCACGGCTGAGAATCTAACATGCTTCTCTAACTCGGTCCACGCTCCCACATATATTGGAGCCCGAGGAGCCACTCAATTACTCATCTCGTATCTCTCTCATTCATATATTTATCATATATATAAATATACATATATGCATACAAAATATATTTGTTTAAAACATTAAACACATACACAAGCTTTTATATTTTTAAAATCATCACACCCTCTAAATGGGTTCATCACAAAATAAAAAGTGTGTGTCGTGGATTACCCTTATCCCAAAATAGTTGTAAAACCTTTTAAAACAATTTGTATTTTTAAAACATTTAAAACGTTTTGTCCCTAATGGCTATGCATTGAAAACAAGGCCACTCACAATATTGGCAGATTCGTATACTCCCAAGCGCTCCATGTAACTTTAACCTCTGGCGCATTGCCACATTTGATTCACCCGGAGCCCTAGTACATGAAAATATATGTTAGCATTTATAATTAAATTTATGAATGCACCTACTAGGCTCTAACATGACCTAAGACTAGGCTTGAATGTGATTCGGGGCTTAGAAAAGTTTCCGGGAGGTTCCGAGGTAAAAATCGAATACTTGAAGAAAAATTATGAAAATGCCCCTGGGGTCCATGGGTCACCCCGGGTCTGGGCCAGGCAGGCCCCCCCATGTGTCTAGGTCAGGCCCGGCCTGTTTCTGGGCCCAAAAGGCCCATTCATTGTGGGTTGGGCCGAGCCCCACTCGGCTTGGGCCCAACAAGGCCCACCCAGTCGGTTGGGCCAAAATGGCCGTGTCTCGCGCGGGACTGGCCCAAGTCCTGTGTAGGACTTGGCCAATGGGTCTCTCCCGCGTGGGAGAGACTCGACTCCCGCACGGGAGCTGCGGTCTGGCCTCCGGATCCTAGGCTTTTCCTCAGTTTCCGAACCCCTCGGTCCACCGTTCGTCATGAAATTCGAGACATACGTTTCTCGTACCTCCCATGATGTGTTTACCAGAGCAGAAACGAGAATCACAAGCTCAAAGTTCCTAGATCTCAAATCTAAACTTAAAATCTAACTAAAAGCTAAACCTAACTTTAAACTTGGATCTCTCCTAGACCAATGCATGGAGATGCGTGAAAACTTAAAAAAACGTAGATCAAGGAGTTAAGAATAACATACCAAGATCTCACCTTGATCCTGCGGTCGGTTTGTCCGGATCGACCAAAACTACAAAATTGCTCCGAGAGAGCAAATGAGAAGAAAGAAGAGAGGGAGAAGAGAAAATGAGAGGGGAGAGCTCATCTCCCCTATTTATAAGCAAGCCCGACACCGGGTCTACTTGGGCCTCGGGCCAGACATTTTCCCCTCTTTGAAACCTCTCATAATCTCTATCCTTGGCCGGATCCACCGACTAATTCACCAATGGACGTCCAATCCATTGGCTATGCACTTAAAGAAGTCCACTTTAGTGATTCCATGGATGGTCACCAATCTCATCTTCCAACTCCATCTTATCTTAAGCTTGACTTCTCTTCTTAATTAGACACATATGGACCGACATACTATCGATTTAATACACAGTCTTACACTATTCCATTTGTACGGAAAAGTCGCATTAGGTTCGGGTGTGTCAAAGATTACATGTATTGCACAGATGTGTGGAAGATAATTGAGGTTTAGGGCTAAGTTTGAGCCAAATTGACCAACCATTGCAAAACCAATATAGATAACCCTTTGAGCTTAATATGATTTTTGCCATATTCTTTGTTGTTAGACTTCATTACCCTGAAAGAACATCAAGATTTAAAAAGAAAAACAAGTTCTCTCTACTTGTCTCTTCGACTTAGTGAAAATTTTGACTTATTATACATTATTGTTCTTGGTAAAAGAGTGACAACTAGTCAAGTGTGGGGGAATCTCCTCTCTTTGGTTTGGTTATTTGACAGAAAAGTTGTATGAGTGAGATGTCCAATTTAACATAAACAAAATGTGCCTAAAAGAATCAAAACCTATAGAAAAGGAACAATAAAAGAAATTGACATCTCTTTAGTTCAATTAGAAAGAAAAATGAAAAGAAAAGAGTGGAGTGAATGGATAAAAAGAATTATATTTTTGTAAGTGGAGCATCCCTTTTGTTTTGATTTGTTGGCGTTTCACTAATTTTGAATAAACCTTCGATTGAACTCCTTTACCCTTTCTTTCATAACCTACTTAACCAAGACCTCACTACAACCTCATTTTATTCCTTTTTCATCTTTTCATCCATGTTATGAATGTTGGAGTACTGGAGACCAGATAAACTAGCAAGCTTATGGTAAGTATATTCTCATAGAAAGACTCTTGAGCGTACCAAGGAAAACATTTGAGTGAATGAGATACTTCTTTCAATGAATTATCCCATTCAAACATGTTTGGTTGAAAGAAATTACTTGCATTATTGTTTAAATATCTTAGCTAGCTTGGCTCCCTTTCTTTCAGTAGTTGTGCTCTCTTTCACTTTGAACTATACTTCTACTTACCCCATGAAATTTCCCTAAAGCTTGATTTGAGATTTAACTATCCCTTTTTGTTTTATGGTCTATAAGTTTAGATTTTATTTTATTTTTCCCCTCTTTTCCTAGGCTTACTCGAAGGCGAGTAAGATTCAAGTGTAGGGGAATTTGTTAAACTCCATTTTATTCTCTAAAATGTGCATTAATATTTATCATTCGTTGCTCTTCAATACCTTAGAATGTTGAATTTAGTTCAATTTTGCTTTGTAGGTGAAACTAGAAGAGTAGAGTCGATGTCTAAACATTCACCCGTTGACGGATCCATTGGGCAAACATGGAGTTTGCAAAATTTCACTCATCCGTTGATGTCTAGGCTTTTTCCTATCCACGGATCCATCGGGTAGGCACATGAACTGAAGAAAATGAGCAGAGACGTCGATGTCTAAACACTCACCCGTCGAGGGTCCATTTGATGTCGAGAACAACTTTCACCACTCGAGTACTTGGATTTTAAGTGACACACCCGGACCTAATGCGACTTTTCCGTACAAACAAAATAGTGTAAGATGGTGTATTAAGTCGACATTACGTCGATCCAGATGTGTCTAATAAAGAAGAGAAGTTAAGCTTAAGATAATATGGAGTTGGAGGATGAGGCAATTGACCATGCATGGAAACACTAAAGTGGACTTCTTTAAGTCCATAGCCAATGGATTGGATGTCCATTAGTGAATTGGTCAGTGGATTAGGCCAAGGATTGAAATTATGAGAGGTTTCAAAGAGGTAAAAAAGTCTGGCCAGGGGTCCGAGTAGACCCGGTGTCAGGCTTGTCTATAAATAGGGGGAGAGCTCATCCCCCTCTCATTTTCTCTGTTCCATCTCTTTTCTCTTTTCATTTGCTCTCTAGGAGAAATTTTAGACTTTTGGCCAATCCGGACAAACCAACCGTAAGATCAAGGCGAGATCTTGGTATGTTATTCTACTCGCCTTAATCTATATTGCATTAAGTTTTCACGCATTTCCATGCATTGGTCTAGCAGAGATCTAAGCTCAAAATTTAGTTTAGCTTTTTAGCTTGATACTAGTTTAGATTCAAGATCTAGGAATTTTGAGCTTGTGATTCTCATTTTTCTTTCGGTAAAAGTGTCATGGACGGCATGAGGATCGTCCGTCTAAGTGTTTACGGCAATTGGAGGTCGGACGGTTCAAAAACCAAGGCAAAATGCTTGGTTCTTGAGCCTTTGGCTCAACTCCTACACAGGAACCGTGTAGGTCCCGTGCGGGAGTCATGCACCATGCAACTCCCGCGCGAGAGTCATTCATCGTGCAGCTCCCGTGCAGGAGCCGTGTAGGTTCCACGTGGGAGCCGTGCAAGTCCCACTCGAGAGTGGGCCTTTTTGGCCCAAAAAAGGGCCCGGCTGGGCTCGGCCCACCTTGGGGGCCCACGGGCCTAGGGTGTTTTCGTAATTTTTCCCCAAGTATCCGATTTTGATACCGAAACCTTTCGAACACTTTTCTAAGCCCTAAATCACATCTAAACACCATCCTAAGTCATAATAGAGCCTCATAAGTGTATTTATAGTTTAATTATGAATGCTAACACTAATTTACATGTACTAGGGCTCTGGATGATCGAATGCGGCGATGCTCCGGAGGTTAAGCTACGTGGAGTGCTTGGGAGTATACGAACCTCCCAATATTGTGAGTGGCCTAGACTTCTTTGTTTAGCCACTGGGAATAAAGGTTTTAAAAATGGTTTTTAAAACGTAAATGTTTTCAAAGTTTTGGGATATGGGAAATCCACACACACACAGTTGCTTGTTCATATACCCACCTAGAGAGTGGGACGTTTTCAAAGAAAAGAACAAAGACCTATATGTGTGTGTTTCTATTTATGTTTATATGTTTAAATATGTATATATATTTTATATATGAAATATTATTATTATGATTATCAAGGGTACGATACCCCTCGGAGATGAGTGATTGAAAGGGTTCCTCGGTGTTCCAATATATGCGGGAGTGTGGACCGAGTTTCAGAGCATGAATAATACTTAGTCGTGGACTGCCTATTAAGGGGCACCGTGAGTCGAGACCCTGGGAAAGGCGCATAGGGAAGCTCGCCAGGGCTCCAATTCACTGTGGTCCACCACAGCGATGGGCACCGCCGAGGGTACGGGCTAGAGAAAAAGAAAAGAGAAAATGTTTTAGAAAGAAAAGAGATAGCACTCGGTGCAGTAAGGCATAAGATGACCAACAGGTCGCGCCTTCAGTATGATAGATGCCAGCCCATTTGAGATATGTATATATATTTATTCGTTTAAAGCGTTTTTAAAGAGAGTTTTCAGCTAGAGAACTAGAAAGAGATTTTGAAAAGAAAAATATTTATTTTATTATTATTTTATTTTGGATTTCCCTTATCCACCCAAACCCCGATGGAGATTCTTAGAACCTCTATCACTCACCAGTATACAATATGGATGGATGCAGATCTGCATACGAGGTCAGCTGATAAATCGGAGGCTCACTAGGAGGCGTCAATGGCTTAGGCTTAGTAGTTTTCGTTGTGTAGGTCTTCTCTAAATTAGTCCACTGGCATTACTTTTAAAGTTAATTTTTTTATTAAATGACTTTAATTAAAGTTTTAGTTGTTTTGCAGCGATGGTATCCATTTCTATACCTTGCGATGCTTCTAGTGCATGAGTGATTGGCACGTACTTTAAGACAGCACAGTGATTGCCTCATGGCCGGCCTGGGCAGGTCGGGGCGTGATAACTTTAGTGGTATCAGAGTATTTAAAAGATTCTGACTATTTTCGAAAAGCTATAAAGTGTTTTCATAGTATTTTCAAACGTTTTCGAAGCCAGTGGATTAGTTAGGTTTAAAATTCAAGAGTTCTAGCATGTAACTACTCGAAAGCGTCATAAATCACTAAACCTACTCTTAGAATACCTTCTTTAGTAGCAAGCCACCAAATAGAGTTCTCGAGTGTGGTCTTTAGGTGAGATGACAACACGACCACCTTCTTTCTTGAGATTCATGAAAGCAAAGCACGCTTTCAAAGAAATTCCCAAAAAAAATCAATTCTTCAACTTTTAATGTCCTTCCTACTCGACAGCTAAACCATGCAAGGGATGGTAATTCCCTTGAGATGACGAGATCTCGTCCAACCCCCGAGATAGCCTAACTAGAAGCTTACCAGTGAAGAACTAGTTCGATGTCCAGCCTTTGAGGTTGTGAACATCGAGACTCGCTAGTAAAGAGCGAGTCTAAAACTTAAATTAGATGCGTTCCCTCATTCTTTACACTAGTGACATGTAAGAGTTGGGAGGAAGTGAAACGGGTAGAACGAGGTAAGGAGACAAGGCCTATATTGGCCTAACATGCTTGAACGCTAACCCCACTTCTCTCGATCTCTACACCATTAGTGTGTAGCCTAGGAGAGAGAGTTGGGTTAGGATGAAAGAAATCGAAGGAGTCGATCACGGAAGACGTGGTTGACCAAAAAACTCAAGACGTTAGATGAAGCATTCAAGCAAACAGATGAAGGGTCGAGGAAGAGCCCACGTGGAGCAATAAAGCCCTTGACGGCTAGGGTTCGAGGAGTGCTGCAGTGCACTGGTAGTTGAACACCTAAGCCTTGGGGTAGCGTGTGAGGTAGTTGGGCCTGACCCAACACTGTAGTGAGCCTCGTGGGATGAGCCCACAAGTTGGCAAGTATGGTGGGATAAGCCCACAGATTGCCTGGATAATGCTCCACGGAGTGGGCATGAGGTGAGAGAAGTTGTGGCAAGGGCTAACTGACTTCTCTTATACTTACAAAATGGTGTGTAAGTGGTGAAAGAAAGGGGATATGGTGGACGAAAAAGGGCCACTTGAAGTAAATTGAGAAAAAGCATCCAAGGAAACTGGAAGAGATTGAATGAGACCAAGATCATGAGGGGTGAGATAATGGAGAATCACTTGAGGATGTGGAAAGGAGTGATAAAAGAAAATCCCAAAGGACTCGAGGATGGCATAAAGGGTAATAAGGAAAGAGGAATAAGAGATAAGCCATCATTGGGAAATAATAAGGAGAAATAAGGCAAAGATGACAAGGTAGAGAATGAGGAGAGAATGAGAAGAAATTACATCCAAGTGATCAACGAGTAGTACGTCTATTACTGCTTGTCTGACCATTGGATACCAATGTTAAGAAAGGATATCGAAGAAGGAAAAGTAAGGAAATGAAGATGGAGGAAATGGAATAAAGAGAAAGATAGGCTGAAACCTCCACTTCTGAGAGGTTTAAGGGTGATGAACCCCTTATTAATTGATGGATAATGAGAGTAAGAAGGAGGAGACCTTTACGAATGATAAGAAATGATCTTGACAAGCTAATGGGAAGTATGTAAGCGAGAAGAGTAGAATGCATGACAATGATGGAAATGCCTGCATGCGTGTAATGGAAAGCACGAAAAGAACTTTCCTAGAGTTGGAAATTTATCACCAGAGAGAGGACTGGTGAGAAAGAAGAAGGAGAAATGGAAAGGAGAAGAAAGGCAAACCCTTAAACAAAGGATAAAGAGATGTCCTTCCTTAATAAAGGAAGAAAGCATGAAACTCTAGGTAAAAAGAAATCCTAGGCTAATAAGAGCAAAATAAGGCCTAAGAAGAAAGAGAGACTTAGTTCAGTTGATGAACTAAGTTTTGTTTAACTAGGAGTAGAGCCATAAAAGAAGAAAGGCATAACCTATCACTAGAAAACTTTAACCTTAATTAGCAATAATGTCATAATGAACCATGGGTTAATAACTCCAAATGGCTAGCTAGGATTAGTAAAAGAATAAGACTAGGAAATTAGGTTTTGAGACAAAACCTAGGTAGGTAACTTAGGGATACGTTAATGAAAGGGAATCAAAAGGGGATTAAAAAGGCTTAGAAAGAGGACTAAGAAAGACTTAGTGAATGAAAGTGTATAAAAGACTTAGAAACGGATATTAGCTAAAGAAAGTTGAGCATAATGAACCCCAAACTGAGTCAAGCCAAGGCATTACATCATAAAATGAATAAGTCAAAGAAGAGAATGGATAAACAAGGATTATTAGAGGCTAGAATTACAAAGAAAATGGGTCAAGGATGTAAATTGGTGAAAGGAAAGGAAAACCCCTGGCTACTTGATTGTGAAAGAAGAGAACGAAAAGGTTAAAAGCGTGGATTGGTGAAACGAGAGGAAAGAAAGGCCCTAATGATTAAGGTTATGAAGAAGAAAGTAGGAGATTGGATAGAAAGAAAAATTGGAGAAAACATAAGAGAAAGAGCACTCAAAGGAAACGAGTGAATGGGGTGATTGTATTCTAATGAATGACATCAGTAAAGAATTAATAGAAGAGAAGAAAAGAGAAATAAAGAAGTGAGGATACCAGAGCGTGAGGGAGTAAACAAGGTAAAAGGATGATGATGACGAGAATAATGATGCTGATGGAGACTATAAGGAAATCATAAACCCAGTAATAAGGAAAGTGGATCAACTTAGATAAAAGTCGAAGAAAGAGTGAGAATAAAGCAAGGATGAATAAGATGATGATTGAAACTGGAGAAGACAAAAAGGTGATTAAGCATGAACCAGAATAGTGGTTGGAACCGAAAGAGACGAAAGGATGAGAACAAAGAAGTAAAGTGAGATAGAAGGAATTAAGAGTAAGGAGTCAAGGAACATAAAGGAAAATAAGTTGAATTTTTAGAAGGAGAAGAGTAGTCCAACTTTGAGGATAACCTCCTCGAAGGATAATAAGTAAAGAAAGGATGTGGGACATGAAGTTAAACCAAGCTAAAATGGAGTTAGCTTGGCGTGGACGAGATTGTGAGGCAATGGAGGATAAAGAAAGGAGTTGTCCGCGATAAACAAACCATGATATTGAAAGATAAAGAAGAGATATCATGGGATTAAGAGCCAAAGATGGCTGAACTAAAAGAGACCCCCCATGTGAAAAGCAAGAGATGTGGGAACTAAGACAAAAAAGATAACAAGAAAGAACCCCGAGTACTCAATGGAAGGAGTACGGGGATAAGGAAAGGAATTGACTAAGCTTATGAACTTCTATGAGCACAGCCAGTATAAGGAGCAGAAAGGAAATTCTAACACCCAAGAGAATCAAAAGTGTTAGAAGAAAAGAGGAATAAGGATGAGAACGATGAAGAAGTCAGAGAAGAAAGCAAAGAAAGGGAAGAATCAAGCCAAGGTAACAAAAACTTTGGATAAGACGTGAAAGATCACGTAAAACAAGGTAAAGGAGTATGAAAAAGAGAAAGGATATGGACATAACCCTAAAGAAAAGAGCATGGAGATGACAAGAGCTACAGAATGAGGCCAAAAGATGGCTATAAACCAAAGAGAATGTCAAGTTAAGTGGAGAACAAGGAAACCTAAGAGAGAGATATGAAGATGGAGAAGCTACAAAGGATACCGCACTAGTTTGACGTGCGTGATTTGCCTAGTCCCGTATTGATGGGAAGGCAAGAGAAATGTTAACCCCATAATGGACGTGGGTGGATGAAAGGAAGAAAAGGATAAAGATGGGGATAAGGAAACCCCCATATAGTACTGTTGAAGAAAGGAGGAAAAGAAGGTCATAGCAAAGAGAAGCACAAAGACAAAGAGCACGCAGCGATCGTGATGGTGCGATCGGCTACATCCCGTGATGACGGGGATGTTAATAGGGAAAGAGAACCCCTTTTTGAGAGGCCTAAGAGGCCTAAAAGACAAATGGAAGCCAAAGAGGCTAGAGAAATTATATGGATGGGTATGAGGCCGAGGCTCAGGTATGAGTAACTTGGGAGCCATGTGAGGCATCCCCATGAGAGGAAAGGTCAGAGATCGAGATCTTGAGGATCTCTGTGATAACCACTCGAGAGGACCGACCCAGTGTATGATTGGGGTGTGCATGAGGCCACCTAGAGTTCTCCATCCTAAAGAGGATGAGAGATGAGATGAGATGGGCCGTAGACCCTGTATGTAATGAGATAGGCCAAGGGCCCTATTTGTGATAAAGATGGCGGTCAGACAGTGAGTTAGATTGTGAGAGCCGAGAGGGGATGATCTCTGATTCCTCTGAAATGATATGGCCAAGTGTGGGCCAGTGTGTATAGGAGCTCAACTCATATGTCATGAGTTTTGAATGGAAGGAGATTCGAAAGATAATGAATGGAACTAAAGCACGAAACGGAGAAGCAAAATCAAGGTAGAGGGAAAGACACACCCGGACCTAATGCGACTTTTTCATACAAACAAAATAGTGTAAGATGGCGTATTAAGTCAACAATACGTCGGTCCGGATGTGTCTAATTAAGAAGAGAAGTTAAGCTTAAGATAAAACGGAGTTGGAGGATGAGGCAATTAACCATGCATGGAAACACTAAAGTGGGCTTCTTTAAGTCCGTAGCCAATGGATTGGATGTTCATTGGTGAATTGGTCGGTGGATTAGGCCAAAGATTGAAATTATGAGAGGTTTCAAAGAGGGGAAAACATCTGGTCGGGGTCCGAGTAGACCCGGTGTCGGGCTTGCCTATAAATAGGGGGAGATGAGCTCTCCCCCTCTCATTTTCTCTCCTCCATCTCTTCTCTCCTCGCATTTGCTCTCTAGGAGCAATTTTGGACTTTTGGCCGATTCGGACAAATCGACCTCAGGATCAAGGTGAGATCTTGGTATGTTATTCTATTCGCCTTAATCTACATTCTTTTAAGTTTTCATGCATTTCCATGCATTGGTCTAGGAGAGATCTAAGCTCAAAGTTTAGTTTAGCTTTTTAGCTTGATACTAGTTTAGATTTAAGATCTAGGAACTTTGAGCTTGTGATTCTCGTTTTTCTTTTAGTAAAAGTGTCGTGGACGGCGTGAGGATCATTCGTCTAAGTTTGTATGACAATTGGAGGTCAAACGGCATGAAAACCGAGGTAAAATGCTCTGTTTCCTAGCCTTTAGCTTGACTCCCGTTCGGGAACCGTGCAGGTCCAAGCAAGAGTCGTGCACTGTGCAGTTCCCGTATGAGAGCCATGCAGTCCCGCACCAAAGTGGGCCTTTTAGGCCCAAAACAGTGCCAGGTAGGGCCCAGCCCACTTGGGGGCCCACGGGCCCAGTGACATTTTTGTAATTTTTCCCCAAGGGTCCGATTTTGACCCCAAAACCTCCCGGATACTTTTCTAAGCCCCGAATCACATCTAAACACTGTCCTAAGTCATAATAGATCCTCATAAGTGCATTCATAGTTCAATTATGAATGCCAACACGGATTTACGTGTACTAGGGCTCCGGATGATCGAATGCAACGATGCTCTAAAGGTTAAGCTACGTGGAGTGCTTAGGAGTATACGAACCTACGAATACTATAAGTGGCCTAGACTTCTTTGTTTAGCCATTGGGCATAAAGGTTTTAAAAATAGTTTTTAAAACATAAATATTTTCAAAGGTTTTGGGCTACGGGAAATCTACACACACAGCTGCTTGTTGATATACCCACCTAGAGAGTGGGATGTTTTCAAAGAAAAGAATAAAGACATATGTGTGTGTGTTTAATTTTATGTTTGTATGTTTTAAATATATATACATATATATATATATGTTTTATATATGAAATATTATTATTATGATTATCGATGGTACGATATCCCTGGGAGATGAGTGATTAAGAGGGTTCCTCGGTGCTCTAATAAATGCAGGAGCGTGGACCGAGTTTGAGAGCATGCATGATACTTAGCCGTGGACCACCTATCGAGGGGCACGGTGAGTCGAGACCATAGGAGAGGCACGAAGGGAAGCTCGCCAGGGCTCCAGTTCGCTGTGTTCCACCACAGCGATGGGCACCACAGAGGGAACGGGCTAGAGAAAGAGAAAAGAGAAAATGTTTTAGAAAGAAAAGAGAAAGCCCTCGGTGCAGTAAGGCATAAGACGACTGACGGGTCGTACCTTCAGTATGATAGATGACAGCCCATTTGAGATATGTATATATATTATTTGTTTAAAGCGTTTTTAAAGAGAGTTCTCAGCTAGAGAACTAGAAAGAGATTTTGAAAAGAAAAATATTTATTTTATTATTATTTTATTTTGGATTTCCCTTATCCACTCTAACCCTGATGGAAATTCTTAGAACCTCTATCACTCACCTGTATCCAATGTGGATGGATGCAGATCTGCGTACGAGGTCAGTTGATAGATCAGAAGCTCACTAGGAGGTGTCGGTGGCTTAGGCTTAGTACTTTCCGCTATGTAGATATTCTCTAAATTAGTCCACTGGCATTACTTTTAAAGTTAATTATTTTATTAAATGATTTTAATTAAAGTTTTAGTTGTTTTGCAGCGATGGTATCCATTTCTATACCTTGCGGTGCGTCGGATGTATGAGCAGTCGGCATGTACTTCGAGTCAGCACGGTGATTGTCACGTGGGCGACCTGGGCAGGTGGGGCGTGACATTAAGGTTGATTTAGTGGGAAACAAATCCGAGAGAGTAGTTAGAAAGTGAGAAGAAGGACTACAGCCATCAACTATCAGCCATCTTCAGCCCTACTTTCTCTTCCTTAGTTTTGTAACTTGTGCATATATTTTATTAGGCAATCTTTCTTGTCATTTTAGAAAGAGAAAGATCTTAGTAAAGGAAGAGAGTGCGTTACTAGCTTTGTTGGAAGAGAAGAGAGGTAACTTTTGTTCTTCTTTAAGGTAGCAATTTCAGAGCTCTTCTTAGTTTTTCATTTTCGTTTTCCTTATCATGTGTAGCTGAATACTTATTTCTCCAATTTATTAATAGAATTTTATTCCTTGAATTACTATTGAGACTCTTGTATTTATTGCATTCCTTACTTGTTGATTGTTCTTCAACTTCTTTTTCTTAAAAGATGATGATATTGATTGTTATCTTATCTTGTGTTTTACTTGATGAATTAGTTGCAAATGATTGATTAAGTAATCCATTAGTTTGCTAATCTTTGAGCATGACCTCTTGATTGGGTTAAGTTCTTAGAACTCGATAGCAAGTGGGTGTCTTGAAAACATCCAAGGAAGTTGAATAATGCAACTTGAATGATAAATGCTAGGTTTATTATTAGTTTTAGTTAACTTGCATCTTTCTATTACTTAAGGCTTCTCCATGCTTGAATGTACGTTGCTAGGATTTATGTTAGCAATAGAGAAAGAGATTAATGATGGAACTTGAATGATTGTTAATCTATTCTTAAGGGAAGATCTAATGAGTTTGAAGCTGGTTTCTAGATCATTTAGTTAACCAATTGATAGGAAGAATGATTCTTAGTGAGTCTATGATCAATTGCTAAATCAAGGGATTAATTCTTTAATAGATTGGAGGCTTGCATTCATTCGTTTAATCCTTAATTTCTGTTATTTAGCTTCTCAACCATTAGTTTAGCAAACAACCTACAACTCCCCCTTTCGTTACTTTGAAATTCTTGATAAATGCTTTGTAAGTTTACTGAAATCCACTAGGCTTCCTTGAGGAATTCGACCCCTACTTCCCCTATTACATCTAGGATTAGTAAGGTTTATTTTGTTGCCTTCTGACACGTAACACAAGGCTTACTACAAACTTCTAGCGAAATTGAACCATGGATATTTGACCCATGCCAATGGCAATGGAGATTGGGTTTTAACTATATTTACAGCTTTATCTCTTATAATTGATGTCCTGGAATTTGTTCCTTCTCATGTGGCGTGTGGTGTTCGACCATGATGGAATTCCATTTGGTCATACTTCTAATTCTTCAAAAGAAAATATCATGGCAAAAGGTTTGAATTTTTGCCATACTTTGTATCCTTCATAAAAGAGCAACCGCACTTCTACACCAGATACCATGGTGCAGGGACTTCAATATTTGAAGGCATCCATCAAAGCTATGTCCATTAAAGTACCTGGGGTAGAAGCTGATGGCATGATTAGTACACTAGCAGCAAGGAGTGTTGATGCCAGGTTTAAGGATGGTTTCATTCGAACTAGAGGTTTTATCTAAAAGATATGGAGATCTGAAACCTTTTCAGTTTCTTGATATGGTCTCTTTTGTGGGAGACAAATGTGATAATATTGCAGGAGTTGATGGTATTGGAAACGTACATGGTTTACAATTTTGGTACATTGGAGAAGTTATTGCAGTGTGTTGCTAGAGCTGAAGAAAGTGATTTAGAAGAGGTGATGATACAAGACCACAGACACTTTAGCCTTGGTAGCATGTGCCAACATGGCTTTTTGCGAACTGCACTATTCTCCCCATTAGGATGCCTCTGCAAAAGGAGTAAAATAAAAGCAGCCAATGAAAACAAAAAGGGGACCAGGTAGCAGCCAATCATAGCAAGGGAAGAAAAGGCAAAGATGGGAAAGCATGGCCAAGAAATAAAGGCCATCAGATGAAGGAAAGAGGAAGAAGGAGCCATTGGATGAAAAAGAAAGAAAGTGGGTATAAAACATCATCTTTCAGCAGCAAATAGGGGAATTTTTTGTAAAAAAAAAGGGGAGGAGAGAATAGAGAGCAAGTTTGGTTCAAAATCAAGAAAAGAAAACAAAGAGCAAAACAAAGAGAAGAAAAAGAGAGAAGAGGGAAAGGAAATCCGAAAGAAAAGGAGAGTTTTTTCTTTTCATTTTTAGAGAGAGCTTTTCTTTTGTTTTCAAGAAGAAAAAGTGCCAATGGTTAAAACAAACAATAGAGGCCATTTCTTCAAGACAAAGAGAAAAGGCTACTATTTTTGTTAGCTTTGAGTGGTGCTTTTCAATACAAAACTTCATTTTTTAGGTAAAGCTCTTTTCTTTTATGAAAATTATTGCTTTTATCTTGAATGCCATGTTTTTGCTTCTTTATGGTTAATTTGTATGTAAAGATGCTAACTTTGTCTCTTTTGTATTAATATTTGCTAGTTGTGAAACTTTTATGTCTTGTTAAATTACTTGGTTAGCTTAAAGCAGGGTTTAAATGTATTAAAAAATGATGTTTTTTACTTGTATTTATGTTAATATATGTTTAACTTTGATAATTTGCATGCTTATGTAAAAAAAACCCTAACTTTACATCTTTTGTGTTAAATCTTTGTGGCTCTTGAAGTTTAATAAATATGTTTTATGCCATTTATTTAGATAAAAATTACATCTTGACCATAAAAATTGCATCTTTGGATTTGTATACATGTTTGCTTAATTAAAAGTTAAATCTTGTGTATAAGAATTACATCTTAGGACACTTATGTATGTTTGCTTAATTAAAGACCAAATCTTGACCATAAAATTGCATCTTTGGAATTGTATACATGTTTGCTTAGTTAAAAATCAAAGCTTGACCATAAAAATTGTATCTTTGAATTTATATTGTTAATAAATAATTGAAATTGACAATTTGTCTCCTTGACTTATTTATATAGGTTATAATTTTCTTCCATGATACTTTAAATTTGCAAAGTTAGATTTAAAATTTCATGTTTCATTCATTTATTATATTATATTATCAATCATTTTTATATGTACTAACCCTTGATTATGTTTTTCTTGTCTCATTCATGTATAAATAGATTTACAGCATTAATTTTTAAAAATTCATGTGCATGCAAAATCGGAGGGTACCTTGGGAGTCTGAGGTCTCGAAGGTTTTTCAAGATGGGGGTTTTCGTGGTGCTTAATTGAGAGTCCGATCGAGTCTAAGAAAATGCTTCATCCCTTCAAAGTTGAAAAATAGATTTTTCTCATTTAATGTCCATAAAAAAGCATACACATATCATGTCTATGATTTTTTGAAAATTTTCAAATAAACCCCCCAAATTGTCATCTTTTTTTACAAAAGGAACGTTAATTCCAATTTTCGTTTTATTTTATTTATTTTAAGGAAATCTGTTATTTAAGAGTCCCAATTAAATTAAAGGAAATGTTTATTCTGACATTAATTTTAAAAAAGTTATAGTTTAAAGTTTTGAGTGATCTTAATTACCCAATTATAGTTAAAACCTCTCAAATTAATCCAAATTTTATTAGAAAATTATTTTCAAAACTTTTTTTATTTCTTTACAATGAAAGGGAATATTTATTTTCCTTTATCATTCTTTTGAAATTTTCAAAGTGTTTTTTTTGGAAGAATTTGGTTATTACAGTAATTAAGGCCTTTCAATTAAACTTCATTTTATTAAAAAGCACTGTTTTAAAAAATTAATAAAAAGGAATATTTATTCCTTAAATTTTTTAAAATTTCTTTTCAAAAATGATTTTATTTAATAAGAAAAGACGTATATTTTCTTACATCATTTTTTAAAAAAGCTTTTTGAAAGGTATTAATTTATTAAATCAACTAAGGTCTTCCAATTAGACTAAATTTTTGCTCAATTAATCCCTTCATTAAATTAAAAGGAATATTTATTTCGACAGTTTTAAAATTAAATCTTTCTAAGAGATTTTAATTTAAATAATCATAATTAAAGTCTTTTAATGTAAATTTCAGTACATGAATTTATGGATGTTTATCCTAACTTTTTGTAAAATATTTTCTAGAAGGTTTCAATTTGTATTCCCATAATTGAGACTTTCTAAAGTTAAATTAAATTTTTTTTTCATAAAAGGGATATTTATCCCCATTTTTAAATTAGGCTTTGATTTTAGAAGAATATTTACTCCTATTTGGAAATAGAATCTTCATTCTAAGTAGGAAACTTCTTCAAACTCAAAATTGGGCCTTTGATTTTCACATTAAAAGAAATGTTTATTCCGACATTAATTTTTAAATTTCGAACTTTTTTTTTTATAATGGGATGTTTATCCCATATCAAAAGGAATGTTTATTCTGGCATTTAAAATTATATTTTTCTTAAAATATTTTTAATCACATTTTATTATTATATCCAAAGGAAAATATTTTTTAGACTTTTTGTGGTATAGATTTTCAGGCGTCTCGCGAGTGCTAATCCTTCCCCGAGCGTAATCGACTCCCGAACCTAAAAATCTTTTCATTTGTAAATCGGTTTCTTTCCTTAACTTGATATAATCTTTCTAGATTTATGTTAAGTTAAACAAATAAGTGACTAACCGCACCTACTTAAAATAAAAGGTTAGTGGTGACTCCATTTTGGTTTTTGACTGTTAAGTCCTGGGCTTTTTTCACATCTTTTGGTCGAGCGTACCCCTGTTACAACGTCTCAACACATACCACCACCATCTATACTAATCATGGAGGAAGATGCTTGCTTGAATTCTTTCCAACAACACCATCCTTTCCTAAGCATGAGCCACCAACTATGGTGTGTGAAGAAACAACCTGTGTGGATAAGAACATGATGGGTAGCAAACCCATTGTTAAAATTGTGATTTATGAGGACCCTAACTTCTTAGAAATTGAATCTTTCTTGTAAAAATTGGCAAATTGCGTGATGAAGCACCAAATTCTTGTCATTCTTTATACCAACACGTTTTTAATGAATCGTCTCTCAATTAAGCAAGGACCAATGCCAAAATTGGATGTCAAAATACCATCTTGCATCAATCAATTATAGCATCTACAATGGCATTGCCCACACTTGCGTTTCATTGTATTTTAGGTGACTCATTTAGAGTTTTCTTTCTCTTGTCTCTATATATCCTTGATCTATTTTTATGTTATCATATTTCTTTCTTACCTTTTATTTACTTTAAGGTGGCAAGATTCCCCTTAACACGGACAAGGGATTGACTAAGTCTAGCCAAAGACATTAAACAAAGGTTCTGGTTGGGAGGCAATGTTTCTATCCCTAGTTCTTTCGATTTGTGCTTTCTTAGTTTTATGTTTTTCATTGTTAATAAGCTCATATTATACTTTTGTAGGTAATTAAGCAAAGAGATGGCATGGACAAGCTTTGGAACTTATCTCAATCCTTTGAGGGAGTTCACTTAACTTTACCTGACACACCCAGACCTAATGCGACTTTTCCGTACAAACGAAATAGTGTAAGACGACGTATTAAGTCAATAATATGTCGGTCCAGATGTGTTTAATTAAGAAGAGAAGATAAGTTTAAGATAAGACGTAGTTAGAAGATAAGACAGGTGACCATGTATGGAAACACTAAAGTGGACTCCTTTAAGTCCATGGCCAATGGATTGGATGTCCATTAGTGATTTGGTCGGTGGATTTGGCCAAGGATCAAGATTATAAGAGGTTAAAAAGAAAAGAGAAAGTCTAACCCGGGGCCTGAGTAGACCCGACGCCGAACTCCCCTACCCTCATTTTCTCTTTTTCTCTCTTCTCTCATTTCTTTTTCCTCTCATTTGCTATCTGAGAGAAATTTTAGACTTTTGGCCGATCCGGACAATCCGACCAAAGGATCAAGGTAAGATTCTAGTATGCTATTCTTAACGCCTTGATCTACATTTTTCTAATTTTTCACGTATTTCCATGCATCAGTCTAGCAGAGATCCAAGCTCAAAGATAGTTTAGCTTTTTAGTTAAATTTCTAGCCTAGATTTGAGATCTAAGAACTTTGAGCTTGTGATTCTCGATTCTGGTTCAGTAAACGCATCGTAGGAGGTGAGAGGAACGTCCGTCTCGATTCTTGGGCCAAATCGTGGTCTGAAGGGCTAAAAAACTGAGGAAATGATTAAATTCCCAAGGCTCTCAGGCAGTTCCTGCATGGGAGCCGAGTCTCTCTTCGCATAGGAGAGACATTTCCCAAGCCTCCTGCGCAGGAGGCGAGGCACTCTCGTAAGGGAGTGGGCGGTAGCCCACTTCCCCTTTGCGAGACTTGGGCCAGGCGCGGGCCAGTCCTCGTGGGAGGGCTTGCCTGGGCCCGGGCCTGGTCCGCATGGGCAGCCCATGGGAGCCAGGGGCATTTTGGTAATTTTTCTTTAAGTGTCCGATTTTTTCCCCGAAACGTCTCGGACACTTTTCTAAGCCTCGAATCACATTCAAGCCCATTCTTAGGTCATGCTAGAGCCTCATAGGTGCATTCATTCTTTGATTATGAATGCTAACGTATTTCCGTGTACTAGGGCTCCGGATGAATCGAGTGCGGCGATACTCTGGAGGTTAAACTACATGGAGCACGTGGGAGTATACGAATCTCCCAATACTGTGAATGGCCTAGAATTCTTGGTTTAGCCACTGGGAACAAGGGTTTTAAAAATGTTTTTAAAACATTAATGTTTTCAAAGGTTTTGAGATACGGGAAAATCCACACATGCACATTCGCATACCCACTTAGAGAGTGGGATTTTAAAAAATATATATATATAAAGACTTATGTGTGTGTGTTTTATATTTTAAATGTATATGTTTTATACATATATATATGAAATATTTTTATTATGATTATTGAAGGTACGATACGCTTGGGAGATGAGTGATTGAGTGAGTTCCTCGGTGCTTCAATATGCGGGAGCGTGGACCGAGTTTGAGAGCATACATGATACTCAACCATGGACCGCTTATCGAGGGGCACGGTGAGTCAAGACATTGGAAGAGGTGTGTAGGGAAGCTCGCCAGGGCTCCAAGTCGCTGTGTTCCACCACAACGAAGGGCGCAACCAAAGGAACGGGCTAAAGAAAGAGAAAAGAGAAAATGTTTTAAAAAGAAAAGAGATAGCCCTTGGTACAGTGAGGCATAAGACGACCGACAGGTCGCGCCTTCAGTATGATAAAGATACCATCCCATTTTATGTATATATATTTATTTATTTAATGTGTTTTAAAAGAGAGTTTTCGGCTAGAGAACTAGAAATAGATTTTCAAAAGAAAAATATTTATTTTATTACTATCTTTTAGATTTCCCCTATTTTCCCTAACCCCGATGGAGATTCTTAGAACCTCTGTCACTCACTTGTATCCAATGTGGATGGATGCAGATCCGCGTACTAGGTCAGCAGATAGTATAAAGGCTCACTAGGAGACATCGGTGGCTTAGGCTAGTAGTTTACGCTGTGTATGTATTCTCTAAATTAGTCCACTGGCATTACTTTTAAAGTTAATTATTTTATTAAATGATTTTCATTAAAGTTTTAGTTGTTTTGCAGCGATGGTATCCATTTCTATACCTTACGGTGCTTCAGGTGCATGACTAGCCAGTACATACTTTGAGGCATCATGGCAGTTGCCACGTGGCTGGCCTAGGAGGGTCGAGGCATGATGACTCTAGTGGTATCAGAGCATTTAAACGATTCTAACGTTTTCAATAGCTATAAAATATTTTTAAAGTATTTTCAAACGTTTTTGAAGCCAATAGATTAAATAGATTTAGACCTCCAAAGTTCGAGATGTAGTTACTCGAAAGTGTCATAGATGATCAAACCTACACTTAGAATAGCTCCTTTAACAGTAAGCCACCAATAGAATTCTCGAGTGTGGTATTTAAGAGAGAAGACACCACGACCACCTTTCTTCTCGAGATTCATGAAAGCAAAGCACGCTTTCCAAGAAACTTCCCAAAATCAATTCTTCAGCTTTTAATGTTCTTTAGTATGATAGAGATGCCAGCCAATTTTATGTATATATATATATTTATTTATTTAATGTGTTTTAAAAGAGAGTTCTTGGTTAGAGAACTAGAAAGAGATTTTCAAAAGAAAAATATTTATTTTATTACTATCTTTTCTATTGCCCTTGTTTTTCCCTAACCCCGATGGAGATTCTTAGAACCTCTGTCACTCAGTTGTATCCAATGTGGATGGATGCCGATCCGCGTATGAGGTCAGCAGATAGTACAGAGGCTCACTAGAAGACGTCGGTGCTTAGGTCTAGTAGTTTCTGCTATGTAGATATTCTCTAAATTAGTCCACTGGCATTACTTTTAAATTTAATTATTTTATTAAATGATTTTAATTAAAGTTTTAGCTGTTTTGCAATGATGGTATCCATTTCTATGCCTTGCGGTGCTTCACGTGCGTGACTGGCTAACACGTACTTCTAGGCAGCACGGCGATTACCACGTGGCCGGCCTGGGCAGGTAGGGCGTGACAACCAGCATCTTTGCCAAGAATTTTAGGTAATGCTGCTCAGCTGAAATACTTTATATTGCTTGTTTTTTAGCATCAGTATATCTCAGTATTCTTCTACAGTCGACACCGTGTCATGCTTTCCTTCAATAGAATTTGTATCATGCCTCTCAAAAGTGAAGCATCGATAAGTCGAATTTGAGAAATACAATGTTGTTTTCAGCAATTCTTCTTCCAACTTTACATCCAGTAATAGAGCAATTTCCTTGTCACACCCGATCCAAAGGTTGAGAATGTAATAATCGCCGCATGCTACAAATTGTGAATGGTGCGCTTCGCGCACAACTCAAGCCTGCAAGGCTTATAGCAGCTTGAACCCAATTTTGTAAAACAATTATAGCTTTTCATGCAGATTGAACATAGAACTTTAAAATATACATATAGTCCAACATTCAGATTAAACAGTCATTTTACAAAGTCTACACATTTATCTATATTTATACATGCATATCAAAATAGTAAAATTTGGAATATACCTTTCAACCATTTTTGCATCAAAACATAAATATCTCCTACATACTACAAAACAGTCTTTTAAATGAAAAGTATAAACAGATGAAAGTCTAGAAGTAGCCCAAACTATGCCAGTGGATTCAATAATGATAGTTTATAAGTCATATAGACTCACAAAAGAAACTTCGAAGTCAAGCCTTGGTGTTGAGCGATCTATGCTTAATATACAGTCTATTGGCTTGAAAATAAACTTTTTTTTTTTAAAAAAAGTGAGTATATGGAATTACACTCAATGAGTGAAAATAGACCCATTCTTCATAAATGAAATAAAAACATATACATATTTAGGGTTAGAAAATATAAACACTCAATAGTTCATAAAAATATTTAATTATTGTTTTATTTATAAATGAATATTTATTTATTTATGGAGAGAGAGAAAATTTAGTTCAAGAGTTCGAAAATTCCATAACTCGATGGCAAATGAAAATAAACAATAGAATTGTAAACTTTATTTCTGGGCTTGCAAAAAACTATACTCAAAGTCACACTCGGCCAAGGTGGAGCCTAAGTTTGTCGAGGGATTTTAGGGTTTATTTCAACTAATCAAAATGCCCATCCTGGACATTGACGTGGGCTTTCATCACAGGTGGTACATGGCTATGTCCACTGTACTCCCATAGGGTCCAAATAATCACATCACAGTGCACACAACAAGTCTCCTGTACCATCATCCCATGTGATAGTCAATCAAGCTTACTCACGCCACCTCCACAAGGTCAAACCATGAGAAGTGCCACTGCACTAACAACTTATCCACAAAAATCACATTTATAGAAAATGCCATAATTCAAATACATGTCACTTAGCCAATTAATCATACGAAATTGGTTAATTCTACCATATACATAAACACAATGCTATAAAATTATGAAATAAAATTCATTCGCTTCAAGATCATTAAGAGTCAAAGTTTATAAGAAAACATCACAAATCATAATTCAAATTTAAGTTTAAGAAAACCAAGCATTTTGTAATTGAAAACCATTTCAAGTATTAAAGCATTATCATTCATTTAAACTTGAATTTAGGTCTAATAAAGTTCCACTCACAAGTTTGGGGAGGGTACACACTTCCACTATTCCACTAGCTCCTTATCTTTGGAAGAAAGCTCACCACCTATGTATTTATTTTCAAGCAATGCATTAGCGTTTAGCAATGGAAGTGAGCATGTAAGAATGCATGTTCTAGCAAACTACGAACTTGGGTTCTAAAAGGTAGTTGTATGTTCTAAAGCTTAAATGGATGAAGTTAGAGTTTAAGCAAGTTCGTATGTCTTAATGAAACTTGCTTGTAGTTCTAATTTGGCATAAATGAGCGTAATGAAAAATTTGGATGATTTTACCCCTATAATTGGAAAATTTTGGCCAAATGAGTTTTAAGGTGAGGAATTAGGCCATTTTGGTTTTCAATGTTTAAGCATGTTTCTAAGGCACAATAACTACAAGGAAGCTAAATTTATATGCTTACATTAAGAGTTTCGACCAAAATACTTGAATTTCAAGAGTTTGGGATGGTTATATTTCTTTATGGAGTTCCCATAATTATGTCAATTATCCACATTAATCTTATTCCATTTGTAACTTGTGCAAGTCTTAAATGGCATCTAATTAAGTCTTTACACCCTACTTCCTCAAGGAGGCTACATTATGCCATAAGGTGGGTTTACTTTACAACTATCAAAACTATATTTTTTCCATCAAATTCTTGGTTCACTTTTCTTTCTAATTTCACCAAACTAGCATTCATTGAATAAAATGTCATAGTTCTTTGCCAAAACACCATATTTCTTATAGGGGTATTTTACTACATAAGTCAACTTAACAAAAAAATTGCCTTATTCAAGGATTTTTTTCACCAAAAGTAAATGTTTCTATCTTTAAATAGGCATTCAAGAATACTAATTATCAACTCATATCCTAGCCTCATTAAAAAAGAATATCCTAGGGTTTTGGAGCCATAAACTAGATTAATATGCACGAATTTACATGAATGAACTTATAAAACAAAAGCTTTTAAAAATAGTTTACATACCTAGATGAAGAAAAAGAAAGAATACTCCTTGAAGTTCTTATGAAATGGAATTGAAGTTAGCTTGAAGAAATTTGAAAATCACACTTATGGATTCTTTGAGTAAGTGATTGTTTAGTAGGTTTGAATGCGGTTTTGATTAGTTAAATTTCATGGGAATTCTATATGGGGAAGGAGGTGGGGTTGTGAATTGAAGAAACTAGAGAAATTTAGAACTGGGTGGAGAAACAAATGGGGAAGAAGATGAACAAAGGGGGTTTGGCCAAAACAAATAAAAAAGGGAGAAAAAGATCTTGTTTAAAAATCTTGACTTTTCTAGAGAAATCAAGACTTTATTTGGTTGACAAAAATACCTTTAATACAATCAATAAATTACCATTAGGCCCCATAAAGAAATTATCAAATTAGGAATTATATGAAAATAATTTAAAGCTAAGTCATCATACTAACTTTCATAAAAGAAGACTAGCTAATTAAACAATTTAAGGAAATGCACCATAAGGTGTGGAAATGCATTTCAAAGTTTCTCAAGGGTAAAATGATAATTGTACATTAGATTTTGCACAGCAACCACTCATTTCTCAAATTTCAACAATGTATAATAATATGAAACTATCTAATACAGAAGGAAAAATCATTTTCAGTGAAGAAAAATTCAATCTACAAATATTTATAGAAATGCCATCGGACACTGCGACATTTTTGTTCGACAATATTTCCATCAATTTACAATGCTTAGAAAAATACCGTAACAGTTTTGAAAAGTTTTAAACACACTAAAAAAGAAAAATACGTACTTTGGAAGGACACACACACACACACTAGGTGGGACGTACGAAATTTTTGAAAAATAGTACAGAAAGGCTAAATTTACCTCCTTGGTCAAAACTTGTCTTAAGTATAAATAAGTTTAGTTCTTCAAAATGAGGAAAATTTTATTAGGTAAAAATTGTTCTTATTCCTAGTAAGGATACATTTGTATGCATATCAAACATGAAAAGTTTCATTACATTAGTCTTTGGCTCCAACTTTAGCTAACTAGAGTTTAGGCATTACAATCCCCATATAGTTCTCGAAACCAGTTTGATTATCTAAACCCATTTTAACCCATAGTTGCTTGATCTTTGAGAAGTAATTCTAGGTGACATTATAAATTAACCCTTCCAGGAACTAAAAATGATGATAATCCGGCAAACAATCCCTTAGCACCGGTTGTTTGAGTAAATGTAAGGGCTGTATCAAATTCAGATCAGATTTTCTATCTACTTCCATAGGTACTACCTCTCCTTCATTTGCCATGACTAGCTTCTTTTAAGTAAACTGGTTATGGATGGAATGATACTCAAGTGTAG
This sequence comes from Microcos paniculata, assembly GCA_030664755.1. Taxonomy (NCBI): domain Eukaryota; kingdom Viridiplantae; phylum Streptophyta; class Magnoliopsida; order Malvales; family Malvaceae; genus Microcos; species Microcos paniculata. The sequence continues at coordinate 33,647,153 of CP131456.1, read as the reverse complement.
GATGCAAAGATGAGGGGAAAGAAATGACAAAGGAAACAAAAAGGAAATATATGAAGAAAGCAAATAATAGATAAAGCAGAATAAAAAGAAACACTTTAGTTACAATAATCGCAATGTCATAATCATAAGTAATGATGCTCAGATGAACAATGCATGCTTGATTTGCACCAAGTTAACCATAAAGGATGACAAATCATTTCATTAAAACAAGGCCATCAACCCCAACTATCCACATCAGCATCTGAAATATCCATAAATATCTAATATATAAATACAGTCATCCAAAGATAGCTCTAAAAGACAAAAGATTCCTAAGTAGGCATCTCAAGAGAAAACGTATATTTGGATTCTAGTTGATTTGGTTTATTTGGTCATGGCATTAGAGTATCTCATAGCAAAACATGGATGCTTGTTCGATGAAAGCGGAGAGGTCTTTGACCATATGAGCTTTTTCAGAATCCTTTGCTAGCACGCGATCTAACTGATCTTTTGTTGCGTTATACTGGTCCTCGCATGCCTTCGACTAATGCTAGTATGCTTCCACTTTGAATTCCAATTCCCAATTTAGATTCTTCAATTTGGTTTCTTTTTTGTGGGCTTTTCGAGCCATTAGACCAATCGAGCATTCTACTCTCTCAAATTGGTGATGACGAGAAGATTTTCTCCTAACTGACACAGTCGTGTAATTGTTTCCTTGAGCTTCATATTCTTACCCTTCTAAACATTTAGCTCACGTCTCAATTTTCTTTTGTTAGCTATTTGAGCACTTTTAGCTTTCCTCAAACCATATCCACTAGCTTGAACCCTCCAATAGTGCTTTTAAGCATCATTGAACTCATCCTTGTTCCTAAGATGCAACTCTGTTAACAAATCCTTGCTCTAGTGTGCATATTTTAAGTCATCCCTCAAATTAGCATTCTCCTATTGTCCTTTTTGGTATTGCTCCTTTAATTTCTCATCTTCAAATTCTAGCTATTAACACCTTTTGACCAACTGTGCCATTGCATCCTCTAGTATTCTTTGCTAACCCGATGATAGATCTTGTTCATTAGTCATGACTAGTTTCCCTTTATGGTTCTCTTGCTATGAATGAATCTACAATGAACGCATGTGATGATGGAAATAGAGTGCAAAATAATTTCAAAAGTAAATCATGTATATAGATATAATCTCAAATAAACTTAAGTAAATTAGAGTTAGTACATAATCATGGAAAGCAAAATAAATTAAAGACAAGACAAGACAAGATAAGAAAACACATGTTAGCATATCATCATGAAGTAAAACAAAATGAATAGGCATGTGTACAAATAGAATGAAAGGAGTTAAAGGTTAGAAGCGTTCTTCCTTATGTTCTAAGAAATCAGCTTCTCTCGAAAGGTTTTGGCTCTCTTTAAGTTTAAAAAGTTTGGCTCAACTTAAGTTGGGATCACTCATGAGGGTTCTACATGTTGGCTAGGGTTCTAGACAAAGAGTACCCATCATGGACACAATGGGGTGGAGGTAATATGTTTGCCTCCCTCCTAGACATGGGTGGAGTCTGTCCTTCCAGACTCTTACATCCTGTATTAGCGTTGTGTATAAGGAACTTTGTACCTTTACCAACTACCATTCACCACATTGATGACCATTTGAGGAAGTAAAAGAAGATGTTCACTATCACAACTCAAGCATGATTAGTCCAATCCAAAGAATAACCATAAAAAGTAGGAAAATAATAAAAAAAAAGAGGGGGAACATGAAGGGCAAAGGGTAAGTGGGAAAAGAAAGGCATAAAAGGTAAGCATACAATACATATATAAGAAAAAGGAAATAAAGGCACTTAAAAAACATATATACATCATGTAATATCGAAGTATAAATCAAATACAATATAGGACTATAGGTGCAAGATGTAATTTTTGAAAATTTTGTATGCATCTTTGGACAAATCAATGAGATGGATAAAGGATGTATGCACATGAATAGAGTCAAAATTTGAATATATTTTGTTATTAACTCTAGAATAAAATAAGACTTTGTGAAATTGCTTGACTTTCCATGATACACTCGAACTTTTCCATATAATCGAAATTGTAAAAGACGATACGTAAGCATACGAAACATGTTGTCTAGAGATAATTAAACCTTAGTTTAAACAACAAAGGTAGATACTAAGGATATGATGAGACGAAGTTGGAAGATGAGGTAATTGATAGTGCATGGATAAGTAAGACAAGCCTAGGACAACCAAAACCCTAATCGTGTCCATACATTCATAGAACTCATATATGGCTTAGCTAGACATCAATTGAAAGCATGATCATGCCTAATCTGACTTAGGCAAAGTGTACCAAAGTCTGTGAAAGAGATTGGATTGAATCGGGTGAAAAACAAACCAATGGGAGGCAAAAAAGACCTTCGGTGTCATAACTGACATAATCTAGCATAAGACTTGAGTTTTACATGGGAAAAGGTTCCAGAAAAATGTAAAGAAGTGAAAGAAAGATATCCAGGTCACAACTGATGCGAGATGTGGCCATAATCAATGTCGAATGTGAGCCTTTATAAGGGCTTGGTTAGGCTAAGCACTTTATTTTCTCTTCTACTCCTCTTCTTTCTTCCTCCTCTCTTCTCTTTTGTCTCTTCTATCATGACCTATACCTCGAACACACTTTAAACACTCCCTAAACAATTCAAAACAAACCACAAGCCTCTTCCTTTATCAAATCAAAGAGAAAACACAAAAAAGGAGCAAACAGATCAATTAGAGCAACCGAAAAAATCTAGCTAGATCTCCTAATCTTGATAGTAGATGGGGTTGAATTTTTTGGATTTTTTTATGCACTCCTCAAACTTTAAAATGCCTCTAATGTTGCATCAATCCATGCACTAGATCAAAAGTCATAAGCTTGAAAAGTTAGGTTTAGATTTTTAGGTGCTCAATGGAGATCAGTTAGAAGTTTGTCTAGTTTGAGTTGATGAATTGAAATTTTGAGCTTGATAAGTTCGTTGTAGGTGTTCTAAAGTTGGCATATTTGAATTTATAGCTAGATTTATGGCTCGATTAAAGAAAATCAAGAGAGAGAAGTTAAGATTGGTGTTCTTGGTTGAAGTTTGGGCACATCTGGTGCTGAACATGTAGTCCACTGGCACCAAATATGCACCTAGGCTGAATGGCCTTCAAATCGAGAAGGTTTGGTGTCAATTGACCCTAGGTCTAGCACTAGTCTTGTCCACTAAGGGTAAAATTCTTATTTTGCACCTGAAACCCTAGTTTGACCTTAAATCGACTCGTGATACTTCCGAATATCCCGAAACACTTATGAAACCTATTTGAGAGCATGGCTCTCAAATAGTTTGCATGTAATAGGTTTCCAAATGATCAAGTGTGGTGATTTTTCGAAGACCAATCGTTATAGAGTTTTTTTAGAGCATACGAATCTCCCAGTACTATGAGTGGCTTTGTTTTAATGTGTAGCCATTTAGGGATAAATGTTTTTATTATTTTATAAAAAGTTTATGTATATATAGATATATAGATATATGTTTTGATATTCACATATTCTCTTTACATTTACACACTTTATTGCATGTCACATCAGGCGAAATGTTTTAAATAGATTTATAATGATTGAAATGTGTGTATATGTATATGCGTGTTTGAATGTATTATGCATATGTAAATATATATATATATGTATATTTTTATAGACATATATGTGTATATATATGATATATGTGGAGAGAGAGCCCTACAAAGGCAAGATTTTATTAAAGGACGAGTCCCTTTGAGGACATTTGGACTTATAGCTCTACGAGAGAGCAAGTGAACTAAGTATGGAGCTTGCTACCTGAAAGTAGCCCGTGGGCCACCTATGAGAGTGGCAAGGAGATTGGAATCCTGGGGTTAAGAAGCATGGAGAGAACCTCGCTATGGTAAATGTGTAACTATGAGCCACCACAGCAAATGGCACCGTTAAGGGAATAAGTTTTAAGAGAGAGGTAAATATATGTATGTGTATATGTGTATGTATGTCTATATATATATATATTAAATGTTTTCAAAGGAAAAGAGATGAAATAGCTCTCGACGATTTGAGGTTAGTGACCAATACACTAGGTTGAGCCTCAAAGCGTGTTTTCACAGTTAGACCATAGTATGCAGATGATGATGATGATGATTATTATTATTATTATTATTATGAATTCAATTAAAAAGGTTTTGGGGAAAATGTATTCAAAACATGTTTTCAAATAATGTTTTCAAACTTGTTTTGGATCTACTCGACTCCCCAAACCCTATTTGACTTTGCATTGAATTGGAGTCACTCACTGAGTACATAATTGTACTCACCATACGTTCTTTTCATGTTTTACAAGTTAGATGTCAGGAGGCTCACTAGGAGGTGTTGGTGACTTAAGAGTTATTTTACGTCCACTACATAGGTATTCTTTAAGTTTGTCCACCGGTGCTTGATGTAATTAAACTATTTTACTAATTGTTTTCTATTATTATTAATATTTTCTAATTAAGTTTTAATTTTAAATTGTTTTTCAGCAATGATATCCAATATATGTCTTGCGTTGCATCAGGGTCCTTGGCTACAACACATACTTTGAGGTACCACGACGATTGTTACGTGGCTAGCCTCCAAGTTAGGGTGCGACACTTTAAATATCCTTAATGGAGTCACCAAACTATTAAAATGTCTACCAAGAGTATGCCTGAAAGAGCTTGGATTTAAGATTAAAAAGGAATCGCCACTAACCTTTTATTTTCTTAGGTACAATTAGCCACCTATCCGATTAACTCAATGTGAATCTAAATAGATTACACCAAGTTAAGTAAAGTCTTGTATACCAAAAAAGAGAATTTTAGGCTCAGGAGTTAGTTATGTATGGGTTAGCGCCCCTACAACGCTTGAAAATTGATACCATAAAGTCTTTAAATGTCAGGCCTTGAACCAACAAGCCTGGACACCTGACAACCGTTGTGACACCTAACAACTGTTGTGACACCTTGAAATATGTACCGACTGCTCACACATCCTGAAGCACCATAAGGAATAGGTTGAGTATCATCGCTGCGAAATATTTATAATAATTGAAAATCATTTAATAAAACAATTTCATTAAAATTAGGTTGCCAGTGGATTAACTTGAAGGGTTACCTACGTAGCAGAATCTACAAATGCTAAGCCACCGACATCTCCTAGTTAGACTTCGGATATCTAACCTGAAAAACATAAACAGAGACGTGGGGTGAGTACACCAAGGTGTACTCAACAAGTAGCCTCGGTTCAATGTAAAGTCAAATATGGTTTGGGAATCATGAAATTCCAAAACAAGTTGGAAAACATTATAACTATCTTTGAAAAAAAAATTTAAACATTTTCCCTAAATCCTCCTCCTCCTCCTCCTCCTCCTCCTCCTACTACTACTAATAATAATAATAATAACAAAAAAATAATAATAATAAGCTGACTATGGGCTAACTGTGAAAATACAACGAGGCTCGAACTTGCACATCAGTCGAGGATCTGGTATCGTCGAAGGCTATCTTTTTTCTTTTATTTTCTTTTAAAACTTTTCTTTTAAAACCTTCATTTATAAAAATATATTTATATTTATATCTCAAGAGCCCGTTCCTTCAACGGCGCCATTCACCATGGGTGGAGCACAGTTACATCATAGCCCTGGAGAGTTTCCCTACACGCCTCTTTATTCTAGGGTCTCCCACTCACCGTGGCCCTCAAAAGGTGGTCCATGGCTACTAAGTCAGATGCATGCTCCGCTTGGTCCACACGCTCTCTCATAGAGCACCGAGTCTCATCTTGTCCCTTTTGGGACTCCGTCCCTCATCTTGCATGATCATGCCCCATCCAGCACTCACCTTATACCTCACATATATATATAATAAATATAAACATACATACATACATACATTTTCATGAGTTAAATTTACTTTAAAACATCTCGCCCATGTCACATGCAATAACCTGTGTGTATATGTGAGAGAATACCCGAATCTCAAAATATCTAGAAAATAATATAAGCGTTTAGCCTTAATCCCACATTGAAACAAAGCTGAAACAAAGCTACTCAGATTGCTAAAAGGTCTGTATGCTCCCAAAAATCCCATGACGATCAAACTCTGGAGCATCACCACATTTGATCATTCGGAAACCTTAATTAGACGAGAAATGAGCTATAATTCTAATTCGAACTATCCTAGATGATTTTGAGGCTCTAATATGCTAAAAACTATGGTTTGGAAGTGATCAAGGGTTAGAAAAATTTTGGGGAGGTTTCAGGTTAAAAATGGATTTTTAGGCAAAATTACAAAAATACTGACTCCAGCGCCGGAGCTGGCCGAGAAGGCCAAATTTGGCCTTCCAACTTGAATCCCACATAGGAGATGAAACAGAAACCTGCCCTAGAAACTCACATTGATTCGACTGTTGGACTGTCCGGATAGGCCAAAACTCTAAAATGCCTCCAAATAGGGAAAAGAGAGGAAGAGAGGGAGAAGGGGGCAAGAGAATGTGGGGAAAAGCTCGACCTCCCCCTTATATAGGTACAAGTCTGGTGCCAAACCTATTTAGGTCTAGCATCGAACTTCCTCCCTATTACTCCAACTCTTCAATATTTGAGCCATGGCTCAATTCTCTAACCTTTTACACCAATGGGCCCCATAACTATTAGCTATAGACTTAGATGACGTTCGATTGGTGTTTAGTTGCTTTCCATGCAGTGGGATTTGCCTCATCTTCCAACTCCATCTTATCCTAACTTTTACATCTCTTCTTTATCAGACACACTCGGCCAATGTCTTGTCCTAAATTATTCATCATCTTTTACTATTTCGTTTAGTACGAAAAACTCCAATTGGGTTCGGGTGTGTCAACTCTCCCTTCATTCTAAAAGAAATTTCATTTTTGAAATTCCTTTCTTTAAGAATTTTATTGATGAAATTTCTAACTTCGTAGAGAGAGTGTTTGACTTCTTCTCCTGAGTTTGAACTTCATCTTCTTCGTTCTAGTTCTTCCTTACTCCACTTGTGGGTTAAGGCTCACTTCGCTTTAGTTGTTCTACTCTGATGCTTTTACACCATCCTTGACATCTCGTTGAAAGTCTTTCCTAACAATACTACCTTTTTATTACTCCTAAGATTCCCTTACTATTCTTTTCCTTATGAGTCCTCACTCCTTAGCTTGAGATTCTTTTCAATCTGTAGTTGCCTCTCAATGCATTCTTCGTTTTCACAATGTCTCTTGTACTCATCCTTGTGAGCAAAATATTAGGGAAGACTTCAAATTTAACTCCCTCGCCTCTTCGGCACGGTGTTCGGTGAGTTAATTTATCTTTCCTCGACCTTGGCCTTCTTTTTCCTTTTTGTCTCTTCGTACTCTTCTCTTTCTCCTTGATCTCTTTCCCACTTCGTTGACATATAAGTCGAGTTTGAGTACACATTAGTCTGCTTTCAACCGAACCATATCGGATAAATCAAAAACCATCCCCTCGTGGCTCTCATTTGCTTAGTCACTCTCTGACCGACCATCTTTATCTCATATAGGGCCCTCATCCCACCTCATCTTTTCTCTCATCCATTCTCAGATGAAGAACTCTAGGAGGCCTCACACTCTTCTCAAATCATACTCTAGGTCAGCTCAATAGAAGAGTCCTCTTAAAGATCCCCAAGATCTCGATCTCTAATCCTTTCTCTGGATGGGATGCCTCACATGGCTCCCAAGTCGGTCGTACTTGAGCCTCGACTATATGCTTATCCATGTCACTTCATCTAGCCTCTTCGATATCTCTTTCATTTTTTATCTTATTTACTGTTAGTCGATCTTTTTGCTCTTTTCATCAACAATTCTTCATGGGTTCTCTTTCTTCACTATCATCTCTCGTCTACATGAGACTAAGCTAATCACGCACGTTGCAATCGTTTAATATTGCTTGCCGCTTTAACCCTGTAATCCCTACCCTGTAATCCTTTTACTAGGCCTCGAATTTATTATTGTCTTCGTCATGTGTTGGTGGTTTTTTTCCACTTATCCTTCATCTTGACTCTTTATCTTAGTGTATCCATACCTTAATCTTCCTCTCATCTCATACTTTCTTTGCACCACCTTCTTCATTTTTCTTCGAACATCTTTACTTCATTTGGGCATTAGAATTTCCTTTCTTCCTCTACTTATATTGGTGATGCTAATAGAAGTCTAGAAGCTTACCAGTATCTTCCTTATCCCCATACTTCTTCCATTAAATACTCGGGTTATGTCCTCTTTGTTCCTTTGTCTTAGTTCTTGCATCTCTTGCTTCTTGCTTGGCGGTCTTCTTTATCTTCTACGTTCTTTCTGATCCATTTTCGTCTCTAGGCTCGATCTTTCCACTTCCTTGGTTCTTCTTTATTTCTTTATTCCTATGGATGCTCCAAGCGATTCCTCGTGTCACTTTCATTAGGATCATTAGGCTTGATGTTGTACAATTACTGCATTGATAAGGTCTCTCTTGTAGCATCTTCTACTTCTACCATACTTACCTACTTAAGCTCTACCTTCATCTGCACTACATCTCTCTTATCCTTTTTTCACTTATCTTCCTTCAGAGAGTTAATATCCAATGGAGTTAAGCTGCTTCCCTTATTCTAAGTTTTTGACTTATTCTTTCCATTCCCTTTCTCTTTATTCTTAATTCCTTCTATCTCATTCCTTCATCCCTTATCATCCTTTTTGTCTTCTCTAATTCCAACTACCATTTAGGTTCACCGTTATTCTTTCCTTAACTCATATTCTAGTCGCACTTTCCCCAACCTTAATTGTATTTGCAATCTCCTTATAACTCTTGTTCTACGTTCATTCTATGCTTGTATCCAGATGGTAGACAAGTAGCAAAAGAGTCTATCATCCTCTCAAATACAAGTTTCGCCATATTTTATCTTCCAAGTGTTTTCTTCTCCTTCTTTTTTCAAATTTTTCTTTTTATCTAACTTCTTATTTTCTCTCTCTTAAATTGTTGGGGTTTTCTTTTTTCTTTCACCAACTTATGTTCTTAGCCTTTCTATCTCTACACTTCATGCCTCTAATCATTCGTGCTAGTTCTTTTTCCTATCTTGTTCATGGCATGATGTAGTGCATTAGCCGAGTTCATGTTTTAATTTGTTTTGTTTGTTTTTCTCTTCGCTAGTTATTTAATCCATAAGTCTTTTATGGGTTTCTCTTCACTATCTTTCTTAGTCCTAAGGTCTCTTATTTGTTTTACCTAAGCTTATTCTTTGTTTATCTACCACCAAGCTAAGCTTTAACCCTAATTTCCTAAGGATTAACCTCTTATTAATTCTAACTAGTCATTTTGGGTTATTAACCTATGCTTTATTATGGAAATATCACTAGTTAAAGGTTAAGGTTTTCTAGATGGTATAGGATCATATAACGTGTTATGTTTTCTTCTTTTAAGGCTCTACTCCTTGTTAACATAGGTTCCAGTTTATTCCCTAGTCTAAGTGTCACGCCCCGACCCGCCTGGGTCGGCCACGTGGCAACCGCTACGCTGCCTCGAAGTAAGTGCCGGCCGGTCACGCTTCAGAAGCACCACAAGGCATTGAAATGGTTATCATCGCTGCAAAACAAAACTAAAATTTTAATTAGAAATCATTTAATAAAATATTAATTTATAAGCAATACCAGTGGACTAATTAAAAAGAATACAACCACAGCGGAAACCACTAAACCTAAGCCATCGACGTCTTCTAGTGAGCCTCCTTTCTATGGCTGACTCCGTACGCCAATCTGCATCCATCCACATTTGATACAGGTGAGTGACAGAGGTTCTAAGAATCTCCATCTGGGTTAGGGGAATTAAGGGAAATCTGAAATAAAATAAAATAATAATAAACAATTTTCTTTGAAAACTCTTTTCTGGTTCTCCAACTGAGAACCCTCTTTTAAAAACACTTTAAATAAATAAATAAGTAAATATACATAAAATGGGCTGGCATCTCTATCATACTGGAGGCGCGACCCGTCGATCGTCTTATGCCTCACTGCACCGAGGGCTATCTCTTTTCTTTCTAAAAATATTTTCTCTTTCTCTTTCTCATTCTTTAGCCCTTTCCCTCTGTGGTGCCTCACTGTGGTGGAACACAGTGAAGTAGAGCCCTAGCGAGTTTCCCTACGCGCCTCTCCCAACCAGGCTCGACTCACCGTGCCCTTGATAGGCGGTCCACGACTGAGTATCATGCATGCTCTCAAACTCGGTCCACGCTCCCTTAAATTGGAGCCCCGAGGAACCCTCTCAAACACTCGTTTCCCAAGGGTATTGTACCCTCAACAATCATAACAATAATATTTCAATATATACATATATATAACATCACATATTTAAAATATATAAACACAGACACGTAAGTCTATATATTTCTTTTTAAAACGTCCCACTCACTGTGTGGGTATATCACAAGTAGGTGTGTATATATGGATTTCCCATATCCCAAAATCTTTTTGGAAAACATTTATGTTTTAAAATCATTTTTAAAATTCTTTCCCCCAGTGGCTACACAAATAAGTCTAGGCCACTCACAGTGATGGGAGACTCGTATACTCCCAAGCACTCCATGTAGGTTAACCTCCGGAGCATCGCCGCACTCGATTCAACCGGAGCCCTAATACACGGAAATAAGTTAGCATTCATAATTAAATTTATGAATGCACCTACGAGGCTCTAACATGATCTAAGATGATGTTTGGATGTGGTTTGGAAGACTCGGAAGTGTTTTGAATCGATTTGGGGTCAATTAGGGTTTCAGGAGGTAAAATGACCATTTCGCCCCTAATGGGCAAGAAAGGCGCCGGATCTAGAGTGAACCGGTGCCGGTTCTCTTCGACCCAAAGGTTGGCAACTGACAAGCAGAAACAGCGCCAGTTCTGCACAGATCCGGCGCCGGTTCTGTTCTGGGTTTCAAACCTGAAATTTCTTCAAATTTTCTCTTAATTCGAAAACCGATGCAATCGTCCACCAATTTAGCTATAATTTCATATGCATGTATCTTAATGCATCCACGACACATTTACCAAAAGAAAAACGAGAATCACAAGCTTGAAGTTCCTAGATCTCGAATCTAAACTTAAAATTTAACTAAAAGCTGAACCTAACTTTGAACTTGGATCTCTCCTAAACTAATGCATGGAATAGCGTGCAAACTTGGAAAAACGTAGATCGAGGAGTTAAGAATAACTCACCATGATCTCGCCTCGAACTGGCAGTCGGTTTGTCCGGATCTGCAAATTGTCAAAAATGCCTCCGTTTGGCTCCAGAGAGAAAAGAAAAGAAAATGAAAGAAAAAGAAAAAGAGAAATGAAGAAAAGCTTCGGCTCACCCCTATTTATAGAGGAGCTCGACACTGGGTCTACTCGGGTCCCGGGTCAAACTTTTTCCCCATTTTCAACTTTCTTTCATTTTCACCATTTGGCTAGATCCTTTGCTTTCTTGTGCCAACGGGGCCCATAATAAATTTCTAGGGACTTAATTGGAGGTCTTTTTGGCATTTACTAATTTCCATGCACGGTTAATTACTTTTTCTTCTAACTTCGTCTTATCCTAATTTGCACTTCTCTTCTTAATTAGACACAGCCAGACCGACATAGTGTTTAATTGTTACATCATCTTGCACTATTCCGTTCGTATGAAAAGGTCGTGCTAGGTCCGAGTGTGTCAACTCTCCCCTCCTTCTAAAAATTTCATCCTCGAAATTAAATGAGGTAGCTTGGGGAGATTTGGCTTCCATTCGAAGCTCTCATTTCGTTTTCGAGTAGTGTTCACCTCACTATTCGCCGCTGAAGTTTACCACGCTTCCGTTGCGCACTCTGATCGTTCTCTTCCTCAAGAGTGGTTCCATTGCTCTTCTACTCTTGAGTTTGAACCTCATTTTTCCCTTAACATAGCCTACCCTCACCTACTTACGGGTCAGGCTCACTTTATTTTAACTATGACCTTTGGAGGTTTTTCCTTGCTGTAGTTGTACTTGCTTGATCCTCTCGCTTGTTCTTGTCTCATCTTTCAAGTCTCTCTCGACGAGACTATCCTTTTATTTCTTTTGAGGTTCTACACCTCTTACTCTTCTTAGGAATTCCTTCTTCTTTTTCATTACCATTGCCTCTCACTTCGAGGCCATTCTCTGATGCGTTTCTAGCCGTTTCGTGGTTTTGTACTAATCCTTGTAGCCAAGTTATCGAGAAAGACCTTCGCTTAACTCCCTCGCCTCCACGGCGAGGATGCGGTGAGTTAATTGTCTTTCCCCCTACCTTGGTCTTGCTTCTTCGTTTCGTTTCTTACTCCCGTTCTCTTCTTTCTCTGATCCTCTTCCGTTCAAAACTCACAGCGTATGAGTCAAGCTCTAGTACACACTGGCCCACACTTGGCCACATCATAACAGAGGAATCAGAGATCATGCCCTCTCGGCTCTCACAAGCTGACCCACTCTTTGACCGCCCATCACAGTCACAAATAGAGCCCTCGGCCTATCACATCACATACAGGGCCCATGGCCCATCAAATCTTATCTCTCCTCCTCACAAGGACGGAGAACTTTGGGAGGTCTCACACTCTCCCCAATCTCATACTGGGCCGGTCCTCCCGAGTGGTCATCACAGAGATCCTCAAGATCTCGATCTCTGACCCTTCCTCTTATAGGGACGCCTCACACATGGCTCCCAATTCCATCACATTTGAGCCTCAACCTCATACCCATTCATACCACTTCTCTTGCCTCTTAGGCTTCCCTTAACTTTTTTTTTCTTGAGGTACCCACCTCGGGAGGTACAGCGTATTTATCTTCCTTCCGTCTTCTTTCCTTCACATTAGCTTTCTTGCTAATGGTCGATCTCTTTTCCCTTCTTCTCGTCAATAATATTTTCTAGGGTCTCCATATCCCCATCTCTTTCTTTTTCTTCATTTCCATCCACCTACATCCATAATGGGGTCCACATTTCTCTTGCCTTCTCATCAACATGGAACAGCGTAATTCACGCTCGTCACCCTCATGCGGCATCCTTAGTAGCTTCTTTCTCTCTTGAGGTTTCATCTCTTTTCTCTTAACTTGATCTTTCCTCTGGTCTATTGCCATTCTTAGGCATCCTTTGAGCTCTCATTAACTCCTTACCCTTTTTCCTTAGGGTTATCTCCGTGTCATTTCTCTTCTTCACATTTCTTTTATCTTGATTTACGTGATCTTCCACTTCTTATCCAAGGTTTCCTTTTACCTTGGCTTCATTCTTTCTTTTATTTGCTTTCTTCTCTGACTTTCTTCATTGTTATCATCCTTATTCCTCTTTTCTTCTAACACCTTTGATTCTCTTAGGTGTTAGAATTTCTTTTCTGCTCTTCGTACTGGCTATGGTCATAGAAGTTCGGGGATATTTTCTTGTTATCTTTTCTGTCTCAGTTCCCTTATCTCTTGCTTTCCACGTATGGGTTTCCTTTACCTTAGCCATCTTCGGCTCTTAATCCATTGATATCTCTTCTTTGTCTTTCGATGTCATGGTTTATTTATCGGGGGCAACACCTTTCTCTATCCTCAATTACCTCTATATCTTGCCCACGCCAAGCTGACTCCATTTTAGCTTGGTTTGACTTCATCTCCCACATCCTTTCTTCACTTATCATTCTTCAAGGAGTTTATCCTCAAAGTTAGCTTACTCCCCTCCTTCTAAAAGATTTAACTTATCCTTTTTTGTTCCTTGACTCCTTAACCTTGATTCCCTTATCTCATTTCACTTCTCTGATCTCATCTTTTCATCTTTCTCGGTTCCAACCATTATTCTGGTTTATCCTTTATCACCTTTTTGTCTTCTCCAGTTTCAATTGTCACCTTTTATCTTTGTTTTATCCTCATTCCTTTCTTCGAATTTTACTTAGGTTGATCCACTTTTCTTATTCTCCGTGTTTGATTATCCTTCAATCCCCATTACCATTATCATTACTATTATTATCATCGTCATTATCCTTATTATCATCATCCTTTCACTTTTGTTACTCTATCATGACTCCATATCCTTACATATCCTTACCTCTTTATTTCTCTCTTCTTCTCTTCCATTCATTCTTTATTGATATCATCTTACCCGTCGTCCATTAAAGTACCATCTCTCCATTTACTCGTTTCCTATGAGTGCTCATTCTCTTATGTTTTCTCTAACTTTTTCTTTCTATCAAACCTCTTCATCTCCTCTTTTAACATTGATATAATCGGGGGTTTTCCTTTCCCTTCTTTTCATCAATTCACATTTTAACTCCTTTTGTTCTCTTCTTCCACAATCACATAGTCGAGGGTTTCCTCTTCCTTGAACCCATTTATACCCTTGACCCCCTTTTTGCTCTTCAGTTCTGGCCTCCAGTCATTCTTGTTTATTCTTTCCTTTACTTGATTTATTCATTGTATGATGTAGTGCCTTGACTTGACTCAGGTTCGGGGTTCATTATGCTCGACTCTATTTAACTAACACCTATTTCTAAGTCTTTTATCCGCTTTCTTTCACTAGATCTTTCTTAATCCTCTTTCTAAGTTTCTTTTATTCCCATTCTTATGCTCTTCTTTAATCTATCTCTAAGTTACCTAACTAAGTTTTGTTTCAAATCCTAGTTTCCTAGTCTTATTCTTATACTAATCCTGGTCAGTCATTTGGAGCTATTAACCTATGGTCCATTATGACATTATCGCTTTTTAAAGTTATAGTTTTCTAGTGATGTGTTATGCTTTTCTTTTTTTAAGGCTCTATTCCTAGTTAACCAAAACTTAGTTCATCTACTGAACTAAGTCTCTCTTTCTTTTAGGCCTTGTTCTTCTTTTATTAACCTAGGATCTTCTTTTACCTAGGATTCTTATGCTTTCTTTCTTCATTAAGAAAGCCTCCGCACTACATCACGACATTTCTTTATCCTTTGTTTAAGGGTTCGCTTTCTTCTCCTTTTCTCTTCTTCTTTCTCACCAGTTCCATCTAACGACGACTTCACAATATCGAAGGAAATTCCCTTCGTGCCTTCCATTAGCACGAATGCAAACATTCCCTTCATTGCCGTGCATTACACTCTTTCTTCGCTTGCTTTCTTCCAATTCACTTGTCGTTATCATTTCGCACTATCTTTTGGAAGTCTCCTCATTCTTACTCCTGTTATCAACCAATGGTAAAAGGGTACACCACCTTTAATTTCCTTAGGAGTGGAGATTTACAACTTATCTTTATCCTTATTCCATTTCCTCCATCTTCATTTCCTTTCTCTTTTTATCCATAATCCTTCTCGTCATAGGTATCCAATGGTCAAACAAGTAGTCATAGTCGTATTACTCGTTGACCATTTGGATGTGATCTTTTTTCTTTGTCATCTTTGCCTTATTCCTCCTCATCATTTCCCAAGAATGGCTTTTCTCTTATTTCTCTTTCCTTACTCTTCCCTTTTTGCCATCCTTGAATCCTTTGGGGTTTTCTCTTATCAACCATTTCCATATCCTCAAGTGATTTCTCCCGCATCTCACTTCTTGAGATCTTGGGCTTGCTCTTTCTCTTCCAATTTCCTTAGATACTTCCTCACAATTGATTCCGAGTGGGGTCTCTTTTGTCCACTTGCATACCACTTACACACCGTTGTGTAAGAATAAATGAAGTTAGCTAGCCCTTGCTGCCACTTCTTTCACTTCATGCTCACCCCCTAGAGCATTATTCAGGCAATCTGTGGGCTTATCCCACCAGACTTGCCTACCTGTAGGCTCTTTGGCAATCGCTTCTTTTCATCTCCATTTGATGATTGTGAAATCCTCCTCGATCTTTCATCTGGTTGCTCGGGTGCTTCATCTCACGTCCTAAGGTTTTTGGTCAACCACATCTTTCGTGATTGATTCTCTCAGATTCTTCATTCTTAACCCAACTCTCTCTCCTAGGCTACACACCAATGGTGTAGAAAACAAGAGAAGTGAGGTTAGCGTTCACGCACGTTATGCCCCATCTTCGTCCCTTGCCTCGTTCTAGCCGCTTCATTTCCTCCCAAGTCTTACACGTCACTAGTGTAAAGAATTGGGGCAACGCATCTAATTTACGCTTGACACTCGCTGCTTTACTAGCGAGTCTAGATGTTCACAACTCCAAAGATTGAACATCGAAGATTGTGGGCATCGAACCAGTTTCCACTGGTAAGCCTCTAACTAGGCTTCGTTGAAAGACTGGACGAGACATCATCTATCTCGTCATCTTAAGGGAAATACCATCCCTTGCATGGTTTGGCTGTCGAGTAAAAGGAATATCGAAAGTTGAAAATTTAAGTTTGGGAGTTTCTTGGAAAGCGTGCCTTGCTTGCACGAATCTCGAGAAAGAAGGTGGTCAAGATGTCTTCTCACTTAAGACCACACTCGAGAACACTATTTGGTGGCTCGCTATTAAGGAAGGTATTCTAAGAGTAGGTTGGATCATTTATGACGCTTTTGAGTAACTACATACTCGAACTCTGGAATTCTAAACCTATTTAATCCATTGGCTTCAAAAACATTTGAAAACGTTTGAAAACACTTTGAAAATATTTTATAGGTTTTGAAAACAGTTAGAATCTTTTAAACGCTCTGATACCAATCAAATTGTCATGCCCCGACCTGCCCGGGTCTGCCACGTGGCAACCGTCGTGCTGCCTCGAAGTATGTGTCGGCCGGTCACGCACCAGAAGCACCGCAAGGCATTGAAATGGATATCATCGTTGCAAAACAAAACTAAAATTTTAATTAGAAATCATTTAATAAAATATTAATTTATAAGCAATACCAATGGACTAATTAAAAAGAATACCTACACTGCGGAAACCACTAAACCTAAGCCACCGACGTCTTCTAGTGAGCCTCCTTTCTATGGCTGACTCCGTACGCCAATCTGCATCAATCCACATTAGATACAGGTGAGTGACAGAGGTTCTAAGAATCTCCATCTGGTTTAGGGGAATTAAGGGAAATCTGAAATAAAATAAAATAATAATAAAATAATAATAAACAATTTTCTTTGAAAACTCTTTTCTGGTTCTCCAACTGAGAACCCTCTTTTAAAAACACTTTAAATAAATAAATAAGTAAATATACATAAAATGGGCTGGCATCTCTATCATACTGGAGGCGCGACCCGTCGGTCGTCTTATGCCTCACTGCACCGAGGGCTATCTCTTTTCTTTCTAAAAATATTTTCTCTTTCTCTTTCTCTTTCTCATTCTTTAGCCCTTTCCCTCGGTGGTGCCTCACTGTGGTGGAACACAGTGAAGTAGAGCCCTGGCGAGTTTCCCTACGCGCCTCTCCTAACCAGGCTCAACTCACCGTGCCCCTCGATAGGCGGTCCACGGCTGAGTATCATGCATGCTCTCAAACTCGGTCTACACTCCCGTAAATTGGAGCCCCGAGGAACCTTCTCAAACACTCGTCTCCCAAGGGTATCGTACCCTCAACAATCATAATAATAATATTTCAATATATACATATATATAACATCACATATTTAAAATATATAACCACACACACGTAAGTCTATATATTTCTTTTTAAAACATCCCACTCACTATGTGGATATATCACAAGCAGTTGTGTGTATGTGGATTTCCCATATCCCAAAACATTTTTGGAAAACATTTATGTTTTTAAATCATTTTTAAAATTCTTTCCCCCAGTGGCTACACAAAGAAGTCTAGGCCACTCACAGTGATTGGAGACTCGTATACTCCCAAGCGCTCCATGTAGCTTAACCTCCGGAGCATCGCCGCACTCGATTCAACCGGAGCCCTAATACACGGAAATACATTAGCATTCATAATTAAATTTATGAATGCACCTACGAGGCTCTAACATGATCTAAGATGATGTTTGGATGTGGTTTGGAAGACTCGGAAGTGTTTTGAATCAATTTGGGGTCAATTAGGGTTTCGGGAGGTAAAATGACCATTTTGCCCTAAAAGGGCAAGAACGGCGCCCGATCTAGAGTGAACCGGTGTCGGTTCTAGAGTGAACCGGCGTCGGTTCTCTTCAACCCAAAGGTCGACGATCGACAAGCAGAAACGGCACCGGTTCTGCATAGATCCGGCGCCGGTTCTGTTCTGGGTTTCAAATCCGAAATTTCTTCAAATTTTCTCTTAATTCGAAAACCGATGCAATCGTCCACCAATTTAGCTATAATTTCAGATGCATGTATCTTAATGCATCCACGACACGTTTACAGAAAGAAAAACGAGAATCACAAGCTTGAAGTTCCTAGATCTTGAATCTAAACTTAAAATTTAACTAAAAGCTGAACCTAACTTTGAACTTGGATCTCTCCTAAACGAATGCATGGAAAAGCGTGCAAACTTGGAAAAACTTAGATCGAGGAGTTAAGAATAACTCGCCAAGATCTCGCCTCGAACTGGCGGTCGGTTTGTCCGGATCTGCCAATTGTCCAAAATGCCTCCGTTTGGCTCCAGAGAGAAAAGAAAAGAAAATGAAAGAAAAAGAAAAAGAAAAAGAGAAATGAAGAAAAGCTTCGGCTCACCCCTATTTATAAAGGAGCCCGACACCGGGTCTACTCGGGTCCCGGGTCAAACTTTTTCCTTTGCTTTCTTATGCCAACGGGGCCCATAATAAATTTCTAAGGACTTAATTGGAGGTCTTTTTGGCATTTACTAATTTCCATGCACGGTTAATTACTTTTTCTTCTAACTCCGTCTTATCCTAATTTGCACTTCTCTTCTTAATTAGACACAGCCGGACCGACATAGTGTTTAATTGTTACGTCATCTTGCACTATTCTGTTCTTATGAAAGGGTCGTGCTAGGTCCGGGTGTGTCACTAAGTGTGTCCTCATCCTAGATTTTGCTTGCTTCTAGTTAGCTAGCATTCCAATTTACCTACTATTTTATGCTTTCTTTATTAATAAAGCCTCCGCACTACATCATGGCGTCTTATGTATCCTTGTTTAGGTTTTTTTCCCTTTCTTTTTCACTTTTTCCTTTTCACCTTTGCTTCTGGTGAGCTCTTTTCGATGGTGGGGAAAAAAAGGGTTCTCCTCGTGCTCTTTGCATGCATACATGTAGGTGCTTTCACCGTTGTCGTCCATTTTTCATGTTTTGCTTGCTTATTTCCCATTGGCCTTGTCATGGTTTTTTTCTTATTGCTTCTTGGGGTCTCCTTCTTACTGTGCTTGATGGTTGGTCTAGTAGTGAAAGGGTCATTTGTCGTCATCTACTTGAACATAGAGATATTTTGCCTATCTTTCTCCTTATTCCATCATTTCCATCACGAATTTCTTTCTTATCTTGCTCCATGGATTCTCTAAGTACTGGTATCCAATGACTAGATGAGTAGTGAGGGATCCACTACTCCTCCGTCATATGAGATCTCCTTCCATTCATTGTTCTTCATTTGTTATCCTTGCATTCTTCCTTCTCATCGCTTACTTTTATCCTTGCCACTTCATTTTTGTACCGTGTCCAAGCTTGTCTCTCCTAACCTTGAGTCCGTTCGGTCTTTTTCGTGTCCTGGGTGATGCTATCCTAAAATCTACACATGGTTAGTGTAGAAAGTGGGAGGGGTCAGTTGGTTCATTTAGGGAAAGGGGTCGAGCTAGTCTGTTCATGAGGTCTTCTGCTTCTCTTACTTTTCTTAGCAGTCATTCATCTCATGTCTTGGAGTCCTCAAGCGTTAGTCCTCTGGACTTCGGATGGTCTTCCTTTCAACTATTCTCCCTGAACTCTCTTTTTCAAAGTATATAGATGGTGTAGAGAATGAGAGAGAGATGGTTTACTTTGCATTGGCCCTCTTATCGATCTCTTCATCTTACCTACACTCCTTCGACTTCACCTTTGTTTTCCATCGATTGTTGGTATGCCAAAATCTTCCTTATTCCTTCATGCTTAATCTTGGATGACTCATCTCATCTCCTAAAGTTCCTCAAACTCTCATCCTTTATGATCTTGAGCTGTCTTGACTTCTCTCTCTTTGACTTGGCTTTTTCTCATAAACTACACTCAATGGTGTAAGAGTTAAAGGAGATTGGGCTGGTCCTTTTGGTGTATGGTCTATCTTTCCATCTTGCATCATTTATGTCATTTCAAATTTCTCCCCTAAATTCTACACATTGAAAGTGTAGAGAATGGGAAGATTGATTTGATTTGGGTCAGCTAACAAGGAATGAGGATATTGGAAATCGAAGGGTTGATATTGGAAATCGAAGGATTGATTTGATTGGGCTGGTCCTTTTGGTGTAGGCTTTCTTAGAAAGCTCTCTTGTTTTCATGAGTTTCGAAATTAATGGTGGTCTGGGTGCCACTTCACCTAAAGACCACACTTGAGTACCCTATATGGTGGCATACTACTAAGAACGGTATTCTAAGGGTCGGCTTGAGTATTTATGAAACGTTCGAGTAACTACATACTCGAACTTAGAAGATTTGAACCTAAGTAATCCACTGGTTTAAAAAACGTCCGAAACCCTTTGAAAATACTTTGAAAGCATTTTATATCTTGTAATTTATAAGCTCTAATACCAATCAAATTATCACGCCTTGGACCCACTAGCCCGGCCAAGTGACAAACGTCGTGACAACTTAAAGT
The DNA here is from genome assembly GCA_030664755.1 of Microcos paniculata. NCBI lineage: Eukaryota > Viridiplantae > Streptophyta > Magnoliopsida > Malvales > Malvaceae > Microcos > Microcos paniculata. The sequence goes on along the minus strand of CP131456.1, from coordinate 33,626,572 downwards.
ATGTGCCGACCACTCACACACCCCAAAGCACTACAAGGCATAGGCTGAGTATCATTACTGCAAAACAATTAAACTAGAACTTTAATTAGAAAATATTTATAATAATTGAAAATCATTTAATAAAACAATTTAATTGAAATTAGGGTACCAGTGGATGAACTTGAAAGGATGCTTACGTAGCGTAATCTACAAACTCCTAAGCCATGGACATCTCCTTGTGAGCCTTTGGACGTCTAACCTGAAAAACATAAACACAGACATGGGGTGAGTACACCTCGGTGTACTCAATGAGTAGTCTCGATTCAATGTAAAGTCAAATAGGGTTTAGGGAGTCGAGAAATTCCAAAACAAGTTAGAAAACATTTGTAATTATCTTTGAGAACAAATTTTAAATCATTTTCCCCAAATCCTTCTTTTAAAATCGATGATGACGATCATAATAATAACAACAACAACAACAACAACAACAACAACAACAACAACAATAACAACTGACTATGGGCTAGCTGTGAAAACACAACGAAGCTTGACCTTGCGCTTCGATCGAGGATCTCGTATCGTCAAGGGCTATCTTTTCTTCTTCTTTTTTTCATTTAAAACTTTTATTTTAAAACCTTCTTTTATACAAATATATTTATATTTATATCTCTCAAAGCCTATTCCTTCGACAATACCATTCGTTATGGGTGGAGCACAACTACATCATAGCCCTGGCGAGTTTCTCTATGCACCTCTCTACTATAGGGTTTCTTACTCACCGTGCCCCTTAGAAGGCGGTCCACGGCTACTTAGTCGGATGCATGCTCTGCTCGATCCACTCGCTCTCTCATGGAGCACTCAGTCTCATCTTGTCCCGTATGGGACTTTATCCTTCATCTTGCATGATCATGCCCCATTGGGCACTCATCTTATACCTTATATATATATATTAAATATAAACATACATATGTACATTTTCATAAATTGAATTTAATTTAAAACATCCCACCCATGTGACATGCAACAACATGTGAGGGAATACCCGAATCCCATGACATTTAATTAAAAATTTTAGAAAATAATAAAGGTGTTTAGCCCTATATGGCTAAACACTGAAATAAAGCTACTGACAATGTAGGAGGTTTGTATGCTCCCGAGAATCCCATGACGATCGAACCTTGAAGCGTTGCCCCACTTGATCACCTAGAAACCTTAATTACATGTGAAAAATGCATTAGAATCCTAATTTGAACTCTCCTAGATTATTTTAAGGCTCTAATTTACTAAAAATTAAGGTTTGGAAATTATTTGAGGGTTAAAAAGGTGTCTGGGGAGGTTTCGAGTAAAAAACAGATGTTTCAAGCAAATTTACAAATCGCCCCTAAGGGCCCAAGTGACTCCTAGACGGGACTTAGTCTAGACGGACAAATTTGGCCTTCCAACTTGACTCTCGCATGGAAGACAAAATAAAGACCCAGAAATGGGTTTCTCCTGCCCTTTCTAGCCCTTTTCCCCTCCGATTCTCCATGGATCGACCTATAAATTGAAACATACACTTCTCACAACATCCACAATAACTTCACCAAAAGAAAAATCGAAATCATCAATTCAACATCCTTAAAATTCAAATCTAAGCTTAAATTTTAACAAGAAACCTAACCTTAACTTTGAGCCATGATTTCTCCTAAACTAATGCATGGATTTACATGCATAACTAGGCAAATTAAAGATGGAGGTGAGTAGAACGACATACTAGAAGAGAATGGGGGAAAAGAAGGAAAAGAGAGGAAGAGAGGGAAAGGAGAAGAAGAGAATGGGGGGAGAGGCTCGGCCTCCCCCCTTATATAGGCACAGGTCTAGCACTGGATATAAATTTGATGTACAACATAAACTAAAAGAATATACAAGATGAGTCTAGTAGATGATCTCCAATTCTATCTCAATTCTTGATTTTCTTCAGCATTTAAGACTCCTTTAAATAACTAGAGTCTTAATTCCGACTATTAGAGCATTTAATGAAGAAAGAGGCACACTAGCAGCTTTGAAAAAACCAGCTGTGTTATTGTTCCAGCAGCATTGAATTAGTTGAGCCCAAGGTTGAATCGATTCAATCTTTCTGACTCTATCTTTTCATGTTCTTATTTCTTCCATTGAGTTGATTCACTCATATCCTCAATCAGTTCAATTTCTTCAGCTACCTTGTTCTTCAGAGAGCTCAATCGATTGAACTAAAGTCTCAATCGGTTCAGTCTCTCTAGACTTCAAACTTTCTACTCTTATTCAACTCAACTTCAATCGGTTGAAAGTTTCTGACTTCCAACTTCTTCATCTTTCAACAAGCACTCAATCGATTGACTCTTTTACTTAATTAATTGAATATCTTAGGTTTGTTCAATTTAGCTTCATTTCAACCTGGTTCAATCGACTGGCCAAAACCTCAATCTATTGAACCTTCAACACTTAGCATTTTTTTTATTTTGATTTTAAAGACCTGCACACTTAATTTAGATTCATCAAATACATTTAATTAAGCCATTTTGTACTCATCAAAAGCACATGGTGTTTAACAATCTCCCCATTTTTTATGATGACAAAACATCTCTTAATTTGAAAAACTTAAAGAGATTATCTAAGTTAAAAGAAATGTGCATATGCTAACATTAAATAATAGCTCCCCCTGAATTTATGATATTTTCACCCTACACATTGTATATCCAAACACATATACATGTAGTTTAAAAGATAATTAAATGTATCTACATGTAGACAAATAGCATCAAGATATAAAACTAACCTTATCATCAGATATATATATATATATATGTATATAACTTCAAATGATTGGCAATTCAAGATTCCAAATTTCATAAAATATCCATAAAAACATTGCTTTTGAAATAACAAAAGCTCCCCCTAGGTTTGTACATAAGAAAAAGATTAAAATTTCAACATATTTTCAATTTCAATTTCATCTATCCTCTTTTTTAACATCATCAAAAGAGAAAGTCAAGTAAAAGCTCGTCAGAAACATCAAGGTTTTGGTTTTCTTTGCTTTTTCTTCTGATATTGGAGGGTAAGGGTGGAGGCTTCAGTTGGTTGTGGCTCAGGTCAATAAGGAGTAAATGGGGCAGGCTCGAACGAGATAGGCTCGAATGGTGTGCTGAGGGTGGAAATGATGGTCTCCATGGTTTGTGTAGCTGCTGCCACCTTTTCCTCTCCAACCTGCTCTCTCGGATTCTCTTTAGCTATTCCTTTTGCTCAATCTCTTGCTCGGGCACATTTTCTTAATCGTTCTCTTGTCCTTGCTATTCCAAGTTAACTTTTTGCTCATCTCCATGATCCAAGCCAATAATATCAAAATATTGATCTCTAGTCTACCCACTGATCTTCTCAACCTTTTTCTCTAAACCTTTTAACTTATTCAGAATAATTTCTTCGAAATCCCTCATTTCAGCCATCACTATAGTTTCCAATCTCAGCATTGTTTCTAAAGTCTGACCAATTCAATCATCTTGTGGTGCTTCTTTTGCTTGCTCTTGTTCTGCTCCTTGTTCTTCTTATTACTAAGCTACCTCTTCTTCTCTTTGTTCATTCTTAGGATCTCTAAGGACTGTCTTGGTGGCTTTCACAATTTGCTTTATCCATGTGTTGCCATCCAACAATTGTAGACACTAATTTTTTACTGAGTTCCCTAGTCTTTTTCATTGATAATTTGGTTGTGGTCTTAACTTAACCATTGGAAAGAATTAATGTTCCAATTAAGCTTGGTGCAATTAGAGGTTAATTTGCTTATCTAGGAATTTTAGTTTCTAAGCTAAGATAAACTCAAATTGATCAAAAAATGATTAAATGAACTCATTAAATTTAACTTTAGTTGCATACGTTTACATCCTTATTAAAAAAATACAAAAATTAATTATTATTAAAGAAAAATAAATAAAATGAATTTCTTTTTATTAGTCCAATTTTGGTTCCAAATTATAATTCAAAATTATTGGAGGCTAATAGCTTTGTCTTGAATATTGATTTTTTAAAAAATAGAATGGAATTGGACAATAATGAAAGGAAACAAAGTTGTCCTTATTTATCATTTCATGAAATGAAAATACAAAAAATGAAAAAAATCATAAAACCAGGAAATTAAAAATGGTAGTCTTTCTTTAGGTTTTGCTTTGCCCTTCCCCATTTCTTTTACTTGCTTTTAAACTTTGTTTCTCTTCCTAAGCTTGGATTATTCTCACTTTCCATCTTATAGTTTTTGACTGCCAATATTTGCGAGTGAAACCTGCATTAAGACCAAACACAAGGGGATTACATTCGACCATCACCATGAAAATTCATTGTAAATGGCTCATTGGTACACATTCGCAAGTTCCAAATCACAAAGGAAAAGGTGCAAATGCCACTCACACTTATTCTCAAATATGATAGGATGGGACACGTTAGCATGCACTGTAATATCATCTACTTGGTACCATCATCACGTTACATCTTTATATCACATGAGCAGCAATATTTTTGTTACAATTCATATGTTCCTTTCTTGGTCATTAACAATTCATATGTTCAGCACATTCCCCATAATTACGCATAGCAGCAGGACAAGGTTATAATAGCACTCACAAATCAAAACACAATGAATACCTTGTTGTCACGAGTTCATTTGTCCCTGAAATTAAGATAGGATTTTTATTGGGTAGTCTAGCCTTCATGCCTTGCTAAGGACAGAGGCACCTTCACAACAGGACACACCGAAATTCTTGTGGTCAAAATCTCATTGGTCTCCAAATTACTCTCTAAATGCCCATTGGTTTCTAAACACATCCTTGAACATTGATTGGTCTATTTCTCTTGCAAAGAAAAAAGACAAAAACTGCACGCCTATCACGTGACAACATTTCACAAGGCCAAAAATCATAATTTAACAGCAACTCAGCTAAACGTGTTCAAGAAAGAGAGTAGAAAGGAGTTTAGGTGTGCTGCCCAACTCTTATTGGAGACAATTGTGAAACTTGAGCTGTGATTGGAGACAATTTTAGAAGTTAACGCTGATTGGAGAAAGACCCAGACGAATAAGGAAGGAGCACTTGTGACGGAGAGGGAGCTGGTAATCACCGTTAGATTAAGTCGGTGTAGTGATCTGATTGAGGGAGAAAGCAATATAAAATCCTATGGAATAGGGTAAGTAATAGAGAAGGTAGGGGATGCTTCAGGGAGAACAGCTGGGGGTTGAGAACCTCAAGAAAAAGAAGAAGAGAGAAAAAAGACCAGAGAAAAAAGAAAGGAAAGGCGTTGGGAAAAGAAAAAGATATAGTAAAAAAAAGAATATAGAATAGGAAAGGTGAACACTTATGTAGCGGCTTAATACGCATTTTAGCCCTTGAAGTTGTACGAATGTGTCGTTTTGACCCTTATTCTTTTATTGTGGTTGTTTTGGCCCTTCTACTTTTATGATGGTCCTCCGTGAGCCCTTTCATCCAACTCCATTTAAGCCCCTCCTAATATCTCCCTAACAGTGTTGACGTGGAATTTCCATATCATTAATTTGGGTCCGAAAATTTCACGTGGCATGACACGTCATAAATGGGACCCACCAATAGTGAAAAAAAGGGAGGGGGAATTTGCCGTTGACTCCACTAAATTAGTAAGTAAAAAATCAGAGTTCTAAAGAAGGAGGCTGGCGTGCAGGAGGCCAGGGTAGCAGACGGACAGCTTGTGGAGGGAGGCCCATCCGCCAAATGGGGCAGAGGAAGAGGCAAGGAGATCGGCGCAGACGGTAGGGATGGTTTTGGAGCATTTTCGTTTCCAGCATGTGTTGTGAATGAGAGAGGAGAATTTGGTGCAGATGCAAGCAAGCGAGGCAAGCCCAGCATTTGGGATCATCTTCGAGCTTCCAGAAGACGTTCAAAACAACATCGTCGGGAAGTTACTAGAACGGCGTCTCTGTTATACTTTTGTTTTGGTTGTGGGTGAGAAATAACAGGCGAAATTTGGTAGAGCCGACTGGTTTTTCCTTCTACTCTATATTCCTTTCTAAGTTAAAAATGGTTGAACTCAATTCCAGGTTGTAAGTAAATTTTGGTTTGGGATTGGGAGGTAATGGGGTAGGTTGATTTCCAAGATTAGTTCTCAACGAATAGAGAAGTTAGGTGTAAAGACAGAGAATTTGAAGGCGGTGAAACACCGTGGATGTGGATGTGGTAGCATTTTGTTTTGGATTAGCGAGCACAGAGAAGTTAATCACAATGTCAGGGCTTAGGACCCATCACATGCTGCACAGTTGTTTGTCCCCCACCTATAAACTACAATTGCTGATAAAAGCCTGGTGTTGGGGAATGGTAGGCCAGTCTCCCCAGCACTTTCCTTTCCTTTCACTTTCTGTAGTCGGGCTCCTTTATAGCCGTCTCCTCACTTTCATGCATGCCCTTTATCGACCTTTCTTTCATTTTCTTTCGAGAAGCTTCACTTTGATATGTTCGGTGGCAAGAAGGGTGGTTTTATCGTGAAAAAAAGAGAGAAAAAAAACCTGAGAGAAAATGATCTAATGAGCTCAGGAAAAAAAATTATTTACTTTTGCTTACGTGGAAATTCCATGTGGGACTCAGTCAAAGCCATGTCAGCACCGTTAGGGAGATGTTAGGAGGGGCTTCAACGGAGTTGGATGGAAGGGCTAACGGAGGACCACTATAAAAGTGCAAGGGCCAAAACAGTCACAATAAAAGAATAAGGGCCAAAACGACACATTCGTACAACTTCAAGGGCTAAAATGCATATTAAGCCCTTATGTAGCGTGGGATCCATTTCAAAAATATATATATATATATATACACATATATTTGGCCATTAGAAGTTAGAACATTAGTCTTAATCGAAGACTGCTTGGAATCTCAGAGTGGTTCTACAGCAGTGTAAATCCTATTAACTTTGGTATATTGTCATGGTCTACTTTTATTTTATATATATTTAATATTCTATGGCTACTATCATTGTTTGTATGTCTGAATCTTTGATGATTTATTTTATGATTGGATTGCGTTTCATGTGTTGTCTTTTAGATCGTTGGGCCAGTGATATTGTACGTGCCTTTTCTTCTTAGATCTATTATTTTTATCACTGGGATCTCTCTCCTGCTTCAAAAAATATTTTCTAAATAAAAATTAAACTTAGATCTAAATTAGAAATAAATAATTGAAGCAAGCAAAAAGAACTGTGCTTGGTGAATTGATATGGTAAAAAATGGGAGAAGCAAATAGTTTTATTAATCTCAAGAAAGAAGGATAATAATAGTTTGAAGGTTTTGGCTTTATACTATCAGTGTTATGAATTAATTTTGTGCTTAATTAAATATAATCAATTAACCAAGGATTATTTTTTTTAAAGAATCGTGGTAGCGAGTTTCTTGAAAAATTCTCCGAAAATTACCTGTAAATTTTCTCGTGGTAGCGGTGATCATTTATAAGTAATTTTAAAGCCAATAAGTAATAAAGCGGGCAAATTAGATAGAATAAAAATTACTAATTAATTAATAAAGGTTCAACCTTTCAAAGGAATTTATGTTTAAGTGTTTTTAAGCAAAAAAGGATACTTTCTCGGGTAATTATGGCGGCAAGTCTCTTGAGGAAGTCCTCCGAAAGGGCCTATAAATTCCATCGTGGTGGCAATGAGGGTTTATACGCAATTTTCAGATATAAAAATTAAAACAATAAAAATCTTTTGGTTAATGAATTAAAATAGATTTAAAGGCTAAAGTTTCTAAGTGATTCATGAATTTAAAGTTTTCTCAAATTAACAGTTATGAAAAGGATATATTCTCGGGGAATCATGGTGGCGAGTTTCTCAGAAAACCCTCCAAAACTATTTATAGATTCCATCGTGACGGCGATGAAGATTTATCATTTTTTTTATAAAAGATTGATATAATTATTAATTAATAAATAAAACTTTTTTGGTAATTAGTCTATATAATAAAATAGACTTAATTGCTAAATCTCTAAACAATATATATAAGTTAATAAATTGTTTTTAATTAGTGATTACGAATGGACACTTTCCCGAGGAGTTGTGGCGGCAATTCTTTCAGGAATTACTCCGAATCTAAAAACCTTATTAAATTCCATCGTGGTGGCGATGAGGGTTTATAAGAGATTTTTGGACATATAATCATTAATTTAAGAGACTATAATAAATAGTAAATAATAAATTAATAAAAATAAAAAAACAATGTTTTTATTGGTGATTATGAAAGGATATTTTTCTCGAGAGTCGCGGCGGCGACTCTTTCAGGAAGTACTCCGAATCTAAAGGTTTCTTTAAATTTCATCGTGGCAGCAATAAAAATTTATAAGAGATCTTCGGATACATAGTCATTAATATAAAAGAATATTTACACAATAAAAAAAGAGAAGATGGAAAGTAATAATAATAATAGTAATAATCATAATAACAATAATAAACTAATTTTTTCTTCTAATTAATGATTGTGAAAGGATATTTTCCCAAATAGTCGTGGCGGTGATTCTTTCGAAAAGTACTCTGAGTTTAATAGTCTCTTTAAACTTCATCGTGGTGGAGATGATGATTTATAAGAGGCCCTTAAGCACATAATCATTAATTAATCAAGAAAATTATAGAATAAAAAATCCACAAAATAAAAAATAATTCAAAAGGAAATAAAAATTTTCAATAAACTATTGGACCCTTTTTTTAAAAATAAAAATTAAATGAAAAAAGAAGGAATAAAATTAAAAAAAAAAGAATGAAGATAAATACCAAAAAAAGGATTAATTAAATAATGGATAATTATTATGGGGATTGTGATGCAATTTCCTTAATAATTATTCAAGGATAATTTTTAAAATCAAATAAAGAAAAAAAATGATTAAGTTAACTGAGGATAATTATTAAGGAAATTGTGATGGCAATTTTCCTTAGTAATTATTCTATGGTAATTTTGAATTGAATTAAAAAAATAAAAAAATTGGAAACATGGAAATCAAAGATGAAAATTAATAAGGTTAATTATCAATCTTTGTTAAGGCCTAATTAATACTGAACTAATCGGTACCGTCATTTGACGGGCGTTGTGGAGGTGCTAATCCTTACCCATATGTAACTGTACTCCCGAACCCAAATCCGTTTGTTCCGTAGACCGAGACCTATCTGTCTTAATATGCCATTTAATAGCCAATGTTAAGTTAGATAGATTCTTAATAGGTGACTAACTGTACCTTAACAAAAATCGTTAGTGGTGACTCCATATATTTCATAAAGTCCCAAACTAGTCGTTTTCGACAACGTTGCGACAACAATAATGCATCTCCTGAAGACTGGAGGAGTTGAAAAGAATTATTCTGATATCTCCAAATCCCTTTCTTCTTCAGTAACTTAGTGATGATGTTCCCATAGGCTAGCTTGGCTCTCTTGCTCTATGTAATTTCTTTCATTCTCTCAATTAAAAACCGAGTTGTGTTGAATTCTCCACCATGCATGGCCGAAAACATCAACCAAACATCATTCTGCGTGATTGTACTGAAGTTGCCAAACCTCCCATAGAGAGTGGTGCAGATAAAGACATCTAACAATCTAAGCTCCAAGTTTTTGATGTTTAAGACTGAGTTCTTTAGACCAGAACTCTCATCTAGACCAGTAATCTCTTTCCAAGGCAACCCACAAGTGAATTTAGTTGGTCTAGAATATGCACCATGCTCAAATTCAGTTTTAAGCAAATCACCAAGGTCCTTAGAAGTTACCACAAACTCCCTACCAAATACAAAAGCGTGAATACCCTCAATGTTGATCGCTATACCTTCACCTAGTTCCTCTTGGTTCATAAGGATACTTGAGTAAAATTCTCTAACCAATAATTCACTAAATTCTCTATCCTTGAAGTTGCTTAATCCGAACAATTTGGAATCCATAAACAATTTTCCAAGACTATCATGGAAGGTACAATTTTCAAACTCTTTCCAATCTATCTCTCTACCACATATAACCTTTTTAGTAGACATAATCTCATTAAATTTCTTTTTATGAAAAGCATTTCTAAAGTATCTAATGAGATTATCTCCTTCTTGAATTCGAACTCCACCATTTGGAGGATTCCCACTTGCTACTCCCTTCCATTTGCTCAATTTCTTACCCATGTGCCTCACTTCCTTGCTTGGACCCTCTCCTTGTTGCTGAATTACTTTCTTGGGTGCCATTTGTGAAGTTAGGTGTTGGGAATTGGGATTTTTGTTGATTTGAGTGAAAAGTTATGAATTTTGGGTTTTGGAGATGAATTGGTGGTTGGTTTTGGAAAAAGATAAGATTTCTTGATGAGTATTTGAGAGGGAAAACGAAAAGTTTCAAAAATGAATTAATTCAAAATGGTTTTGAACATGTGAGAACCATCGGGTTATATATAGACCCGACGTGTTCAATTGGTTAAGTGTTTCACTCAATCGATTGAGCAAGTTCTTCTTTTAATTCCAGAAGCTGTTCAATTGATTCAATTATAGGCTGAATCAATTAAATATTTATGTATAAAAGTTCTTTTCAAAGCCTTTTTGAAGTTGAATTGATTAAAGCTTTTGTGAATCAATTGAATCTAAAATAGATTTGATTTTAAAGCACCAATGTTCTTAGAATCGGTTTAGTTGAAATCTCAACCAATTCAAAGTATTCAAATCTCAAAAGTAATTTACACAGAAAAATTGAATTGATTCACTATAAGAGTGAATCAATTCAGCTTTGAAAAACTTCAAAACTGACTTTTCTAAACTTATGAAAAACCAATTGAGCTAAATGCTCAACCAATTCAACATTTAAGTGAATCAATTTTCAGGACATGGAACTTGAATATGAACACATGAAGTACATATCTCGACAAAGTAAAGATTTATATAATTAATGCACATAAGAGCAAAATAAGAGCATATTAAGTATGTAGTTTCAAATAAACAATCACAATCTAAGTTCATGCATACTAGACATACCAAGCTCTCTCCTAATTTTACAAAATTGATCTTCATTTAATGGTTTGGTGAATATATCAGCTAATTGGTGCAAGGCGTCAACAAATTCCACTTTGATATCTCCTTTGAGCACATGATCTCTAATGAAATGATGTCTAATCTCAATGTGCTTTGTCCTAGAGTATTGAACAGGGTTCTTGGAGATGTTTATGGCTTTTATTGTCATAAAGAATAGGAATTTGTTATATTGCTATGCCATAATCACTAAATTGTTGCCTAATCCATAAAATTTATGCACAATAGCTAGATAAAAATATATATTCAACTTTAGCAGTAGATAGTGCTATAGAGTTTTGTTTCTTGCTAGACTAAGACATAAGCATATTTCTTAGAAATTGACAAGTACAACTAGTGCTCTTCCTATCCACTTTACTACCAGCAAAATCAGAATCAGAATAACCTAAGAGATCAAAAGAGTTACCTTTAGGATACCATAAACCTAAGTTTTGAGTATTTAAAAGGTATCTAAAGATTCTCTTAACAGCGATCAAATGTGATTCCTTAGGACATGCTTGAAATCTAGAACATAGGCATACACTTAGCATAATGTCAGGCCTACTAGCAGTTAAGTAAAGAAGAGATCCGATCATACCTTTATAGAGCTTTTGATCAACTTCTTTACCCTTCTCATCTTTATCAAGCTTTGCTGAGGGGCTCATGGGGGTTCCAATTCCCTTTACGTCCATCATCCCAAACCTCTTTAGCATATCCTTAGTGTACTTGGCTAGGTTGATGAAGATGCTATCCTTACTTTATTTTATTTGTAGACCAAGGAAGAAGTTCAACTCTCACTTCATACTCATTTAAAATTCTCCCAGCATTTTTTTAGCAAAATACTCACATAGCTTTTCATTAGTAGCACCAAATATAATGCCATCAACATATATTTGTTAAATGAGAAGATCATTTTTACTTCTTTTTTTGTAAAAGGAGTGGTATCTACACTTCCTCTTTTAAAATCCTTTTCAATCAAAAACTTTGAAAGCCATTCATACCAAGCTATAGGAGCTTGTTTTAACCCACATAAAACTTTTTGTAATTTGTAAACATGATTGGGCTTATCACGAATTTCAAAACCAAAAGATTGTTCTACATAAACCTCTTCTTGAATAAAACCATTTAAAAATGCACTTTTCACATCCATTTGAAAAAGTTTGAAATTCATGTAACATGCATATGCTAGTAATAACCTAATAGCCTCTAATCTAGCCACTGGTGCAAAAGTTTCTGATGCGTGTCGCAAAGCACCAAAAATAACCTCACTACTCTAACATGTAGTTAGGGAAGCAAGGGTCGATCCCACAAGGAGCTATCCAATTTATCATTACTTTCACAAAGCATATATCAAACTAAACAAGAATTTAAAGAGGGGGTTTTGTATTGGTGTTGGAAATAAAATATAAAGAGTTATCAAGTATGGTAATAATAATGCAATGTATGATAAAATAAAACCTCCAATCTATTATATGATCAATCTTTCAACCTAGCACTTGATCATTGATTCACTAACCAAACATTGTACTCATTAATTGGTTAACACCATGGATTAGAAACCAGCTTCAAATCTATGGATCTTTCCTAATGTTGATTAACCATGAATCTAAGTTCATTATTAATCCTTCCTCTTATGGCTAATTTGAATCCCAGCAATCCAAATTCAAGCCTAGAAAAGCAATAAGCTAGTGAAAGATGAAAGCTAACAACAATCAATAACAAACCCAGCATTCATTATTCAAATTGCATCTTCAAATCTCTTTGAATGTAAAAACACCCTCTTGCTACTCAAGTTCTAAGAATCACCAAACTCTAGCATTGGAGTTCAAAGATTAGCATGCTAATGAGCTACTCAATCAATCATTTGCAACTAATCAACTAAGCAACCCAAAAGACAAGATAATAAACATGATTATCATCTTTAAAGCTCAAGAGATTGAAGAACAATCAATGAACAAAAAAAGCATTAAGAACAAGAACCTCACAAGTGCAGATCAAAGTGATTGAATCTTATAATAGATTGGAGTTATTGAGTTTTACTAAACAAAAATTACAAGAAGAAAAGAACCCAGCAAAAACCACACACCAAAAACTGAACTCAACTCCCTTTTTAGCTGCCTCTCCCTCTCGGCCTTCTGCTCTCCAGCTCTCAGCCCACTCCTCCCTTATTCCTCCTCAATAATTCCTTAGAGATAAGATAAGGAATCCTAAGGATAAAATAAAATAAAGTAGAGGCCATTATTGTAAAGAAGGAGACAAGTCTGAGGAAATTTGGGGATTTAACTATGCTCCTCTCCACTGAATCCCCGGGATATGTTTTTCAAGGATTTGATAATGGAATGACAGCATTTAAATGGGTCTGCCGACATTTTGACTCTGTTAACCGTCGACGTCTACATGTTTGCCCGTCGACGTCTCTGCTTGCTTTCTTCATATTTTTCCCAGCTCGATTGATCCGTCGACGTCTAAAGATGTGCACGTCGACGTCTAAGTGTTTAGCTTTTGTGTATTCGAAGTCTGAAATTTCTACCCGTCGACGTCTAGAGTCTAGCCGTCGACGTCTGGCATTGGGAACTCCCTGGAATTGTTGGCCGTGGACGTCCAACTTCAATCCGTCGACGGATTGGTCGGGCAGACCCGGTCTTAGTTTGACAGTCTCTCGTAAAATAGACATTTGGAGGGCCAAATGAACTCCGAGTTTGACGTTCTTTAGCATTCCGGAAAGCCCAAGATGTCCTCTATAACTTTGATGTAGATCACAAAAACAATTGAAGTCTCGAGCATAGAGAAAATCAGCCATATTTATGATCTATCCAATCTGTCAGGATTTCAACTTTGAGTTCTTTACATCTTGTCTTCCCACTTGATTTGTGTTTGGTCCTTTTCACTTCAATTCCATCATTTTCACTCAATTACCTCAATTGACACCTACAAAGTGAAACAAAGCTAAGTAAGCTTAGTTTATACAATGAAATGCATAAATCCATAGAGATTAACATAGGAAAATATGTCTATTTTGGTACTCAACAGTTTCATCGAAATCAATACCTTCCTCTTGATTGTATATCCCTTGGCAACAAGTCTTGCCTTGTTTCTTGCCACATTACCTAACTCAACCATTTTGTTTCTGAACACCCATTTTGTCCCAATAATTAGATGATTAGTTGGCCTAGGAACTAAGGTCCAAACTTTGCTCCTTTCAAATAGGCCTAGCTCCTCTTGCAAGTGTATCATCCAACTCTCTTCATTCTCCATTTATGCAAAGGTTTTTTGCTCCACTTGTGAGATGAATGCCACATGCTTACAAGTCTCCGTGAGTTGTCTTCTTGTTTTCATCTTTTTAGAGAAATCACTGAGTATTTGCTCATTCAGATGACTCTTTACATACTTTCGTGCTTTAGGTAGATTGATGGTGATTTTTCGCAAGTGTACAAAATCAAGTAATATAGATCTTGAAGTATTCCAATATGTCGATCCCACGAGGATTGTTTAATTGTCAAAATCCTAAGTCTAGTAAAGTCTACAAGAAAAGATTAATTCTAAAGTAACAATAAAGCAATTAATTAAAGGAAAAGATAATTATGAATTTAACTAGGGAAGCAATAACTAAACAATTAAGAGAATTAAGAAAGAAATCAATAAGATAAGTGTGAGAGTTTAGGCTTCTCTTCTAGGTATTTAATCCAATTACTAGTCTACTTATGAGCCCTCTTGGTGCATAAACTAATTAGCTAAGAACATTAAATCCTATGATTAATAATTAAATCAAGTTCTCCCGAATCTAATTCAATTATGAGGATAATTAAATTATTCTCATATCCAATTAGATCCTGTCTATTTTCCTAGGGCACGAACTATACTTCACCCCTTGGTACTTCATACAATTCCAAAGATCTATTTTATGTTGGCCATACATAAAACGTATTAAGTTCAAAGAAAACAGTTTTAACCCCAAGAAAATCAATTCATACAATTATTGAATTAGAATCTCCGAAAGATCTACCCAAATCCCCAACAAGGAATTTAGCTATTCATGATATAAAAAGAAAACATAATAAAATAAATTCAAAAGTAAAGAAATTAAAGAGAACAAATTCTCCCTTTGAATCCTTACTCTCTAAAATCCTTTCCTTCGAAAGTATCAAAACTTCTTTCTAAAAACCCTAAAAAAAGGTATTTATACTAAAAAGATTACGTAAAGTTAGGAGATTAAGTCAAATTGAACTAAACAACTAATATCCGATGGGCTTCACCTGTGATCCAATGTTGCTTCAAATCGCAACTATCTCGGCCAACTTCTTCCAATTCTAGCACCGTTTCTGATGTGTAACAGCGTCGTTTCTTCTGGTATAATCCAATCTTCAGTTTATTCCACTTCAGACGTCGTTTCACCTATGAAACACCACCGGTTCATATCTGCTTCAATGTTTGCTCATTCTTTAAGCTTTTTTCGATCTAAACTTCAATACATTCATTCTTTTTTATTTTTTCAGCTCCAAATCTCCTTTGTTTTCTTCAATTTTCACCCATCCTACACACAATAAAATAAAAGTGAGAGTAAAATATATAGAATGAGCTATAATATTAACAATAATCATACAATTAAACTTGAAATTCACTCATAATATAGATATAAAATATACCTAACATAGATCTTCATGAAGGTCTTCTCTTCTTTGTAGATTTTTAAGAGGTGGTTGATCTTCATTTCTCTCCAAGGTGGTAGATTCATTAGGTGGCTCTCCATGGATCTTCATTTTCTCCATCTTTGAGTCTAATTCGCCTACAACATCATCATCATCATGCACTACCTTTCTCGATGCATTGTTAGATTCATAGAAAACAACATGGATAGACTCTTCTATAACTAATGTTCTCCTATTAAAGACCCTATATGCTTTAAAGTTCAAAAAGTAACCTAGAAAAACAACTTCATAATTTTTAGCATCAAATATGAAATGTTTGGTTTCTTCCCCTTGTAAAGCTCATATAGAGTTTTTGAAATCTTTGGCCTAATGGAAACCCTATTTAGAATATAACGTGCTATGTTGGTGGTTTCTGCCCAAAAATATTTTGGCAAGTTGTTTTCACAATGCATTGTTCTTGCCATTTCTTTTAAAGTCCTATTTTTCCTTTCAACGACTCTATTTTGTTAAGTTCTTGGAGCTGAAAAGTTATGTTGAAAATCATTTTCATTACAAAACTTTCCAAAAATTTTGTTTTCAAACTCACCACCATGATCACTTCTAATGCTAACAATGCTAAGCTCTTTTTCTTTTTAAACTCTTCTAAAATGATTTATGAACACATGCAATGCTTCATCTTTAGATAGAAAATATACACAAAAAAACCTAGAATAGTCATCAATAATAACAAAGTCATATGATTTTCCTCTTAAACTTGTTATATTTATTGGCCCAAACAAATCCATAGTAATAGTTCTAATGGTCTAAAAGCGGAAATCTCAGGTTTTGATTTAAAAAAACTTCTAGTTTGTTTTCCAAACTGACATGCTCCACAAACATGGTCACTTTTGAAATCAAGTTTGGAAGTCCAATGACCAAGTCTTTTCTTAAAAGTTTTGAAACAGTATTCATACTTGCATGTCCTAACCTTCTATGCCATAACCAACTATCACACATTTCCTTTGCCATAAAGCAAGTTTCATTTATACAGTCATCAAGATAAATTACGTAAATGTTTTCAAAATGTTTTCCAACAAAAATGACTTTGT
This sequence comes from Microcos paniculata, assembly GCA_030664755.1. Classification (NCBI taxonomy): domain Eukaryota; kingdom Viridiplantae; phylum Streptophyta; class Magnoliopsida; order Malvales; family Malvaceae; genus Microcos; species Microcos paniculata. Next base: position 33,609,850 of record CP131456.1, on the reverse strand, counting down.
TAGTATTAATGTCAATCACATAGCATACTTGAAAGTTAAAGCATATTCTATATCCTCTATCAGGCAATTGACTAACGCAAAACAAATTATGCTTGAGGCCCTTAACAAATAAGACATGCTTGATATAACTTGTAGATGTGTTACCTATGGTTCCAATTCCTTGGACGATACCTTTGGAGTTGTCACCAAAGAAACACCTCCTTTCTTCCTTCCATCAAGCTCTTGAAATAAAGCTTTATTACTCGTCATGTGCTTTGAGCAACCACTATGAAGGATCCATGGTTGCCTCACCTTTGGAAGCTTTCAAACATGTTTCCTTATGCTCATGCTCAACCTACAAAAAAATTTTTAGTTTTTGTTCTTAGGTACACATACTTTGATGGGTCTTTGGGGGTTAGTAAGCACATGGGAGCCTTTAGGCAACCAAACCAACTTGGTATTGGGGAGGGACTTCTCATTATTATAATAATAGTAGGATGTATTCCTTCTTTTGCTACAAGCATAACAACGAACATTAGAAGCATATTTTTTCTTCCTAGTAAATGCATTTTTGCTTGATTCACATGCAATGTGTTCATTTTCCTTTACCTCTTTATTCTTTTCTTTCAAACTAGCTACCATGATTATCAATTCGTTTATAGTCTTTTGCAAGCTTGAATTTTTAGTCTCATAGCCATGCATCAAGGCATCATAATCATTCTTGGCATGCTCCAACTCAATTTGCAAAAGATTTTTATGCTCAAACACATCATGGAAATCGAATTTGATTTTACCAAGTTCATTACTTACTGAGTTTGCTTTCTTTTTCAATGTCTTACATTTTAAAACAAGTTTTTCAAACTCATTACAAAGGCTCTCATAATCATCATTATATCATCATCATCAATCTCAATAGCACAATCAACATCATGATCATTTAAATAGACACTAGGTAGTTTAGAGATTACCTTAATGGTGTCTTCTTAAGCCATCAAGCAAAAGTTTGCTTTTTCATTATTTTTGTTGTTGTCATTATCTGAACTGGAGCAATCATTATCAAATCGTGTAACAGCCACCATTGCTTTCTTTTGCTTCTTGTATTTCTTGGATTGTCCTTCTTTGACTTGAAGGCAATCCGCTTCGAAGTGGCTGGGCTTCTTACACTCAAAGCACACTAAATTATTGGCCTTATTGGCTTCATTCTTCTCCTTTCTCTAAGAAGTTCCTTGATCCTTCTTAAAGAATCTTCTTCCTTGCCTCTTGCCTCTTTGACCTATTAGTTTTTTAAACCTCCTAGCAAGCATAGCAAGCTCTTTGTCATCATCATCACTACTAGCACAATCAAGCACTTCTTCAAGAGCACTTACTCTCAATGCCAAGTTTCTTTTCTTCTCTTTGGCATCCTTTTTCTTTTCTTCTTCGTCTTCCTTCATTTCTTACTCATAAGTGAGTGGAGAACCACAAAGGTTGTCCAATGAGATGGTGTTGAGATCCTTTGCTTCTCTAGTGGTTGTCACTTTGGGCTTCCAAGCTTTAGGCAACCTCCTTAGCAACCTCTTACAAGCTCATGTTTTGGAATCTCCTTTCCAAGATGATTCAATTGATTTCTAATGCCATTAAATCTATCAAACATTTCCATGATGCTCTCATTCGATTGCATCTTGAACACTTAATTATGGGTAAGAAGTGTAATTTTGAACTCATTCGCTTGAGAAATACCCTCATGAATGACTTTCAAATTCTCCCATACCTACTTGGTACTCTATTGAATTCTGTTGCATTTAGTCTACAATGTAGAGTGTTGATTGCCTTGTAGTTGATTTACACTTTCTTTATTTCAGCTTTACTTCATTTTCTTCTTTCTTTTGGTACTTTTATGCCATCTACCTCCTTCATTGGCACATATGGACTTTATTCTATAACATCTCATATTTCATAATCACTAGCTCTTATGAAAATAGACATTCTTGTACTCCAATATTGGCAGTTGGTTCCATCAAAGAGTAGTGGCCTATTAGTGGATTGACCTTCTATTGTAGAATTGCTAGATGATGCCATTTTGGATCTTCCCAAGGATGTTAAGCCTTCAAATTGGGTTAGACTCTGATACCAATTGTTGGTCCTTTAGATTAGTGCTAGAAAAATTGAATAGCACTTTAAGAGTCTTTCTTTGATGGAGAAGCTAGTTGTGAAACTTTGGAGTTGATATGGGTAGTGTTTGAGATTGTTTTGGATAGTGGCTTGAGTTCTTTGCAAAGATAAAAAGTAAAGAAGAATTAAGACTTCTATTTATAGTGGTTAGGTGCTCTTCACCTACATCCACTACCTTGATCTTTCTAATCAAGGATTTTCCGCCTTCCTCTTCACTAGAGAGTGGAATTCTAGCTTCTACCAAGCCTTAAAAAAGAGAGCTTTACACAAGCTCAAATACATATCAACCAAGGATCCCTTTTGTTTATTTAATCCCCTTAGAGTGTTTATTACAACACTAAGAATACAAGACAATAAAAATTTGATGTATAAGAGTAATCTCTACAAAGACCTAGGATGTACAATACATAAAGCACAAAGAATTTCTCTCAAAAAGAGTAAAAAGTGAAAGAACAATGAAAAAAATTAAAACTAAAAGAATATACAAGATGAGTGTAGTAAATGCTTTCCAATTCTATCTCAATTCTTATTTTTCTTCAACATTTAAGACTCTCTTAAATAGCTAGAGTCTTAATTATGGCTATTGGAGCATTTAATGAGGAGAGAGAGGCACACTTGTAGCTTTGAAAAAACTAGCCGTTATACTGTTCCGATAGCATTGAATCGGTTGAATCCAAGGTTGAATCGGTTCAATCTTTCTGACTCTATCTTTTAATGTTCTTATTTCTTCCGTTGAATTGATTTACCCATATCCTCAATCGGTTCAATTTTTTTAACTGTCTTTTTCTTCAAAAAGTTGAATCGGTTGAACTAAAGTCTCAATGGGTTTAGTCTCTTTAGACTTCAGACTTCAGACTTTCTACTCTTCTTCTGTTCAACTTCAATCGGTTGAGCTTTAGTGTGAATCGATTGAAAGTTTCTGACTTCCAACTTCTTCATCTTTCAACAATCACCCAATCAATTAACTTTTTTGCTTAATTGGTTGAATATCTCGGGTTTGTTCAATTTAGCTTCATTTCAACCTAGTCCAATCGATTGGGCCAGAACCTCAATCGATTGAACCTTCAACACTTAGCGTTTTTCTATTTTGATTTTAAGGACCTACACAATTAACTTAGATTTATCAAATACATTTAATTGGGTCATTTTGTACTCATCAAAAGCACATGGAGTGAAGATACTAACTAGGTTGAAGTGTTTACAAGGGAATTAACTAAAAACATAGGCTAATTTAATTGTTTTGTGTGCTTTAATACAAGAGAGAATAAGGATTAAATAAAGCCTTTTCTGGCAGCTAGGAACCCTTTTTCAAGTAGGAGAAAAGATAGCACACTCCATATGCATTGCAGATGCTTTAATAAAAGGTTTCCCTACTCTAACTAGGATTTCTCTCCAAGGGCTAATCCGCATCAATATAAGATTTGAGCCAACCTGAAATATATTCAATAACGTGTCTAGAAAGAAGTTCAAGTAAACAAAAACGTACTCAAGTTCATCTTCAACCTGAAATTGCTCCAAGACCCAAATTAGGAAGCTTTCTCTGATTTCCACAGGATTTGTAGACCCTTCTACATTTTGGCCTTTTGACAGCCCAAACAAACTCCGATTTGCATGATCTTTAGCATTCCGTAAAGCTTAAGATGTCCTCTACAATTTTGATGAAAATTCAAACTCACACAAGGACTCTAATGATGTCAAATCTGGCCATTTTTTCAAACTAATCTGTATAGGAAAAATCTCAAATTTTCAAATGTAAACACCTTTTCTTCCAAAGCTTATTTTTAGCCTCATATCACACAAAATCACTCAAATAACTTAGTTAGAGATAATAGACACTTAAAGATAAGCAATAAAACATAGTACAAATAAGTGTCTATCACCTTGCAAAACCTTTGAAAACCTTGAACTTCTGAGGCACTCTCCGGTTTCCTATGCATATGAACATTTAGAAAATAATGCCCTAATTGCTACATGAGATGACAATATAATTTATTCATATTATGGACATATACATGAACAAGTATAGACAATAATAGTAAGGATAAAATTGGCATAAATAAATATTACAACAAATATCTAACATAGAAGAATAACATATTTACAAATATGTACATACTTAGATGAATGGCATTATGTGCTCAAGAATTTCATGCTGTAAATATGAGTGATATATGGACAACTAGATGTGTAGCTAAGCATAGGCACATGATATAAGTACACACAATAACTAGTAATAAATATAAACAAGGAATTGACATGCTTGGATATCAAACTAAATAGGACTTTTAATTATTTCAGTCCAATATTATCAAATGGGTTATGAACTATCTTCATAAAATTATGAACATGACAAACACCCCATGATCGGAATGAAGATAATTTAATGTGTATAATTACATGTCTTATTTTAACTAAACACATTTAAGAATCAATTTAGAGCTATGTTGGCATATATGGAATATTCATACATAAACCTCATCTCGCATAAGCATGATAAAACAACAGATATAATAACATTAAATATATCCACAAGAATCTAAAAATCAGATGGCCATGCATCAAACCATCAAAGTCAATCAACAAATTAAAACAACTAGCAACTTGGAAAAAGGAACATAAAACTTAGGTCCAGGAATTTTTACCCAAAGTGTACTGAAGCTTTTTTATCATAAGTGGGCTGAGATGATTCGACCAGCTAGGTGGGCTTTAGAAAACTGATGGATCCACTCCGATAGTATCACAATGACTTAACTATAAAGCTTTTTCCTAGTTGAGTTATTGCTAAAGCCCTTCCTCTTTCTTTATTTCACGAACGATCTTTCCTCTCTGAAACTTCTAAGCATTGTCCATTGCTAGCTGTGGATTCGCGAAACCCTTGGTTCTATCTGAAGAACCAACCTTTTGTTGGTCCCTTAGATTTGTGCTAAAGGGGGGTGAATAGCACTTAAGACTTCTTTTTCAATGGTGCAACTTCAATTGGAACATTTTTTAGTGACTTGGTGTTTGGGTTTGTTTTGGATAGATGGATGAGTTCTTTGCAAAATAAAGCAAGTAAAGAAGAATTAACACTTCTATTTATAGTGGTTCGATGTTCCTCACCTAATCCACTACCTTGATCTTCCCAATCAAGGATTGTCAATCTCCTATTCACTAGGATAGTGGAATTCTAACTTCCACAAAGCCTTTACAAAGAAAGCTCTTCCCAGGCTTTAAGACAAATCAACCTAGGATCTCTTAGTTGATGCAACCCACTTAGAGTGATTCCCTCACCTCTAAGAATACAAGAAAACAGAAAATTATGTGCAAGGAATGATCTCTAACAAGACCTAAGATGTACAAGAAATTAAGCTCACTCAAATTTCTCTTACAAAGTGTGAAAGTTTAGGAACAAATGAAAGAAATTAATGTACAAAGAAAGTGTAGTTAATGCTATTCAATGCTCTTTAATTCCTTTTTTTCAACATTTAAGACCCCTTCAAATAGCTAGAGAGTTAATTCTGTCTGTTAGGGCATTTAATGAAAAGAGAGGTCAACTTGCAGCTTTGAAAAAACTAGCCGTTACATTGTTCTGATGCCATTGAATTGGTTGAGGCCATTGCTGAATCAGTTCAATCTTTCTGATGCTGTCTTTTGAACTTCTTGTTTCTTCTATTAAATCGATTCACATTCCTCCTCAATCGGTTCAATTTCTTCAGCAACCATTTTCTTTAGGGAGTTGAATCGATTAAGCATAAGACTCAATTCGTTCAATTTCTTCAGTTCAGACTTTCTAGTCTTCACTTGTTCTTCCTCAATCGGTTGAGCTCTACTGTGAATCAGTTGAGAATCTCTGACTTCCAACTTCTTCTTCTTTCCATTAGTTGCTCAATCAGTTGACTGTCTTGCTCAATCGGTTGAATATCTCAAGTTTGTGTTTTATAGCCTCAATCCAACCTTGTTCAATCGATTGGGACAAAACCTCAATCGATTGAATCCTTAACACTTAGCATTTTCACTTTTGACTTTCAAGGATCTGCACACATAACTTATATTCATTAAAAGCATCTAATTATGTTGTTTTGTATTCATCAAAAACACTTGGAGTTCAACAATCTCCCTTTTTTTTATGATAACAAAACATCCCTTTAAATTAACAAACTTAAAGAGATTAATCTAATTAAAACATAAATGTGCAAATGATAAGATTTGAGCAAAAGCTCCCCCTGAAAATATGCTCTCTTCACCCTACACTTTGTATATTCATATACACATACATGTAGTTCAAAATATAAACAATTTCATCTACATGTAAACAACACAATTATAATATAAAAACCTGAACAAGTTATCAAACATATATAACTTCAAGAAATGTACAATTCAAGGTTCCAAAAATGTAAAAAATCCAAGGTTGATTCATCAAACAAGTAAATGAAAGCAAAAAATTGTTTTGAAACATAATCAAGCTCCCCTTAAGTTTGTGCAACCTATTTCATGCCGTTTTTGACATCAATAAAAAGAGAAAGAAGCAAAAAGTTTATTAGAAATTACTTAGGTTTTCTTTGGTACTTGGAGAGTAGGAGTGGGGGCTTTAGGGGTACGCTCGGATGGGATACGCTCGGATGGGGTGGCGAGGGTGGAAATAATGGTCTCCACAGTCTGAGTAGCTACTACCAACTCTTCTTCTGCCACTGATTCACTTAGAATCTCTTCTTCTTGCCCTTGTTGTCCCAAGGTAGCTCTGTGCTCATTAACATGTCCTAAGTCACCAATATCAAAGAATTGATCATCTCTTTGTTTGCTGATCTCTGCTACCTTTATGTCCAAGCATCTAACCTAGTTAGAACTAGTTGCTTGAACTCCCGAATCTCTTCTGCCAAAGTGGTCTCCATTCTCAACACCAGCATCCAATATCAAACCAATCCGATCATCTTGCGATGCAGCTTGAGTTTGTTCTTAGACTTCTTCTTGGGCTTGCTCTTGTGTTGCCTCTTCTTCTTATTGTGGTTCATTTTTTAGCTCTCTTAGACAATTTTGGTTGTCTTCACAATTTGCTTGATCCAATTATTGCCATCCAACACATAGTGCATCTTCTGAAGACTGGAGGAGTTGAAAAGGAGGTAACTGCTCACTTTCATGTCATTTTGGTACCTCTGACCATAAATTCCTTTCTTCCTTAGTAACTTCGTGATGATGTTTCCAAAAGCTAGCTTCGGTCTCTTGCTCCACCCTATTTCTTTCATTCACTCAATCAAGAAACAAGCTATGTTAACCTATCCACCATTCATTACAGAAAACATCAACCACACATCCTCCTAAGTTACAGTACTAAAACTGCCAGACCTCCCATAGAGAGTGGTGCTAATGAAAAATGCAGTAATCTAAGCTCCAGAGATTTGATCTTCAAGACAGAGTTCTTGATACCAAAACTCTCATCTAGAAAAGTAATTTCTTTCCATGGTAATCTACATGTAAACTCAAATGGCCTAGAATACGCACCATTCTCAAATTCGGTTTTCAATAAACTACCGAGGTCCTTAGGAGTAATCATAATCTCCCTACCACAGACAAAGGCATGAATGCCCTTAGTGTTGATTTCTACACCTTCCCCTAACTTATCTGGATTCTTAGGAATACTTGAGTAAAATTTTCTAACCATCAGTTCACTATATTCTCTATCTTGAAAGTTACTCAAGCCAAACCATTTGGCATCCACAAATAGTTTCCTAAGACTATAATGAAAAGTGTAGTTCTCAAATTCTTTCCAATCAATCTCCCTACCGCAAAGAAGAGAACATAATCTCATCATATCTTTTCTTATGAATAGCATTCCTAAAGCATCTAATGAGATTACCTCCCTCTTGGATTTGAACTTTGCCACTTGGAGGATTCCCACTAGCAATTCCCTTTCCTTTGCTCAACTTCTTGCCTATGTGCTTCACTTTCTTACTTGGACCCTCTCCTTGTTGTGGAATTTGTCTCTTGGGTGCCATTTATGGGATTTAAGGTCTTGGGAATTGGGAACTTTTTATTTTGGGGTGTAAGGGTAATTTAGAGGATGAATTGGAGGTTAGGTTTTGTAAATGATAGAGTTTCTTGATGAGTTTTTGTGAGGGAAACTGAAAAATTTTGAAATTAAATCGATTCAAACTGATTTTGAAAGTGTGAGAACTGTCAGGTTATATATAGGCCCGATGAGTTCAATTGGTTGAGTAAGTAACTCAATCGATTGAACAAGTTCTGACTTTTGCTTCTAGACCTTATTCAATCGATTCAGTTGAAGATTGAATCGATTGAAACATTCTGTTTGGGATTTTTCTTTTTGAAAGCTTTTGAAATTGAATCGATTGAAACCTTTTGTTAATCAATTGGATTTGAAGTTCAATTTTTGAAAGCCATTTACAGAGAAATGTTGAATCGATTAACTACAGAAGTGAATCAATCGAATTTGAAGAACAATTTTAAAAACCTTTTTCACTGAAATATTGAATCGGTTCACTATAGAGGAGAATAGATTGAATTTGAGGAACTTCAAATCAGTCTTTATCAAAACTTATGAAAAACCAATTGAGCTAAATGCTTAATCGATTCAACACATTGAAGAATCAATTTTAAGATTGGGAACTTGAATGTTTAAACACATGAAGTACATATATTGACAAGATCAAGTTTTATGCAATCAAAGTACCTAACAACAAATCAATAGCAAATCAAACATGCATTTCCAAACAATTAATCACAATTTGAGTTCATGCATATTTGTCATACCAAGCTCTCTCCTAATTTTGCAAAATTGATCCTCACTTAAGGGTTTTGAGAATATATCAGCTAATTGGTGTAAGGTGTCCACAAATTCTACTTTAATATCTCCTTTAAGCACATGATCTCTAATAAAGTGGTGTCTAATCTCAATGTGCTTAGTTCTAGAGTGCTGAACTGGGTTCTTAGAGATATTTATGGTACTTGTATTGTCATAGAGAATGGGAACTTATTCTATTAACATGCCATAGTCACTAAGTTATTGCCTAATCCATAAGATTCGAACACTGCAACTATCTAAAGATATTTATTCAGCTTCAGCAGTAGAGAGTGCTACAGAGTTTTGTTTCTTACTAGACCAAAACAAGAATGTTTCCTAGAAACTGACAAGTACCACTGGTGCTTTTCCTATCTACTTTATTACAAGCAAAATTAGAATCGAAATAGCCTAAGAAATCCAAAGAACTACTACTCTATGATACCATAGATCTAAGTTTTGAGTATTCAGAAGGTATCTAAAGATTCTCTTAACAGTAGTCAAATGTGATTTGTTAGGACATGCTTGAAATCTAGAACATAGGCATACACTTAGCATGATATCAAGTCTACTAGCAGTCAAGTAAAGAAGTGATCTCATCATACCTTTATAGAGCTTTTGATCTACCTCTTTGCCTTTCTCATCTTTATCTAGTTTTGTTGAGGGGCTCATGGGGGTTCCAATTCCCTTCATGTCCATAATTCCAAACCTTTTTAGCATATCCTTGGTGTACTTGGCTTGGTTAAATGAAAACGTCATCCTCACTTTGCTTTATTTGTAGACCAAGGAAGAAGTTCAACTCTCCCATCGTGCTTATTTCAAATTCTCCTTGCATTTCTTTAGCAAAATACTCACACAAATTTTCATTAGTAGCACCAAATATAATGTCATCAATATATATTTGTATAATGAGAAGATCCATTTTACTACCTTTAGTAAAGAGAGTCTGCACTACCTCTTTTAAAATTCTTTTCAATCAAAAATTTTGAAAGCCTTTCATACTAAGCTCTAAGAGCTTATTTCAGCCTATACAAAGCTTTTTGTAGTTTATACAAACGATTGGGCTTATCATGAATTTCAAAACCAAGAGGTTGTTCTACATAGACCTCTTTTTGAATAAAACCATTTAAAAAAACACTTTTCACATCCATTTGAAAAAGTTTGAAATTCATGTAACATGCATATGCAAGCAATAACCTAATAGCCTCTAATCTAGCTACCGGAGCAAAAGTTTCATTGAAATCAATACCTTCCTCTTGATTGTACCCCTTGGCAACAAGTCTTGCCTTATTTCTTACCACATTACCTAACTCATCCATTTTATTTCTGAATACCTATTTAGTACCAATAATTGGATGGTTAGTTGGCCTAGGAACCAAGGTCCAAACCTTGCTCCTTTCGAATTGGCCTAGCTACTCTTACATGGCAATCATCCAACTTTCTTCTTTCTTCGCTTCTTCAGAGGTTTTAGGCTCTACGTGTGAGATGAAAGCCACATGCTCATAAGTCTTTATAAGTTGTCTTCTTGTTTTCACCTTTTCAGAAGTATCACCAAGTATTTGCTCCTTTGGATGACTCTTAGCATATTTCCAAGCTTTAGGTAGATCTTCATGAAGTTCTTCTCTTCTTTGTAGATCTTCAAGAGGTGGTTCAACTTCGCTTCTCTCCAAGGTAGCAGATTCATTAGGTGGCTCCTTATGAATGATCATTTTCTCCATTCTTGAGTCTAGTTTACCTACATCATCATCGTCAACAAGCACTACCTTTCTCGGTGCATTGTTAGATTCATTAAAAACCATATGAACAGACTCTTCTACAACTAGTGTTTTCCTATTGAAGACTCTATATGCTTTAGAGTTCAAGGAATAACCAAGAAAAATAGCTTCATTACTTTTAGCATCAAATTTTCCCATAGGGTGTTTTCCATTATTTAAAATAAAGCATTTGTAGCCAAAGCTCCTTAAGTATGAAATGTTTGGTTTCCTCCCTTTGTAAAGTTCATATAGAGTTTTTGAAATCTTTGGCCTAATGGAAACTTTATTGAGAATGCAACAAGCAGTGTTTGTGGCTTTTGCCCAAAAATACTTTGGCAAGTTGTTTTCACAAATCATAGTTCTTGCCATTTCTTTCAAAGCCCTATTTTTCCTTTCAAATACTCCATTTTGTTGGGGAGTTCTTGGAGCAGAAAAATTATGCTGAAAAATGTTTTCATTACAAAACTCTTCAAAGTCTTTGTTTTCAAACACACCACCATGATCATTTCTAATGCTAACAATGCTAAGCTCTTTTTCTTTTTGAACTATTTCACAATGCTTCATGAACACATGCAATGTTTTATCTTTAGAGGACAAGAAATATACCCAAGTAAACCTAGAATAGTCATCAACAATAACGAAGCCATAGGATTTTCCTACTAAGCTTCTCACATTTATTGGACCAAACAAATCCATATGTAATAGTTCTAGTGGTCTAGAAGTGGGAATCTCTTGCTTTGACTTAAAAGAGCTTCTAGTTTGTTTTCCAAATTGACATGCCTCACAAATATGGTCACTTTTGAAATCAAGTTTTGGAGGTCCACTGACCAAGTCTTTTCTCAAAAGTTTTGAAATGGTGTTCATACTTGCATGCCTTAACCTTCTATGCCATAACCAACTCTCACACATTTCTTTTGCCATAAAGCAAGTTTCATTTATGCAATCATCAAGATCATCAAGATAGATTACTTAAATGTTTTCAAAACGTTTTCCAACAAAAATGGCCTTGTTCGTGTTAATGTCAATTACATAGCATATTTGAGAGTCAAAGCATACCCTAAATCCTATATCACATAATTGACTAATGCTTAATAAGCTATGCTTAAGACCCTTAACAAATAAAACATACTTGATATAGCTAGTAGATGTTTTACCTATGGTTCCAATTCCTTGGATGATGCCTTTAGAGTTGTCACCAAAAGAAACACTACCTTTCTTTCTTCCATCAAGCTCTTGAAATATGGTTTTATTCCCAATCATGTGCTTTAAGCAACCACTATCAAGAATCCATGGTTGCCTCTCATTTGGTTGAGCCTTCAAACATTTTTCCTTATGCTCATGCTCAACCGACAAAACAACTTTTCAGTTTTTGTTCTTAGTTACCCATACTTTGATGGGTCCTTGGGGGTTAGATAGAACATGAGAGCCTTTGGGCACCCAAACCAACTTGGTTTTGGGGAGGGACTTATCATTCATGTAACAATTGATGGATATATGTCCTTTCTTCCCACAAGCATATAAGTGAACATTAGAAGTATGCTTTTGCTTCCTAATAGATGCATTCTTGCTAGATTCACATGCATATGTTCATTCTCTTTTTCTTTCTCGTTGTTTTCTTTTAAACCAGATACCACGATTAATAAGTCATCATCGGTCTTTTGCTAGCTTGAGTTTTTAATCTCATAATCATGCTTCAAAGCATCATAATCATTCTTAGCATGCTCTAACTCAATTTGCAATAGATTTCTATATTCAAACACATCATGGAAATCGAGTTTAATCTTTTCAAGTTCATTACTCGATGAGTTTGCTTTTCTTTTCAAAGTCTTCTATTTTGAAGCAAGTTTTTCAAACTTATAATAAAGGCCTTCATAATCACCATGAATATCATCATTAAGCTCATCATCAAGCTCATCATCATGATTATCATCACAATTATTTAAATAAACAATAGATAGATAGTTTAGAGATTACCTCAATGGTGTCCTCCTTAGCCATCAAGCAAAGGTTGACTTTCTCATCACTTTTATCACTACCTGAAATGGAGCAATCACTATCAGACATATGGCAGCCACCATTGCTTTCTTTTACTTCTTGTATTTCTTGGATTGACCATCTTTAAGTAGAGGACAATCTGCTTTGAAGTGGCTGGGCTACTTGCATTCAAAGCACACTAACTTGTCACCCTTATTGGCCTTATTTTTTTCTTTTCTCCAAGAAGTTCCTTGATCCTTCTTAAAGAATATTCTTCCTTGCCTCTTACCTCTATGACCCATTAGTCTTTTGAACCTCTTAGCAAGCATAGCAAGTTCTTCATCTTCATCTTCACTACTTGCATAATCATGCTCTTTTTCAAAAGCACTCACTCTCAAAACGAAGTTTCTTTTCTTCTCTTTGGCATCCTTTTTCTCTTCTTCTTCATCTTCCTTCATCTATTTCTCATAGGTGATAAGAGAACCACAAAGGTTGTCTAAAAAGATAGTGTTGAGATCTTTTGCTTCTCTAATAGTAGCCACCTTTGGCTTCCAAGCTTTTGGCAAGCTCCTTAGTAACCTCTTCACAAGCTTATGCTCCGGAATCTCCTTTCCAAGATGCTTTAATTGATTTGCAATACCATTGAATCTATCAAACATTGCTATGATGCTTTCTTCCGGTTGTATCTTGAACACCTCATAGTTATGGGTGAGAAGTGTAATTTTGGACTCCTTCACTTAAGAAGTGCCCTCATGAGTGACTTTCAACTTCTCCCATATTTTTTTGGCACTTGAACATGTGGACACTCTATTGAACTCAGTAGCATTGAGTCCGCAATGTAGAGTGTTGATTGCCTTGTAATTGATTCGCACCTTCTTAATTTCGGCTTCATTCCATTCTCTTCTTGCGTTTAGCACTCAATGCCATCTACCACCTTCATTGGCACATATGGACCTTCTTCTATAACATCCCACATTTCATAATCACTAGCTCTTATGAATATGGACATTCTAATGCTCCAATATTGGTAGTTAGTGCCATCAAAGAGTGGTGGTCTATTGGTAGACTGACCTTGTACCGTGGAATTGATAGATGAAGCCATTTTTTATCTTTCCCAAGGATGTTAAGCCTTCTCCACTTGTTGGTCCCTTAGATTTGTGCTAGAGGGGGGTGAATAGCACTTAAGACTTCTTTTTCAATGGTGTAACTTAATTGGAACTTTTGGTAGTGAGGCGGTTGGTGTTTGGGGTTGTTTTGGATAGATGGATGAGTTCATTTCAAAGTAAAGGAAGTAAAGAAGAATTAACACTTCTATTTATAGTGGTTCGGTGTTCCTCACCTACATCCACTACTTTGATCCTCCCAATCAAGGATTTTCATCTCCTCCTCACTAGCATAGTGGAATTCTAGCTTCCACAAAGCCTTTACAAAGAAAACTCTTCCCAAGCTTTAAGACAAATCAACCTAGGATCTCCTAGTTGATGCAACCCACTTAGAGTGATTCCCTCACCTCTAAGAATACAAGAAAATAGAAAATTGTGTACAAGGAATGATCTCTAGGAAGACCTAAGATGTACAAGAAATTAAGCTCACTTTAATTTCTCTCACAAACTGTGAAAGTTTAGAAACAAATGAAAGAAATCAATGTACAAAGAAAGTGTAGTTAATGCTATTCAATGCTCTTCAAGTCCTTTTTTTTTGGGCATTTAAGACCCCCTTAAATAGCTAGAAAGTTTATTCTGTCTATTGGGGCATTTAATGAAGAGAGAGGTCAACATGCAGCTTTGAAAAAACTAGCCGTTACATTGTTCTGATGCCACTGAATCAGTTAAGGCCATTGCTGAATCGGTTTAATCTTTCTGATGCTGTCTTTTGAGCTTCTTGTTTTTTCTGTTGAATCGATTTACATTCCTTCTCAATCAGTTCAATTTCTTCAGCTACCATTTTCTTCAAGGAGTTGAATCGATTGAGCATAAGACTAAATCGGTTCAATTTCTTCAACTTCAGACTTTCTAGTCTTCACTTGTTCTTCCTCAATCGGTTGAGCTCTACTGTGAATCGATTAAAAATCTCTTACTTCTAACTTCTTCTTCTTTCCATTAGTTGCTCAATCGGTTGAATATCTCGGGTTTGTGCTTTATAGCCTCAATCCAACCTTGTTCAATCGATTGGGACAGAACCTCAATCAATTGAATCCTTAACACTTAGCATTTTTACTTTTGACTTTCAAGAATCTGCACACTTAACTGAGATTTATTAAAAGCATCTAATTGGGTTGTTTTGTATTCATCAAAAACACTTGGCGTTCAACACCTTTCTCCAACCAATCAAAGATAACCCAGCATTCTTAATGAATCCATTAATCCTAAGGCTAGATATGATGTTACTTGTGTTTCACAAAATATCATTCAATCTAACACTTAAACCAAAACCCCAGCAGCCCGGTTTCAAGAATTAGAAACCACTAAAAGCAAGATTAAGATAGGTCAACCATTATTAGAAATCTACCCAGACTTCTTAATAATCCCTTTGAATTCCTTTGAACAGACAACCTATTCAATTGGTACTAACATCTAATTAAATCATAAACCGTACGGATTCAAATAGATTAACAAGTCTATTGCATAAACAAGTAATTATTGGCCACTAACCACATGCATACACAAAAGACAAGTAAATAAACAAGATTATTTATTTTAAACCAGAGAAATCAAAGAACAATTATAAAAGAAACTAAATTAAGCATAAGAAACCTCACAACCGTTGAAGAGCATCTTCTAGGACACTAGATTGGAGAAAAGAACTAAGCTTGCATAAAACAATAAACAATAATTCTGAAAATAAACTATGAGCTCAAAGCTAGGGGCTCCAAAGCTAGGGTTTATTCCTAATAAAGACTATTTATAAGAACTAAGTTTAAATCTTAATAAATCTCTAAAAGATTCTTCCTTGTGCTTGACTCTTCTTCCTTTAATCTTCTACCAATCAGCTTTGATCTTGAAATTCTTTGGCAATCAGTTCTTCATTCTTCTCCTTGAATATTCCTTGTTTTGGAGGTAAATTAGCCAAACTTTAGGTTCAATAAACATCTAGGGGTAGCTAAGAGGCATTGGAGGCTCAAAGATGGAATTAGAGCTTGAATGGGAGAATCCCGACTCCAGCCAGTGCCAGCTGAAGCTCTGGCCAGTCGGCCAGCTGAAACAGGGAGCTTTCAATCTCCAATGGTGGCCGGCCATAAAATGGGCGGTGGTCGACCATAGAATGGGTGGCGACCGGCCAAACATAGATCATGTTGGCTTTAATAGTGCTCGGTAAAATGGACATTTGAACGGTCAAATAGACTCGGATTTTAATGTTCTTTAGTATTTTGGAAGCTCAAGATGTCCTCTACAACTTTCATGAATACCACAAAGACAATTGAAGTCTCTAAGATGGTGAAAATCAAACATCTTTCAGATATATCCAAACTATCAGGATTCTCTATCGAGACGTTTTACCGCTCCGACGATAAATGATATGGTGTGAAAAATGTTCGGGACTAAACAGTCTAAAAACAAATGGAGTCGCCACTAACTTTTTATTTTTAATAGGTGTGGTTAGTCACCTAATTGTTTAACTCAACATAAATCTAAAAAGATTAGGTCAAGTTAAGGAAAGAAACTGGTCAACGAAAAAGCTTTTAGGTTCGAGAATCGGTTACGCTCGGGGAAGGATTAGCACCCCCGAGATGCCCGGAAATCGGTACCACAAAAGTCTTAAAAATATTTTACTTGGAAAATGATAATAAAATGCGTTTAAAATCATTTTAAGAAAAACATAATTTTAAATGTCGGAATAAACATTCCTTTTAATGTGGGATAAACATCCCATTAGAAAAGTTATTCAAAATTTAGAGATTTAATGTCGGAATGAACATTCCTTTTAATATGAAAATCCATAGCCCAATTTTTAATTTGAAGAAATTTCCCACTTAGAATGGAGATTCAATTTCTAAATGGGAATAAATATTCTTCTAAAATCAAAGTCAAATTTAAAAATAAGGATAAATATCCTTTTATGAAAAACAAAGGTTTAATTTTTTATTTTAGAAAGTCTCAATTATGAGAATATTAATTGAAACCTTCTAGAAAACATTTTGCAAAAAGGTTGGGATAAACATTCGCAAAATCATGCTTTGAAATTTACATTAAGAGACTTTAATTATGACTACTTAAATTAAGATCTCTTAAAAAGATTTAATTTTAAAACAATGTCGGAATAAACATTCCTTTTAATTTAATAAAGGGAATAATTTAACAAAACTTAGTTTAATAAGAAAACCTTAGCAGATTTGATAAATTAAGACCTTTCAAAAAAAAACTTTAAAAGATAAATGTCCTTTTTATTAAACAAAGTTAATTTTGAAAAATATTTTTAAAGATTTTAAGGAATAAATATTCTTTTTATTGGAGTTGAAAATGCCTTTTGATAAAAATGAAGTTTATTTGAAAGGTCTTAATTAATTAAACCCATTAAAGTCTTCCTAAAAAAAAGGTATTTTGAAAAATTAAAAAAGGAAATAGAAAATAAATATTCCCTTTCATTGGAAAGAAATTAAAAAGAAATAAGATTTTGAAAGTGGTTTTTTAATAAGACTTGGATTAATTTCAGAGGCCTTAACTATAATTGGGTAGTTAAGATCTCTTAAAAAACTTTTAAAATGTGTTTTGAAATTATTGTTGTAATAAACATTCCTTTTAATTTAATTGGGCCTCTTAAACAAGAGATTTTCTCAAAATAAGATGAAAATAAAACATAAACGAAAAAATGGTTTTGGAATAAACATTCCTTTTGTAAAAAAGGGTAATAATAAATTTTTTGAGTTCATTTGCCAATTTTAAGAAATTAAAGAAATCATAAATATGATGTATGCTTTTTATGAAAATTGAATGAGAAAAATATATATTTTAATTTTTAACGGATGAAAAATTTCTCCGGGCCCGATCGGACTCTCGATTAGACACAGAAAAATTTCTCATCGAAGAAAACCTTCGGAAACCTCGAACTCCCGAGGCACCCTCCGGTCACCCCATATATATGAATTTTTGAAAATCAATGTTCTAACTTAATTATGCATGAATGGGACAAGAAAACATAGGTTAGTACATATAAACACAATTAATTATAGAACATATAATCAAACTTAATTTAAATAAACACATATAAAAGGTCAAAGATATAATTTTATACAAAATTCAATTCATGATTTAACAAACATATATACTAGGGCAAAAGGGTAATTCTACAATCAAAGTTAAATTTTTAATTAAGACACATATGGATTTAAGGGCAAAAAGTAATTTGACAAGGTCAAAGTCAAATATTATACTAAATATGCACCTATTCAAATTTAAAAATACAATTTTTATAACCAAGATTAATTTTTATTTAAATTTTTAACCTAAACAGGTTTGAAGATGTAAACTTTACAGTCAAAATTAAATTTTTAACCTAAGCAGGTTTAACGATGCAATCTTTATAGTCAAAATTAAATTTTTAACCTAAACTGGTTCTAAAGATACAATCTTTATAGTCAAAATTAAATTTTTAACCTAAATAGGTTCTAAAGATGCAAACTTTACAGTCAAAACTAAAATTTTTTAACCTAAACAGGTTTAAAGATGCAATCTTTATTA